>CM035846.1:311614127-312814127 GCA_020510985.1 Pholidichthys leucotaenia
AATCCATAATTTCGTTCGATAATCAGCAGTAAGACATGCAGACAGACAATAGCAAGCTGGGATCCAGTCAGTTAGGGAAGGAGAGAGATAAGGAGCCGGAGCTGGGAAGAAAAGCATCTGCTCTCTTTGGAGGGCGGAAGTGAACCGCTGATCTGAACAGATCAGTGCGGACCTTGTAAACCCGGGCGGCGTCCGAGCCGGTATGAGTTGCTTTCTGATTGACCATTTCATGAAACTGCTTGCAAAGTATTTGAGTACTACTAGCTTTTGCTGGACTAGCAGCACATTCTTGGCAGATAAAGGTAATATCAGTGGCAAGGACAAGCCAAGACAAACTGACTCCAGTATCTTTTGCAGTGACTGACCAGATGATAGGTTTGTTTATCTCTGCTCTTTGTGTAGTGCATGTCACAATGCACCGACTGGCACAGTCCACCACAGACCTTGTGACAGATGTGTTTATCTGCCAGGATGTCCAGTCTCACCCTGTGTAACTGGGAGTGGTCCACTACAGACCTGTGACCGATATTGTTTTTAGTTCTGCCAGGATGCCCTGTTTCACCCTCCACACCCTCGGAAGGGCGGGGATGCTGGTTGAGTGGCCGACATGCCCAACCCATGAGACAAGTAGTACCAGTTTTCATGGTTATCCAGTAGCAAGCAAGCCAATGCCTGACCTGACAAAAAAGGGGGGGGCTGTAAGTCTCAGTTAAAAGGTGCCAATTTCTGACCAAAAAAGTGCAATTTTATGGGTAAAAAGCTGCAATTTTAGCAAAAAGACAAAAAAAAGGTGTAAATTTCCAACTGTTTACAACCTAAAAATGCTGCAGATCTAAGATTTGAGTAAAATGCTGCAAGTTTAAGCTTTTTTTTTTAAACTGCAAATTCAAGAGTAAGAAAAGTTCTAAATTCATGAGGAAAAAGCTGCAAAATTATGAGTAATAAAAAGCTGTAATTTTTCAAATAAGAAGCTGCACATTTCTGAGTAAAATGGCTCTAACTCTGCAGGAAAATCCTGCAAATTTATGAGAAAAATCCTCACATTTACAAAAGAATGTTTCTAAGTTACATGAAAAAGGATGTGATAAATTGGCATGTGTTGGCCATTTTTTTTTTAAGACAGCCCTGAGGAGGAACTAAGCGGTTGTGTTCGGAGGTGTTAAATTCTGCAAATCTGTATTAATCAGCAGGGAAAAGGAGAAGAAGAGTAATAGGTGATCCCCAGCAGTAGAAATAATCCAGTTAGCCCAGGAAGAGTAAACACACGACACCCCATGACACCTCAGACTCAGACTCAGGCTCAGACTCAGACTCAGAAAGGATTTATTGCCAAGTACATTAACAGATATGAAAACTGATAACATACGAGGGATTTGACTTGACACAGAAAACGACGTGCATTTCCGGTGACACGGCAGCATCTGTGAACGCGCCTGTCATCAGATGGGTACAGGATGCATAGGGAAGAAAAGGATAATACAATAGGAAGGAGCAAAAAACCATTGATTGTCAGAATACTGGTCATATATGATCAATATTATGATTACAAGAAAAAAAGCCCTCAATGCACAGTTAGCAGACAAAAAAGTACACAAGGACACAAAGAGAGCAGTGAGTGAGTGATCTTTTTCATCAGTTTTTGAGTCAGTGTGGGTGTAGTGTTGAGTGTAGGTGTTTGTATCAGTTAAGAACAACAAGGTCTCTTTGGCAGGAGATGTTTTGTCTAGCTGCTGGCATTGTCCTTGGGCCATGCAGCTGGCTGTCCGTAAGACCGTGCAGCTCAAATGTTTTGAAAACAAAAAACTGCAGATAATCTGGAGGACTTGTGTGAGGGGAGTCAGATTAGTCAAATAGTACTGATCCCAGAGAAAGAAACTTTATATCCTCTTACAGATTCAGTACTTAATCCTTCATTGCTGGACGTTGAATCCTTCATGGACGGCTCTCAGCGTGATCATGATGTAATCCATTTTCCTAGACAGTTCTCTATTTGCCGCTGTCAGAGTCCTCTCCATTTTTTCAATTTGATGGTTAAACCTCGCTTGGCCAGCATTTTGATAGGTTATGTCCATCTTCATCAATTTACGGTACACCAGGACAATCCCAGATCCAATCAGAATGATCCCAATGACCATTACTACGAAGACATACAAATCTTCGACATCTTCGATGGAAAGATCAGACAGGCACAAGAGTTTCCAATTGCTTGTGTCCCTCAAATAGCCCGCAGCAGCCGTTCCTGCGGGGCAAACAACCTCCCCCGGGGCACTTTTCCTCGTTGAAAAAATAGTGTCAATTGCGTTCAAAGCCCAGCTTATTAATTCCATAATTTCTTTCGATAATCAGCAGTAGAGACACGCAGACAGACGATAGCAAGCTGGGATCCAGTTAGTTAGGGGAGGAAGGAGCAAAGTCAGAGCAGGAGAGAAGAAAAAGGCGTCTGCTCTCTTTGGAGGGCGGAAGTGAAATCACACCCAACAGATCACCCAAGCCCCCATGACATCAGTGGGAACAGCTGGGCCAAACTTCACACCTCTGTCGATTTACATGTTCCCTTCTGAGGACAATTCAATCAAAGCTGCTGCTGAGATGGAAACCAAAGGGTTAAAGGATGATGTGGCTTTATCAGCAGCACTGCCCCCCCCCCCCCCCAACTGACCTGCTGGCCAGGAACTAACAACTCCTCAGACCTGTTAACACAATTTGAACAACAAAAGGACATGCAAAAGAACCAAGAATCCCTTTGATTTAGCAGGATAACGGCGTGAATTTTTTGGTCTGTGAATGAACAGAGCAGCCATGAGTGTTTCACAGAGTCACTTATTGAATTATAGTGGTTAATCTAAGTCACAATTTCAGGAAACAAACTTCAGGGGAAACTTAAACCCATGACACATCGTTTTAAATTTTGCTGATTTTTCTTTTTTTTTTTTCCGCTTCTCTTCCAGTCCTTATGGCCACTTTCTGATTGCTTTGAGGTTTTAAAACATCATTTTAAGAATAATATTAACTGATTTAAAGTACATTTCTAACTACACTCTATCATACAATATGCCATTTAACATACAATTTCATTTGATCGCATTTAGTTCTTAATTCAAACAGAGTATTTGCAACCAACTTAATTAAGATTTGAACAAAAACAATCAATCTGAATACAACTGGGAGCGTTTAAGAATAAAAATCTTTGGATCCTTTAATGAAGTTCTGCCTGCAGATCACCTGCACTCACACATTCCAATTACCACTCATGAGACGGACCAAATTCCATACAAAATGTTAAAAATTTTGTCTTGGCTTCGTCTTTAAGGGGTTGCTGTTCCAGTTAAAAGTCTCAAGTGTTGAGGAGTCCAGCTTTGTATAAAACGGCCAAGTCAGTATACCACTAAACGCTCAAAGTCGCGAAGATAATCCAGAGGTTAAACCGGCTAACTGTTGACCAGTATCACTTAATCTTATCCTACACTTTATTACATGTATAGTTTATTTCTCTTATCTTATCATGTTTAATGTTGCAGCATTGTACCGAGACAAATTCCTAGTTTGTGTACTACATGAACAATGGCAATAAACCTGATTCTGATTCTGATTCTGATTCTTCTGAATTTAAGCCCTTCATGGCGCCGACAACATGGAACCGGCGTTTCACTTTGAAACGGATGGCAGCGAGTTATTGCAAACAAGCAACTTTAGAACACACATAACACTAAAGTTAAGAGTATTGCAAGAAGGAAAATAGTAATATAATAATAATATATAAGTAATATAATAATAATAGTAATAAAATAATAATATATAAGCATCCCAAAGTGATTAAGCAAAATATTGGTAAAACTCAAATTAAACATAAAGCCTCTAAATTGAATGATTTGGCCTCTGTTCCTCCTTATAATTTAAGAATTAAATGTGGTTTATTAAATATTAGGTCTCTAACTCCCAAGTCTCTGTTAGTCCATGATTTGTTAATTGATCATCAGATTGATTTAATATCCCTTACAGAGACTTGGTTAGGGCAAGAGGATTATGTTGGTTTAAATGAATCAACTCCCTCTGGTTATTTAAACTGTCAAAATCCCAGAAGTTCTGGTCATGGAGGAGGAGTAGCAACAATTTACCATTCCAAATTACTAGTTAATGTAAAGCAAAAAACATGTTATAATTCCTTTGAGGGCCTGGTCCTCAGTATTGGGCACTTTAGCAATTTTAGGTTAAACCCAATTTTATTTGCCATAGTTTATCGTCCCCCATCGACCTACTCAGAATTTTTATTTGAATTTGCTGATTTCTTAGCTGATTTAGTGCTGAAATCTGATAGAATAATTATAGTAGGGGACTTTAATATACATGTGGATGTAGATAGTGACTGCCTTAATGTGGCATTTAATTCAATATTAGACTCGATTGGGTTTTCTCAGAAAATAGGAAATTCTACTCATTACCTCCACCATACATTGGACCTTGTTCTGACATATGGCATAGAAATAGAAAATCTTGTAGTGTCTCCTCATAACCCTGTACTGTCAGACCATTGTCTGTTAACCTTTGATTTTACTATTTCTGACTATTTGGCTCCTTAAGAAAAATATTATTATAGTAGATGCCTCTCAGATGATGCTGTTACCAAATTTATGCAGATTGTTTCCTCTATGCCATGTGTTAACACAACGGAAATAAGCTATAGACAGCTTGCTCCTTCTGTAATTGATAACATGGTGGATAGTGTTACAGCTTCTCTGCATCAGACTCTAGACTTGGTGGCCCCCTTAAAAAAGAAAAAGTCTAATCAGAGATTTCTAACTCTTTGGTTCAACACAGAAACTCGTAGCTTTAAACAGAAGACTCGTCAATTAGAAAGAAAATGGTGCTCCACTAATTTAGATGAAATCTATTTAGCTTGGAGAAATCATCTTTTAATCTAAAAAAAATCTCTTAGAAAAGCTAGAACGAGTTATTATTCTGCATTAATAGAAGAGAACAAGAATAATCCCAGGTTTCTTTTCAGCACTGTAGCCAGGTTGACAAAGAGTCAGGACTCTGTCAATCCTAGCATTCCCTTAGAGCTTACTAGTCAGGACTTTATGAACTTTTTCAATAATAAAATTTCATCCATCAGAGATAAAATCAATCAGATTCTTCCCACAGTTAACTTAAATACTGTAACTACTACAACTCCTTCAATTGATGTCTGTCTTGATGAGTTTACTCCAATTGACCTTTGTGAGTTAGACAAAATAGTTTCCTCATCCAAACCTTCAACTTGTCTTTTAGACCCTATTCCTATCAGGTTATTTAAAGAAGTCTTCCCACTTATTGGTAGCTTTATTCTTCATATAATCAATTTGTGGTATATATTACTCATATATTCCATACCTGCATACGTTAGAGCATGTGGAAATGATATGGAAATGGATTTAGATAACGGGGGATAACCGCCTCGTTATTTCCAGCTCTTCTACAAATTCTTCATTAACTTTAAAAAAATTAAATCACCCTTATTGTCATTCAACTGTACAACCAGTCATGTACAGCAGAATGAGATTGTGCTTTACCTATCCACAGTGTAAATCACACACACCCCAAGTGCAGAATCAGAGGGCCGCTGCCATGCAAGGTGCCGCCACAGAGTTCCCTCCTCCATTCCATTTATTGCTGAGCACCAAGCTGGACGGCAGGAAGTTCCACTTTTATATGGTCTTTGGCATGACCCGGCTGGGATTTGAACCCCTGCCTCCCAGGTGTGGGGCGGATGCTCTACCAACTGAGCCACCATTCCGGTTAAGTCCGGTTAGGTTTAGGCCATGTACCGCAGGCTTTTAAAACGGCTGTAATTAAACCCTTACTCAAAAAGCCAACGCTAGATCCAGGAGCTTTAGCTAACTATAGACCAATCTCTAATCTCCTTTTCATTTCAAAAATCTTAGAGTTGTTGCTACGCAGTTATTTGACCACCTGCAGGGAAATGGTTTACTTGAAGAGTTTCAATCTGGGTTTAGAATCCATCATAGTACTGAAATAGCCTTAGCGAAGGTCACTAACAACCTCCTTATCGCATCTGATAATGGACTGGTTTCTGTACTTGTCCTTTTAGACCTTAGTGCAGCTTTTGATACTATCGATCATAATATTCTACTTGATAGATTAGAACACTATATTGGACTTAATGGAACTTCGTTGCAGTGGTTTAGATCTTATTTATCTGATAGGTTCCAGTTTGTTCATGTAAATGAGTTTTCTTTCAACTCAAAGCTCAGTCATGGAGTTCCACAGGGATCTGTGCTAGGCCCTACTCTTTTTAGTTTATGTATGCTTCCGTTAGGCAACATTATTAGAAAGCACTGTATACATTTTCATTGTTATGCAGATGACACACAATTATACCTGTCAATGAAGCCAGATGATAGTAATCAATTAGCCAAGTTAGAAGCCTGTCTTAAGGAAATCAAAACTTGGATGATTTGTAATTTCCTGCTATTAAATTCAGATAAGACTGAAGTCATTCTTGTTGGTCCAAGAAACCTTCGAAATACCTTTCCAAATCAAACTTTCAGTTTGGATGCGGTTACTCTTTCTCTTAATAGCTCTGTGAGGAACCTTGGAATTATTTTTGATCAAGATTTGTCCTTCAATTCACATATTAAATTTGTTTCTAAGACTGCCTTCTACCATTTGCGTAATATTGCCAAGATTAGGAGCATCTTGTCTCAGAGTGATGCTGAGAAACTGATCCACGCTTTTGTTAGCTCAAGATTAGATTATTGTAATTCTTTATTATCAGGCTGTCCTAAAACATCTTTAAAAAGTCTTCAGCTGATCCAAAATGCTGCAGCACGAGTTTTAACAGGTACTAGAAAGAGAGATCATATCTCTCCGGTTCTGGCCTCCCTTCATTGGCTTCCCATAGAGTTTAGAATTAAGTTTAAAATCCTTCTTCTTACTTACAAAGCTCTAAACAATCAGGCTCCTTTTTATTTAAAAGATCTGATACTACCGTATTATCCTAACAGAGCACTACACTCCCAAAATGCAGGATTACTTGTAATACCTAGAATCTCCAAAAGTACAATGGGAGGCAGAGCCTTCAGTTATCAAGCTCCTCTCCTGTGGAACCAGCTGCCAATCTGGATTCGGGAGTCAGACTCGATCTCTGTTTTTAAGAATAGGGCTAAAACCTACCTTTTTGATATAGCCTACAATTAGGGAGGGGTCATGTGTTTCTGAACCCTCCCTTACTTATGCTGCTAATAGGTTTAGTCAGCCGGGGGACCTCCAATAATGCACTGGGCCTCACTCCTTTCTTCACTCTCAATGAAATATTTTTTTTTTGCTTGTCATTAACATCTGTTTGTTCTCTCCCATACATTGAGTCCCCATTGTGCTGTTTGCTCTCTACATGTCTGTTCTTTTCATCTTCTCTATCCCCTCAACCCCCAGCCAGTCGCAGCAGATGACTGCCCCTCCCTGAAACTGGTTCTGCTGGAGGTTTCTTCCTGTTAAAAGGGAGTTTTTCCTCTCTACCGTCGCCAAGTGCTTGCTCACAGGGGATCGCCTGATTGCTGGGGTCTTTCTGCAACTGTGGGGGTTCACCCTACAGTTGATAGTGCTATGAGATGACTGTTGTTGTGAAATGGCGCTATATAAATAAAGTTGAATTGAATTGAATTTAACCCCTTGCACTCTGGTCAATTTCTCTAAAAACGCCTAAAAATAATGTACCCAAAGTAAATCAAAAGCTGTTCTTCAACCCTTTGCAGCATCTTCATGGAGTTGGTCTCATTTAAAAGAAAACACTGAATTTTTTGGCAAAACAGTCATAATCTCTCTTAGTGCTCCTGCCACTGAGTAACAGTCATCTAAACATACTGAACTTGAAGAAAATAAAGTTCGCCTGGGTGTTTTTTTAGATACAAATGCTTGCAGATAACACACAGCTGTCATATATGGGCTGGAAAATGCAACAGAAATGTAGAACCAAGTGTTATCCAGCTGAGGTCAAAATTTTGTAACAATACCACAAAAAATTAATATATTACACAGCTTTTTCCTCAGGTTGTTCCCAGGCGTTTTTGAACTGTGCCAAATGATTCAATGATGATGAAGAATGATTCAATATAGAAGCTTGATCTTGGGCTCTAATGAAAGGTGACACTCAGGGCTGTGTGTGTATGTGGGGGGGGGGTTGTTTATTCATTCATGAATGAATGAATGAACAAACAAGCCCCCCACACACAAAGAAGCATGCCACGTAAAAAATGTGTGGCCTTTTTTCACAAGAAAAAATAACCTACAGTGCAATAAAAATTATACTAAAATATCTGCAATGTAGAGGATAACAACTCCGCCCCCCCCGCTACAGAGGAGCGACCGGACCGTGTGCCGCAGTCCATCATGTGAGACACGGTCCGGTCCGTGGCGATGACGCACAGTTATAATTTACCAATCGGTCAAAAATCATTTTTATTCCTATTTTCAGTGATAAAGAATAATTTAGCTTATAACACTTACCTGTCCACAACAGCAGTGTCGCTGGCGAACATTTCGTCCTCATTGTCAGACGAACATGACGCTGGTCCGCTTGTTACGACTCGTGGTTTTGGTCATGCGACCCGGTCAAACCATGATTCCATTATTGTGGTTTTGCGCTTCCATGATTGCGATTTTGGCGAACGATTTTTCAAAACAAATAAGAACAGTAGTAATAAAAAGACTGGTGAACGCTACCGTTACACACAGCGGCTTACACAAAACAGATTTTACGCACGGGACGCACGCTTTCAATCGTCAAACTTCTCTGCTTCAATTGGCTCGTTGTATTCGCAGCCGTTGGTAGGCGGGTCCTTCTTGCTAGGTTTTCAGTCATTGGTTCTTCAAGGTTTCAGAAACCCAATTCAAGGCTCTTATTAGTCGAATGAGAGGTCAATCAAATCTAAACCAATCAAAGCACTCCTTTGGCTTTCTGTTCGCGGCTCTTTTTTTTTTTCAGTGCGCACTCAGGGATGGCAATTTTCCGCCGATCCGCGGATTTCCGCCGATTTTATCATCATCTATGTCATAATTTTGTACCTTTACCTTGTTCTCAATAAAGTTTGGGAAAAAAAAAAACGCGCGCTCGGCGCTTCCCCGAAGTCTCGCGATAACCCGGATGTACTCAAGCTACTGCTGTATTGTAAACAGCCCTGCGATTGGATAGTTGCAAATGATTGGACCAATCAAATGGCTCATATGCTTTGTCCAAAATTCATTTTGGCTTGTTCTCAGGGATGTGATTTTTCCGGTAATTCACCGAATTCCGCTTTATTTGTATATTATATGTACGTTAAGTACGTTAGCGGCTTATGGTCCACGACGCAGTGAAAGTGTGCCCTTTCAGCCAGAACCGGAAGTGGCGTATGCCAGGTAGAGAGCCATTAACTCTGTCGAACACGCTGTATTTACGCTCATTGTCGTGCAAAGACCTGCTTAAAAAAAAGGTGAGCGGCTGCCAAGAACCGGCAACGCATTGCTCCACGACGGCCGCTATGCGATGTCCGAGACGTGGGTAATGAGCGCTGTTTTAATCTCAGAACGCCTGCTCCCGTTCAGGAGTCCAGTCGACTCTGTCCGCCGGTTTCCGTTTGAGTGCAGCGTACAACGGCTGTATGAGCTGGGCTGCGCGGGGGAGGAAAATGAGCTGCGCAAGACTCAATGGAGATTGAAACTGGTGATCTGAAATGAATGCTGAAATTATAAAAAGTAATGGTATGTTGGAATTTTATTTCTATTATGGAATAGATAAAATTAACTGATTTTGATTTGATCAAGTGTTAAAGCATGTGATGGATAATGCTTGTTGGAATATTTACCTCTGCCAAGGAGGTTATGTTTTCATCGGCGTTGGCTTGTCTGTCTGTCTGTTTGTTAGCAAGGAAAAGTGATGGACGGATTTTCAGGAAAGGTGTGCAATGGCACGGGGAACAGATGATTAGATTTTGGTGATGATCTGAGAGTGCATACCTCCATCAAGGGCTTTTTTGTATTTGTGCAGCAGGATTACACAAAAACTACTGGATAGATTTGGATAAAATTTTCACCAGAGGTGGTTCTTGGGCTAGAGAGGAACCTATTATATTTTGGTGATGATCTGAGAATGCATACCTCAGCCAAGGCGCTTATTTTCTCACATTGTGTTAGCAACAATACTCCAAAACTGATGGACAGACTTTGATGCAATTTTCACCACAAGTGGCTATAGGCCTACACACAAACCCATTACATTTTGGAGTTGATCCATGACAAACGGAAGGAGCCTTGGCGGAGGGATGCGCTCTGAGTGCTTTTCTAGTTTAGGAATGCTATCTTCTTGGAACATAAGTCAATATTGTACAGTAATAAGTGGCATTCAGCTGTTTGTTTTATGTCATGTAAGCACAGTTCTGGTACTTAAAAATCATAAAAACCCAGGAGCTTCGGGGGGCGAAGTGACAGTAAAGGTGAAAATTGGCTCAAAGTTCAATGAGGTAACAGAAACACTCGCACAGTTTCTGAAGAAACCAGAAAAGGAGATGAAGTTCAAAGTTCAGAGACTGACACAGCTTGCTGCCAAAAGGAAGAAAGTTTCACATGAGAAGTGACTTAGTGACCAGTGTAAATAGTGTAAAAAACTCTAATAGAACTGTTAAATATGTTGGACTAAAGACAGTGAGACAACATTGAAGAAAAAGTAAGTTAACTTTTCATTAAATTTAATGATTTATCTAAGTCTAGTATTTCATTTTTTTAATCATTTTTTTCAGTCTAAATTACTTCTATTTTACTGAAAACCTCCCAGCTTCAGGGGGGCTGCGCCCCCCCGCCCCCCCCGTAAGTCAATCGACCAAATTAGATTTCAGCTGAAATCAGAATTTCCTGTTGCCATCCCTGCGCACTAGGACGCAGAGACGTGACCGCCCGCGGTATCCCAGAGTGCAAGAGGTTAATATAAAACACAGCTGTCTTATCTTGAAATGTCCTTTACAAATGAAGATATTCAAATTGAAGTACGGAGGAAAAACGTAAAAACTGTCCAAAATATCCAGTAGATTCTCCAGAGGTGTTACAATATACAGTATATGTATATATTGTGAAGGAATGAAGGGATGAGACATGAAAAGCCCAAATTGTGCACCAGGAGTGCACCAGAGGAAAAGTGGAAAAACACAGATCGTACTGATTATGCAAAGGGCTGCAAACTAACCGTTTAAAGACCCGTTTAAGCACAGAATGTCTGAAATCGTGTGAAGATGTTAGAAATGTTATAGAGTCAGAGCCGAGGGCTGAACTACTATTTACATGGTAAAAACGCCGAAATCAGGAGCAAATATACACAAACTCGCTGCTCCTTTCTCCTCCGTTCTTGAAGCAAATAAAAATAAAAACACTCCAAAAATCTCAGTCACTACTAAAACTACTATTTACTATTCTGAACTATTATTTACACGGTAAAAACACCGAAATCAAATCAAAAATAGACAAACACACTCACGTGTTGAAGGTCCGTCCATCTCAGCCGAGGGCGGATAACAGCGAGCTCATCCCATACCATATATACATTAACTCATCCAATGTGTTTGCTGGTGTCTTAAAATCTTTTTTTAATATATAAATGCATGAGCAACAATGATCTGCATGTGAAGTTCTATGGTGGTAAACTTTACAATGCACCTTTTTAACTGTAACTGTGTACGCTGATCCTTTGCTTAGTTTGTTGTGTATCAGTTAGAGGTTAACCAACCAGCTGTGATGTTTAGAAACACACAATGCCTACCTGCGTGCAGACATGCACACACACTTAAACTTGCATCCACCATGATTCATAACCCACCGTGTAGCCTTTTGACACAAAGGCAATAGGAGCAGCAGCCTGTTCAAGCTTGGACTTTTATTCCTTTCAATTTGTCTTGCTTAGAAAACAAACCATCCATGAGTTTGTGAATAAATAAACAGTAGGAGCTGAAGGAGGGAGAAAGGATGGATGAATGGCCCCCACTAAACAGTGAGGGGAGGTGCCAGTGGGGTACCTTCTGTCACTGAAAGTCTTTATTTGTGTGAGTGTATGTTGGAAATGATGTGTAGGTTTGTTTTTATTTTGGCTCCAGAGTTATTGTGGCAAATTAAGACTAAATTAAAATGGGAACTGCATGGCCAGTATTCCATCCATCCATCCATCCATCCATCCATCTTCTACCGCTTTTCCGGAGGTCCGGGTTGCGGAGGCAGGAGTTCAAGCAGAGAAGCCCAGACTTCCCTCTCCCCCGCCACCTGCTCCAGCTCTTCAGAGAGGATACCAAGGCGTTCCCAGACCAGCTAGGAGACATAGTCTCTCCACCGAGTCCTGGGTCTGCCCCGGGGTCTCCTCCCATTGGGACGTGCCCAAAACACCTCAAGTAGGAGGCGTCCAGGAGGCATCCTAATCAGATGCCCATACCACCTCAACTGACTCCTTTCAATGTGGAGGAGCAGCGGTTCTACTCTGAGCCTCTCCTGGATGACTGAGCTCCTCACCCTATCTCTGAGGGTGAGTCCAGCAATCCTACGGAGAAAGCGCATTTCAGCCACTTGTATCCGCAATCTTGTTCTTTCGGTCATTACCCAAAGCTCGTGACCATAGGTGAGAGTAGGAACGTAGATTGACTGGTAAGTCGACAGCTTTGCCTTAGAACTCAGCTCCCTCTTCACCACAACAGACCGGTACAATGTCCGCATCACTGCAGATGCTGCTCCGATCTGTCTGTCAGTCTCTCGCTCCATTTTCCCCTCACTCGTGAGTAAGACCCCAGGATATTTAAACTTTTCCACTTGGGGCAGGAGCCTGTCCCCAACCCAGAGAGGACAATCCACCTTTTTCCGGCTGAGGACCATGGACTCGGACTTGGAGTTGCTGATTCTCATCCCAGCTGCTTCACACTCAGCGGCAAACCGTCCCAGCAAGAGCTGTAGGTCATTGCTGGATGAAGCCAGCAGGACAACATCATCTGCAAACAACAGAGATGAGATCCTGTGGTCACCAAGCATGACGCCCTCCATACCCTGGCTGCGCCTAGAAATCCTGTCCATAAAAATTATGAACAGGATTGGTGACAAAGGGCAGCCCTGGCGGTGTCCAACTCTCACTGGGAATGAGTCCGACCGAGTGTTGGCAATACGAACCAAACTCTCACAACAGTCGTACAGAGACCAAATAGCTCGTAACAACAAGCCCGATACCCCATACTCCCGAAGCACCCCCCACAAAAAACCACAAGGGACGCAGTCAAATGCCTTCTCCAAGTCCACAAAACACATGTAAACTGGTTGGGCAAACTCCCACAAACCCTCGAGAATTCTTGAGAGGGTAAAGAGCTGGTCCGATGTGCCATGGCCAGGACGAAAAGCACATTGGTCCTCCCTGTCTGCTGGGGCAGTGGCATTACTGCAGCCGATAGGAAGAGACTGAACAAACTGATTAAGAAAGCTAGCTCTGTCCTGGGGCAGCGCCTTGATCCGATGGAGGAGATAGGAGAGAGAAGGACGGTGGCTAAACTGTCATCTCTGCTGGAGTCCGGGTTCCACCCTATGCAGGACATACTGGATGCACTGAGGAGCTCATTTAGCAGCAGACTACATCATCCCAGGTGCACAACCGAGAGGTTTCGTAGGTCCTTCCTACCAACGGCTGTCAGACTGTACAACCTAAGCAGGGCTGCTCGCAGAGATAGCAAAAAGACGTAACAAACTAATAGTTTTTTGAATGCAAAAGATGCAATAGACTTACACAATGGTCCTCTCCGGCATACAACTAGGAACATACCGGTCGCTATGGAGGGTGAGAATATGTATGGGCACATAATCATACCATGTAGGATAACTAAGTAGACGGTTATGCTGTTTCATCCCATCTAGCAACAATGCTCTGCACTGTGTGTGTTTATATATTTACATATTTATTCCATCTAGCTACAATGCTCTGCACTGTGTGTCTGTGTGTATATATATATTTTATAGTAATATGTACATATGTATATTAGCTGCTCTTGCTTGCTTGTTTTTTTTCTTGCCTTCTGATTTTTGCTCTGAGTGTTGCTATCCCTGTGCTGTTGCAATCCTGGAATTTCCCCATTGTGGGACTAATAAAGGCTTATCTTATCTTATCTTATCTGAATCCGAGGTTCAACCAACGGCCGGACTCTCCTCTCCAGTACCTTGGCATAGACCTTCCCAGGGAGGCTGAGGAGTGTGATCCCTCTAAAGTTGGAGCACACCCTCCGGTCCCCTTTTTTGAAGAGAGGAACCACCACCCCGGTTTGCCATGCCAAAGGCACTGCCCCCGACCTCCACGCAATGTTGCAGAGGCGCGTCAACCATGACAGCCCTACAACATCCAGGGCCTTGAGGTACTCAGGGCGAATCTCGTCCACCCCCCGGGCCCGGCCCCCAAGGAGATTTTTAACCACCTTGGCGACCTCAGCCCCTGTGATAGGCGAGTCATCCCCCTCGTCCACAAACCCTGCTTCCTCTGTGGAAGGCGTATCAGTGGGATTGAGGAGATCCTCGAAGTATTCCTTCCACTGCCCGATGATATCCCCATTCGAAGTCAACAGCGCCCCATCCTCACCATACACAGTGTGGACAGGGAGCTGCTTTCCTCTCCTGAGCCACTGGACAGTTTGCCAGAATCTCTTTGAGGCTGACCGAAAGTCTTGTTACATGGCCTCACCGAACTCCTCCCATACCCGGGTTTTTGCTTCAGCAACCACCCGAGCTGCACTCCGCTTGGCCTGCCGGTACACCTCAGCTGCTTCGGGAGTCCCACAGGCCGACCAAGCCTGATAGGACTCCTTCTTCAGCTTAATAGCCCCCCTCACTACTGGTGTCCATCACTTGGTTCGGGGGTTGCCACCACGAGATGCACCGACCACCTTGCGGCGGCAGCTCTGGGCCGCCGCTTCAACAATAGAGGTGGAGAACATGGCCTATTCAGACTCCATGTCTCCAGACTCCCTCGGAATGTGGTTGAAGTTCTTCCGGAGGTTGGAGTTGAAGACCTCCCGGACAGGGGCCTCAGCCAGACGTTCCCAGCACACCCTCACTATACGTTTGGATCTACCAGGTCTGAATGGCTTCCTCCCCTGCCATCGGATCAAACTCACCACCAGGTGGTGATCAATTGACAGCTCTGCACCTCTCTTTACCCGAGTGTCCAAGACATACGGTCGCAGGTCTGATGACACGATAACAAAATCAATCATCAACCTGCGACCTAGGGTGTCCTGGTGCCAGGTACACATATGGACACCCTTATGCTTGAACATGGTGTTCGTTATGGACAAACTGTGGTTAGCACAGAAGTCCAATAAGTGAACACCACTCGGGTTCAGATCGGGCAGGCCGTTCTTCCCAATCACTCCCCTCCAGGTTTCACTGTCGTTGCCCAAGTGTGCATTGAAGTCCCCCAAAAGGACAATGGAGTCTCCAAGAGGAGCAACCTCCAGCATCCCAGTCACAGACTCCAAAAAGGGTGGGTACTCTGAAACATCATTTGGTGCATTGGCACAAATGATGGTCAGGACCCGTTTCCCAACCCGAAGGCGCAGGGAAGCAACCCTTTCATCTATCGGGGAAAACTCCAATATAGAGGCAGCAAGGTGGGGGGGGATACAAGAATACCCACCCCTGCTCGTCGCCTCTTGCCCGGGGCAACTCCAGAAAAGGCCAAGCTCCAGCCCCTCTCCAGGAGACTGGTTCCGGAACCGGAGCTGTGTGTTGAAGTGAGGCCAACTATATCTAGCCGGTATTTCTCAACCTTGTACACCAACTCAGGCTCCTTCCTCACCAGAGAGGTGACATTCCACGTTACCAAAAGCCAGTTTAGAAAGCTTGGGATCAGTTCGCCAAGGTCTCCGCCTTTCACTGCCACCTAATCCTAATCCTAATCCACCTAATGGCCAGTATTGCTGAATGTTTTTCATCCCACTGTAAGTCAGTACACAATCTGACTCAATCTTGGTTTTATCTAAATTCAAAAGGCCATATTTTGACAGTCTATTCACTTGTTATTTGTAGGGGCGTAACAGTATGCTTAAAATCACGGTTCAGTACGTCCCTTGGTTTTAAGATCATATTTCGGTTCATTTTTGGTACAATAAGGGAACAAAATGCAAAACATAAAACTGCTTATCTTCTGTATAAGTGGAAACAGCTTTACTGACAAAAAAACTGCAAACTGCCAGCAGTAAATTCTCCAATAATAAAATTCTCAAATAAACAAAATTAAAATGTATACAATAAATAAATTCTCTTTTTAGGAAATGAGTGATGCAGACAAGTGCAACAATAGAAGTTTGACCAGCCTATTATAAAACGTTCCCATAGCTAAATCAAATAATGACCCATGAAACCTGAGTTGGAAACTTGAACTTAACAGCTTAATCAAAAGTGTTTGTACCAGCACAATTAAATAACAGACATTAAAGTTTGGTCTTTTATCTACAAAACTAAAGGAATAAAACTCAAATATCAGCTTCTGCTGCACCATACAGGGCTGTTGTAACTCTACTGTTCAAAACAAACTGAAGTAATAATATTCAACTCCATTAAAGTCAAAAAGAAAATAAACTAGTCCATCCTGTTTGAAACCTTGCTGAGTCTAGAAGTTTAAAAGTTTATTACGCTTCAGAATGAAAATTAAAAGAACTTTTTTTCCAGTCCAAAATAACAGTTTACAAATGCTTTAAGATACAGTAGAGGAATGTGAGTCTTCACTACACATACAGTGAAATATTTAACTGTTTAACTGGCTCAGGTGCCGTTTGGCACCATAATCCCTAGTGGTCAAGAGTGGCAAAGATTTTTTGTCAAGAAAATAGTTCAGATTTCCAAGGCTATAACTTGAAAGTTGCAAGAGATAATGGCTTACTGTCAATTAGAAAGATGTAGAATATGAGCCAAAGTTTCAGATAGCAAGCTTCAGGTTCAGGTTCAGGTTACTTTATTTGTACTCGTAGGTAGATTTGTTTTGCAGTCTGGTGACATCCATATTTACAAGCCGCTAATTACATTCAACATAGACACAAACACAGGCACACATGAAGCTGACTATAAACATGATAAAAATACTCAAGGCTCCATCAATCAGGGTATAAAAAGACAAAGAGATGAAGGAGAAACCAGAGGTAAGAGAGAAGGGTCATATAAAAAGTTAAAAACTAGTCAAAGAGGTTAAAAAACTCAAAGGTCTAAAACCCAATAAAATATTTAGAACCCAAGTGACATCCTACAAAAATAAGTAAATATAAAATGAAGTTAATAAATAGGTACCTAAATTATGTACAATATATTTTTACAGCTTGTTCAACTCTTTGACAGCAGCAGGGACAAAGCTGTTTTTGTAGCGCTGGGTTCTACTTTTTGGGACAGCAAACCTCCGTCTTGAGGGAAGAAGCTGAAAGTGGCAGTGCAAAGGGTGGGAGTCATCATTTAAAATGGAGGTAGCCATCCTCTGTACTTGTCTGGTGTACAGGGATGTCAGGCTCAGCTGTGACTCACCAAGCAAACGACTGGACCATCTAACTACCTGATCCAAGGATTTCCTCTGTTTCAGGTTTATCTGACCAAACCATGACACTAAAGAAAAGGATAAAACAGATTCAATAAAAGCCCGATAAAACATTGTCATTATGGTTCGGTCAACTTGGAAGCATGCAAGTTTTCTCAAGCAATGCAAATGTTGCTGACCCTTTTTGCACACCCTTTCACAGTTCACTTCAAAGTTTAAATTACTATCAATAATCGTCCCAAGATATTTGTACGATTGTACACATTTGGTGGTCTGGCCTTTTAGTATGGTGACTTTGTGCCTGAGATTTTTCCTCCTAAAGTCAATAATCATATCTTTAGTTTTTGTTGTATTCAGCTGCAGGTAGGAATCCTCACACCAGTGAACAAAATCATCAACTACTGGGCCGTGGCCGCTCTCACCATCCTGGAGGAGACTGACAATAACTGAGTCATCAGCATACTTTATAATGTGTCTGTTGTCATGTCTGCTCCGACACGTTTGTGTACAGGATGAAGAGTAGTGGTGACAACACACACCCCTGAGGAGAGCCAGTAGAAGAGCACTTTAGGTCAGAAAATGTACCATTGACCCTTACTCTCTGCATCCTGTTGGTTAAGAAATCCTGAATCCACCCCACCAGATTATTGCTCAAATCAAATTGTTGCAGGAGCCTTTCAACTAAGATATAAGGTTGGATTGTATTAAAGGCGGAAGAAAAGTCCACAAATAAAACCCTGGCATGTGTTCCATTAAAATCCAGATGTTTAAAAAGCATGTTAAACAGAGTGACAGTGGCATCCTCCACTCCTCTGTGAGGCCTATAGGCAAACTGCAGAGGATCCAATGCATGTTCAGTCTGCTTTAGGACCTCACATCTGACCAGTTTTTCAAAAATTTTCATTAAAATTGAAGTCAAAGCAACTGGTCTAAAGTTGTTTACCATTTTAGGACAGCTGGATTTTGGAACGGGAACAACCACGGCTTCTTTCCAGATCTTAGGCACATGTTGTGTCTGTAAGGACTTATTGAAAATGTAATGAAATATATGACTCAGTTCATGTGCACAGGACCTTACCAAGTGCCCACATATATTATCAGGGCCCTGACTTTTGTTCACTTTTACAGTGCAGAACTCCCTTTTAACATCCTGCACCTCAATATTAAAGTGCTGATTGTCTTTGAGTTTCTGTTTCAAATCTTGGATTTCTGTGCTGAAATCAAAGGAGTCAAAACGACCATAAAAACAATTAAGAGCATTAGCCATCTCTGTGTCTGAATTAAAACCATCTAAAAACACACGATTACTGCGCTCTGTGCTCTGAAGGCCTGCAATAGTTTTCATACTGGCCCAGGCTGAACCAAGTTTCTTAGTTGCCATCTTGCTTTCCAACTCTGATTTATAGTTCTGTTTTGCTCTTAAAATTTCGGCCTTCAGCTCCTTTGTGGCAACCTGTAGCTCAGAAACAGACCCCTGTTTAAAGGCAAGTGCTTTCCTCTGTAAGCAGGATTTAACTGATTTTGTAACCCATGGTTTGTTGTTGGGATATATTTTGACACGTTTACGTGGAACGATCTTATTTTTACAGAAAGACACGTATGAGCATGTGACGTTAACCAGAGAGTCCAAATCATCCCCGCAGGCCAGTTTGAACATCTCCCAGTCTGTACAGTCAAAGCATTCCTGGAGGCTGTGCTCTGAATCTTCTCTCCACACATCAATGTCTCTCGTCTCCACCTTGCCTCTTCTGAGAGCAGTTTTATATGTGGGCAGCAAATGTACACAGTTGTGATCTGAGGATCCTAAAGGAGGAAGGGGGAGTGATTTATAGGCCCTCTCAATGGATCCATAGCACAGGTCCAATGTCTTTTTTTGCCTGGTTGGGCAGGAGACATACTGATAAAAGTTTGTAAGTGTTTTCTTTAAAGAAACATGGTTAAAATCCCCAAGAATGAAGTTTGGCGCCTCTGGAGAAATTGATTGCAGCCGCTGGACCACATCAAAGATGGTTCTGGAGGCGGAGTCAACGTCTGCCCTCGGATGAATGTACACAATTGTGATGAAAAGGTGGGGGAACTCGCGAGGCAAATAAAAGGGGCGTAGTGACACAGACAGCAGCTCCACATCGGGTGTACAGATGCGCTCTCTGACCATGACAGATGTGCAGTGCTGCTTATTAATATATAAACATACGCCGCCCCCCTGACGTTTCCCCGTTACCTCTTCCTGCCGATCCGAGCGCAGCGGGGCTCCAAAGCCGTCAATCCACAGGTCTACATCTTGATCATGCGCAATAAGCCAAGATTCAGTGAAGGCCATGACACAGCAGTTCTTGAAGTCCTTCTGGTAGTGTACATTCCCTTGAATTTCATCCACCTTGTTTCTCACCGACTGTACGTTCCCAAAAATTATTGAAGGAAGAGGAATGTTCCCAAACTGCTGTCTCCTAAGGCGCAATTTCACACCTCCACGCCTTCCGCGCTTCCTTCTGCCGCCTCTCCCGTCTCTCTTTTCACCGCTGTGTCCGTCTCTCAAAATAAAGTCCGGCAGTTGCGGCTTAGGCTCAATCACAGCCGCTGCATCAGCCGTGTTTAAATGCAGCAACATGTCCCTGGAATAATGTATTCTGCCCGCCATGGAGCCGAACGCGTTTACTTCACAGACAAAGAGCCAGAGGACAGATAGCAGCAGTGCGAGAAAGAGGAGGAAATCCATGTTGTAGATACCAGGGAGCTGGTATCTACAACATGACTGGTATCTTCCGGCTTTCAGAGAGAGCAGACGCATTTCTCCCCTCTCCCCACTCCTCTCCCCTCTTCACTATCCAACTTGCTGTGTCCTGTCTATGTTCGCTCTTCTTCTGGCTGAATCTCGATCCAAATGGAAAATTATGGAATTGATGAGCGGGCTTTAATACTACTGACACCATTTTACAAAAATTCGGGCCAGGGGGGGCCCCAACGGAGAGACTCATGGATTGGAACTCATGTGTCTGCGTGATTCGACTGAAGATGTGGAAGACATCTACCTGTTTTGGCTTCATGATCACAGGATTTTCTGCTGATTGGCTCTGGAGTTTTCCTGGTGTATCGGAAATTTAACTGGAAGAGCTAATCAAAATGCGGACCCGGCGTAGCTGCTTCTTCAACAATTCGACCAGCTGGGGAAAGCACTGATAGCGGCAAATGACTGTGGAAGGGGAAACATCTGGAGTCGCTTGGTGCTCTCCAAGGAATGATTTTAAAGCCTATGTAATTGTAATTGTGATGCTCAGAATCGCATGAAGAGAGGAAATTTCTGCTCTAAGTGAACTGTGCTCATTTGGCCTTGATTCGGCGCCCTTGCACTCATTCCTCCAGGAGAGAGAGATAAGGCAGAAGAGAGTTGGCTTTGCTTAACCCAAACAACTGCTGCTGTACAATAATCAGAACTCTCCAAGGACAGCGTTGTCATGGGACTAACATGGAATTTTACCATCTGGCATGAAGAGAGATAAACTCTGGGACATGTCTATCTGTGTTTACAATACATGAATATAACATCTAGCTGTTGCCTAGGAGACGATTTTTGTTGTACTCCAGTAATTGATACATTCACACTGCACCCACACTGATATCACAAACTGATATACACACACTGGTCTCTCTCTGCTTTGTTTTTGTGTGGATTTGTTTTGTCTGCTCTGTGCAATAGAGAGGTTTTTTTCTATGTAATCACAATCCCGCTTATACAACGAGCTGTATTCTGATAACGATGTTTTTTTCTCTCTGCCCAATGTGTCATTCCCTCCCTCTTCCCCTCTTATCCCCCACTGTTTTGATGAGGCGCCTTGTTATGGCTGCCGTGTCATTGTGATGCGCTTACATTAGCGCGTCAATGTCAAGTCAAATTCCTTGTATGTTTTTAACATGCTTGGCAATAAAGCTTTTCTGATTCTGATTCTGAGCTCTTCGCCATATATTCCGCAAACACTCCAGGGCAGAAACGACACAGAGGATTTTATAAAAACATATAAAAGTACATAAAAACACACACACGCACACGCACTATTTCACCAGCTGCCAGTCTCTGCGTGCGCATGCACCCAACAATAAATAAATAGGAATAAATTTACGCATCCAATTTACATAATGCCACAGCAGCTATATAAATTACATAACTCAGTCAAAAGTGGACTTTGGACATATTTACACAAAGAATGGTTCTGTGTTTTGACACCGTGTTTTCTACGGGCCACTTTTGTTATCTTTCTGTTGCAAGGTCTGTGGTGGACTTTTGCCAGTTGGTGTATCTTGACATGCACTACACAAAGAGCAGAGATAAAGAAACCTATCACCTGGTCAGTCACTGCAACAGATACTGGAATCAGTTTGTCTTGGCCTGTCCTTGCCACTGATAATACTTCTATCTGCCAAGAATGTGCCGATAGTCAAGCAAAAGCTAGCGGTACTCAAATATTTTGCAAGCAGTTTCATGAAATGGTCAGTCAGAAAGCAACTCATACCGGCTCGGACGTCACCCAGGTTAACAAGGCCAGGAGTTCCTGGCAGCAGAAGGAGAAGGACAGAGCTGCGTGGAGGAATCTGATCAGACTTAAATGAAACAGTCATTGTCGCCCCCGACAGACTGCTATGATGATGATGATGATCTTCAAAGTATATGAACCACAAAATCAGTACAATGTAAAGAAACAAAGAAACTTGTCACTTACTGTTGGCGAAGGGGGCTCGCTGGCTGGCGTGGTCAATCGGTTTTTTGTCTGTCGTGGTCGTTATTTTGCATTTGCACTCTCTCCCACATCTAGAAAGTCTTATGATTATCCCACATCAATTTTGTTTGTATTCCGCTGCAATTTTTCGTGTATGATTCCGTTTTATATGACGATGCATGGTAGCTATATCTGTTTTCTAAGCTCAAAGAAGGAAAAAGAGAATAAGGATTTCTTCTTCTTTGGTGTATTCCGTGTCAGCCATGATTCCTCCAACGCGTGTCTGCCACCTTCTGAACTGGCATGATCAGTACAAATCCTCAGTACAGCTGGGGAGTTAAAGGGACATCAGATTCAGTTGACAGGCACAGTTGCTGCGCTGTGCCACTAGGGGCGCGTGGAAATCTGCCAGTTAAAGGGGCTGTTTTAATTTATTTGTGATGATTATGGTTCTTTTTTTAATTAAATTACAAATCATGGTATTCTAATTTACCAAGATGCACTAATATTCAGAATGAGGGCTTATTACTGCGACAATAATAGAGAAGATAAAAAAGAGTAAGCTACTCATGTAATTCAATCGTTTACTGCAGTTAATATGTTACCAGCAGAACTGAAACAGCTCAGCTGTCAGCAAACATCATTCAAGAGAGATTACTGTCCAACAGGTAATATTAGCACATGCTAACAGTTTAATCAGTTTTCTAACAAATCCAGGAACCGCGGTAGGTGACCTCACACTGGCGGAGGAGCTGAATATCTTCTTTGCCCGCTTTGAGGTCGCTGCACCTGTCTCGGCCAACCTACACCAGGCCCACAGCAGTACGTTCCTCACTTTGGAGGAACGTGAGGTGAGGCGCACCCTGCGGTCCATCGACCCAAGAAAAGCAGCGGGTCCGGACGGTGTCCCGGGACGTGTGCTGAGGGACTGTGCAGATCAGCTGGCTGGAGTCTTTGCTAAGATTTTCAACCAATCCCTGGCACAGTCCACTGTCCCATCCTGCCTGAAGTCCTCCACCATAGTCCCCTTACCCAAGAAACCTCACATTTCTAGCCTCAACGACTACAGACCAGTCGCACTCACCCCGGTGGTGATGAAGTGCTTTGAAAGGCTGGTCCGTAGTCATGTCATAGCAGCCCTGCCCCGCAGTATGGACTCCCACCAGTTTGCCTACGGAGCGAATCGATCCACAGAGGATGCGGTGGCCACAGCACTCCATGCCACTCTAGCCCACCTGGAGCGGCAGGGGAGCTATGTGCGGATGCTGTTTGTGGATTATAGCTCTGCATTATAACCATTCTTCTACACAAACTGGTGGTCAAGCTGGGGGACTTGGGGCTTCCTCAGGCTATTTGTATGTGGATTAGCAGCTTCCTCTCTGGTCGCAGACAGAGAGTCAGGGTGGGCCATCATACATCTACGGCCCTAAGCCTCAGTACCGGATCCCCCCAGGGCTGTGTGCTGAGTCCCCTGCTCTACTGTCTGTATACACACGACTGCATCCCCGCCCATCACAATAACACCATCGTGAAGTTTGCAGACGACACTACAGTGGTGGGTCTCATTTCGGGGGGGACGAGTCTGCCTACAGAGATGAGGTGGTGCGGCTGTCGTCATGGTGTAGAGAGAATAATCTTCTCCTGAATACCTCTAAGACTAAGGAATTGATGATAGACTACAGGAGGAAGAAGACAGAGATTTCCCCTCTCATCATCAACGGGGACTGTGTAGAGAGGGTAGCTGACTTTTGTTTTCTAGGAGTTCACATAGAGGAGAACCTGTCCTGGAGTGTGAACACCTCTGAGCTGGTGAAAAAGGCCCAGCAGAGACTGTACTTCCTGAGGATTCTCAGGAAGGAGAACATCACACAGAGACTGCTGGTATCCTTTTATCGAGCTTCTATTGAAAGCATATTAATATACTGTATATGCATCTGGTACCGTAGTTGTACAGTAGCTCAGAGGAAAGCACTCCAGAGGGTCAGCCCAGAAGATCATTGGCTGCCCTCTCCTCACACTGGAAGACCTACACCGCTCCCGTTGTCAGAAGAAGGCTCAAAATATTTTAAAGGATATTTCACATCCTGGACACTCATTGTTTGAACTACTGCCATCTGGGAAAATGATATAGACAAATGAACACAAGGACAAACAGACTCAAACACAGCTTCTATCCAACAGCAATAACCATTCTGAATAAAATGAGGAAGTAATGTGCTAAATGACATGATTATATGTTGTTGAATGCTCCTTGCAATGACTGTGTGTGCATGATGTCCTGTGTTGATGTCTGTGTGAATGTGGCTTGCTATTTATTCTTTTTAATTATTATTTTTAACTGATTTTTTAGTAATTTTAGGTCTATGTTTTTTATAATGGGGCAATGTTTTTATAAATGGGGCACTGACTGGAGAGCACTTTTGAATTTCGTTGTACTTGTGACAATGACAATTAAAGATCTATCTATCTAAAGCTGAGACAGTCGCTCATTTAAAATAAGAAGTGCTAACTTTACTCACTAAAAACTCACTAACCTTACCGGTGTTGTGTTTAGAAGTAGCCCAATTTCAGTCATTCTTCACCGGGCCAGAGTGCTGCTGAATTCTGCTGACAGGTGGCTGGAGACAAAACGGAGAAGAGGAAGGGGCATGATATGACAATTACACTTTATGTCCGTCACTCAATATAGTTCATGTCGTACCTCTGTATGCATCTGAACCATACTGTGGGTGGCGTACCTAAAAATCTAAATCCAAATACAAGTACCGTTAGACCCCTAGTCAGTTGTCAAATGTGCATTTGTGGGTGTGGCCCAGTCTGTTTTGTTATCATGGCACAGATTGTGTGCTGGACGAGAAGTGTGAAGAGGCTGGTCTAATTATCCAGAGGTGTGTTTTGCATAATTCAATCCAAAGTGCTCCTACCCATCCCTTTAATGCATAGAGAAACATCATCTAAAGTGAACTCTGATCATGACTGCTTGTTTAAGACTGGTTTTGTGCTGGCCAAAGGATGTACACGTGAGCGAAAATTCACACAATGTTAATGCTGTGCGGCAATAACGAAGGCATCAATCACAGTTGATGCCCAGTTATTTCAGAGAGGGCAAATGGGAAAGAGATGATGTTGGGTTGAACAATCAAGCTGAATGGCTTAGCGTAGTGTGCATGGATCCAACACGCAGACATGAATGTGTTTGAAATGGATATTTTCATAAACCTACCCACAGGTCCTTTTTCCCTGTGCAGTGAAAAACTCTGCTGTTTCTTCAAATGATCTGGAACCATCCATACCACAGGGTATTGGTGGATAGCCTGTATTTAATTGTCCTCAGATTATTACATTCAACAGAAAAACAACAGCTGTGTTTGTGTCTCTCACCACCTTGGACAGGACACGCGGACATGCGCGAACGGACAAAACATGTAGCGAAAAAGATGACTGAGGACACAAGTATGATAAGATAAGATAAGCCTTTATTAGTCCCACAATGGGGAAATTCCAGGATTGCAACAGCACAGGGATAGCAACACTCAGAGCAATAATCAGAAGGCAAGAAAAAACAACATCTACTAAACATATGTCCATATTACTATAAATATATATATATAGACACACAGTGCAGAGCATTATGGTTGGTTGGTGAATGTGCAGCAGAAAGTCTAAGCTCTCTCTCCGCGGATGCAGCGGGCCAGCTGGAAGTCTTTGGGCATGATGGTGACCCCCTTAGCAAAGAAGAGACCACCAGGTGGGCCTCGCTGGTCTCCTGCAGAGCCATGACGGCGAAGCTCAGGAAACGCGGGACGGTCTTGAAGTCCTGAGCGATCTCCCTCACCAGGCGCTGGACGGGCAGCTTACGGATGAGCAGCTCCGTGGATTTCTGGCAGCGACGGATCTCTCTCAGAGCCACGGGCCTGTGACGGCGAGGCCTCTTCACTCTGCCGGTGGCTGGAGCGCCTCTCCGAGCAGCCCTGGTGGCTAGCTGCATCCTGGGGGGGCTTCTTCCTCCAGTAGATTTTACGGGCGGTCTGCTTGGTTCTTGCCATTGCTCTTTATTATTCTGTCTTATATTTCTTGCACGCCGCCTAAACTCCAGCCCGGCACCCGCGTCGTTTTCGCTACAGCTCCCGGTATGTCGAGTTTCCCATTAGCACCGAGCGGCGGCCAAGTGCTAGCTAGCACTAGCTCCTCCCCGCTGTAGCGTCTCCCGCTGCA
Organism: Pholidichthys leucotaenia; assembly: GCA_020510985.1. Lineage (NCBI taxonomy): Eukaryota > Metazoa > Chordata > Actinopteri > Cichliformes > Pholidichthyidae > Pholidichthys > Pholidichthys leucotaenia. The sequence continues at coordinate 311,640,597 of CM035846.1, forward strand.
AACCGTGGCTCCGTCCGCCGACCCGGGAGACCCCCGGGGCGATCCGTGCGTCCGTGATATATATACAGAGTGAAAGGTGTAGAAAGAAGAAGGAAGATTAAAAAAAAAAAAAAAAAAAAAAGGCTGTTGCAACAGGCAGCCGACTCGTGTGGCGCCACCGGTCCGGCGGAACCGGAACCGGAAAAAAACAGACCACAGACCACATGTGGACAGAACAATAAACTACTCTGTCACAGCAGAGAGGTTTGCAGTTCAAAACCCTCAGACTGACAGTTCTATCCTCCTCCATCTGTCCTCTGTTTGGAGGAGAGAGAGAGAGAGAGAGAGAGGACTGCACATTCTACATGCCTAAGAAGTCTGTGATTAAAATGAAAATGTGGATGGAATAAAAAAACCATCAAGTGCATCATCATGTTACAATTAAAATGATGTGAGATTTTATTACAACTGTTCAAATGCTGTCCATTACAATAAAAGAAAATCCCAGCACAGGTTGTGCAATTTCAAAACACACTGCTAAAATAGCATTTAAAAAACGTGCTTCTGACGATAGTCCTCCTTTTTCCTGATTAAAAGCATATTGTCATAAAAAGCACCAAATTACTGATGCGCTAACACTGTGCCGGAAGTTTCCCTGGTCGAATCCCTTGACTGGTGGGAGTTGGAGCCTTCAGTGTGTAGTTTGCATGAATGCTCCGGTTTCCTCCCACAAACTAAAAACTTGCATTTTAAGTTAATTGCTGATTCTAAATTAGCCCTAGGTGTATGTCAGTGGAATTACTAGTTAAGTACTTTGTCACTGAGTTTAGAAAAAGAGGTACTAGTGCATCTCAAAAAATTAGAAATGATTCAGTAATTTAATTCAGAGTTAAGTCATAATCATTATAAAATGAAAAAAAAAACCCACCATACTTTACCTTTCAGCTGTCCTAGGATTTCCAGAGAACAGCTGCCACTAGGTGTTGATGTCCTATCCTACACGTGCCTCTTATGCATTTCATTTTAAAACTACACCAAGAACAACCACAACACAGTTAATATATCTGCGCAGCCTATCAAAGTCTATAGGTAGGGCAACACTGACAAACAAATGTGTACATACACAGTACAATGAATATTCAATGTGTTTTTTCTGCTTGCAATTCAACTGTGATTTGTGAACATGAACTACTTCCCCTCTGGGGGTTTCATGGATATAGGAATCATTACTTAACAGCAAGTATAGCAAACACATTAAATATGTCATGCCTCCCTCCTTCTTAACATCCCCCTTCATCTTCCTGCTCCCTGGACTGCTCTGTAGTTTAAATACACACTTTCACGACGACAACATCTTGCCATTGATTTGTCACACACACACACACACACACACACACACACACACACACACACACACACACACAGAGAACAGTACAAGGAAAATCCCAGGAGAGTGGGCATGGAGCTAAATGCTGTGTGTGTATACGTGGCCAGGCCAATAAAGGCAGTGTGCTTTATGACAAGTGAAACAAGTCCAGTGAGAAGCTGTACAGCTCAATACCTCATCACACACTGCAAATTATGCTGTGTTGACGAGACACGTGCACATACATGGACCAAAGCTCATTTCATGACAAATTGTCCATTTCTGATGATTATCATGCTGATGAACTGTCCACATGCATGTACAGTACGTGTGCTCATTTTCATCCTCCTTCTTTCAGCTGCTCCCTTTAGGGGTTGCCACAGCGGATCATCTGCCTTTATCTCAACCAATCCCTGCATCTTCGTCTGCAAGACCCTCTCCATGTTCTCCTTCACTACTAATCCTGTCCCTCCTAGTCACTCCCAATGATAATCTTACATCTTCAACTCTGCCACCTCCAACTCTTCCTCCTGTATTTTTGTTAGTGCTACCGTCTCCAAACCATTCATCAAAGCAGGTCTCACTGCTGTCTTGTATATCTTCCCTTTCACTCTAGCTGCTATTCTTCTGTCACAAATCACCCTGACACTCATCTCCACCCATTCCACCCTGCCGACACTCTCTTGTGCATTTTCCATTGCTTTGGATGGTTGACCCCAGGTATTTAAACTCAAATACTTTCACTACCTCTACTCCCTCCATCTTCACCATTAACACCTGCCTCCCTTTCATTGACACTCAGGTATCCTGTCTTGCTTCTACTGACTTTCATTCTTCTTCTCTCCAAAGCATACCTCCACCTCTCCAGGTTCTCTTCCACTTGCTCCCTACTCTCACTACAGATCACAATGTCGTCTGCAAACATCATGGTCCATGGAGACTCCTGCCTGACCTCATCCAGCATCCTGTCCATCACCATGGCAAACAAGGTTCAGGTTACTTTATTTGTACCCGTAGGTAGATTTGTTGACAAGAAGGGTTGACCCCTGATGTAATCCCACCCCCACCTTGAACCCATCTGTCACACCTCCAGCACACCTCACCACCGTCTCGCTGTCCTCATATATGTCCTGTACCACCCTCACATACTTCTCCGTCACTCCTGACTTTATCATACAGTTCCACACTTCACATCATATGCTTTCTCTAGATCCACAAAGATACAGTGCAAGTCCTTCTGACCTTCTGTATATTTCTCCATCAATGCTCCTTCTGTTCCTTCTGTAACTTCCCCCACTTAATCTTTGGCTCTGCCTTCACTCTCTTCCCCTTCTTACTTTCCAAAGTCACCCTACCGTGCATCCGAAAAGTATTCACAGCGCGTCACTTTTTCCACAATCTCTTATGTTACAGCCTTTTTCCAAAATGAGATAAATTCATTTTATCCTCAAAATTCTACACAAAATACCCCATAATGACAACATAAGTTGTTTTTTTTTTTTAGATTTTTGCAAATTTATTAAAAATAAAAAAACTAAGAAATTACATGTATGTAAGTATTAACAGCCTTTGCTTAATCTTCTGTTGATGCACCTTTGGCAGCAATTACAGCCTCAAGTCTTTTTGAATATGATGCCACAAGCTTGGCACACCTATCTTTGGGCAGTTTGGCCCATTCCTCTTTGCAAGCACCTCTCAAGCTCCATCAGGTTGGATGAGAAGCATTGGTTCACAGCCATTTTCAGATCTCTCCAGAGATGTTCAATTGGATTCAAGTCTGGGCTCTGGCTGGGCCACTCAAGGACATTCACAGAGTTGTCCTGAAGCCACTCCTTCGATATCTTGGCTGTGTGCTTAGGGTCGTTGTCCTGCTGAAAGATGAACCGTTGCCCCAGTCTGAGGTCAAGAGTGCTCTGGAGCAGGTTTTCATCCCGGATGTGTCTGTACATTGCTGCATTCATTTTTCCTTCTATCCTGACTAGTCTCCCAGTTCCTGCCGCTGAAAAACATCCCCACAGCATGATGATGTCACCACCATGCTTCACTGTAGCGATGGTATTGGTGTGGTGATGAGCGGTGCCTGGTTTCCTCCAAACATGACTTCTGGCATTCACGCTGAAGAGTTCAATGTTTGTCTCATCAGACCAGAGAATTTTGTTTCTCATGGTCTGCGAGTCCTTCAGGTGCCTTTTGGCAAACTACAGGCAGGCTGCCATATGCCTTTTATTAAGGAGTGGCTTCCGTCTGGCCCTTCTACCATACAGGCCTGATTGGTGGATTGCTGCAGAGATGGTTGTCCTTCTGGAAGGTTCTACACAGAGAAACGCTGGAGCTCTGACAGAGTGACCATTGGGTTCTTGGTCACCTCCCATCTCCCCTGATCGCTCAGTTTAGATGGCTGGCCAGCTCTAGGAAGAGTCCTGGTGGTTCCGAACTTCTTCCATTTATGGATGATGGAGGCCACTGTGCTCATTGGGACCTTCAAAGCAGCAGAAATGTTTCTGTACCCTTCCCCAGATTTGTGCCTCAAGACAATCCTGTCTCGGAGTGTAAAGATGCGGTGGCAAGGAGGAGGCTTTCAATCAATTTTCCAATATTTTATTTCAATAACTTACACGTAAATAGATCCCACAAAACATCTGACACGACTCTTCTTCAAGAATGAACAATTCGCCATCAACCAAGATGAATACAAGGAATACGAATACCAATGAAATGAATTGAATTTCCCATTATCATTAACCACACCTTTTATATACTACTCGAGATAATTAGGGCTAATTAGCCCCTACCATAACCCCAGGTAAAACAATAAACATTTCCATTCTTTACACATACCCACTAATCTCTAAAAATACATAAATACTTGGCTTCACAGTGGAATACCCGACAATGCTATCGAGCTAGCCGGCCTACACACGCTCCGGGCAGACAGAGCAGCAGTTGACTCCGGTAAGACAAGAGGGGGGGGATTGTGCATTTATATTAACAAGGCTTGGTGCACGAACTCTGTCACTGTTGAGAGACACTGCTCAGCTAACCTGGAGTTTCTCATGGTTAAATGTAAACCTTTCTATCTGCCACGCGAGTTCACTTGTACCATCATAACAGCCGCTTACATTTCTCCGGATGCTAATGCTAAGCTTGCTATGAAAGAACTGCATGCAGCTATTAGCAAACAACAAACTGCACACCCAGAGGCAGCATTTATTGTGGCGGGGGATTTTAACCACTCTAACCTCAAGACAGTGCTTCCTAAATTCTACCAGCATGTCTCCTGTCACACAAGAGGGGACAAAACATTGGACCATGTTTACACCAATATTGTGGGAGCCTACACAGCAACTCCCCTCCCCCACCTAGGTCAGTCTGATCATTTATCCTTGTTCCTTACCCCCAAGTATGTACCGCTCATCAACCGGGTGAAGCCATCAGTGAGGACCATCAAAGTGTGGCCAGAGGGGGTTGACTCTGTACTCCAGGAGAAGTTTAGGAACACAGACTGGAGTATGTTCACCTCTCAGGCTACCTGTGGCTCCCACATAAACATCAACTCTTACACCCACTCAGTCCTGGACCATATCAACACCACTATTGACAGTGTCACCACGGAAAGACAGATCACCACGTACCCAAATCAGAAGCCGTGGATGAACAGAGAAGTGCGACTTCTGCTAAAAGCACGTAACAATGCCTTTAGATCTGGTGATGCACAGGCCTACAGTTCATCCAGGGCAGATCTGAAGAGGGGCATCAAGAAGGCCAAGCACAGCTACAAGCTGAAGGTGGAGGAACATTTTGGGGACTCTGACCCCCGACGTATGTGGCAGGGCATTCAAGCTATCTCTGATTATAAGCCCAGCAACTCCATACCTATAGCCATGACTGTGCCCTTTCTCAATGAGCTAAATAACTTCTATGCTCGTTTTGACAAGGACAACAATGAAAAGAACATCAATTTCCCACCCTCTGATGACCTCCACCACCTCACACTCACCCACACCGACGTCCGTAATGCACTGAGTCATGTCAACGTACGTAAGGCTGCTGGCCCTGATGGCATTCCTGGGCGTGTGCTGAGGGCATGCGCTGAGCAGCTGGCAGGGGTCTTCACAGACATCTTCAATCTGTCCCTGGCCCAGGCCGTGGTACCAGCGTGCTTCAAGACCACTTCAATAGTACCAGTGCCGAAACATTCAACACCATCGTGCCTAAATGAGTATCGCCCTGTGGCACTGACGCCCATAGTCATGAAGTGCTTTGAGCGACTGGTCTTGGCACAGCTCAAAAAAGGCCTGCCCCCTACACTGGACCCTCATCAGTTCGCCTACCGGAGCAACAGGAGTACAGAGGATGCGGTTTCTACAGCGCTGCACTATGTACTCTCACACCTGGATGACAAGAACACCTACGCAAGAATGCTGTTTATTGACTTCAGCTCAGCATTCAACACAGTTATCCCCTCCAAGTTGCTCACCAAACTTGGGGACCTGGGAATCAGTACCTCCACCTGCAACTGGATCATGGATTTTCTGACCAACAGACCCCAGCATGTTAGATCAGGCCCCAACCGTTCTTCCATCATCACACTCAACACTGGTGTACCACAGGGCTGTGTGCTCAGCCCATTCCTCTACTCCCTCTACACCCATGACTGCAGGCCTATATATGGATCCAATTCCATCATAAAGTTTGCAGATGACACCACGGTGATTGGACTCATCAGGGACAACGACGAGTCAGATTACAGGGCAGAGGTTGAGCACTTGGCTACTTGGTGCGCTGACAATAACCTGCTCCTTAACACCAGCAAAACCAAGGAGCTCATAGTGGACTACAGGAAGGAGAGGGAAGAGACACATGACCCCATCCATATCAATGGCATAGCTGTTGAACGTGTCCCCAGCTTCAAATTCCTGGGGACCCACATCTCGGAGGACCTGTCCTGGTCAGTTAACACCACCAGCCTGATCAAGAAGGCCCATCAGCGCCTCTTCTTCTTGAGGACATTGAAGAAGAACCATCTGTCAACTGACATCCTGGGCAACTTCTACCGCTGCGTGATAGAGAGCACCCTGACCAACTGTATCACACTCTGGTATGGGAGCTGCTCTGTAGCTGACCGCAAGGCGCTGCAGCGGGTGGTGAAAACCGCCCAACGCATCACAGGGACTCCACTTCCAGCTATAGAGGACGTCTACAGGAAAAGATGTCTGCGCCGGGCACGCAGCATTCTTAGGGACTCCAACCATCCTGCTCATGGACTGTTCCAGCTTCTCCCCTCCAGAAGACGTTTCAGAAGCCTTCGGACTAGAACCAGCAGGTTTAGGAACAGTTTCTTTCCAAGAGCTGTCACGTTATTGAACTTAGTTCCCCGCTGACTCTCTTACAATCATCTTTTACCATCCTCACCTGTACATAACTGCATAACTACATAACTACATCTAACTTATTGCACATTATTTGCACATAACAGTACTTTTAACTTTCTGCACTGCTGCATATATTTGCATATATTTGCTTAAATTGCACATACTGTTAATTACCGTATATACTGCACTGCTCTCCTTTGCACTTCTGATTGGATGCTAAACTGTGTTTCGTTACCTTGTATTCATACATGTGTAATGACAATAAAGTTGAATCTAATCTACTTCCCCAACTATATACAATATAAATAATAACATATAATAAATAACAATATAAATAGTTCAAACCCCTATTTACAAAAACTAAACCACCCCTCTAACTTACCATACATGCTTCCTTCCTGCTGGTGTCCTATAAAAGGCTCTCAACCCCTAACAGTCTTTTGCCCGGACACCCACAGGAAGCATGTTGGCAAAGGTGTGTGAAATAAATCATTATCAATTATTTTACCAAAACACTTAACCATAACAATTATCTCCCAAGGGCATTCAAATTAGACAAAGACAGATCCCAAATAATGTGTGCACTTTACAAACAATCATAATAACATTTACCATATTACAAATACAACACAATCACACATACAATAAATCATAACAGTGGTGACACTCCATCGTCGCATTTCCTCCCCACTTTCCGAGAGTACAGTACTGTACGAGTCATGTACTCTTGAGAGGCTATCAGCTACAAGGTTGATCTTCCCTGCCACATACCGAACAGTAAAATTATAAGGTTGAAGGGACATATACCACCCTGTGAGACGACTGTTTACGTCCTTCATCCTGTCCAGCCACTGTAGGGCCCGATGATCTGTCTCCAACAAAAAATGACGCCCTAGTAAATAGTATTTGAGAGACCCTATTGCCCATTTCATGGCAAGACATTCTTTTTCTATAGTAGAGTATCTTGTCTCCCGGTCCAACAACTTACGGCTCAAGAACAGTACTGGGTGTCTCTCTGCCCTCTCCTCCTGGAGAAGTACTGCTCCAATGCCAACTCCTGAAGCATCTGTCTGTAAAATGAACGGGCGAGCAAAGTCTGGACTGTAGAGAACCTTCTCCCCAGAAATAGCCCTCTTCAGATCCTCAAACGCTCTGTCACACTCCTCTGTCCATTTTACCTTATTTGGTGCCGAAGCCTTAGTGAGGTCAGTCAAAACTGCGGCTTTTTCAGCAAAGTGGGGAATGAACTTACTATACCATCCTACCATTCCCATAAATGATCGTACCTTCTTCTTAGTGGTGGGTACAGGATAGGTCCGGATGGCATCCACTTTACCTACTCGTGGTCTAATAACCCCCTGACCAACCACATGTCCCAGGTACTCCACCTGCTGCTGTCCGAACGCACATTTGCGTGGATTGGTTGTCAGTCCTGCCCTCTTAATTAACTGAAGGACCTGCCTAAGGTGTATCAAATGTTCTTCCCAGGTCTGACTATAGATGACCACGTCATCCAGATAGGCAGCCGCAAAATTTGATATCCTCCTTAACACTTGGTCCATAAGCCGCTGAAAAGTTGCAGGTGCCCCCTGAAGGCCAAATGCCATGACCCTAAACTGAAAACTGCCATAAGGTGTTTTAAAGGCTGTGAGTTCCTTTGTTTCCGGTACCAATGCCACCTGCCAATACCCCTTGCATAGGTCCAGAGTAGAAATAAACCTAGCCCTGCCCACTTTCTCTAACAGTTCATCAATCCGGGGCATGGGGTATGACTCAAACTTAGATACTGAATTAAGGTGTCTAAAGTCAATATAGAATCTTAATGAGCCATCCTTTTTGGGGACCAGCACAATCGGGCTATACCACTCACTGACTGACTCCTCGATCACTCCCAGCTGCAACATCAAGTCAATTTCTTGCTTCATTTTTGGGACCAATCGCTCCGGGATCCTATAAGATTTTCTACGCGGAACAGCTTCCTCTTTCAGATAAACCTTATGATGCACCAGCGTGGTGAAATCAGGTCTCTCCTGAAACAATTCTGGATCTAATAGTGCCTCCAACTCTCTCTGCTGATCCACCTGCAAGTGAGACACTTGAAACAAATAAGGCTCTGACACATTTGTGGGAAAGGACTGTTCTTTCTCCTCATCCACTTCCGTCGCACAAATTAAGAGCTGATGTGTCTCCTGAAAAACAGGTTGCTGCTGATGATGACCAGGCTGCTGAAACTCTTTCAACAAGTTAATGTGGAAGGTCTGATAGTTTACCTTCCTGTCAGGCATATATAGTTCATATGTCACTGAACTTAGTTTCTTAGAAATTTCATATGGCCCCTGCCATCGAGCCAACAGCTTACTGTCACATGAGGGCAGCAATAACAAAACCTGTTGTCCTGGGTGAAAAACCCTTTTTCTGGCGTTCTTGTCATACCAAGTTTTTTGTTTGGCCTGCGCCGTCCTCATGTGCTCCTGAGCCAAAGCAGTCATTCGATCCAGTTTCTCTCTCATCTTAATAACATAAGAGACCACATTGTCCTGATCACTCGGTGGACTCTCCCAGTGCTCCTTTAATAAGTCCAGTGGGCCCCTCACCTGACGACCATACAGTAGTTCAAAAGGTGAGAACCCTGTTGAAGCCTGGGGCACCTCCCAATAAGCAAACAATAAATATGGTACCCATTGGTCCCAATCCAAGCCTGTTTCAGAAACAAATTTCCGCAGCATGTTTTTTAAAGTCTGGTTAAATCGTTCCACTAGTCCATCAGTCTGAGGGTGATATGGGGTGGTCTTAATACCCTTAATACCCAACAGCTTATATACCTACTGCAACAGTTTTGACAAGAAATTTGTTCCACAGTCTGTCAGGATTTCTCTGGGTATGCCTACCCTTGAAAACAACTGGATAAGGCAGTTGGCAACCTGCCTAGCCTTAATAGATTTCAGGGGAAAGGCTTCTGGGTACCTAGTAGCATAGTCACAAATTACCAGAATGTATTTATTACCAGAGGAGCTTCTCTCTAGGGGTCCGACTACATCCATCCCTATTCTATCAAAAGGTGTTCCAATGATTGGTAATGGTTGCAGTTGGGCACGGGCTACACCCCTAGGTGATGTAATTTGACATATTGGACATGTTGTGCAGAAGTCCTTTATCTGGGTATACATTCCCGGCCACACAAACCTTCTAGCAATTCTCTGTAAAGTTTTATGAAATGCTAGATGATCTGCCCAAGGGATAACATGTCCCAGTTCCATAATTTTTGGTGTGAGGTCCTGTGGCAAAGCTATGGCCATAACTTCACCTTGTTGCTGGTACAAAATGCCCTTTTAATGACATATATGACCTCAGCCAAACAATCAGTTCTACCCTGCTTCACACCCTCAATCTCCGAGACTTTATCAAACCATGGTCTAAGTGCTGGGTCAGCTTTCTGCAGTGCAGCTATGTCAGGAAGGATGTCAAACTCTACTGACTGATTTAGCTGTGGTGTTTCTTCACCCAAGTTCTTTGCTGACGCTAACACCTTATCTCTTCTCCTCTGAGCCTTGGATTTGGGTTGCTTAATAGGGCCTGCCTCTATCTCAGAATTATAAAATGGTAGCTCCTGAAGAACATTGGCAGCCCTCTGTGCCCTCTGCGCCCTGGTTGTCACCATATTACAATTTTTCACCACAGGTGTGTTTACTCTCTGCTCAACAGCGCCGCCTGCCTGTCTCTCCTCCGTTTGTTCCTCTCTAACCTGTTGTATGATGTCCAACAAAGTTGGAACATCATTGCCAAGAATAACTGAATAAGGCAAATCAGGCACAAGAGCTACAGGATGGAGATAAGTTTGCCCCCCCCCCCCCCCTGTTAAATAAACCTCAGCGGTTGGGTACAGTTTTTTATCCCCATGGACACAACTGATATTTATTTTAGACTCATTCCACAAATCCCTAGGGACCAAACAAGGCAGCACAACCTTTTGAAAACAACCTGAATCTAACAGGGCCTCTTCACACTGACCATTAAGCAACACCTTCGTTTTATACACTCCACTGTGCACTGGGGCTGAAAAAGTGGGTCTAGGAACTGAACATAATAATGATGGTTTCCAATTCTTTATGGCAGGGCATGAATACTTGGTGTGACCGATTTTATTACACTGATAGCAGCGTATATCTTTATTTGCAACAGGTGACTTTTTGCTATTATCATATCTGCTATTTGTGATCTGACTGGGCCTGGAATACAACCTATTTCGAGCTGGACCACCCCTTTCACCCTCATTAAACTCACTCCGTGTGGTGAAAGATCTGTCACGGTCAAAAGTAGGTCTCCTGCTCCCAGACCTGGCTGACAGAAAAACCTCCGCCAGACGAGCAGCGTCCTCTGCAGCCTTCGGGTCCCGCTCTTGTATCCAGATTCCCAGTTCCGGGTTCACCATCCGTAGAAACTGCTCCAAAATCAATTGTTCCATAATGTCTTTTATAGTTAGGGTCTCTGGTTTAATCCATTTACATAACAGGTCTTTTAAACGTACATAAAGTTCATGAGGGGTTTCGTCCTGATGAATGTCCAGGGACCGAAATCTCCTCCTATAAGTGTCAGGTGTAATTTCATATTTACTTAAAATTGCTTCCTTGACTTTCCCATAATTGTTTGTGTCAGCAATATCCATAAGTACATATGCGCTCCGCGCTTTACCTGTAAGCAGAGGCGCTAGCTGGATAGCCCACTCTTCTTCACGCCAGCGGCAGACTGTAGCGATCCTCTCGAACGTCGTCAGGTAGTTCCCGATGTCATCTTCGGGAGAGAGAGGATTCAGCCTGGGCTCGTGGTGCGTTCGTGGCCTCCTTGGCTGCACCTGCAGCGGCAAATGATCTTCCTGCGGGCCGACCCGACTGGCCGTCACCCTGGGGTCCTCCCCCGAAGCGCCGTCGTCACCACTACGCTCAGCCCGGCTCCCATACTCCTCTCTCAGCTCCACAACCTGCAACTCCATCCGACGAATGTGATTCTCCACAGTCTGCCACTTTTGCTCCTGAAGAGCGGCTTCTTCCTCCATCTGCCGATCCCTGAGAGTCAGCGAACGCACCGAAGATTTCACCAGGCACGTTAGCTCCTCGAGCTCGCCCAGTCCGCTGACTCCCGGGTCCTCAGCTGCCATACCTGCATCCAGGTCAGACTGCTCCTCTTGCCTCACTTTCCTTCTGGCCATGAGTCCTTCCGTCTACCAAGCGCTACGACGTCCTGGGAACGGACAACCGCTGCCACCAAATGTAAAGATGCGGTGGCAAGGAGGAGGCTTTCAATCAATTTTCCAATATTTTATTTCAATAACTTACATGTAAATAGATCCCACAAAACATCTGACACGACTCTTCTTCAAGAATGAACAATTCGCCATCAACCAAGACGAATACAAGGAATACGAATACCAATGAAATGAATTGAATTTCCCATTATCATTAACCACACCTGTTATATACTACTCGAGATAATTAGGGCTAATTAGCCCCTACCATAACCCCAGGTAAAACAATAAACGTTTCCATTCTTTACACATACCCACTAATCTCTAAAAATACATAAATACTTCCCCAACTATATACAACATAAATAACATATAATAAATAACAATATAAATAATTCAATAAATAGTTCAAACCCCTATTTACAAAAACTAAACCACCCCTCTAACTTATCATACATGCTTCCTTCCTGCTGGTGTCCTATAAAAGGCCCTCAACCCCTAACCGAGTATTTTGCCCAGACACCCACAGGAAGCATGTTGGCAAAGGTATGTGAAATAAATCATTATCAATTATTTTACCAAAATACTTAACCATAACAATTATCTCCCAGGGGCATTCAAATTAGACAAAGACAGATCCCAAATAATGTGTGCACTTTACAAACAATCATAATAACATTTACCATATTACAAATACAACACAATCACACATACAATAAATCATAACAGTGGTGACACTCCATCGTCACACGGAGGTCTACAGACAATTCCTTTGACTTCATGCTTGGTTTGTGCTCTGACATGCACTGCCAACTGTGGGACCTTATATAGACAGGTGTGTGCCTTTCCAAATCATGTTCAATCAACTGAATTTACCACAGGTGAACTCCAATTAAGCTGAAGAAACATGTTGTCATGATCTGAGCACATGGGATTTCGCTGTGCTCAGTCCCATGGCCTTTTTCCATATTTGTATATTTGTTGTATTTTGAGTTCTTTGGTTCCTGTCATTTTATCCTTGGTCGGTTTTCTTATATCTTGTACTGTTTCTTAATTCTGTTCATTCTCCTGTTCATGTCATCATAGTCTTGCTACTTATTTATTTAGTATTTGTTTGTATTTATCCCTCAGTCTTTATTTGTTGGCGTTTAGTTCTCACTTTTATAATTGTACCGTTGTGTTCTCGCTCTCTCTCTCTCTCTCTCGCTCTCTCTCTTCGGGGCTGCAGCTGTCAGTGACACTTCCGGGGTTTTTGCTTTGTTGTGGGCAGTGCTCCTGTTAGCTGTCAGTACCGTCTTCTCCCCCTAATTACTCAAAGCTGACCCCAGTTTGTAATCTGTCACCTCCTGCCCACTCATGTGATTCACACCTGGTATCATTTGCTATGATTGTATTCCTGCCTGATTTAAGAGGAGTTTCTTCATTCACCCCTTGTCAGAGTCTCATCAACTTCAGCATCATCTTTGCTGCTAAATACTCCATTAGAACCCGGTCTTGTTCTAATGCCATCCTGTTCTCTTCCCGTTTTTTGTCTCATCGTAAGTTTATGTTCGTGCACTGTTTAAATTTGTGTTTTCATAATAAATACCACAAACTGCAGTCCAGCTTGGGTCTCTCTCTCTGCCCAACGGGGGCGGTTCATGACGGTAGACTATGACCGATTTAAGACCCAGCTGCTGCAATTTGTGTTTTTTTGTTTCACCCACCTGTTTGTCCAGAGCATCTAACATGTCCCCAGCATGCCGACCTTCAGCCAGCAAAGTAGGATTGGTGGCCCTGTCCCCAAGCCTGGAGGGGGAATGGGCAGCCCACTTCATCCAGAATTTCATGACTGAAGCTCTCATCTTCTGTGGCCCAAAAAGAGTGGGAGAATGTGGAGGCAGTGATTTGGATTGTAGAGGCACATCCCGGATTGAGGAAGTATCCCCAGTACTTGGAACTGTTGTCCACCGTTTCTCCTCTCCAGCTGTCCTTCCCCGGGCTGACGATGAGGTCGCGCCGCCTCCCGTTTCCCGCCGCTGCCCAGTGAAACACCGCCAGAGGAACCCCTCCACCTTTCAGCCAGCAGTTTCCCCTGCGCCGAACTAGACAATCCCCGCAGTAGTTCCTCTCACCTGTTCTTCTTCACCGGCTGTCCCGTCAGCCTCCTCCTCCTCCTTTGCTGCTGCGACTCCCGTCACCTCAGCATTTCCTCCCGCTGCTGAAGGTCTGGTCACCTCCTTCCCGGCTCCGCCCGTCACCGTGTCTGCAGGGGCGGCTCCTCTACTTTCGTCTGGGGGACTCTCAGCCATTGAAGTCACGGAGAGGGCTGAATGTACACCAGCTACAGCAGAGAACATCATGCCCCAGAAACTCAAGCAAGTGTTTTTTCATTCTCATTCACGAAAACACGAATTATCTTGCCTGATTCCTGGTGGTGAGGCTCAGACTATGCAGTCCTCTGAGTCCTCACCGCCTGCTGCAGCTATAGACTGTTAACCTGTTCTCTCCGGGTCTCCTCCTCTTCCCCCTGAGTGTCTGCCGGTCCCAGGATCGAGCCGCCGGACAATGGAGCCTGCGGCCTGCGGCCCTGGAGGACCTGGCTCCAGCCCTGCAGCCTTGGTCCGAACGGAGAGAGAGTGCTGTTCCTGAGCTGAAGCCTGTGCCGACAATGGAACGTCCCCTGGCTTCAGTAGTTCCAGATCCAGCGCCAGCAGGGAGCCGACCTCCTGTGTCCACGCCAGGCGAGCCACCTGCCTGGGCCACTTTGCTGGGGGGGTGCTGGGACTGCACCTGCCACCATGGCTGCTGCAGGGGCCGCCACAGCAAAGCCAAAGCTGGACCTCCAGAGGGCTGGGCCGGAGACATCATTGTCCTGGAAGGCGGTGGAGCTTGAGCTCAGGCAGGTGCTCTCCTTTATTTTCACTGTGTCTATTTTGGAGAGATCTTTTCTGACTCTTGGTGGGGAGGGCCAAGTGCAGCTGTCAGCTGCACCTGAGCTCACCTCACCGGACTCCACTGCCACCGGTGACCCTAACCCTGTTTCTCTGCCTCTCCTGTCGGAGTCCTTCCCCAGGGTCACTGAGGATGGTCCAACTTTGCCAGAGGTCTGCGTGGGTCCAGCCTCGTTGCCCGAGATCACCGTGGGTCTAGCTCCTTCAGCTGAGGTCATCACGGGGGCTCTGTCAAAGCCCGGGGCCTCCGTGGGTGCTGCTTCCCCATCAGCTGAGTTCATCGTGGGTGCTCCATCCCAGCCCGGGACCTCCGTAGGTGCAGCTCCTCCACAGTCCGAGTCCCCGTGGGTGTTGTGTTTCAGTTGGGGGCTGTTGTCGGTGCTGCGCCCCAGACTTAAACCAGTGTGGGTGCTGCACTCCAGCTTGGGTCCACCGTGAGCATCACGCTCCAGCCCGGTGGCCACCATGGGTGCAGCTCTGTCCCAGTCTGGGACCACTGCGAGTGCAGCTTTGGTCCAGTCAGGGTCCACCACAGTTGCTGCTTTGCTCCAGCCCAGGTCCACGGGGGTTGCTGCTTTACTCCAGCCCGGAGCCACAGCAGGTGCAGCTTTGCTCCAGCCCAGAGTCACCACAGGTGCTGCTTTGCTCCAGCCCGGGGCCACTGCTTGTACTGCTTTGCTCCAGTCCAGGGCCACTGCAGGTGCTGCCATGCGCCAGCCCGAGGCCACTGTGGGTGCTTTCATGCACCAGCCCTTGGCCACTGCGGGTGCTGCCATGCCCCAGTCCGGGGCCACCCAGGGTGCTGCCATGCCCCAGTCTGGGGCCACCGAGGGTGTTGCCATGCCACAGGTTGGGGCCACCAAGGGTGCTACAGGCCAGTCCAGTGTCACTGTGGTCCCTCAGTCCTCACCTAACTCCACCGGGGTTCCTTCTCCTCTTCCTGATGTCGTCGTGGTCCCCTCTCCTTTGTCTGACATTGTTGTGGTCCCCTCGCCTCTGCCTGGCGTCGTTGTTGTTCCCTCTCCTCTGCCTGGCGTCGTCATCCCCTCTCCTGTGCCTGGCATCACCATGGTCCCCTCTCCTCAGCCTAATGTCATTGTGGTTCCCTCTCCTTCGCCCGCCACCATTGTGGGCTCCTTTCCTTTTCCTGTTGCCACTGGGGGCCCTGTTTCTTCCCCTGTTGTTTCCGCTGGTCAGCCATCACCCCAATTTTGTTTCTCTTCACCTCTTCCCTTTTCATCACCAGTTTTTCCTGTGGGGCAGCTGACCCATGGCCTATCCCATCTGGTCAGGTGGTTAAAGAACTCTGGTATACTGTCCAACTGTTATGTTTGCCCTTTTCAGGGCATAAAAGAGACGTCAGATGCCAACAGAGAGTTTACTTATTTATTATAGAAAACACAAAATAATGAGTCACGTGGGGCAAAACACATACACTAAACATAGAACACAAATAAAGAACACAAAGACCCAAACCAGGGAATAGCGAGGACTGAACCTGATGCTAAAGAATAAACACTTACAATAGACGAGCGAGGATGATCCAAACACAGAAAGGAGACTGGAGCCGGACATAGGGACTCCAGTCAAGGTCGACTTAGGTCACAGTGAGGAGTGAGCCTCAGCTGCTCCCTTAAATACTCAGGACAAAAAGCAATGAACCAAACAGGAGAGGAGCAAACGTAATTGCCAAAATTATGATCAGCTGTGACAGTGCTGGCTAGACTTGACAGCTGGAAGTCCGGCCGTGGCGCTGTCGCAGTAAAAGCCCCAGGAGAACCAATAATAGTCAGAGCAGAAATAAAAAGGGAGAAAAGGGAAAATACTGAGTGACCAGGGCACAGATCAGCTCAGCGCTCGGCTCACCACAGTACCCCCCGTTCAAGGGACGCATTCCAGGTGTCCAAAGTGACATCCAGAGAGGGCCCCCCCCCCCCAACCAGAAAGCTAACAAGACCGACCTCGGGTGGGCAGAGGGGGAAACAGGCTAGGAGGGAGAGAAACCCGAAAGACAACAGGCACAAAAAAGTCTAACAGCGACATACAGACAAAACCCCCCACAAAGATCAGATAATAACAGCAAGGCTCAAACACAAAATAGCGCGGCTAATACTCGCATAACAAACACAAATGTCATCACAGAAATGTCCAAAACCAGACAAATAGGTGAAAACAAAAATACATATTTACCCTACAATTCAGAAAATGTTCAAGTTCAGATAAATAGGCCAACACAAAATATATATAAGTACACTACTACTCAGAAATCAAGGCAAGGAAAAAAATCTCTTTTTAACAATATACGAGAAAGGAAGGGAAAAAAAAAACCACCACGAAAACACAAGTATGGGAGATACCGGCAGGTAGAGAGAGACGAAAAAAAAAGGCAGTCCAGGTGGCCTTCCAGCATCCAGACTCCACATAATGAAAAAACAGAAAAAGGGCAGTTCAGGTGGCCTACCCAAGTCCCAGAACCGGCAAAACAGTACCTCAGGCAGCCGACCCAGGTTGCAGAACCGGTGAAACAGTCCTTCGGGCGGGCGGCCTGTGTCCTTAGACCACCAGGACCGGAGGAGGGAGCTCTGAGGTGGCTTCCCTACTGAGAGGCACAACAAAGGGAAGCCGGACCGATGAGAGGGACCCCAGTGGCGTCCGGTGGTGGAGGATGGGGGGGAAGGGGGGAAATGGGGAACCAGTCCAGTGTCAGACAGAAGGGGATCTGCAGCTCCCTCACCGACCTCGAACCGGGCCAGTGCAGCACCCTCGGTGAACCCCGACCGGTCCAGCACAGCACCTACGATGGACCCTGACCGGGCCAGCGCAGCACCCATGATGGACCCCGACACTTCTGGGGTTTTTGCTCTGTTGTGGGTGGTGCTCCTGTCAACCGTCAGTCCCATCTTCTCCCCTCTCATTACTCAGCTGACCCCAGTTTGTAATCTGTCACCTCCTGCCTGCTTATGTGATTCACACCTGGTATCATTTGCTATGATTGTATTCCTGTTTTATTTAAGAGGGGTTTCTTCATTCACCCCTTGTCAGAGTCTCATCAACTTCAGCATCACCTTCGCTACTATCTACTCCATTACAGCCCGGTCCTGTTCTAACGCCATCCCGTTCTCTTCCCATTTTTGTCTGATCGTAAGTTTATGTTCGTGCACTGTTTAAATTTGTGTTTTCTTTATAAATACCACACACTGCAGTCCAGTGCTTGGGTCTCGCTCTCTGCCCCATGGGGGCGATTCATGACACATCTCAAGGATGATCACCCAAAACAGGATGCAACTGAGCTCAATTTTGAGCTTCATGGCAGATTCTGTGAATATTGATGTACATGTGATTTCTTAGTTTTTTATTTTTAATAAATTTGGAAAAATCTCAAAAACTTTTTTCACATTGTCATTATGGGGTATTGTGTGTAGAATTCTGAGGAAAAATTAATTTAATCCATTGTGGAATAAGGCTGTAAAATAAGAAAATGTGGAAAAAGTGAAGCGCTGTGAATATTTCTGGATGCACTGTACAGACTACCATCCAATGCTGTCTAGCTACATACTCCCCTGCCACCATCTTGCAGTCTCCTATCTCTTTCAGGTTTCTCCTTCTGCATAAGATGTAGTCCACTTCTGTGCACCTTCTTCCAATCTTGTAAGTTACCCGATGTTCCTCTCTCTTCTTAAAGTATAGATAGATGTACTTTATTGATCCCAGACTGGGAAATTACAGAATGTGTTCACCACAGCCATTTCCATCCTTTTAGCAAAATCCATAACCATCTGTCCTTCCACATTTATCTCCTTAAGACCATACCTACCTAGGACCTCCTCATCACCTTTGTTCCCTTCACTTACATGTCCATTAAAGTCCGCTCCAATCATCACTCTCTCCCCCTGGGAATACTCTCTACCACTTCATCCAATTTATCCAGAATACCTGTTTCTTTTCTACCTGACATCCAACTTGTGGGGCATACACATTAGCCATGTTTGCATGGACACAAGTAACTGGATTAAAAGCCTGATCGGGAAAAAAATGCTTCATGTAAACACACCAATCTGAATATTCTGACCCGATCACACTCATTTGGATCAAAATTTCCTTCCGATTGAGACGGGTGGGTTATGCCAATTGTTAATCTGATTGGTTTGCATAGAAACATTTATTCCGAAGTTTGGGTAGAAAATATGTTTACTGCGCATGTCTGTATGTCAGCCACATGTTGACGTGACCTATTTCTGCATTTACAGCAGCTAGCAAAAGACATGGCGGGAGTAAAACAGAAGTGGTCTGTATCATCCTGCTATCTCCCTTTGTTCGTCATATGCAGAAGTATGTACTGCTGGGCTTGTAGCTTCATTACAGAGGCCAGCAGAAGCAAAGTACAGTCTGAATAACACAATACAGGTCCATTTCAAAAAGAGAAAGTCACGGAGCGGGGTTTGTTTACTTCGGAAGTTGCTTCTTCTTGTACTGTTTCTGGAATGCTGGATAATTGTGCGCATGTCAAAATGATTTAGTCCGTTCAAATGTGTGACACATGTAAACGCACATCCTAATCCAATCAACTTTTTCAGGATCCATGTAAACAGTAAAGTTCTGATCTGAATTGTAATCAGATTGAAGAAATTTTGCACATGTAACCGTGGCTACTGACAACATTCAGCATCATACCTTTGACTTCTAGCTTCAAACTCATGATTCTGTCCGACTTCCTCTTTACCTCCTGAGCACTCTTCACATACTCTTCCTTCAAGATTACTTGTACTCCATTTCTCTTCCTATCTACACCGTGGTAAAACAGTTTAAATCCACCTTCAATGCTCCTAGCCTTGCTTCCCGTCCATCTGGTTTCTTGAACACACAGTATATCTACCTTTCTTCTCTCCATCATATCAGCCAACTCTCTGCCTTTACCAGTCATAGTCCCTACATTTAGCATCCCTACTCTCACCTCCACACTTCTGCCTTTCCTTTTCTCTCTCTCCCTCCTCACACACCTTCCCCCTCTCCTCCTCCTCAATCTTCAACCAACAGTAGCCCAATTTCCACCAGTGCCCTGTCGGTTAACAGCACCGGTGGCGGTCGTTGTTAACCCAGGCCTCGACCGATCCGGTATAACCTTTAACTGTGCATTCAGGCCATTCTTCTTGAGGAGCTTCAGAAAGTGTAGACGTTGTTGAGCCTTTTTTATCGTAGCTATGGTGTTAACTGCCCAGGTAAGGTTGTGAGAAATATGAACACCCAGAAACTTAAAAGCCTCCACCCTCTCCACACGCTCCTTGCCTATATATAGAGGAGGCGGCTCACTACTATGCTTCCTAAAATCAATAATGAGTTCTTTTGTTTTTGGGTTGTTTTTTTTTTTTGTATTCAGTAGCAGATTATTATCTGAGCACCATCACTCAAAAAACTAGAAATCACTTTGTGTTGTATATGAGAATTTGTTTCTGTATGGATATTAATGTATATTTATTAAATTCAGCAGAGGAGTGCATCATGTGCACATGTAAAAACTTGAACAAAAGCTTTTGTATTTTGGTGATGAACAAAGCAATCAGATTGGCACATTTTGCTAAATTGGAACTGCTTCTATTACCCCAAATGAAGGTAGAATGAACTCAGAAATTAAATCAAAAATGACTAACTTTCCTGTTCCAAAATAGCCAGTTCTTTTTTCTTTTTTTTTTTTAGTTGTACCCTATGACTGTTTAATCTGATCCAGGCCATAAAACATGCCAATTGTAATCTTTTCAGTGTTCTTACTATGAAGAGGAAAGGTCATAGTGCTGTTGCAGGAATTGCAAGTTTACTGAAGCTATGGTAAAAGTGACATTCACCTGGTCTGAGGTTGTTTTTTTTTTTAAAACAATTGTTATATATTACAAGAACTCGGTGGCACAGTGGATAGCACTGTGGCAGGACAGCAAGAAGGTCCCGGGATTGAGTCCACCTTTGACCATCATGGGTTGGAACCCACCCCCTGACCATCGGTGACCCTTCTGTGTGGAGTTTGCATGTTCTCCCCATGTCTGCATGGCTTTACTCCAGGTACTCCAGTTTCCTCCCACAGGCCAAAATTCAATTCAACTTTATTTATATAGCACCATTTCACAACAACAGTCATCTCATAGCACTTTAAACTGTAGGGGAAACCCCCACAGTTGCAGAAAGACCCCAGCAATCAGGCGATCCCCTGTGAGCAAGCACTTGGCAGTGGTGGAGAAGAAAAAGTCCCTTTTAGCAGGAAGAAACCTCCAGCAGAACCAGGCTCAGGGAGGGGCAGTCATCTGCTGCGACTGGCTGGGGGGTGAGGGGATAGAGAAGAAGAAAAGAACAGAGATATAGAGAGCAAACAGCACGACGGGGACTCAATCTGTGGGAGAGAACAAACAGATGTTAATGACCAGCAAAAATATTTAATTGAGAGTGAAGAAAGGAGTGAAGCCCAGTGCATTGTTGGAGGTCCCCCGGCTTTCTAAACCTATTAGGAGCAATAACTAAGGGATGATTCAGGGGCACCTGATCCCACCCTAATTATAGGCTATATCATAAAGGAAGGTTTTTACCCTATTGTTAAAAACAGAGATTGAGTCTGACTCCCGAATCCAGATTGGCAGCTGGTTCCAAAGGAGAGGAGCTTGATAAGTGAAGCCTCTGCCTCACATTGTACTTTTGGAGATTGTAGGTATTACAAGTGATCCTGCATTTTGGGAGTGTAGTGCTCTTTTAGGAAGATAGGGTAGTATCAGATCTTTTAGATGAAAAGGGTCCTGATTATTTGAAACTTTGTAAGTGAGAAGAAGGATTTTAAACTTAATTCTAAACTCTATGGGAAGCCAATGTAGGGAGGCCAGAACTGGAGAGATGTGATCTCTCTTTCTAGTACCTGTTAAAACTCTTGTTGCAGCATTTTGGATCACTTTTAAAAGATGTTTTAGGACAGCTTGATAATAAAGAGTTACAATAATCTAAAGCTAACAAAAGCATGGATCAGTTTCTCAGTATCACTCTGAGACAAGATGCTCCTGATCTTGGCAATACTATGCAAATGATAGAAGGCAGTCTTAGAAACAAGTTTAATATGTCAATTAAAGAACAGATTTTGCTCAAAAATAACTCCAAGGTTCCTGACAGTACTACAAAGAGAGAGAGTAACTGCATCCAAACTAAGAGTTTGATTTGGAAAGGTATTTCTAGAGTTTTTTTGGACCAACTAGAATGACTTCAGTCTTACCTGAATTTAATAGCAGGAAATTATTCAGTTCATTCAAGTAGTAGTCATTCAAGCTTTGATTTCCTTAAGATAGGCCTCTAATTTGGCTTATTGATTACTATTACCTGGCTTCATTGACAAGTATAATTGTGTGTCATCTGCATATCAATGAAAATGTATACAGTGCTTTCTAATAATGTTACCTAGCGGAAACATATATAATCTAAAAAGAACAGGGCTGAGCACAGATCCCTGTGGAACTCCGTGACTGAGCTTTGAGTTGGAAGAAGACATGAACAAACTGGAACCTATCAGATAAATAAGATCTAAACCACTGCAACAAAGTTCCATTAAGTCCAACAAGGTGTTCTAGTCTATCAAGTAAAATATTACAACTGATAGTATCAAAAGCTGCACTGTGGTCCAAGAGGACAAGTACAGAAACAAGTCCATTATCAGATGTGATAAGGAGGTCATTAGTGACCTTTACTAAAGCTTTTTCAGTACTATTATGGATTCTAAACCCAGATTGAAACTCTTCAAATAAACCATTTCTCTGCAAGTGGACAAATAATTGCATAGCAACACTCTAAGACAGGGGTGTCAAACTCATTCCATGGAGGGCCAAGACCCTGCATGTTTTGCTTCTACCCAGTGTCATCAGCAGGTGTTTTCACTGATCAGCAATCAGTGGGAAGAAATTCAGTGAAATCACCTGTTGAAGACACTGGGTGGAGGTAAAACCTGCAGGGTCTTGGCCCTCCATGGAATGAGTTTGACACCTGTGCTCTAAGATTTTTGAAATGAAAGGAAGATTAGAGATTGGTCTATAGTTAGCTAAAACTCCTGGATCCAGTGTTGGCTTTTTGAGTAAGGGATTAATTGCAGCAGTTTTAAAAGCCTGCGATACATGGCCTAATGTTAATGAAGAATTGATTATTTGAAGAATAAAGCTACCAATAAATGGGAAGACTTCTTTAAATAACCTGGTAGGAATAGGGTCTAAAAGACAAGTTTAAGGCTTAGATGAGGAAATTATTTTATCTAACTCTAAAAGATCAATTGGAGTAAACTCATCTAAACGGATATCAATTGAAGGAGTTGTAGTAGTTAATGTATTTAAGTTAACGGTGGAAAGAATCTGACTGATTTTATCTCTGATAGATGAAATTTTATTATTGAAGAAGTTCATAAAGTCCTGACTAGTAAGCTCTAAGGGAATGCTAGGACTGACAGAGTCCTGACTCTTTGTCAGCCTCGCTACAGTGTGAAAAGAAACCTGGGATTATTCATGTTCTCTTCTATTAATACTGAATAATAACTTGTTCTAGCTTTCCTAAGAGATTTTTTTATAAATTAGATGATTTCTCCAAGCTGAATAGATTTCATCTAATTTAGTGGAGCGCCATTTTCTTTCTGATGAGTCTTCAGTTTTGAGCTACAAGTTTCTGTGTTGAATCAAGGAGTTAGAAATCTCTTATTGGACTTTTTTCTTTTTTAGAGGGGCCACCATGTCTAGAGTCTGATGCAAAGAAGCTGTCACACTATCTTGTCCCGACTCTTTGTCAGCCTGGCTACAGTGCTGAAAAGAAACTTGGGATTATTCTTTTCTCTTTAATTAATGCAGAATAATAACTTGTTCTAGCTTTCCTTAAAGATTTTTTATAAATTACAAGATGACTTCTCCAAGCTATATAGATTTCATCTAATTAAGTGGAGCGCCATTTTCTTTCTAATTGACAAGTCTTCTGTTTTAAGCTACGAGTTTCTGTGTTGAACCTGTTATGGATGTCCCTTGCAGGGCATTAATGAGATGCCGGAGGCCAACTAGTAAGTTTACTTGTTTATTAACAAAAGACAAGAATGACAAAATAAACAGCCACGTGGGGCAAAACACGAACATAACCTGAGACACGAGATAATTGACTCTGAGGATAAACTATGAAAGGCAGCGAGGACGGAGCCTGCGCTGTACAGTAAACACGAGAGGACGATCAAAGATGAATCACAGAAGGGACTGGAGTCGGGGATAGGGACTCCAGTCATGTACACAGAGGTGCACAGAGTTGTAGGTCGCAGCGAGGAGTGAGCCTCAGCTGCTCCCTTAAGTGTGAAACCAAAACCAATCAGGAAAGGGGAATGTAATTAATGAAATGACACACAGCTGTCACAGCGCCGGTTCGGCTTTGACAGCCGGAAGTCCCGCCATGACGCTGTCACAATAAAAGCCCTGGAGAAGGCCACATAGCCAGTCCGAAATAAAATGGGAGAACAGGGGAAATACTGAACAAACCGAGCGCGGACCCCAGGACTGACCCAGGGAGGGCGGAGGGGGAAACAGGCCAGAAGGGAGAGAACCAAAAAAAAAAAAAAAACCCACAATGAACGGGCAACATCAAGAGACAAACATAAAATGATGGAGCTTAAATACAGAAATGACCAAACTAGAAGAACAAGTGAAAACAAAAGTGTCGATACCCTTCAATCAGAAGAAAACTCGGGGAATACAGAATAGCAACAAAAATATATGTATAGTACCGCTTGGTACACCGAATAGGGAAAACAAAAATACAGGTACACTTCACCCTAGAAAATACTCAAACAAGGAATAAGGAAAACAAAAATACAGGTACACTTCACCTTCGAAAATACTTAAACACCAGGGAATAGACAAACAAAAATATATGTACAGAACACATGGCAATCCCTTAACATAAACAACACAACTATAGGGATACCGGTGGGCAGAGAGCAAGAAAAAAAAAAAGCAGTTCAGGCGGACTCTACTATTACACAGTTTGACAGGGCAGATATACTTATAACTTACCAATTTATATTAATTTAAGACTCGAACATGCAAAATCTTCTGGGGCAAAAATGTTCAGAATGGCTTATGTTGACTTCTAGCATTTTAGAACAAATTCCCACAAAGAAACATGATCAATTTAGCTGTTAACTGCATGTAGAGTTGACATGAAGCAATCCTAGGGGGAAAAAAATCATTTACATGCAATAACTAAGAAGTGCAACTAGGTCTGAAATTGTCCAATAATGATGGAGATAATGGAGGAGACCATACTCAGCACTCTTGATCAAAATCAATTATTTGGGTCATCCTAAACACCAACAAATCATTGTGAGCTACTTCCTGGAAAGTCAGGGTCCCGTTAAAAAACACCATCAGAACACATGAAAAAGTGAAACTCAAATTCCAACCCGAACCAAACATAACACCACTAACTCAGGCAACGAACCAAGAGTCCTTCAGTATACATGAAATTAAACACAAAAACACACACAATTTCAAGGGCGCCAGGAGGTAGAAGGCTGAGAACGGGGACACAAAAACAGTTCAGGGAGTGACCCGCATTTCGAATCACCCTACCATAAGGGGAAAAGAACAGTTTGAGCGGCCTACCAAAGTCCCAGACCCGGGGAAACAGTACCTCAGGTCGCCGAACCAACAAGGCAGTCCTTCAGGTGGCCGACCCAGAACACAGAACCAACGAAACAGTTTCTTGGGCGGCCGAACCAGGTTGCCGAGCCAATAAGACGGTTCTTCAGGCGGCCGTCCCACGTCCTTAGACCACCAGGACTGGAGGGGGAAGCTCGGAGGCAGCCTCCCTACCGAGAGGGACAGTGGGGGAGAGCCGACCCGAATAAGGGGGACCCCAGTGGCACCCAGTGGGGAAAAATAGGAGGGAAGAGGAGGAACCAGCCCGGCGTCCGGCCGAAAGGAATCCGCAGCTCCCTCACCGGCCTCAAAACGAACCGGCGCTGCACCCACGATGGGCCCCAACTGGACCGGCGCAGCACCCTCGATGGGCCCCGATTGGACCGGCGCTGCGTCCTTGATGATCCCCGATTGGACCGGCGCTGTATCCTCAATGACCTCCGAACATGATCCTGGAGCCTCGACGACGATAACCGGAGCTGATTCGTCTCCGGTGACCCTGGGAGAAGGCTCAGACAGACAAAGAGAACCGGGATCAGGATCACTGGCAGCGGCAGAGCCCGGTGAGATGAGCTCGGATGCAGCAGTCGGCTGCACCCGGCTCATGTCCCCGAGAGACAGGCAAGAATGCTCCAGAACAGAAAATTGGAAGACAAAATAGAGCACTTGCCTGATCTCGGGCTCCACCGCCGTCCAGGACTCCGACGATCCAGGCTCGATGATCTGGAGGTCCATTCCAGGCTCCGGCTCGACTGCGGTGGGCTTTGCAGCCGGCATGATGATCGTCACAGTCTGGGAACCCCTAGGCACTGAAGCCCACGCCGCCGGCCCGCACGGTGTGGTGGCAGGGTATCCGTGACCTGCTGGGTCCGACTGCTCCTCCACGGAGACCCGAGGATGCTTAATCGTCGGCACAGTCTCCAAATGGCAGTGCGACCTCCTCCTCTGCCCGTGACGCGGCTGCGGGGCTGGCATCAGGCTCTTCAGGGCCGCAGGCTCCTCCTTTTTCCAACGGTCTATTCCTGGCACCGGGGGATGCTCAGAGAGAGGGGAGGGAGACACAGAGGTAGCAGGTTCAATGTTTATGGCTGCAGCAGTTGGCGGGAGCTCAGGGGACTGTGAGCCCCGAGTTCCAGCCCCAGGAGTCAGACAAGGCAATTCATTGTACGGAGTGTGAGAATGAAACAACACTTGCCTGTTCTCCCGGGGAGCGGTGGTAGCTCCCTGCTGCAGCGGGCTTGGTTCTCCCCTTTCCCCTATGGATGGTGACAGAGGGCCCCCTGGGAAGACGAAGAGGAGCCGCTCTCACCGGACCGGAGACAGGTGGAACCAGAGCAGGACTCGCTGAGTTCGCAGCAGCTGGAGAGAGCGTGGATGGGATCAGCGCTCAGGCCATCACAGAACCAAGGAATTAGAAATCTCTGATTAGACATGCAGGTTTGATTAATTGGCATCAACTGGAAATTCTAAATTGTCCTTAGGTGTGAATGTGAGAATGAATGGTTGTCTGTCTTTCTGTGTTGGCCCTGTGATGGCCTGGCGATCTGTCCGGGGTATACCCTGCCTTTCGTCCAAAGATGCTGGGATAGGCTCCTCCCCCCCCCCCCCCACTGCGACCTGAAAAGGATTAAGCGGAAGAGGATGGATGGATGGATATTGCAAGACCGACACTTAACATAAAATGTACACATAGTCTAAGGTTGATGTGCCATCAAAATGATTTTTGAGACATTATTTTAAGGTGAAAATCTTACATAGTGTTGCTTTTAAAGGTATTGGCTCAGGAAATTAATGCTTGTCATCTGTGGAAGATTGTGCCATCATGGCAGTTTTAGGTCTTTCAGTAGTCAATAAAATTGTGCTTTCTTTGGAAAATGTTATTTTTTTTCTAAGCTGAATGCACCTGCTTAAGATGAACGGGTGGCACTCTGCTCATTAGGTGGCATCACTGTAATGTTTTAAAAAAATACAACCTATTGAGTTTTGAGAGTTTCATTGACCTCTGTTTTCTGAAATTAACGTTGAAATGTTTCCATAAATCAGCACCCGAGCCACTTGCTGGTTTCGTCCAAAAACAGGACAGCAGCAGAGCCACCAGGAGTTCTGTTAACAATAACTGTAAAATATTCCACCGCAGAACCACATTTGGACAAACAGCTTTCTCTATAAAGGGCAGTCACATCTGGAACACAATGCCAAATGTAATTAAAATAATAACGGACCTTAAAACATTCACTAAAAAGGTTAAAAACTGGCTGAAAAATAAACAAGAATGTACTCATGTATGAATTGATTGTCTGCAAAGTGAGAGTGAATGAAGGGAAGGAATGAATGTGTTTGTTTATAGTGAGTGACGAAGGGAGGGAGGCCTGAAATAGGCAAATGTGAGTCAGGTTGTTATATTTGTGTATTTATATTTATAATTGTGTATTTATAATCTTTTTGCATTGATGTATGTGGTTATTGTGTATTTTTTCTTTTCTTCACTTGATTCTCTTTTCTAAAGCCCAGCCAGGGACAAGAGTTGCAAATTAGCTAATAGCTATACACTCTATGTGCAACACATCAGATTGATTGTCATTGATTAATTGTCTGTTTATTGCACTGTCCCTGTCAAATAAACTAATCTATCTATCTATCTCCTTCTCTCCAGACACTTCCACAATCCAAAATGCACATGTGCAATGAAACTACAATATTTTAGCACTATTGGTATCCAGACCAAAATGAACCAAAACAGTCCAAGACTGAATTCTTCTGCCAAGTCCTTAATCTGCCTCCATCACTAGTTCTGGAAATAAATACAGATTTTGAAGTAGTTTTCCCTAATACAATCTTTACATGGTGGAAAAATACTTTGCTAAGTGAACTATGCTCTTTCTTTCAGTTTTATATTGATTGAACAAGATATCACACACCATATCCCAAGTCTTGATTCAGGAATAGTTCTGAATTAACTCCAAAAGCACACTTCTGCTGGAGGTTGGGTCAAGCATCACTCTATTGAAAAGTTTCAGGTAAAACATTAAAAACCTTTTGAGTTGTCCTGGAGACTGACTTATACAATGGGGGAAATAAGTATTGAACATGTTAACATTTTTCTCAACATATTTCTGATGGAGCCATTGACCTGAGATTTTCACCAAGTATCAGTAACAACCCAAGTAACCCATACATACAAAGAAATCAAGACAACTGCGTTCACAAAGCAAATTGTATTTAATAAAGTGGAATTACACAGGGAATAAGTATTGAACACATGAAGAAAAAGAGTTGCAAAAAGGCATAGAAAGCCAAGAAATCAGCTGAAATCCATCAGAATTTAGGAAGCCATCCCATCCCCCATAAGTGCAAATTAATTTCAGATGATTAACCCTTTGAGTGTGTATGGTGCAGAACTGTGACATACCCCCTAGTGGTCAAGAGTGGTAAATATTTTTACCTCCGCCAAGGAGGTAATGTTTTTGCCGGGGTTTGTCTGTCTGTTTGTCTGTCTGTTGGTTAGCAAGATAACTCAAAAAGTTTTGGACGGATTTCGATGAAACTTTCAGGCATTGTTGGAAATGGTACAAGGAAGAACTGATTACATTTTGGTGGTGATCTGGATCACCGTCCAGAAGAAAACCGCCATTATGGAAAATGCCATTTTCGTGAATAACTACTGAACCACTAATCCTATCATTGTCAATCCAATTGCTAGTCATATGTTTGGAATCTGAAAACGTACACACAAACACTGTATGGGGGGAACTGTGGCCGCCATTACGGAAAATGCCATTTTCATGAATAACCACTGAACCACTAATCCTATCATTGTCAATCCAATTGGTAGTCATATGTTTTCGTGGTCAAGGAATCTGAAAACGTACGCACAAACACTGTATGCGGGGAATTGTGGCCGCCATTATGGAAAATGCAATTTTCCTGAATAACTACTGAACCACTAATTCTATCATTGTCAATCCAATTGCTAGTCATATGTTTTCATGGTCAATAAATCTGAAAACGTACACACAAACACTTGGTTCCAAGGTTGTCATAGCCAGGAGCGGCACTGGGGTTAAGCTCCCAGTGCTCATAAAATGCTCCTTACGGCGTGCGTCTCGAAAAGCCTCTGACAACCAAGTCCAACTCCTAGCCTGCCCGTGTGGTTTAGTCTCTAAGCCCGGCGGAACTGCTTTTACTAATAGGAGAAGGTGCGAGGGCGGATCTCTGGCGCCTTAAAACCAGATGTTTCGGGTAGATGGTGGCTCGTCAACCTGGGAAGGTAGCCCATCTAGGGGAAGGTAAACCCTGATTTCAAACCTCCGCTGCCTTGCGGCACACCCGGTCACGAGAAAGGCTTCGGGAGTCAACCCTGAGGAAAAATCCGGAGTCGGAGCCCCTAAGGCAGTTCTCTGTTGTGCTCAACATCGTTCTGGCAGCTCCTGCGACGGCGCTGGTGCCAAACTATAGCAGCCCTGTTGTTCCTTTGGATTCATCAGTGACGTGGAGAGGGGGGACATGCTGCATGGGTAACATCTTGTCCTCCATATCTTCCTGCCCAGGCTTGAATCCTACCAACGCCCAACGCTGGAAGGTAGAACACCAGTGCGCATCGGCCTGTTCAGCCTCAGGCGGTGCTGTTCCAGCAGAGTAGACGTTTAGGATTCTCTTCCATGGTCATCATAGACCGACGGAGGCCGACGACACACAAACACTGTATGGGGGGAACTGTGGCGCTTGGCGGAGGTCTGCACTCTCCGAGTGCTTTTCTAGTTTGTCAATAAAATAGTTCAGATTTCCAAGGCTACAACTTGAAAGTGGTAAGAGATAATGACTTACTGTCAATTAGAAAGATGTAAAATATGATCCAAAGTTTCAGATAGGAATAAATTTATGCATCTAATTTGCATAATGTTACGGCACCTCTTTAAATTCCATAACTCAGTCAAAACTGGACTTTGGACGTATTTACACAAAAAATGGTTCAGTCTTTTGACACAGTTTTTTGTATAGAGGTACCTCATCATCTTATCTTCAAAGTATATGAACAAGAAATCAGTAGGCCTATATTTAAAAAAACTCCAGAAATTTCTCACTTACTTTTGACAAAATCAGAGTGAGAAGACAGGCACAGTATCAGTCCTAACTGATAGCCTTTCAAAAGGTCTGTCAACATCAGATTGTCACTCCACAAAGAACTCATGATGGGTAGAACCAGAGCTCTCTCTCCTTTAAAGTTTGCTGCACAACATTCAGGCTAGCCAATATACTGGGAGAGTATAGTCTGTTCAGATGAGACCAAAATTGACCTTTTTGGATGCCACAACACACAGCATGTTTGGAGGAGAAATGGCATTGCACATTAGCCCCAAAACACCATACTAACAGTGAAGTTTGAAGGTGGGAGCATCATGGTGAAGGGAGTATTTTTCAGCACATGGTACAGGCAGACTTCATATAATTGAAGGAAAGATGAATGGACAAATGTACAGAGACATCCTTGATAAGAACTTGTTGCCATCTTCCAAGATCCTGAAGATGAAACGAGGGTGGACATTTCAGCAATACAGTGATCCCAAACACACAGCCAAGGAAACTCAGTTGGCTCCAGAGAAGGAAAATAAAACTTCTAGAATGGCCCAGTCAGTCACCTGACCTAAATCCAATTGAAAATCTATGGAACAAGCTGAAGATCAGAGTTCATAGAAGACACTCACGGAACCTCCAAGATTTGAAGACAGTTTGTGTGGAAGAATTGGCTAAAATCACTCCTGAACAATGTCTGCACCTAGTTCCGCCATACAGGAGGCGTATGGAAGCTGTTATTACCAGCAAAGGTTTTTCTACTAAATATTAAATTAATTTCCCCAAGCGTGTTTAATACTTGTTTTGAGAACACAGTTGCCCTGATTTCTTTGTATGTATGGATTACTTGGGTTGTTACTGATATCTGGTGAAAATCTCAGGTCAGTGGCTCCATCAGAAAAATGTTTAATGAGAAAAATGTTGACATGTTAAATACTTATTTTTCCTGCTGTACATTAGACCATAGAGAATAGTCCCTTTTCAAAATCAAGTTTAATTTTATTTTAAAAGTCACTTAAACATAAACCTTAAAAGCTAAAGATACAGTGAAATATATAAATGCACCAATGTGTGTCTGATTAATATTTATGCAGGTTTGACATGAAAACCACTAAGTGAATGACTAAAGCTGGATTCATGCTGCACCTCCGCTGTCTATATACGTGCAACTGGAAACCTCGTGTGACGAAATTTACGTCATCATCTCCACTCCGCTAGTGTACGCAGGACTCTACTGTGGAATACTGTGTGCAGCCCAAATTGTATGACCGTGCGGCCTGCCTACGATCTGAATGCATTGACAGAAAATGTGCAAGACTGAACGTCCCATTCACGAGATGACGCTACCAACACAACATACAAAGACAAAGTAGACGAAGAAGAAGACAGTGAGGAGGCGGAAGACGAGAATAAATATACATGACTCCTTTTACAGCAGCTTGAGTGAAGAAGAGCAGTGGAAAATGGCAATTCCTTTTCCTTGAAACAACACCATTGTTGTTGCTACAAAAAAAATGTGCGTCACTCTCGTGTTTTATAGCCGGTGAACAAACTGACGTGTTAGCACATTTGCGCAGCCCATAGGGCTGGGGCGAAACTACAAATGACAGTTGTGTGCACGCGTCAACTGCTTGGCCTGGTAGACGAAAAAAGTGAGCATGTACAACGCCGCGTGTGCGCTGGGCTCATCTAAAGTGCACACGGACCAAAGCAGACCAGAGGTGAAATGCAGCATGAATAAGGCTTAACTCTTGACAGCTGCCAAAGGGGAAGTATGTGCAAGAGGACATTTACAAGCACATGATTGGTGTTTGGCATGAATAAAGCATGTGCAGACTACCAGTCATTGTGCATGAGCATTGTTCTCCACAGGAGCAGTGCCAGTTGTCATCTTTATTTTGAGGCCAAACACATGCGACCATCAACTTTAGGATAACGAATGTTACATTAGCACAGATGAAATCACTGCAGACACGCTTCCCTCCCTGGTCCAAACAACATGCTCCAATTAACACCTCCTTAATCTTCGCTCAGCTGCCCCCCCCCCCCCTCACCGTACCCACACACCCGCCAGAGCCCCAGCAACCTTTGGAATTGACGAATCAAAGAGCAGACGACTCTCAACAAGGAAGTAATTGGCCTGACCCCACGACCCCTCGTGCCTTGCATCGGGGGCACATTGAATCAAAACCTGCTACTCCACGACACACCCACACTGCTAACTAGCACCTTAAAACGCAACTCAGTGTATACAGTGACATTCACACACATGCACACGTAAAGACGTCATTAGTGGCTGTGCTCCGCTCATCGCTCATTAGACACAAACTAGGGAGAGGAGTTGAGCTGATGGGGAGGCAGAGTGGTTAGCAATGCAGACACACACGCATGGGCACACAAACATAGGACTTACTGGGTCTTATCTAGTGAGGATAAGAAGCTGCAGAGCTAATAAGGCAGTCAGACAAAAAAGAGAAGGAAAGGGAGGAGGGAAACGATAGACTTTCATTCCTTCATACTAGTTAGGGGAGTTTAGACTGCTGGGACGGAAAAGATTTGAAAAAATATGCATTAGGAAAAAACTGTATTTTTTGGAATCCATGCAGCCACCATATATTTTTCCAAATGTTTCGATTTTTTGTTTAGTTTAAGGACCTAATATTTGATTTGATTATATTATTACAGTCAAAATAAAGAAATTCTTGAAAACTCAACCATAATGATTTAGGCAGTGTATGCCGACATTTAAAAAAAAAAACCATGGCAAATATGCTGGCATACATCTAAGTTAAGGGTAAGTTTTGAAAAGTTAAGAACACACTGAAGCACATTGGTATACACTGAGGTAATCTAAAAATTTTGTGCATGTACTAAATTTTTAGACGTATCCAGTGTATGGATCATACGTCCCTCATACACAGGCCATAAGTTGTAGGTAAATTATGCAATTGTTGACACACGTTATTTATAAGTTTCTCATAAGTCGAAATACGTCAAGATAATGTCTGGTGTATCCAAAACTTACTTCTAACCTATAGGGATTGGAATCATTATTAATTTCCAGAGTCAATTCGATTCCGATTCTTAGGGTTCTGAATCGATTCAATCCTGATTCAATCAGGGAAATTACCATTTTAATTGCTATTTTACTTGCGAGGAAAAAAATCTTAGAGACCTCCATCCATCTTCTACCACTTTTCTGGAGGTCCTGGTCATGGAGGCAGCAGTTCAAGCAGAGAAGCCAAAACTTCCCTCTCCCTAGCCACTTGTTCCAGCTCTTCGGAGAGGATATCAAAGCATTCCCAGACCAGCTGGGAGACATAGTCTCTCCAGCAAGTCCTGGGTCTGCCCCGGGGTCTCCTCCCAGTTGGACGTGCCCGGAACACCTCAAGTGAGAGGCGTCCAGGAGGCATCCTGATCAGATGCCCATACCAACTCAACTGGCTACTTTCAATGTGGAGGAGCAGCAGTTCTACTCTGAGCCTCTCCCGGATGACTGAGTTCCTCACCTTATCTCTAAGGGGGAGTCCAGCAATCCTATGAAGAAAGTTCTTTTTGGCCATTTGTATCCGCAGTCTCATTCTTTTGGTCATTACCCAAAGCTTGTGACCATAGGTGAGGGTAGGAACATTGACTGGTAAATCGACAGCTTTGCCTTAGAGCTTAGCTCCCTCTTCACCACAACAGACTGGTACAATGTCTGCATCACTGCAGATGCTGCTCTGATCCGTCTGTCAATCTCTCGCTCCATTCTCCCCTCACTCGTGAATAAGACCCTAAGATACTTAAACTTCTCCACTTGGGCCAGGACTTTGTCTCCAACCAGGAGAGGACAATCCACCTTTCTCCGGCTGAGGACCATGGACTTGAACTTGGTGCTGATTCTCATCCCAGCTGCTTCACACTCAGCGGCAAACCATCCCAGTAAGACCTGTAGGTCATTGCTGGATGAAGCCAACAGAACAACATCATCTGCAAACAACAGAGATGAGATCCTGTGGTCACCAAGCATGATTCCCCATGTCCCCTGGCTGTGCCTAGAAATCCTGTCCATAAAAATTGTGAACAGGATCGGTGACAAAGGGTAGCCCTGGTGGAGTCCAACTCTCACTGGGAATGAGTCTGACCAAGTGTTGGCAATACGAACCAAACTCTCACAATGGTTGTATAGAGACCGGATAACTCATAACAACAAGCCCGATACCCCATACTCCCGAAGCACCCCCCACAAAAAGCCATGAGGGACGCGGTCGAATGCCTTCTCCAAGTCCACAAAACACATGTAAACTGGTTGGGCAAACTCCCACAAACCCTCAAGGATTCTCGAGAGGGTAAAGAGTTGGTCCAATGTGCCACGGCCAGGACGAAAAGCACATTGCTTCTCCTGAATCCGAGGTTCGACCAACAGCCAGACTCTCCTCTCCAGTACCTTGGCATAGACCAAGGTACTGGAGACTATAGATCTTAGAGACCTAATGCTTCAAATTGTAGCAGGAATACCCTAACTTTGTTAATACATAAATTATCACAAAGAACTGGCCCAAAATCAGTAACAATAATTCACTTTTTATTATATAACTTATGATTTCATAAAGTGCTAACAAGTGTTTTCTTTTGTGCAAAGGGTGTGTAGTGTCAAGTTAACAGCCCAGAGTCGGTAAACAAATTCAAGGCATGAAGCATACAGACATAATCTCACTGTACTTCAGTCCCTCCAGGATTTTGTTGCCTGTTTTTACGATTGTTGTGGCCCAAAAAGCCTGAATTTGTCAGAGCTTTCCCTAAAAGTTGCAAATAAAAGTTGACATTTTTAGAGGTTTTTTGCACTGAAAGTTGTGTAAGGAAGTACAGATTTTAAAGTAGCTGCTTTTTCCATAGTTTACAGTGATGCTACTCTATGTAACACCACAAGAAAAGCACAGGATTGCCAAACATTTCTTTGAAACAGTGATTTATTGAGCATTAAAGTAGAACTGAACTCACCTTTTTGCCAAAAAAGTAGAATAGCAGATTAATTCCTTATTACCTATTGTATTTTTCAACACATAAAAGAAATTTTTAGGCCGTGCGACGGCCAAGCTATAAGCCGATAAACTTTTGCCTCTGGCTGGCAGTGCCAAACAAACCGGAAGTAGTGCAGTCGACGCTGCGTGACGTCACGAGTGTGACCCTTATCAAAACAACAATGGCAGATGATAGCAGTTCCAGCAGTCAAGAACACCAGAGTTTTCAGAGTGAAGAGGCATTCAGGATCGGTGACAAGACAGAGGAGGATGCAGGAGTGTCAAGTGAACAGGAAGAGAGCGAGGGAGGCATCGAACCGTACAGATTAGAGCCAGAATTTTCGGGGGATTCCGGCACCGACTCAGACCGCAGCAGTGATGGGGAGGAGAGTCGCTTATTGAATACAGAATGGTGAGTCTTTACTTTGGCATGTTTGGGGTGTCAGGATAAGGAAAATTAACAATAAAAAAGAAAGGGAAAAAAAAACCATCAGCATTTTTCCAACTTATTACAGTGATCCCTCACTTATCGCGTTTAATGGGGACCAGAACCGACCGCGAAAAGTGAAAAACCGCGAAGTAGCGTCACCTCCCCCCCCCCAAGGGCGTCACAAGCACTATTTTGCACAAAAAGGCACAAGAGAACAGCGAAAAGTGCCACTAAGCAACACGAGCGATAAAGAACAATGAATGCGGTCTTCCTTCGCTGGGTATAGGCGCTCGGCAGGGAGCGAAGCTGGGTAAAACATCTCGGCCAATCAGCTTGCGAGATTCCCGAGCGGTGAAGAGGTGGGCGGAGAGGAGTGGAGCGGTGGTCAGAGAGGTAGATTTTCAGTTGTGCGGGCTCTCCGTGTTGATACCTGATGTTCTAATGTAGTCTCCCTGCCTTCTCCCTGCCTTCTCCCTGCCTTCTACATTAGAACATCAGGTATCAACACGGAGAGCCCGCACAACTGAAAATCTACCTCTCTGACCACCGCTCCACTCCTCTCCGCCCACCTCTTCACCGCTCGGGAATCTCGCAAGCTGATTGGCCGAGACGTTTTACCTCGCAAGCTGATTGGCCGAGACGTTTTACCCAGCGAAGGAAGACCGCATTCATTGTTCTTTATCGCTCGTGTTGCTTAGTGGCACTTTTCGCTGTTGTGCCTTTTTGTGCAAAATAGTGCTTGTGACGCCCTTGGGGGGGGGGGGGGGTGACGCTACTTCGCGGTTTTTCACTTTTCGCGGTCGGTTCTGGTCCCCATTAAACGCGATAAGTGAGGGATCACTGTATATCTAGAAACGCATCGCTTCCCGGTCGCTTTTCCTCCCCCTTTCTTTTCTTTCGTCGCCATGACAGCTTTCCTTGGCCACTGAACAGATCTTCCCAGGTGTTGGAAGTGTTTTGTAGTCGACTATCACGACAAAATGCACCAAAAACAACCAGTGTCGACGTGCTCGCAATTGTAAACATGGAGGACTGTGTCACACTCGTGACGTCACGCGGAACTCCGGCTGCACTTCGGCGGATTTGTCTGATTTTTCAGGGCGGGAAATTCAAAATCGCGATTTTCTCCAAGATTCCGGGATTTGTGGAGGGGGTGCCAATGATAAATTATCTTTATAATTGTATGTACTATCACCCAGTGCCGTTCAATGCCGTTCAGTTCAGTTCTACTTTAAATGCTCAGAAAAATTGTCAAAAAATGACCAGCATTGTATTCTTGCTGAGAACTTAAAAAAGATAAATAAAAGAATTAGTCAACAACAACTAAATTGCATTGAATGCATGTTAGAGTATGGAGCAATTTATGGCAGCACCTTCTTGAATTTTGAATTTGAAAACTAAGGGGCAAATTTGCTAACGTGCTGCGCCATCGCAAAACCCTGTTTTGGAGTTAAAAAACTACTGTTGAGATGTACTAAAGGGGGCAGGGCAAAATTTGCCGTGGAAAGGCGTGGACTACGTTAATTTTGCACCTGGCCTCATTGTATATGTATTTGTGGGAGCTGTCATGTCAACGCACAAATTTGAGGGATGGGATAATTTAAATGACTGGTGCAAGGTGATTTACTAAGGTTTGCAGTTGTCAGTATGCTTCTAAATGCACCAGGATTTAATGCCCCCAAAAAGCTTGTCTTAATTCAATTCAGCTTTATTTATATTGCACCATTTCACAACAACAGTCATCTCATAGCACTTTCAAATGTAGGGGAAACCCCCACAATTGCAGAAAGACCCCAGTAATCAGGCCATCCCCTGTGAGCAAGCACTTGGTGATGGTGGAGAGGAAAAAAATCCCTTTTAACAGGAAGAAACCTCCAGCAGAACCAGGCTCAGGGAGGGGCAGTCATATGCTACAGCTGTCTGAGGGGTGAAGGGATAGGGAAGAGAAAGAAAAGAACAGACATGTAGAGAGCAAACAGCACGACAGGGACTCAGTCTATGGGAGAGAACAAACAGATGTTGATGACCAGCAAAAATCATTGAGAGTGAAGAAAGAAGTGAAGCCCAGTGCATTGTTGGAGGTCCCCTGGCTGTCTAAACCTATTAACATCATAACTAAGGGAGGGTTCAGGGGCACATGATCCCTCGCTAATTATAGGCTATATCAAAAAGGAAGGTTTTAACCCTATTGTTAAAAACAGAGATTAAGTCTGACTCCCGAATCCAGATTGGCAGCTGGTTCCACAGGAGAGGAGCTTGATAACTGAAGACTCTGCCTCCCATTGTTCTTTTGGAGATTCTAGGTATTACAAGTAATCCTTCATTTTAGGAGTGTAGTGATCTGTTAGGAAGATGGGGTAGTATCAGATCTTTTAAATAAAAAGGGGGCTGATTATTTAGAGCTTTGTAAGTGAGAAGAAGGATTTTATACTTAATTCTAAACTCTATGGGAAGCCAATGAATGGAAACCAGAATCTACCTGTTAAAACTCTTGCTGCAATTAAAATAATCTAATCGAGAGCTAACAAAAGCGTGGACTAATTTCTTAGCATCACTCTGAGACAAGATGCTCCTAATCTTGGCAATATTACGCAAATGATAGAAGGCAGTCTTAGAAACAAGTTTAATATGTGAATTAACCCAATGACTGCCACAGGCGCTCCATCGCACCATAAGCCCTTAGTGGTCAAGGTTTTTTTTTCAAGAAAATATTCAGTTCAGATGTCAGAGATTTCCAAGGCTATAACTTGAAAGGGGTAAGAGATAATGGCTTACTGTCAATTAGAAAGATGTAGAATATGATACAAAGGTTGAGATAGGAATAAATTTATGCATCTAATTTGCATAATGTGACACAGCCATAACAAATTACATAACTTTCGGTAAAAAATTGACTTTTGGACATATTTACACAAAGGATGGTTTTGTTTTCTTGTCACCTTTTGGGTTTTTCTTGTTTTTTTTTTTATCTTCTCTTCAAAGTATATGAGCCAGAACATTAGTAGAATGTCAACAAAGAAATTCGCCAGACTTACCACTGGCAAGGCGGCTCTTGCTTTGTCAATTTTTGTCCATCCTGGTCGTTATTTTGCCTTCTGCCAGTCATTTGTGCTTTCGCTCCTACATCCAGAAACTCTTTCAATTATCCCACCTCAATTTTGCTTTTATTTCACCACAATTTATCTTATATGACGACATGGAACTGGCGCAATTGTTGTCTAGTCACATGGCGCTTGTGGCGGCAGCAGGTGAACATTAACCAGCTTCGCCCACCCTCTGTTATAACAAAATGTAAACATTTACCTTCATAAGCTAAATAATCTCTTTTTAGAATCATAGTTAGCAAATTTGGGATCAAATGGCTCCTCCCTCTGTGATCGAGTATGTCCACAGCAATCGATAACATCCACATTTGTTTGTCTAAAAATTTCTTCTTCTCCAGTGTCCAGAAGGATGCTTCTACGTCCGCCATAAGTCCTTCAAAGCAAGAGCAGTAGGTTTCATGTGTCTGCCACCTTGTGAGGTGGAATCCTTTGTACAACTTAAATTAATTGGGGAGCTTTTGGCCATGTCATATAACATCACATGACAGGTGCAGCGCTGCGCCTGTGGCAGTGGGGGCACTATCTGTCCATGAAACCTTGCCACAAGAAGGGTTAAAAATAGATCTTGATCAAAAATAACTCCAAGGTTCCTCACAGAACTTTAAGATAAAGAGTAACCACATCCAAACTAAGAGTTTGATTTGAAAAGGTATTTCTAAGGTTTTTTGGGCCAACTAGAATGACTTCGGTCTTATCTGAATTTAATAGCAGGAAATTACAAGTCATCCAAGCTTTGATTTCCTTAAGACAGGCCTCTAATTTGGCTAATTGATTACTATCATCTGGCTTCATTGACAAGGTATAATTGTGTGTCATCTGCATAACAATGAAAATATATACAGTGCTTTCTAATAATGTTACCTTGCGGAAACATATATAATCTAAAAAGAACAGGGCCGAGCTCAGATCCCTGTGGAACTCCATGACTGAGCTTTGAGTTGGAAGAAAACTCATTACACTGGTCAACACCATATTTATTGTCTAAGTTTTTTTTTTAGCTGATTTAGGACAATTTTGATGTGCTGAATCCAAAAATTGCATTGGTTTTGCTCAATCAGGTCAACTTTTTGAACTATGGCCACACGTATTTTTTATGTTTTTGTTTACATGTACGGGTATTTTCGCTTTATTTGATGCAAAATTCTTTTTTATTTCTTGAAATTCTCTGAATTTTGAACAATGGTGATGTAACATTCAATTTACATGTAATTACCTTTATCAGTGTCTACTATTCAATTTACTGTACAACTGCTGTATAACTGCTTACAACTTAGCATAAAAACCTGACCTGATCAAGAGAAACGGATGTCATTTTCAGATTCAGAAGTGCAAAATTGTCTTAAATCAGTTAAAAAAAATACAGACAACTTACAAAAAAAAATTATTTTTATGTTGTGTTATTGACATGAACAAACTGGAACCTATCAGATAAATACGATTTAAACCACTGCAACGAAGTTCCATTAAGTCCAACAAGGTGTTCTAGTCTATCAAGTAAAATATTACCATTGATAGTATCAAAAGCTGCACTAAGGTCTAAAAGGACAAGTACAGAAACAAGTCCATTATCAGATGCGATAAGGAGGCCATTAGTGACCTTCACTAAAGCTGTGTCAGTACTATGATGGATTCTCAACCCAGATTGAAACTCTTCAAATAAACCATTCCCTGCAAGTGGTCAAATAATTGCGTAGCAACAACTCTTTCTAAGGTTTTTGAAATGAAAAGCAGATTAGAGATTGGTCTATAGTTAGCTAAAACTCCTGGATCCAGCATTGGCTTTTTAAGTGAGGGTTTAATTACAGCAGTTTTAAAATCCTGCGGTACATGGCTTAATGTTAATGAAGAATTGACTATTTGAAGAATAGTGCTACCAATGAATGGGAAGACTTCTTTAAATAACCTGGTAGGAATAGGGTCTAAAAGACAAGTTGAAGGCTTGGATAAGGAAATTATTTTATCTAATTCTTAAAAGTCAATTGGAGTAAACTCATCCAAACAGATATCAATTGAAGAAGTTGTAGTAATTACTGTATTTAAGTTAACGGTGGGAAGAACCTGACTGATTTTATCTCTGATAGATGAAATTTTATTATTGAAGAAGTTCATAAAGTCCTGACTAGTAAGCTCTAAGGGAATGCTAGGATTGACAGAGTCCTGACTTTTTGTCAGCCTCGCTACAGTGTGAAAAGTAACCTGGGATTATTCTTGTTCTCTTCTACTAATGCAGAATAATAACTTGTTCTAGCTTTCCTAAGAGATGTTTTTATAAATTAGATGATTTCTCCAAGCTAAATAGATTTCATCTAATTTAGTGGAGTGCCATTTTCTTTCTAGTTGACGAGTCTTCGGTTTTGAGCTATGAGTTTCTGTGTTGAATCAAGGAGTTAGAAATCTCTGATTAGACTTTTTCATTTTTAGAGGGGCCATCATGTCTAGAGTCTAATGCAGAGACGCTGTCACACTATCTACCATGCTATCAATTACAAAAGGAGAAAGCCCTCCATAGTCA
Source organism: Pholidichthys leucotaenia (assembly GCA_020510985.1). NCBI lineage: Eukaryota > Metazoa > Chordata > Actinopteri > Cichliformes > Pholidichthyidae > Pholidichthys > Pholidichthys leucotaenia. Next base: position 311,682,272 of record CM035846.1, read on the forward strand.
ATGTCCGTTGTGTTGACACATGGCATCGAGAAAACGATCTGCTTAAATTTGGTAACAGCATCATCTGTGAGGCATCTACTGTCGTAATATTTTTCTTTAGGAGCCAAATAGTCAGAAATAGTAAAATCAAAGGTGACCAGACAATGGTCTGACAGTACAGGATTATGAGGAGACACTACCAGATTTTCTATTTCTATGCCATATGTCAGAACAAGGTCCATCGCGTGGTGGAGATAATGGGTAGAATTTTCTACTTTCTGAGAAAACTATCACAAATCAAATCAAATCTCAAATCACTATCTATATCTGGATGTATTTTAAAGTCCCTGATCTGATTTCAGCACTAAATCTGCTAAGAATTTGGCAAATTCGGATTAAAACTCTGAGTAAGCTGAGGGAGGATGATAAAGTATGGCAAATAAAATTGGGTTTTACTTAAAATTGCTAACATGCCCAATACTGAGGACCAGACCCTCAAAGGAATTGTAACATGTTTTTTGCTTTACATTAACTAGTAATTTGGAATGTTAAATTGTCGCTACTCCTCCTCCACAACCAGAACTTCTGGCATTTTGACAGTTTAAATAACCAGAGGGAGTTGATTAATTTAAACCAACGTAATCCTCTTGCCCTAACCAAGTCTCTGTAAGGGATATTAAGTCAATCTGATGATCAATTAACAGATCATGGACTAGCAGAGACATGGGACTGAGAGACCTAATATTTAACAAACCACATTTAATTTTTAAATTATGAGGAGGAACAGAGGCCAAGTCCTTAAATTTAGAGCCGTCATGTTTAATTTAAGTTTTACCAGCTTTTTGTTTAATCACTTTAGGATTCTTATACATTATATTTGTATTTACTTTGGAGGGAGCAGACAATGATTCTCTGATGGGGAAGACAGGGGCTAAGTTGAGGAGTGGCGGATGAAGAGTAGCTGCAGAGAGGTGTGTAAGACTGTGACTCTGCTTCCTGGTCCCAACTCTGAGTTGTCAAGATTTTGGAAATTTGGATAAAAGTGACGTCAGATTGTTAGATAAAAGAGATGCATCATCCAAAGTGGGATGGATTCCGTCTCGTCTAATACGACCAGGTTTTCCCCAAAATGAGTTCCAGTTGTCTATGTAGCCCACATTGTTTGCAGGACACCACACAGACAGCCAGCGGTTGAAGGATGACATGCGGCTAAACATGTCATTACTGGTCAGATTCGGGAGGGGCCCAGAGAATACTACAGAGGCTGACATCATTTTGGTAAAGTTACACACAGATTCCACACTAAGTTTTGTAACTTCCGACTGCTGGAGTCGGATGTTGTTAATGCTAGCGTGGATAACAATTATGGAGTATTTAGTTACTTTTAGCCAGCATTTTCAATTTGACTCGATGTTGCCTGCTCTGGTCCCAGGAATGCATTTGACTATGGCCCCTGGAGTCTCTAGGTTCACGTTTCTGACTACAGAGTCGCCAATGATCTGAGTTTTTTCCTCAGTGGGTGTGTTGCTGAGTGGGGAAAAGCGATTAGAAACATGAACAGGTTGGTGGTGAACCGGGGGCTTGCGACTATGCTTCCTTCTCACGTCACCCACCCATTCTCTCCTGGCTGCTCAGGAGAGATAGAAGCCGGAGGACAGCTAACAGGCTGCCCCTAAGCTAGGGTGCTCCGCTGCAGCTGAGGGGAGTCCGTCATTATTAACTGGCGCTGACAGTGTTTCAATGCAGCGGAGCCGGGATTCCAAATCACACAGCCTCGCCTCGAGTGCCTCAAAAAGACAACATTTATTACATTTACCATTATCACTAAAAGAGGCAGAGGTGTAGCTAAACATCTGACACAGAGAGCACACCAGAGGAGAAGGGGAAGGATAGCTAGTGGCTAACCCGAAGCTAACACAAACACCGATGAACGGTGAACACAAGGCTAAAGAGGGTGATTAGGTGACGCTGAGTGCGCACAGAGGTGCAAGAGCCTTGTTAAACAGAAGTGAGAGGTGACGGTAGATAGATAAAAGTGATTAAAATACAATTAAAGGCAGTAATCCTCAGGAGAGTGAGGACAGTTAACCACAAACCACACTGACAGCCAGCAACACAGGAAGTGATGATACGTTACCACAGGAAGAGGACGTCATCTGCGCCTGACATGATAGCGATTGATGGTGCCAGGAGGAGACACTGGCGAGAACTGAGGGCGTGTGGCAGAAGCTTCTCTCAGCCCGTGACTTTATTTGGCATGACAGAAGAACAGATTTTATGAATATCAACGGTCTCACAGAGATCGGTGTTATGCTGAACTGGACATCAGCCGGCAGTTTGTTTGTTTGTTTTTAAATTTCATTTGTTTATACTGTATATAACCTGCTACATGAATTTTTATCCATAAAATAGGATACTAACTAACTAACTAACTAACCTGCACTTATATAGCGCTTTTCTAGTCACAAAGACCACTCAAAGCGCTTTCATTAATACTAACCCTCTATTCTAAGGGCCTATAGGAAACAGATATCTAGGGACAATTTAGAACAGCCAATTAACCTAACATGCATGTTTTTGGCATGTGGGAGGAAACCGGAGAAATCCCGGAGTAAACCCACGCAACACGGGGAGAACATGCAAACTCCACACAGATCACTGTTGGTCGGGGGCTGGGATCGAACCCACGATCCCCACAATCCCCCGGCCAAGGGTAAACTGTGCTGCCGCAGTGCTAACCACTGCGCCACCGTGCAGCCCCAACAGGACAATAAGATAAGATAAGATAAGATAAGCCTTTATTAGTCCCACAACGGGGAAATTCCAGGATTGCAACAGCACAGGGATAGCAACACTCAGAGCAACAATCAGAAGGCAAGAAAAAAACAAGCAAGCAAGAGCAGCTAATATACATATGTACGTATTACTATAAAATATATATATATACACACACACACAGACACACAGTGCAGAGCATTGTAGCTGGATGGAATAAATATATGAATATATGAACACACAGTGCAGAGCATTGTAGCTAGATGGAATAAATATGTAAATATATAAACACCCACAGTACGGAGCATTGCAGCTAGGTGGAATAAATATGCAAGTATATAAACACACACAGTGCGGAGCAATGTAGCTAGATGGAATAATATGTAGATATATAAATATATAAACACACCCAGTGCTGAGCATTGTAGCTAGATGGAATAAATATGTAAATATATAAACACACACAGTGCAGAGCATTGTTGCTAGATGGAATGAAACAGCATAACCGTCTACTTAGTTATCCTACATGGTATGATTATGTGCCCATACATATTCTCACCCTCCATAGCGACCGGTATGTTCCTAGTTGTATGCCGGAGGGGACCATTGTGTAAGTCTATTGCATCTTTTGCATTCAAAAAACTATTAGTTTGTTACGTCTTTTTGCTATCTCTGCGAGCAGCCCTGCTTAGGTTGTACAGTCTGACAGCCGTTGGTAGGAAGGACCTACGAAACCTCTCGGTTGTGCACCTGGGATGATGTAGTCTGCTGCTAAATGAGCTCCTCAGTGCATTCAGTATGTCCTGCATAGGGTGGAACTCGGACTCCAGCAGAGATGACAGTTTAGCCACCATCCTTCTCTCTCCTATCTCCTCCATCGGATCAAGGCGCTGCCCCAGGACAGAGCTAGCTTTCTTAATCAGTTTGTTCAGTCTCTTCCTATCGGCTGCAGTAATGCCACTGCCCCAGCAGACCACTCCAAAAGTGATGGCTGATGCCACCACCGTGTCATAGAATGACTTCAGCAGCGCCCCTTGTACACCAAAAGACCTGAGTCTCCTCAGCAGGAACAGCCTGCGCTGTCCCTTCTTGTAGAGTGCATCAGTATTGTGTGACCAGTCTAGTTTATTGTTCAGATGAATACCCAGGTACTTATAGGATGTCACCATCTCGATGTCTGTTCCCTGTATATTTACTGGTACTGTGAGGGGCTGCCCATGCCTGCGGCAGTCCACCACCAGCTCCTTAGTTTTCCTCGCGTTGATCTGGAGGCAGTTCCGATGGCACCAGTCCACGAAGTCCTGGATAAGCCCTCTGTACTCAGCTTCATCTCCATTGGAGATGAGGCCAACGATCGCAGAGTCATCAGAGAACTTCTGTAGATGGCAGTGTGTTGTGTTGTGTGAGAAGTCCGCAGTATAAAGAGTGAACAGGAAGGGAGCCAGCACCGTTCCCTGGGGGGCCCCCGTGCTACTGATGATCGTGTCGGACACACAGTCCCGGGTTCTCACAAACTGAGGCCGGTTCGTGAGGTAGTCCAGGATCCATGATGACAGGTGCTGGTCCACCCCTGCGCGCAGCAGCTTGTCCTTCAGGATCATCGGTTGGATGGTGTTGAAAGCACTGGAGAAGTCAAAGAACATGATCCTCACCATATTCCCGGGCTTCTCCAGGTGGGACAGAGAACGGTGAAGGAGGAAGATCACCGCATCCTCCACCCCAATGCCATGCTGGTAGGCGAACTGGAGTGGATCCATCGCTGGTTCCACCAGGGGGCGGAGGTGAGCAAGGAGCAGTCTCTCCAGGGTCTTCATCAAGTGGGACGTCAAGGCCACCGGTCTGTAGCTGTTCAGGTCTTTGGGGTGGGAAGTTTTTGGTACAGGTACCACACAAGATGTTTTCCACAGCTGTGGTACCCTCCCCAGTTTCAGGCTCATGTTGAAGATATACGTCACAATCCCACACAGCTGGTCTGCACAGGACTTGAGGAGCTTTGCGCTGATGCCGTCCGGTCCCGGCGCCTTCCTCGCCTTGATCTTCCTCAGCTCCGTCCTCACCTGGGTCCTGGTCAGGGTCAGGATGGGGGGCTGTGTGTTGGGAGTGGGGGGGTGTTGGTGGAGTGGGGAGTGGGCAGCAGGACTTGATTTCTTTAGAGGCAGCAGTGGTTGTTGTGCAGTCAGGGGGGAGGGCGGTTGGTCAAATCTATTGAAAAACAGATTCAGGTTGTTCGCCCACTCCCTGCCCCCTGTGGCCTGGGGGGAGGTATTCTGGAGCCCCGAGATGGTTTTGAGGTTTCTCCAGACCCCGCTGATGTCGCTCTGTTGCAGCTTGTCCTCCATCTTCTTCCTGAAGCTGTCCTTGCCTTCTCTGATCTTTCTCCTCAGCTCCCTCTGTACGGACTTCAGCATCTCCCTGTTCCCTGACCTGAAGATCCTCTTCTTCTCTCTCAGAAGTGTTTTTATCTCAGGGTTGATCCAGGGTTTGTTGTTTGAGTGACGCCGTATGGTCTTGGTGGGAACGGATTTGTCCACACAGAAGCTGAGGTAGCCCGTGAAGGTGTGAATGAGGCCATCGATGTCCTCACCATGTGGATCGCAGAGCTGCTTCCAGGCGGTGGCTTCAAAACAGCCCTTTAGGGTGTCCATTGTCTCCTCAGACCATAACTCCACCGTGTGCATGGCCGGAGGTTGTCTGTGCACTAGGGGTTTGTACACCGGCCGGAGATAAGATAAGATAAGCCTTTATTAGTCCCACAACGGGGAAATTCCAGGATTGCAACAGCACAGGGATAGCAACACTCAGAGCAACAATCAGAAGGCAAGAAAAAAAAAAAAACAAAAAAAAAAAAACAAGCAAGCAAGAGCAGCTAATATACATATGTACGTATTACTATAAAATATATATATATACACACACACACAGACACACAGTGCAGAGCATTGTAGCTGGATGGAATAAATATATGAATATATGAACACACAGTGCAGAGCATTGTAGCTAGATGGAATAAATATGTAAATATATAAACACCCACAGTACGGAGCATTGCAGCTAGGTGGAATAAATATGCAAGTATATAAACACACACAGTGCGGAGCAATGTAGCTAGATGGAATAATATGTAGATATATAAATATATAAACACACCCAGTGCTGAGCATTGTAGCTAGATGGAATAAATATGTAAATATATAAACACACACAGTGCAGAGCATTGTTGCTAGATGGAATGAAACAGCATAACCGTCTACTTAGTTATCCTACATGGTATGATTATGTGCCCATACATATTCTCACCCTCCATAGCGACCGGTAAGTTCCTAGTTGTATGCCGGAGGGGACCATTGTGTAAGTCTATTGCATCTTTTGCATTCAAAAAACTATTAGTTTGTTACGTCTTTTTGCTATCTCTGCGAGCAGCCCTGCTTAGGTTGTACAGTCTGACAGCCGTTGGTAGGAAGGACCTACGAAACCTCTCGGTTGTGCACCTGGGATGATGTAGTCTGCTGCTAAATGAGCTCCTCAGTGCATTCAGTATGTCCTGCATAGGGTGGAACTCGGACTCCAGCAGAGATGACAGTTTAGCCACCGTCCTTCTCTCTCCTATCTCCTCCATTGGATCAAGGCGCTGCCCCAGGACAGAGCTAGCTTTCTTAATCAGTTTGTTCAGTCTCTTCCTATCGGCTGCAGTAATGCCACTGCCCCAGCAGACCACTCCAAAAGTGATGGCTGATGCCACCACCGTGTCATAGAATGACTTCAGCAGCGCCCCTTGTACACCAAAAGACCTGAGTCTCCTCAGCAGGAACAGCCTGCGCTGTCCCTTCTTGTAGAGTGCATCAGTATTGTGTGACCAGTCTAGTTTATTGTTCAGATGAATACCCAGGTACTTATAGGATGTCACCATCTCGATGTCTGTTCCCTGTATATTTACTGGTACTGTGAGGGGCTGCCCATGCCTGCGGCAGTCCACCACCAGCTCCTTAGTTTTCCTCGCGTTGATCTGGAGGCAGTTCCGATGGCACCAGTCCACGAAGTCCTGGATAAGCCCTCTGTACTCAGCTTCATCTCCATTGGAGATGAGGCCAACGATCGCAGAGTCATCAGAGAACTTCTGTAGATGGCAGTGTGTTGTGTTGTGTGAGAAGTCCGCAGTATAAAGAGTGAACAGGAAGGGAGCCAGCACCGTTCCCTGGGGGGCCCCCGTGCTACTGATGATCGTGTCGGACACACAGTCCCGGGTTCTCACAAACTGAGGCCGGTTCGTGAGGTAGTCCAGGATCCATGATGACAGGTGCTGGTCCACCCCTGCGCGCAGCAGCTTGTCCTTCAGGATCATCGGTTGGATGGTGTTGAAAGCACTGGAGAAGTCAAAGAACATGATCCTCACCATATTCCCGGGCTTCTCCAGGTGGGACAGAGAACGGTGAAGGAGGAAGATCACCGCATCCTCCACCCCAATGCCATGCTGGTAGGCGAACTGGAGTGGATCCATCGCTGGTTCCACCAGGGGGCGGAGGTGAGCAAGGAGCAGTCTCTCCAGGGTCTTCATCAAGTGGGACGTCAAGGCCACCGGTCTGTAGCTGTTCAGGTCTTTGGGGTGGGAAGTTTTTGGTACAGGTACCACACAAGATGTTTTCCACAGCTGTGGTACCCTCCCCAGTTTCAGGCTCATGTTGAAGATATACGTCACAATCCCACACAGCTGGTCTGCACAGGACTTGAGGAGCTTTGCGCTGATGCCGTCCGGTCCCGGCGCCTTCCTCGCCTTGATCTTCCTCAGCTCCGTCCTCACCTGGGTCCTGGTCAGGGTCAGGATGGGGGGCTGTGTGTTGGGAGTGGGGGGGTGTTGGTGGAGTGGGGAGTGGGCAGCAGGACTTGATTTCTTTAGAGGCAGCAGTGGTTGTTGTGCAGTCAGGGGGGAGGGCGGTTGGTCAAATCTATTGAAAAACAGATTCAGGTTGTTCGCCCACTCCCTGCCCCCTGTGGCCTGGGGGGAGGTATTCTGGAGCCCCGAGATGGTTTTGAGGTTTCTCCAGACCCCGCTGATGTCGCTCTGTTGCAGCTTGTCCTCCATCTTCTTCCTGAAGCTGTCCTTGCCTTCTCTGATCTTTCTCCTCAGCTCCCTCTGTACGGACTTCAGCATCTCCCTGTTCCCTGACCTGAAGATCCTCTTCTTCTCTCTCAGAAGTGTTTTTATCTCAGGGTTGATCCAGGGTTTGTTGTTTGAGTGACGCCGTATGGTCTTGGTGGGAACGGATTTGTCCACACAGAAGCTGAGGTAGCCCGTGAAGGTGTGAATGAGGCCATCGATGTCCTCACCATGTGGATCGCAGAGCTGCTTCCAGGCGGTGGCTTCAAAACAGCCCTAAAGGGCCTCCTTAGTGTTTGCGTAGAATAAATCCAGTGTTTTATTGTCTCTAGTGTGGCATGTGACATACTGGGTGAACGTGGGTAGAATGGGAGACAGTGAAACATGGTTGAAATCGCCTGAGATGAGGAGAAGAGCATCTGGGTGTTCTGTCTGCAGCCTGCTGGTTACTGAATGGATGACGTCACGTGCTGTCCCAGCGTTCGCCGTCGGATTTGCATAAACAACAATGCAGATCACGTGTGAGTGTTCTCTCGGGAGATATGTAGGCCTCATGCTAACAGCTAGCAACTCAATGTCTTTGCTGCAGTGTCGTTGTTTAACAGTGATATGTCCCGGTCTGCACCAGTTGTTGTTAACATACATTATCACTCCACCGCCCCTAGCCTTGCCACTGTCTGGTGTTCGGTCAGCTCGTATCATGTGAAAACCCTCCAGCTCAATGTTAGCATCTGCTGCTAGTTCAGTTAGCCACGTCTCAGTAAACAAAAGGAGAGAGCACTCCCGGTATGTGCTATCATAACGGGAGATAGCCGCTAGCTCATCTAACTTTCCCAGTATCGACCGTACATTTCCCATGACAACAGATGGAAGGGAGGGTCTGTACCTTATATTTTTTGTCCTCCGCCTTACTCCAGCCCGGCAGCCGCGGCGTTTTCGCCTCAGTTCTCTCGGTATGTCGAGTTTTTCCAATGGGACCGGGTGGCGGTTGAATGCTAGCAGCTGTTCTCTGCTGTATCGTATCCTGCTATAAACAGTGGCTCCGTCCACCGGCTCAGGAGACATTTAGGACGATCTGTGTGTCCGTGATATAAGTGGGGTGAAAAAAAAATAGGAGCCCTTATACCCGCAGTGGACATACAGATGGTGTCAGCCAATAATGACTCTTTTTTTTTTTCTTTTATGCGAAGGTTAGACTGGGAGCTGGAGTTTTCCTATCAGCTCTCTCTCTCGCTCTTGAAGCAAAATCTTCCACATTACCGGTTTTCTTCATTTTTTTTTCTCTATCCATATTTCTATATTTACAGTATTTCTTTTTTGCTGTGCATAAAATGGTAATTCAGTTCCCTCTTCTCTCTGTTTCTCTCTCTCTCAGTTCAGGACGATATAGGAGGAAAACAACAATGAGATTATTAACAAAAAGAGTGCACAGATCCATAGAAATGTCTCCCGAAATTGCAACACCGTTATTCAGTGTCATTTATAGTAAAAAGGTGGGAACTAGGAGACCTGTAGAGTTTGTTAAAACAAAGTTAATTGCATAATAAAACCCCAGAGTCTTTATCAGACCATCTTGATGGTTCTAGTGTTACTAAAATAAACATGTTGGTTAAATAATCTATTTATTCATGAGTAGTCCTTTCTTAAATTAGATACAAATTTTTCATTTATACATATTAAACAAAAAAGTCTGTCATGTTGCATGAAAATCTAAATTTTGAAATATAATGAACAAAAATAACCTCTTTTAGTGGGGTTTGCACTTAAACAAAAACTTCAAGAAAATAAGCTTTATATGGGTAACCCCACAACATACTGGGACAAGCAAAGCACTCAGCTGGAGCAATTAACGTAGCAGCGTGATCTATGGACTGATAACAATATGTTGATGTGCCTTGTAACCTCTTTTGTCCTACAGCTCCGCAGCAGAGGCGAATTCCGGCCAGTAATCTTCCTATTGTTATGTGTGACTCTCAAATGCAAATGTCCATACCTACTGCTGTGAATGCACTGTCTGTAGTGGGGTATAAAAACTGCATATGCTCTGTAGCTCACTCTCTCTCTGACCACTGCTTCTGACACACGCATTCCGTGTCTCCTGACGAGAGCCTTCGGGCCCGCTCCGGCGCGCCTGCACGGCGCTGGAGTCGGTGTTGTGATGGCGGTATGATTAATAAACTCCCTCAAAAACTCTGTTCGCTGCTTATTATTTCATGCCGCCACACTGATGACCCCGAGAAAGCACACGCTTTGTGCAACGCAACCTTCTGGTCTGGACAGCCACACTGGTGACCCGACCCAAGAAAAGAACACGCTGGCAGCCCCCGGCGGTGACTCTCCGACGACAAGCGAACGCAGCAGCCTGACGCAAATGATCTGCCCTCCCTTCTGCTACAGGGAGACCTCGACGCAGAGCCATCACCAGGCGAAACTCTCCGGAGATCACCCACGACTGGGAAAGCTGCAGAAAGCTTCATGGTGAGATCTGCACGCCTGAGATCTGCACATCCACGCTGGGACCGGCCGCTCTCACAGCTCCTCCACACGAGAGCGCACGCACCTCGTCCTCTCTCCACGACGGCGACCTCCAGGGCCGACGGAGAACGCAGCGTGTGGACCTGAACGCACCATGACCGAACTACAGCAACAGCTCAACAGGGATGACCATCGGTGCCGACGACGCTGATCTCCATCAAGCTCCCTGACCCTGACTCGCCTCTACAGCAGTTCTGCCATACACCGAACCCCGCACGCACACCGCGGGGTTCCGAGGACAGCGCACCACGCACGGGACAATACCGGCTCCACACAGACCGCCATCGTCCTTCGCCGCTGCACACAGAACCTTCAGGGCTGCTCACACACCTGAAACACGCACGCAGCTCGCTCACAGGATTTTCTAATGGTCTCAGCCACGGCGCACAAGGGAATTCAGCCGTCAGCTTTCCCCAAGGACTTTAGGACTGCGCGCGCACCTAAAGTCAACACGCCAAGTCCCTCACAGCTGCAGCTCCTTTTTTCTTCATGGCCGCGAGAGGAGTCAGTGACTAATTTTTTTCTTCTTACAGCTGCTGTGAACCTCCGCACGTTCAACGGGACAGCCCCTCAACATCGCGGATCCACAGGCAATTTTTGCGTGGCCCAGACAATTTCGCCGTCCCGGGCCGGCACTTGCTACCCCCACCCCCCTCCCTCCACCGCCGCCTGCAGCGAGCTTTCCCCCGCAGCTCGCTCCCAAAGCCGGACTATCGAGACCTCAGCTTCCCGCTGAGCCCTCTGGGGGGAGTGTATGGGTAACCCCCACAACATACTGGGACAAGCAAAGCGCTCAGCTGGAGCAATTAACGTAGCAGCGTGATCTATGGACTGATAACAATATGTTGATGTGCCTTGTAACCTCTTTTGTCCTACAGCTCCGGAGCAGAGGCGAATTCCGGCCAGTAATCTTCCTATTGTTATGTGTGACTCTCAAATGCAAATGTCCATACCTACTGCTGTGAATGCATTGTCTGTAGTGGGGTATAAAAACTGCATATGCTCTGTAGCTCACTCTCTCTCTGACCACTGCTTCTGACACACGCATTCCGTGTCTCCTGACGAGAGCCTCCGGGCCCGCTCCGGCGCGCCTGCACGGCGCTGGAGTCGGTGTTGTGATGGCGGTATGATTAATAAACTCCCTCAAAAACTCAGTTCGCCGCTTATTATTTCATGCCACCACACTTTATATATTATGCTCCTCTGAACTGGTTGTGCCCGTGTTGATGACCCACTTCCTCATCAGCTGTGCCTGTGTGCAATTTTGCAATGCTCTTGGGGGATGGGTGGCCATTATTTAAAATGAAGTGATTGCGTCTGTGTACATAATTTTGCGTGTTGTTAGTAGATCACTGGCAAAAATTGGCCACTCCCTGAGGCACTCTGTCTAATTTGCACACTTGCTAATTTGCACTGCCTTCAAAAATCTGCCCCAAAGACCTCTGAAAAATGTGAGGTCTTCTTCTGTGCTGAAATCCACAAGGAAGCAGAGATGGCTCCTCCACTGACAACCTCTTCCCTTCACAAGGTCTCAGTACAGGATGGATCTTGGAGTGGAAACTTAGTCTTCACAGATCTTAAGGGGATATGAAAAGCAGAACAGATTTCAAAGTAAAATTAATACTCATATTTTTAAATCCCTACACCACAGTAGCGGTCAATAATTTTGGTTCTTTTATTTTTTGTTGTTTATATTTTAACTACAAATACACTTTCAGTTTTTGAAAAAATTTTTAATTTCCTTGAAGATATGGTCATTTCACTTTAGTTGAGTAAAAAAGGCTCATTGTACTGCAGCCTTTATTAATTCTAACATTTTCATTTTATTGTAATTATTATTATCTTCAAATCTCTCACTTAAGTGCTAGAAGTCCAAAATTAAATGTCATTCAATACAAACGTTACATGGAGGCAGCTGTCTCCATCATGAAGTCCTGACTAAAAATATGCCTTTATTCTGCATTTATTTGCAGCTCTTAACCAACAGGTAACTACTGCATCCATAGTTTGTAAAAGAAAACACCATCATGCTGGATGAATTGTCAATTTAGACACAAATGTTTAAAAAAAGCCTGATATTTTAAGCTGGGTTCACACTATAATGTTTGGACCGACTTACTGGTGTTTTGAAAAATAAGAGAAATCAGTCCAAATGTTGGTGAAATTGTGTTTGTGAGCACACACCAACTTTTACGAACTTTTGCTAGCATTTCCCAGCGTTGCATTCAGCGTTGTCAAACTTTTGCCAACTTAGGCTAGCATATGTGTAGCAGTTGCCAACTTAGGTTAACTTAAGCAAACGAATACTCAGTGCAGGTCAGCTGACATCAGCATCAGGCGACGCTCATATAAAGATCAGGGTTTGTGGAGGCTTCCTGCCATTCTGCACCTAACTAACTACCCTGCTGTGGTATCGGCTCGTCAACGCCTGCAGAGAACTGACACCCACAGCGTCATCCGCAGACCTCAAGATTGACGCCCCGAGCCTTGGAGAGTCACAAACCACGGAGCAGACTCAACCCACGGTGACAGCGGCGCGGTCCAAGCGCAACAAACAGAATGACGTCTGTTATTATCACCACCGCTTCGCCGAGAAAGCCCGAAAATGTGTTCCCCCCTGCAAGTTTACGATGTCGGGAAACGCCAAAGCCGAGGGCCGTTAACGGCAGCGGTTCTCGGCGAGAAAAATAAGCTGTTATACGTGACGGATGGACACACAGGCAAGCAGTTCCTCATCGACACGGGAGCCCAGCTGAGTTTCGTCATGCCCTCCCACGCAGATCGAGCCATGGGCACCCGGGGCAATGGAGCAGTGGCAGCCAACGGCTCGGACATCGACACGTTCGGGGAAAAGAGCCTGCACCTCCTCATTCACGGCCGCAGCTACAGATGGACATTTGTTGTAGCGGCGGTGAGTTTTAACTTGTTAGGCGCAGATTTTCTGTGTGCACACAGGTTATTAGTGGATCTAGCAAATAGGCGCCTGGTTAATGCACTATCTTTTGCTTCTATTCCATGCTCAGCTCGAGTCTCTCCACCACCTGTGCAGGCCAACGTCACTACGGCAGGAGGTAAGTTTGAGCAACTCCTCACCCAATTTCCAGCACTCACAACCCCCAAATTCTCAGCCACTGTAGCAAAACACGGGGTTAAACACTTCATTCCAACAACGGGACCTCCCGTTTTTGCCAAAGCTCGCCGCTTAGACGCGGCCAAGCTTAACATAGCAAGGGACGAGTTTGCAGCTCTCGAAAAATTGGGCATTGTTCGACGATCGAAGAGCCCTTGGGCTTCACCACTTCACATGGTTCCGAAATCCGACGGTTCTTGGAGACCGTGCGGAGATTACCGCAGATTAAACAACGCCACAGCGCATGACCGCTACCCCATCCCTCATATACAGGATTTTTCACTGCATTTAGCTGATGCGCGCATTTTTTCAAAGATAGACTTAGTCCGCGGTTATCACCAAGTCCCAGTCCGAGCTGAAGACATTCCTAAAACAGCGGTTATAACCCCTTTCGGCCTTTTTGAATTCCTGCGAATGCCGTTCGGCCTCAAAGGCGCTGCTCAAACTTTTCAACGTATGATGGACGCAGTCTTACGCGACCTCCCCTTTGTTTTCGTCTACCTCGACGACATGCTGGTAGCCAGCTCATCAGAGGAAGAGCACGAGCAACACCTCACTACCGTTTTTCAGAGGCTAGAAGAGCACGGACTAATAATTAATCCAGCCAAATGCAAATTCGGCGTATCGCAAATCGATTTTTTGGGACATAGAGTCTCCCCGAAAGGGGCAGTCCCGCTTCCAGACAAAATTCATGCGATAGAAGGTTTTCCACAGCCCCAAACGGTCAAATCGCTACAGGAATTTTTGGGGATGGTTAATTTTTACAACCGTTTCCTCCCCCATGCAGCTCAGCTCATGCAGCCCCTGTATGACGCGCTCAGAAAAAAGAAAGCTTCCAACGCGGTCGAATGGACCCCGGAGCGCGAACGCGCTTTCGCGGAAGTAAAAAACGCCCTAGCTAACGCCACAATGTTAGTCCACCCAGATCCCTCGGGCCACATTGCTCTAACCACAGATGCTTCAGACCTGGCCATAGGGGCAGTTGTAGAACAACTTGTCAGTGGGGTCTGGCAACCTTTAGCATTCTTTAGCAAATCGCTAAACCCGACGGAACGCAAATACAGCACTTTTGACAGGGAGCTGCTGGTGCTCCATTTGTCCATCCGCCACTTCCAGTTTTGGTTAGAAGGGCGGAGTTTCACGGCTTTTGTGGACCATAAACCGCTCACTTTTGCTATGGCTAAAATTTCAGAACCTTGGTCGGGCAGACAACAAAGACAGCTAGCTGCGATTTCAGAGTTCACCACAGACATTCGACATGTAGCGGGCAAACTTAACGTAGTAGCGGACTGTCTCTCTCGCGCTGTGGCACCACCAGAGCACGAGGAGACAGATTACACTGCCTCAGCAGCTGAGCTTTTCTCTAACGCAAACACATATGCAGCACCTATCCATGAAAGGATAGATTATGCAGCCATGGCGGAAGAACAAGGCAGTGATGCGGACGTGCGCGCGCTCCTGTCTGGACCAACAGGGTTAAGGCTGGAGAAAAAAGGGGTGCGCGACGGCGTGCCCCCCCTAATATGCGATGTTTCAACCGGCCGACCTCGCCCGTTAGTACCAGCTGCTTGGCGCCGCCGTTTTTTCGACGCAATTCACTCCCTCGCGCACCCAGGTGTGCGCGCCTCGGTCAAAATGGTTGCCGAAAAGTTTGTGTGGCCAGGCCTGTGCAAAAACGTAAAAGAATGGGCAAAAACTTGCATTCCTTGTCAACGCGCCAAAGTACACAGACACACAAAAGCCCCTCTGGAGCCTTTTCCCATCCCTGCTAGAAGGTTCGACCACATTCATGTCGACCTCGTGGGGCCACTGCCTTCCTCCCAGGGTTTCACACACCTGCTAACAATGATAGACCGCACCACGCGCTGGCCAGAGGCAGTCCCTCTAGCGGCAACTACAGCGGAGGAAGTCGCTCGCGTTTTTCTAACAAATTGGGTGGCACGTTTCGGCGTCCCATCAGACATCACGTCAGATAGGGGACCTCAATTTGTCTCAGAGCTCTGGTCAGCCATGTCCAACAGTTTAGGGGCAACAATTCACCGTACCACCGCTTATCACCCTCAGGCTAATGGGTTATGCAAGCGTTTTCACAGGTCCTTAAAGGCCGCCCTCAGAGCCTCATTAACGGACACAAATTGGGTAAATAAACTTCCCTGGGTTTTATTGGGGTTGCGTGCGGCACCTAAAGAGGATTTAGATGCTTTCCCTGCAGAATTAGTCTTTGCTCAGCCTATCAGACTACCAGGTGAATTTTTACCAGAAAACCCGGAACCAGGGCACCTCCCAGTCCCAAGGTTTTTAGGCAGTAACGGACCGGACTCTCTCCACGGTCCAGCTCATCACTCCTTTCCACGAGTTTTTGTTCCTCAAACTTTAAAAAATGCCAAGTTTGTTTTTGTTAAGCATGAAGCCCTAAAACCAACGTTACGCCCAGTATACGATGGCCCGTACAGAGTGCTGGAAAATGGTGACAAACACTTTGTGCTTGATTATGGGGATAGAAATGAAACGGTCAGCATTGATAGACTCAAACCTGCCTTCTTGTTGAGAGACGAACCTGCACAGTTGGCGCGAGCACCTCGGCGAGGCAGACCCCCCAAGGAAAAAGTCTCAGCCCCCAGGCAGGGAACAAATAATCTCTCTTCTTCCCACACTGCAGATTTCTCACAACAAGGTCCCAGCAGGATGCTTAAACCAACCTACAGCAGCTTTGGGAGAAGATTAAAACCCAGACTGCACAGGGACTGATTACACCACTCTGCAATTTTTCGCTAATTGTGCTGCAACAGTTTAGGACTGACTTATGATTATACTATGCTGTTATGTTTTCACTGAACTCTCTTAGGAGCATGGCTGCTTGAAAGTTTCTTCTGTGGCAACAGCTGTAACACGTAGTATGTCTTAGTAATTACCCTAGATTGTGAATCTTTCTGTGTCCTTTCCTAGTTGTTTGGGGGGCCTGTGGTATATATTACTCATATATTCCATACCTGCATATGTTAGAGCATGTGGAAATGTTTGGGACAACATATGCAAAGGAACTTCACACCTCCGAAAGGACAAAGGAATCTCACCGCCGTGTGAAGATCAATGACGTCACAGGACGCGGCGGCGACAGACTTGACACCTTCACCCCCTAAGGCGAGGAGAGGTTTTCCCATCACCTCCCAAGACGAAGGGAGGAGTTAACAGGACAATGGGGGGATTAAGATACGGGGGATGTCGGCTTGTGTTTTGCATGTCTTTGATGTGTGCCTGTATTTAACCAGCGAGCTGGGCAGAAATCTTCCTCTTTTGCCTTCTGCCAAGCTCTGCACCAGATGAGACAAGATAGAAGAGTTGTTCATTAAAGACTCTGTTTTTAATACAAAACCGCCTCATCATTTCCAGCTCTTCTACATTGCACTTATATAGCACTTTTCTAGTCACAAAGACCACTCAAAGCGCTTTCACTAATACTAACCCTCTATTCTAAGGGCCTAGAGGAAACAGATATCTAGGGACAATTTAGAACAGCCAGTTAACCTAACATGCATGTCTTTGGATTGTGGGAGGAAACCGGAGCCCCCGGAGTAAACCCACGCAGCACAGGGAGAACATGCAAACTCCACAGAGAAAGGTTCCAACCCCTGCCAACCTGGGGATTCAAACCAGGAACCTTCTAACTGTAAGGCAACAGTGCTAACCACTGCACCACCGTGCTGCCCTGCTTTTTTGGGTGGATTCACACTACATCATCTGGACCAGTTTCAACTGACGTTTTGGCAAATGTCTGGCTCTGCTTGCAAAAGTTGATAAAAGTTAATGATAGTTGGTGTTTGTTGGCAAATGCTGGTAAAAGTATTTGTTGAGAATTTTCAGCATGCTGAAAATTTGACAGTGTTTTGAAATACACATTGGTGAAAGTTGTGTTCAGTTTGTAAAAGTTCCTGAGCGCTGGGCTGTTATGCAGAGTTCGCCTGTCAGCCTAAGTTAAGCTCCATTGGCAAAGGTTGACTGAAATGCTGGTGAAAACAGATGATTTTAGATCAAAACTCAATTCAGACATGCAAGAACAAAAGAGAAATAGAAAGAAGGGGGAATTTAAAAAAGAAAATATACGTAAGGACAATATATAGTATTTGTTTGGTGATAACATGGTGTGTATGACATGTTTTTTTACATTTTTTTTAATCTATGATACAGTATATTACAGACATTTGCTCAGTTTTGAGTTGTTTGTGGGTTTGTTTGCAGGTGATGGTGTGGTTTGGTGGGTGGTTTTGTGTCGTTGCAGTGTTACGTGTCTTTAGCCAGTGCCTTGGAAACAACAGCTGTTTTTCTTTTCTTTCTTTTTTTTTTTTCTGTCTGAAAAAACATTTTCTTGGGCCATGGAATAAAGTTTTTTTTCATGAAATTTTCAGTCAGTCTGTGTGTGTGTGTATATATATATATATATATATATATATATATATAGTATACTGTATATATACACTACCGTTCAAAAGTTTGGGGTCACTTAGAAATTTCCTTATTTTTGAAAGAAAAGCACTTTTTTTTCAATGAAGATAACTTTAAACTATCAGAAATACACTCTATACATTGCTAATGTGGTAAATGACTATTCTAGCTGCAAATGTCTGGTTTTTGGTGCAATATCTACATAGGTGTATAGAGGCCCATTTCCAGCAACTATCACTCCAGTGTTCTAATGGTACAATGTGTTGCTCATTGCGTCAGAAGGCTAATGGATGATTAGAAAACCCTTGTGCAATCATGTTAAGTCTGCAATGCTGTAATTGCTGCAAATGGAGGATTCTTTGACGAAAGCAAAGTTTGAAGGAAAAAATTATTTCAAATACAAATCATTATTTCTAACCTTGTCAGTGTCTTGACTATATTTTCTATTCATTTTACAACTCATGGTGGTAAATAAGTGTGACTTGTCATGGAAAACACAAAATAATTGTCTGGGTGACCCCAAACTTTTGAACGGTAGTATATATACTGTATATATATATATATATATATATATATATATACAGTGGGGTAAAAAGTATTTAGTCAGCCACCAATTGTGCAAGTTCTCCCACTTAAAAGATGAGAGAGGTCTCCAATTTTCATCATAAGTATACCTCAACTATGAGAGACAAAATGAGGGAAAAAAAATCCAGAAAATCACATTGAAGGATTTTTAATGAATTAATTGGTAAATTCCTCAGTAAAACAAGTATTTGGTCACCTACAAACAAGCAAGATTTCTGGCTCTCACAGACCTGTAACTTCTTAAGAGGCTCCTCTGTCCTCCACTCGTTACCTGTATTAATGGCACCTGTTTGAACTCATCAGTATAAAAGACACCTGTCCACAACCTCAACCAGTCAGACTCCAAACTCCACTATGGCCAAGACCAAAGAGCTGTCAAAGGACACCAGGAACAAAATTATAGACCTGCACCAGGCTGGGAAGACTGAATCTGCAATAGGTAAGCAGCTTGGTGTGAAAAAATCAACTGTGGGAGCAATTACTAGAAAATGGAAGACATACAAGACCACTGATAATCTCCCTCGATCTGGGGCTCCACGCAAGATCTCACCCCGTGGGGTCAAAATTATCACGAACGGTGAGCAAAAATCCCAGAACCACATGGGGGGACCTAGTGAATGACCTGCAGAGAGCTGGGACCAAAGTAACAAAGGCTACCATCAGTAACACACTACGCCGCCAGGGACTCAAATCCTGCAGTGCCAGACGTGTCCCCCTGCTTAAGCCAGTACATGTCCAGGCCCGTCTGAAGTCTGCTAGAGAGCATTTGGATGATCCAGAAGAGGATTGGGAGAATGTCATATGGTCAGATGAAACCAAAATAGAACTTTATGGTAAAAACTCAACTTGTCGTGTTTGGAGGAGCAAGAACACCATACCTACTGTGAAGCATGGGGGTGGAAACATCATACTTTGGGGCTGTTTTTCTGCAAAGGGACCAGGACGACTGATCCGTGTAAAGGAAAGAATGAATGGGGCCATGTATCGTGAGATTTTGAGTGAAAACCTCCTTCCACCAGCAAGGGCATTGAAGATGAAACGTGGCTGGGTCTTTCAGCATGACAATGATCCCAAACACATCACCCGGGCAAAGAGGGAGTGGCTTCGTAAGAAGCATTTCAAGGTCCTGGAGTGGCCTAGCCAGTCTCCAGATCTCAACCCCATAGAAAATCTTTGGAGGGAGTTGCCCAGCGACAGCCCCAAAACATCACTGCTCTAGAGGAGATCTGCATGGAGGAATGGGCCAAAATACCAGCAACAGTGTGTGAAAACCTTGTGAAAACTTACAGAAAACGTTTGACCTCTGTCATTGCCAACAAAGGGTATATAACAAAGTATTGAGATGAACTTTTATTGACCAAATACTTATTTTACTGAGGAATTTACCAATTAATTCATTAAAAATCCTTCAATGTGATTTTCTGGATTTTTTTTTCTTATTTTGTCTCTCATAGTTGAGGTATACCTATGATGAAAATTGGAGACCTCTCTCATCTTTTAAGTGGGAGAACTTGCACAATTGGTGGCTGACTAAATATTTTTTTACCCCACTGTATATATATATATATAAAATCTCCCCAAAATGTGACAGCCAAAAGAAAAAAAAATCTCCTCATTGAGAAGGCTGCATGTCCACCAAATGTGCTTTTTGTCGTCCAACTGCCCTGAACGTCTTTCTTTCAGCGTTTGTGTGCTGCACTCTGGGGAAAAAAAAAAAAGTCTTTGCCCAGTATCGCAGCAACTGCTTGTCGGTCACAACTCAGCACTTCCACTTTTCCTATGGTCAGACTTTCTACTTATGTCTCTAAATAACAATAAACAGGAAATGTATTCTAGCATTGGTAGCAGCTCTGAATGCAAAATATGATGAAACGGAAAGCAGGAGTCTAAGTACAGACTGTACCGGCGTCCTATGTTCCGCCCTTCCTTAATTCTGATTGGCTGCTTATAAGGCCTGACATTGACAAGCTGAAGTGTAGTCTGAAAAGTTGAACTTTTTTCAACTCTGAGCATCCTGTGCGCCGCGACAAAAAACGGCCACCACCAAGAGTGTTCCAGGCCGAGGGCGCTCAGCGCTGTAAACACTGGGCTACATGGAGAATGAATAGACAA
The DNA here is from genome assembly GCA_020510985.1 of Pholidichthys leucotaenia. Lineage (NCBI taxonomy): Eukaryota > Metazoa > Chordata > Actinopteri > Cichliformes > Pholidichthyidae > Pholidichthys > Pholidichthys leucotaenia. Next base: position 311,702,920 of record CM035846.1, read on the forward strand.
TAGTCGCCCACAGCTGAAAAAAAACGTGTTTTCTGCTTCATGTGTAATTATTCTCCAGGATTTTTTGATTCACTTCCATTGTGGGAATCAAACAGCACTGATGTGGTGTCAAAAAGTAAATGACATTTAACAGGATTTTATGTTATTTTAATGGAGAGAGTTGTAACAGTCAAAATATAATGACCCATCATTTTGTTTATAATGATTCACTAAGCAGTTTTTTTTATGCCATCCACATTCACATTTTAATTGCAGACTTAGTGTTGGAGTCTATAGCATTATTTTATTGTTTTTTTTAGATGAATGAATGAATGAATGAACAGGGGAAAAGGGTATGCAGAAGTAACTACATAGGAATATCAAATGAAAATAAATACTGAAACATATGCCCAAGGGAGATGTGGTCACTCCAGAAGCAGGTCCAGAATGGCAGGAAGCGTCTACAAACGGTGATCTTCGTCACCTGACGCTGATGTCAGCTGACCTGCGATGAGTATTTCTCTGATTTTTCAAAACGTCTGTAAAAGTTGATCCAAACACTATAGTGTGAACCCAGCTTTAACTTAGGCTGACTTAGGCGAACTCTGCATAACTTAGCCCAACGCTCAGGAACTTTTTACAAACTGAGCACAACTTTCACCAACATGTATTTCCAAACGTTGGTAAAGTTTCAGCAGGCTGGAAATTTTCAAAGTGCACAGCTTTCGGTTCCAAGGTTGTCATAGCCAGGAGCGGCACTGGGGTTAAGCTCCCAGTGCTCATAAAATGCTCCTTACGGCGTGTGTCTTGAAAAGCCTCTGACAACTAAGTCCAACTCCTAGCCTGCCCGTGTGGTTTAGTCTCTAAGCCCGGCGGAACTGCTTTTACTAATAGGAGAAGGGGCGAGGGCAGATCTCTGGCGCCTTAAAACCAGATGCTTCGGGTAGATGGTGGCTCGTCAACCTGGGAAGGTAGCCCATCTAGGGGAAGGTAAACCCTGATTTCAAACCTCCGCTGCCTTGCGGCACACCCGGTCACGGGAAAGGCTTCGGGAGTCAACCCTGAGGAAAAATCCGGAGTCGGAGCCCCTAAGGCAGTTCTCTGTTGTGCTCAACATCGTTCTGGCAGCTCCTGCGACGGCGCTGGTGCCAAACTATAGCAGCCCTGCTGTTCCTTTGGATTCATCAGTGACGTGGAGAGGGGGGACATGCTGCATGGGTAACATCTTGTCCTCCATATCTTCCTGCCCAGGCTTGAATCCTACCAACGCCCAACGCTGGAAGGTAGAACACCGGTGTGCATTGGCCTGTTCAGCCTCAGGCGGTGCTGTTCCAGCAGAGTAGACGTTTAGGATTCTCTTCCATGGTCATCATAGACCGATGGAGGCCGACGACAGCTTTCGCCAGCGTTTGCCAACAAACACCAGCAATCATTAACTTTTGCCAGCAGAGCCAGATGTTTGCCAAAACGTCAGTAAAAGTTGGTCCAAATGTTGTAGTGTGAATCCACCTTTACTTACCCCCAGACCTTTCTGATCTGTTGTTGGTCTCCGTGTGTTTTCCATTTGAAAATTGTTTATCAATCGTCAACTTTTATGTTCCAACACAGCGCTGCACATAGTACAAAACCTTTTTTCCCCACTTTTTGAAAAATATTCGGGGACTGTTGAGCACAGCCTTTAGCTATGACTTTTGTTGATAAATTAACATTGGCAAGTCTGCTCTGTAGCTGCCAAATGTAAACACGGAAGTAATGTGTGCATGCAGCAAAGGGAACTCTCGCGTAGTTGTTCATCATGTGATACTTCAGCCTGCTGCTTGCATTTTGTGTTTCACAGACTGTAAAAAGCATATTAAAAGATTGATCCATGGATTTTGTGGCTTGATATTGGCTCAGTCAAACGGGGATTGATTTGAATCATTGGATCGATCTTTTGAACCCACCCCTACTGACCTATGAGTAACACGCTTTGAACCTATGTGTAACTTACTGAGTGTTTCTAACCTACAACTAACATATAATGGCAGTGGCTCAGGAGGTAGAGCAGGTTGTCTAATAACCGGATGGTTGGCGGTTCGAATCCCGCTCTCCCCAGATATCCTGCCGTTGTGTCCCTGGGCAAGACACTTCACCCGCATTGCCTCCAGTGTCCATAACACTGGGTATGAATGTGTATAAATGTATAAAATGTTCGGTGGTGGCCGGAAAGGCCGTTGGCGCAGATTGGCAACCACGTTTCCGTCAGCCTGCCCCAGGGCAGCTGTGGCTGCAGAAGTAGCTTGCCACTACCGCTGTCTGTCTGGAGTGAATGAATAATGTACCTATTTGTAAAGCGTCTTTGAGTATATATGATAAAGCACTATATAAAATCGATGCATTATTATTATTATTATAATGGCATATTGGCAGCATTGGTTCACAGGAGGAAACTTTCAAGACTCTATGGTGAGCAGATGTCCATGTCATTCTGGTCTTGTTCTTCTATTCAGACAAAGTAAAGAGATGTTTCATACCTTGGCATGTTTCGACTGTCATCTGATGTTCGTGCTATGGTGGTGGACGGGCAGCATGGTGGTGCATTGGTTAGCACTGTTGCCTAACAGCTAGAAGGTACCAGGTTCAAATCTCCAGGCTGGCAGGGGTAGGAACCTTTCTGTGTGGAGTTTGCATGTTCTCCCTGTGCTGCTTGGGTTTACTCCGGGGGCTCCGGTTTCCTCCCACAATTCAAAGACATGCATGTTAGGTTAATTGGTTGTTCTAAATTGTCCCTAGATATCTGTCTCCTATAGGCCCTTAGAATAGAGGGTTAGTACTAGTGAAGCGCTTTGAGTGGTCTTTGAGACTAGAAAAGCGCTATATAAGTACAGGTCCTTATCCCTTATACCCTGTGTCACATCAGGTGTTTTTCCTTTCTGTAGGCATGATTGACCTGACAGATTTGACAGATCTTCCAGGTTGGTCACGCCCCACACTGTGTGATGGTCTTTGGAGGAGAGAATCATCTCAGTTGAACCGAGATGATGTAACCTTCATGTTCTTGCACACCTAGGATACATGGATCGGGAGCCTATGACAGTTTGGCATGACCACACTATGCATAAGTTAGGATAAGACATGCATAAGTTATGCATAAGTTAGACTATGGTTGGACATAAGTTGTGAACACTGGCAACACGCTAAGCATTCGTTGGTATAAGTTATCGAAACGTTCTATATAAGTTACCAATATGTTATGTATACGTCAAACTCATCATGGATACGCGATGCATATGCCCTAAATTTTCAATTTGGGGCATATGCCAGCATTTTAGAGAAATTTTGATATGTCAGCATTTGCTGCCTAAATCATCAAAGTGTGACAGGGGCTTAAAACGGGGTCTCTCGTCCTCAAAAGGCCTGAGTCTTGAACATAAACATTCTTAACAATTTAGTACCTGGAAATGATTACCAAACAAACTGCTACATAGATACAAGGGGTGCAATAGTTTGGTAAGTATTTTATTTTTTTAATTTTTTTTTTTTGGGGGGGGGGGGTCAGAGTTTCAGTTCAGTTCTTTTTTTTTTTGTATTTTTAGGTATTTTAGGTCAATTTTACACAACACTAAGGGGTAAGGAGAAAAAAGTGCACATTTTTAAATTCCATCTATCCATCTTCTTCCGCTTAATCCTTCTCGGGTCGCGGGGGGGCTTGAGCCTATCCCAGCATCTTAGGGTGAGAGGCAGAGTACACCCAAATTTTAAAAACTATTTGTTTCTCATACTGTAAAACACTTATCATGCCATGACTATGCAAGATTGAAAAGCACAAACACCAGGAGGCAGGTGGAGGCAAAGGAGTTTTTTATTTGTAAAGGTAAGGAGGTAATGGTTTGAGCCCAACCATGGGATTTTAGCCTGCAGCGGAAATGAGAAGGAGAACGTGAGTATAAAGAGCACAAGGACGGTGAGTATAACTGATTGTGATTGTTAAGGGCTTACTTGCTGTTGGCAAGTGTGATGGCTGGTGTGGATGCTCAGCAGGTAGGCAAGGGGCCAGAGAGTTAAAATTGCCAAGGGTGTTCAGTCAGGAGATCCAGGTAGGAAGAGAGAGCACAGATGGTTTCCACATGTGAGTGCTAAGTTTGTCCAGTGAGTTGAGTTGATCATGTGATGGAGGGTTGGTAATTGGTCATGGAATCGTGAAGTTGAGCTTACATAATTTCCAACTAGCAGAAGGCAGCGAGGAGACCAAGTAGATTTTTCAGACTCGGGAGGTAAGTGGCAGATTATCTGGTGAGCGTGCACGAACCAGGGAGAGCACGTCAGCAGACTGGCATAAGTAGCAGAAAGGCAGGTGAGCCGGAGTCATAGGCAAAACAAGAGAGGCTTGATCACAGCATTCTCTTAAAAGGTTTACCATGTAATGATGTAGCTTACTGATCCCATCTGACACCTTTTATACTGGGTCTGTAATCAGGCACAGATGGGAGCAATCAACAAGCTGTGCACAATTAGCCCTCCTTGATTCTGTAGAAAGAGGTTATGCAACAGCATAACTCTAGATAAGAACGCTTGACTTGACTAGGACACTAATATTGATGCACTTGCATTGACATTAGCCACCTTCCTACTCATACCACCAATGACTACTGACCTGGTGAGTGGAGGAGCTACTGTTTACAGTAGGAGTCAATTGTTAGCATTGTGCTGCTCCATGGTGCTAACTGAGAGACCTGATATCCCTTGAGAAATCAGACGAAAACGATGCGGATGTCATGCTAGAGTAAAGTGACGTGCAAGGATGACAAGGTACAAGGCCGTCCTACCATGCATTATTATGGGAAATGTAAGATCGCTGGTTAATAAGATGGACGGACTAGCGGCTGTGTCCTGGTATGACAGTGCCTACAGAGAGGTTAGCATCATGCTATACACTGAGACGTGGTTAAGTGTTAACAACAGATGCTGACATCAGACTGGAGGGTTTCCACTTAATACGGGTGGATCAAACACCAGATAGCGGGAAGAGCAGGGGGGCAGGGGCTGATGATGTTTGTGAACAACAGATGGTGTAATCCTGGGCACACCACGATTAAAGAACAACACTGTAGCAAGGACATTGAGTTGCTATCCATTAGCATGCGACTGGCATACCTCCCCTGAGAATTCTCACATCTCTTTGTGATTATTTATATACCCCCCTCCGTGAGCACTGAGGCAGCATGTGATATCATCCACTCAGTCATTAGCAGGCTGCAGATACAGCACCCAAATGCTCTCCTGCTCATCTCTGGTGATTTTAACCATGCTTCCCTGTCCCCCATTCTGCCCACTTTCACCCAGTATGTCACGTGCTACTCCAGAGACGATAAAACACTGGACTTATTTTATACAAACACCAAGGAGGCTTACACCTCATCACCCCTCCCCCCTTGGAAGATCTGATCAAAACCTGGTTCACCTCCTGCCTGTGTACAAACTTCTGGTACACAGACAACCTCCTGTTACCCAGCACAAGGAAAACATGATCCGAGTAGGTGGAGAATGCTCTGAAGGACTGTTTTGAATCCACTGCGTGGGAGCAGCTCTGGGATCCACATGGTGAGGACATTGATGGCCTCACACACACCATCACAGACTACATCAACTTCTGTGTAGAGAACACCGTACCCACCAAGCCCATGCGGTGTTTCCCAAACAGCAAACCCTGGGCCAACCCTGAGATAAAGTCACTGCTAAAGGAGAAGAAAAGGATCTTCAGGTTGGGAAATAAGGAGGAGCTGAAGTCCGTACAGGGGGAGCTAAGGAGGAAGATCAGGGAGGGGAAGGACAGATACAGGAAGAAGATGAAAGACAAGCTGCAGCAGAGTGGCATCAGCGGTGTCTGGAGAAGCCTCAAAACCATCTCTAGGCACCAGAATACCTCCTTCCAGGCCACAGGGGGTAAGGAGTGGGTGAACAACCTGAACCTGTTCTTTAACAGGCTTGACCAACCGCCCTCTTCTCCGCCTGTCCACCATCCACTGCTGCCTTCACCTTCATCTAGTCCCACTGTCCACTGCCCTCCCTCCACCCCCCTTGTACATCCCACGCTGTTTTCCCCACACAGACCCAACACCCCCCCTCTCAGCACACAGCCCCCCTGCCCCAGCCTGACTCTCACTAAGACCCAGGTAAGAGCTGAGGTGAAGAAGATCAAGGCGAGGAAGGCTGCAGGTCCGGACAGCATCAGCTCGAGACTCCTCAAGTTCTGTGCAGACCAGCTGTGCGGGATCGTGGAGCACATCTTCAGTCTGAGCCTGAAGCTGAGGAGGGTACCACAGCTGTGGAAAACATCCTGTGTGGTACCCGTACCAAAGACCCTGCACCCCAAGGACCTGAACAGCTACCTAATGAAGACCCTGGAGAGGCTGCTCCTCGCCCACCTCCGCCCCCTGGTGGGACCAGCGATGGATCCACTTCAGTTTGCCTACCAACATGGCATCAGGGGGATGATGGGGTGATCTTCCTCCTACATTGTTCCCTGTTCCACCTTGAGAAGCCTGGGAGGACTGTGAGGCTCATGTTCTTTTGATTCTCCAGTGCTTTCAACACCATACAACCAGTGATCCTGAGGGACAAGCTGCTGTGTGCAGGGGTGGACCAGCACCTGTCATTGTGGATCCTGGACTACCTCACAGACCGACCACAGTTTGTGAGAACCCAAGACTGTGTGTCTGACACTATCATCTGCAGTACGGGGGGCCCCCAGGGAACAGTTCTGGCTCCCTTCCTGTTCACCCCCTGTTCACACTGCTGACTTTTCACACAATGCACCACTCTACCATCTACAGAAGTTCTCTGATGACTGCAGTTGTGGGCCTCATCTCTGATGGGGATGATGCAGAATACAGGGGACTTATCCAGGACTTCATAGACTGGTGCCTGCAGAACTGCCTCCAGATCAATGTGAGGAAAACCAAGGAACTGGTGGTGGACTTCCCCAGGCCAGGACAACCCCCCACAGCACCAGTAAACATCCAGGGAACAGACATCGAGATGGTGGCATCTTATAAGTATCTGGGTGTTCATCTGAGCAATAAAGTGGACTGGTCACACAACACCAACGTGCTCTACAAGAAGGGGCAGTGCAAGCTGTTCCTCCTGAGGAGACTTGGGTCATTTGGAGTGCAGGGGGCACTCCTGAAGACCTTCTACGATTAGGGGGTGGCATCAGCCATCATATCTGGAGTGGTCTGCTGGGGCAGCGGCATGACGGCAGCTAAAAGAGACTGAACAGGCTGATCAAAAAAGCTAGCTCTGTTCTTGGGTGACGCCTTGACCCAGTGGAGGTGATAGGAGAGAGGAGGATTGTGGCTAAGCTGTCATCTCTGTCAGAGTCCCACCCCATGCAGGACACGCTGAATGCACTGAGGAGCTCATTTAGCGGTAGGCTGTGCCATCCTAAGTGCTCGAGGGAGAGGTTCCGCAGGTCCTTCCTACCTATGGCTGTCAGACTTTGTGATCCAACTGGTGCTACTCGTAGAGGTCGTATTAAATGTACTAAACATAATAACTTTGCACAATAGAGATCATCCCTTCCAATACACAGCTAAGATGATAACAATTATTATTAAGGGTGGCAACAGCACTATTGATTCATATGCGAAATATACTGTTTGGGTGCATATTCATATTCTGCCGGGTAATTCAACTAACTGTAATGCTGTTGATACCATCTAGCTGCAATGCTCCTGCACTGTGTATATAACTGTGTACATACAGTATGTATATTTATTTACTGCTTTGGCTAACCAGTTCTTATCTTGTTAACTTATTGCTGTGAGTGTTGCTATCCCTGTGCTGCTGCAATCCTGGAATTTCCCCGTTGTGGGACTAATAAAGGCTTATCTTAGACTGAGCACACTCACCTGTACACTACAGTTACACGCATTCCTGGTGCATTGTATGATATAAAATAGCTACATTTCTATATATGATGAAAAGCATCCATGTCTGAATGTTGTTTTTTGGGTTGGCAGCATTATGTGTGCCGCTATCCTGCTGTCAGATAGCGACATAGCTTGGCGATGGCTGCTCAGTGCATGGTCATTATTGGAAGTGATTCTTTTTGAGTTTACGATTTAACTGTTGTTTTTACTCCCTTCACATGAAAGTCAATACCAAAGCCAAAATGTCTCTGCCAAACAGAGATAAATGCCAGTGGCCCTTTCGTGTACCAGTGCTGTCTGTGTTCCTACTGCCATGTTTAATTAAAACCGGACACCAGTAGGGAGAAAGTTGGGAGTAAGTCAGAATGGAGTAAAGAGTAAATAAAAGAGTGTAAAAGGATAATTTTGTTAATTGAGCAGACAGCCTAAATTTAGAACAACTGCAATTAAGTGACATTTTATTTATCTTTGCTCCAGATTTAAAAGTATAGCCCCTTAAGGCCAGAAGTGTATTGACGTGGCTACTGTGACATTGGAAAAGTGATTTTTTTTCTCCACATCTTGTGTTAGTGTCATATAGTATATTTACATTTTTTAAAGATGGAAAATGCTTATCTTTCACTAAGCAGCCAAATTATTCAAAGTGGAAATCATTATTGAAAACACATTACAGACCTGCAGAATACTATGCACTCCCCTACACATTCATAATGCAACATAATGAAGATATTTGAGTCTTTTCAGGGTTTCTTGTAAATGATGACAGTGCACTGTTGTCCCATTTATTCCATTTATTTACATTATACATGCTATATGCTAATGAGGATTTTTATTTACTGGACTTGGAGGAGAAACTCATAAGATCATCCTAGTGCTTTATATTGTTAATAGGCTGTAAATATGCATTTTTATTTTATTGGGGGCAGATATTACCTCTCTCAGCATGCATTTAAAGCAACACTATGTAACACTGTTGTTCCAAGTACTAGCACTGCAAAGACTACAACTATGGTGACTATGACCTCATTCCCAACAGCCAGTCACAGGGTATTTATTTCTTGGCTAAAGCTGTGCCCTGTGATTGACTGTTAGGACTGGAGTCATAGTTGTCATAGTTGTTGTCCAGGAGGGATGGACAACTTTGGTGGTAGTGAGGGCCACAAAATTTTTTCCTCACTTCCTGAGAGCCAGATTTATTTACATGTAAACCTTCTGGGGGGATGGGGGTGGGGGGGTAGGTATTATTTCCTGCAAAGTTAAAAGTTTCACAATTAAAACTGAAAAAATGCAATTGAAAATTAAAGCTACTCAGTGTTTTATCATATTAGAATTAAAATTACTGATGAAATTATATCTGCCCTACAATGAACTGGTGATCTGTCCAGCATGTACCTTGAGGTTCCTGCTCACACGTGGTGGTTTAAAAAAAAAACAAAAAAAACACAGTAGTGGATGTGCAATATTTGTTAATGTTGTAGAGACTGGGTTAATCATCTCAGACTGGATGCAGAGGGTAAACAGAGAAGGACAATAGGCATGGAGATTATGGTGAGGTAGCAGGAAGAAGGAGTTGGGGGGAGAAGGGATGAATGTATTGTGATGTGAGATGTCATGCAGATGTGAGATGGGCAGTTGGTATAAAAGGAGAACCCATGGTGTATTGAGACATGCTTTTCTGTGTATGACTGATGTGAGAGTGAATAAAATCGTCTGCTGCATAAATCAGTCTCGTTATTTACACTCTCCACACTGGTGACCCCTTGACGAATTATGGAACATGAGGCAAGAACCCTGGAGTCGGCCCAGACAAGAACCCCCCGCAACGCGTGTGCTGTTTCGGTCAAACTACCGGACTTTTGGCTGCACGACCCGCGGCCTTGGTTCCACCACACCGAGGCTCAGTTCGCTCTCCAGGGAATAACGGCAGACGACACCAAATATTACTATGTGGTCGCAGCGCTGGACGCTCGCACGTCTCAGCAAGTAGCGAGCCTGCTCCAACAGCCTCCAGCCCACGACAAATACGGGACTCTCAAGGCCGCGCTGACCCAGCGCTACACGCTCTCGGACTGTGAGAGAGCAGAGAGGTTCCTAAGGCACTCCGAGTTGGGAGATGGTTCGGCGGTCAAACTGATGGAGAAGATGTTGGCGTTAATGGGCACGGACGACGGGCATTTTCTGTTTGCCCACCTTTTCCTCCAGAACCTCACAACAGAGGCGAGAGTGGTTCTTGCCAATTCGCCATTGCTGGCCGCGCATGACTACCATGCGCTAGCCCAGGAGGCAGATCAGCTCATCCTCACCACCAGAGCCCTCACAGTGAATGCGGCAGCGTCGGAACCCAGCGAGACGACCAGCAGAGGCGAGGAGCCGCCGACGGTAGCAGCAGCGGAGGCCAGGAAATGCCAGAGAGACACACTCTGCTTCTACCACCGCCGCTTTGGAGAGAACGCACGCAGATGTGCGCCACCGTGCCAATTCAAGCGCTCGGGAAACGCCAAGGCTGGCAGTCGGTAGCAGCTGCGACCGCCGGTGAAGAGAACAAGCTGCTCTACGTGACGGACTTGCGCTCGGGGAGACGGTTCCTCATAGACACCGGAGCCCAGAAGAGCATCATCCTGCCGTCCTACACTGACCGGCTAGCAGGACCTAGCGGCTCTGGGCTGGTAGCAGTAAATGGCTCGGGCATTAAGACTTGTGGTGAGAGAACACTGACTTTATCCCTACACGGCCGTATGTACGAGTGGACTTTTGTCATAGCGGCACTGAGTTTCCCAATCCTGGGAGCTGATTTTCTGTGTGCACATGGGTTACTAGTCGATGTTGCTAACAGGCGCCTGGTTAATGTACTGTCTTTTGATTCTGTCCCCTGTACAGCTCTAGGGGCCGGGCAAATAACACAAGTCAACGTCACTGCTCCAGGTGGTAAGTTCCACACACTGCTCACTCAGTTCCCAGCACTCACGGTCCCAACATTTTTGGTGGCCATTGCTAAACACGGGGTGGAACACTTTATCACCACCACCGGGCCGCCCGTTTTCGCACGACCTCGGCGCTTGGACACAGCTAAACTGGTCATAGTGCGCGAGGAGTTTGCCAACCTGGAAGGGTTGGGCATCATCAGGTGATTGAACAGCCCATGGGCATCCCCGCTACACATGATCCCTAAGGCCGAGGGATCGTGGCGACCGTGCGGAGATTTTCGCAGATTGAATAATGCCACAGCGCACGACCACTACCCGATTACCCATATTCAGGATTTTTCTGTTCACCTCGCCGGAGCACGCATTTTTTTCTAAAATAGACCTGGTCCGCGGGTACCACCAGGTCCCAGTGCGCGCGGAGGACATACCCAAAACAGCGGTAATAACTCCATTTGGCTTGTTTGAGTTTTTACGCATGCCCTTCGGATTAAAAGGAGAGGCACAGACATTCCAACGCATGATGGATGCGGTGTTGCACGATCTCCCGTTTGTGTTCGTCTACCTGGATGATATCCTGGTGGCCAGTGCGTCTAAGGATGAACACGTAACCCACCTCAGGACGGTTTTCCGGAGGTTGGAGGAGCACGGGTTAATAATCAACCCGGCGAAATGCCGGTTCGGCGTGACGGAGATTGATTTTTTGGGGCACCGCGTCTCACCGGAGGGAGTGATACCCTTGCCCAACAAAGTGTGTGCCGTGGCGAATTTTCCCCGGCCTCAGACGGTCAGGGCGCTGCAAGAATTTTTGGGGATGGTTAACTTTTATAACCGGTTCCTCCCCCGCGCAGCTCAACTCATGCAATCATTGTACGCCGTACTCAAGAGATGGAAACCGGCGGACAGAGTCGAATGGACTCCAGAGCGAGAGCAGGCATTCTCTGAGGTTAAAACAGCCCTGGCAAACGCTGCACTGTTGGCGCACCCGGACCCGGCGGCCCGGATAGCGTTCACTGCCGACGCCTTGGACGTGGCCATAGGGGCCGTCGTGGAGCAATGTGTCCCCGGGTCTTGGCAGCCGCTCGCTTTTTTCAGCAGGGCTTTGCGCGACAGTGAGCATAAATACAGCGCGTTCGACAGAGAGTTGCTGGCTCTCCACCTGGCCATACGCCACTTCCAGTTCTGGCTGGAAGGGCGCAGCTTCACCGCGTTCATGGACCACAAGCCGCTAACGTTTGTGATGGCCAAGGTTTCGGAACCATGGTCGGGCCGGCAGCAGAGACAGCTGGCCGCGATCTCGGAGTTTACGACTGATATTCAGCATGTGTCGGGTAAACTGAATATGGTGGCGGACTGCCTCTCGCGCACAGTAGTGGCCCCGGTCTGCGTGGGGATAGATTATACAGCCATGGCCGCAGAGCAGATTGGCGATATGGACGTGTGCGTGCTCCAGTCTGGACCAACAGGGTTAAGGCTGGAGAGCAGAGTACTGCAAGACGGCAAGCACCCCCCTAATCTGCGATGTCTTCACGGGACGCCTACGCCTGGTGGTCCCAGTCGCTTGGCACTGCCGCGTGTTTGAGTCAGTTCACGCTGTGGCGCACCCAGGGGTGCGCGCGTCAGTCAAAATGGTGGGAGCGAAGTTCGTATGGCTAGGCCTGCGCAAACAAGTGAGAGTGGGCTGCAGCCTGCATAGCATGCCAACGAGCCAAAGTACACAGACACACGAAGGCTCCTTTGGAGCCGTTTCGTATACCGGCTAAAAGGTTCGACCATGTTCACGTGGACCTCGTGAGCCCCCTCTTGCCATCGCAGGGGTGCATGCACCTTCTGACAGTGGTGGACCGCACCACATGCTGGCCAGAAGCAGTCCTGCTGGCGTCAACCACGTCTGCAGACGTGGCGCGTGCTTTTTTGACAACATGGGTGGCCTGGGTGTTGCAATTCATTGCACAACCGCGTACAGCCCACAGGCCAATGAGTTATGCGAGCGTTTTCATAGGTCACTGAAAGCAGTGCTCAGGGCTTCGCTGACAGATGCAAATTGGGTAGACCGGTTGCCGTGGGATTTATTGGGGTTGCGTTCTGCACCAAAAGAGGATTTGGAGGCTTCCCCGGCGGAGCTTGTTTTTTCTCAGCCACTGCGGCTGCCCAGGGAATTTTTGCCAGATAATCCCGCGCCGGTCAACTGCCCGTCTCAGCGTTTGCAGCATAGTGCAGACACAGGCTCGCTGCTGGGCCCGGCCCACCACTGTTTCCCACACGCTTTTGTGCCAAAAACTTTGAAGAACACGGCGTTCGTGTTTGTCAGGCACAATGCCCACCGCCCTCCATTGCAACCACCCTATGATGGCCCGTTCAGAGTGCTGGAAACGGGACAAATATTTTTTGTTGGACTTGGGGGGGTCGTCGGGAGAAAATATGCATAGAAAGCTTGCCTTTGTAGTGGTGGACGAGCAAGTGATGTTGACTCGGGCCCCTCGGCATGGAAGACCCCACTGAGAACTCCCCAGGTAAATGATTCATCAGAGCAGCCACATGGCCAAGTCGAAGGTCCCCCCCCCCCCTCGCCATTGTCCACCCGCAAAGAGACACACCCCCAGGAGCCCCCCGCCGGCACAGCAACGCCGCGGAGGCGGTAAACCCCCGTTACAGCAGATACGGGAGGAGACTGAAGCCAAAAGGATGTGAGGACTGAAACTCTGTCTGAGATTCGGGGGGGGGGGGGGTAGAGACTGGGTTAATCATCTCAGACTGGATGCAGAGGGTAAACTAAACAGAGAAGGACAATAGGCACGGAGATTATGGTGAGGTAGCAGGAAGAAGGAGTTGGGGGGAGAAGGGATGAATGTATTGTGATGTGAGATGTCATGCAGATGTGAGATGGGCGGTTGGTATAAAAGGAGAACCCATGGTGCATTGAGACATGCTTTTCTGTGTATGACTGATGTGAGAGTGAATAAAATCGTCTGCTGCATAATCAGTCTCGTTATTTACACTCTCCACAATGTTATCAATCTTTTCTTGGGGGGTTTGTGCACTGAAATGTTTGACGGTTCTTTTTTTTTTATTCAGCTAAATACACTTTGTGATGTGCCAAGGTCAATTATGATTAGTGTTGGGCAAGTTATTAAAAATAGTAACTAGTTACAGTTAATGCTACAGTTACAGTTAAGGCTGTTGCAACAGCCTTTTTTTTTATCTTCCTTCTTCTTTCTACACCTTTCACTCTGTATATATATCACGGACGCACGGATCGCGGGTCGGCGGACGGAGCCACGGTTTTCAGCGGGAGACGTTACAGCGGGGAGGAGCTAGTGCTAGCTAGCACTTGGCCGCTGCCCGGTGCTAATGGGAAACTCGACATACCGGGAGCTGTAGCGAAAACGAAGCAGGTGCCGGGCTGGAGTTTAGGCGGCGTGAAAGAAATATAAGACAGAATAATAAAGAGCGATGGCAAGAACCAAGCAGACCGCCCGTAAAATCTACTGGAGGAAGAAGCCCCCCAGGAGACAGCTAGCCACAGGGCTGCTCGGAGAGGCGCTCTGGCCACCGGCAGAGTGAAGAGGCCTCGCCGTCACAGGTCCGTGGCTCTGAGAGAGATCCGTCGCTACCAGAAATCCACAGAGCTGCTCATCCGTAAGCTGCCCGTCCAGCGCCTGGTGAGGGAGATCGCTCAGGACTTCAAGACCGTCCTGCGTTTCCTGAGTTTCGCCGTCATGGCTCTGCAGGAGACCAGCGAGACCCACCTGGTGGTCTCTTCTTCGCTAAGGGGGTCACCATCATGCCCAAAGACTTCCAGCTGGCCCGCTGCATCCGCGGAGAGAGAGCTTAGACTTTCTGCTGCACATCCACCAGCCATAATGTTCTGCACTGTGTGTCTATATACTGTATATACATTTATAGTAATATGGACATATGTTTACTAGATGTTGTTTTTTCTTGCCTTCTGATTGTTGCTCTGAGTGTTGCTGTCCCTATGCTGTTGCAATCCTGGAATTTCCCCATTGTGGGACTAATAAAGGCTTATCTTATCTTATCTTATCTTAATAGTTAATTCTTTTCAAAAGTAACTGAGTTACTTTTGAGCTACTGCATGATTAAAGTAATTACAGTAGTTACTTGAAAAAGTAACTTCCATGTTACTTTTAAATGCACACTTAAATCATTTTGCACACAGCAAGATAATTAATGGATTACATTAGGGGCTTATTAATGTCAGACTGAAAACAGATGGTTTCAGATAGAGCTTTTAGAACATGTTCAGTCTGCTTTATCCTGCCTTGAGAGCTCGTAATGTGGGATAAATCTGAAGAAAATCAACACAAAATTGCCAGTAATTCCATCATTTTGGAGTGAGAAATAGGATTTGTGGAGTGAGAGAGAGGGAAAAGAGTGAGTTGGCAACACTGTATAAAGCTGTCAGTTCCTTACCTTTAATATTATGGATTTAATCTGATGTGCAGTGATCCAAAGAAAATGTCCATTATCTACTGTCCAAATGTCTGCTGTGACAGAGACATGATCCAATCCTTTTGGAGATCAAATCCATTTTTGAATAATCTTTATCCAGGTAGCAAGCAAATGCATTTTAACTTCAGTGGATAACAGCTGTCTTATGCAAAATGACTTATCAGATCTTCATTCTGTAATGACGTATCTGGCAATCAGTCGGTTTAATTCTTGCTGGGTCACCAACAGTCCAAATCCATACCTGTGCTTGAAATCCAACCGCTGTTTAGATAGCGTAAATCCACTAACGCGGTGTTAGCTTATCATAGCATAGCACTACCTTTGCAGGACCTTGTTGCTGTTCTTAGGCACTTCTAGAGATTGCAGTCAGTCTCAAACACATTTGGCTTGCAACCCACCAATATACTTTTATCTTTCGCTGCGACAAAGAAAAAGTAATCTGTCTATTTCCACAAAAACAAAGTAGCTTTGTGATGACACTAAACACAGCGGGAGGACATTACTCTGGAACATTCTTCACACCCAGCAGCAGGGCTGAAAGAAGCAGAGGGCAATTTACATGTGGACAGGGAACCACGGGAAGCAGTCAGACGGGACTGTATGCATGCGTCCTCGAGCCAACCAATGTCATGCTAAGCATGTGTATTGACCGATGTGTATTAGATGACAGTTGATATGCTAATGTGCCATGCATTCTCTCTGTCTGTATCACGGTATAAAAGAGCTTGTTTCACTCTCAGCTCTCTCTCTCTATGCTCTACTCTCAAGACCATCCAAGAGGGCCCCAGCGGCAATGCTGGGGTCAACGAGCTGTATTCATGTTAGAGGGTCAATAAAGAATCTGTGCCGACCTGCGCTCGTGCCTCGCCTCCACATCCTTTCCTTCGCACCCTCTACAGCTTCATCTTTTCCCAGCAGGAGCAAGCTCCATTTGTGGCTGCAGCAGTGAAGAGGCTCTATCTGACTGACAGGTTGTTGGCTAGGTAGGGTCAGTTTGTATTTATTTGCGCGAAATTATCTATCCATATTAATAAAATGAGCAACATGAGTAACGCATCTGATTAAATTTCAGTAACTGTAACACATTTCTGAATTTTTAAACAGTAATTTCGTTACACAGCACGTTACTGCAAAAGTAGTGGTGTTACAGTGTTTGTAATGTGTTACTCCCAACATGGTTATGACCAGGATGTAGTATATTTTATTTCAAAAGGGAAACAAATGTTAATGCTACTAACAGTGCACACTGAGTTTTTATGCACTTTGAGATGCCTAAGATGTGACCAAAATGATTATTTACAGAATTTTATTTTTCATTCTATTTATTTAATTGTTGTTCAAGAGGAAAAATATTTCTACTACTTTAAGTTCTGCTCAACCGCAGCACTGTTATTGTGTCTTTATGCACTTTTGATGTGCCTTTGTCATGTGCCAAGTGCACATTTAAAACCAAGACAATGAATAAAAAGTGCATATTTTTTGTCATATTGATGTGTGTTGGTTTGAAATTTATCATATTCAACAGATCACGGAACATGTGCAGCCCATTTACATGTCTTGATTTCAAATTGTGGCCCAACTGATTTTGTAATTAAATAGCCCTGCAGTAGAAGATGGATGGATGGGTAGATAAAATTATATCATGACCTAAGTTTGAAAATTGTCTCCATCAAAATGATGAGCAAAAATGAATTCTGGATGATAATTAACAAAAGAAGCCAAGAAGAAAAGGAAATATGACCCAAAAATGGGGAATTTAAAAAAAAAAAAAGTTTAAGAGCCACTAGTATAAATGAACAACAACAACAAAAAAAATAAAATCAGCAGATTACAACAACCAATCTCTGAACTTTTATTGCTGACATGGGCTTCACCTGCCAAACAAGAATAAATGCTACAGTTCTTCAACTGTACAATTTATTCCTGTTTAAAAGCAGCCTACTTTGGACATTTAGTGCTATGTACAGCCTATTAATGCGGTCTTACCATGCAACACATACCTGACAACACTCCTGTGGAACCAGCTGCCAATCTGGATTCGGGAGTCAGACTCGATCTCTGTTTTTAAGAATAGGGTTAAAACCTTCCTTTTTGATATAGCCTACAACTAGGGAGGAATCATGTGTTTCTGAACCCTCCTTTAGTTATGCTGCTAATAGGTTTAGTCAGCCGGGGGACCTCCAATAATGCACTGGGCCTCACTCCTTTCTTCACTCTCAATGATTTTTTTTTTTTTTTTTTTTTTGCTGGTCATTAACATCTATTTGTTCTCTCCCATAGATTGAGTCCCCATCGTGCTGTTTGCTCTCTACATGTCTGTTCTCTTCATCTTCTCTGTCCCCTCACCCCCCAGCCAGTCACAGCAGATGACTGCCCCTCCCTGAGCCTGGTTCTGCTGGAGGTTTCTTCCTGTTAAAAGGGAGTTTTTCCTCTCCACCGTCGCCAAGTGATTGCTCACAGGGGATCGCCTGATTGCTGGGGTCTTTCTGCAACTGTGGGGGTTCCCCCTACAGTTGATAGTGCTATGAGATGACTGTTGCTGTGAAATGGCGCTTTACAAATAAAGTTGAATTGAATTGAACTCCGGTGCACACGTCACTGCTGCTCCCGCTAGTGGCTCCCTCACTCTTGCTCTATGCTCTATCACTTGCAGAGAGTGGCATGAGGTTTCAATCAGAGCTCCATCTGCTGGCAGATTCTATAATTGCATTTAAGAATGCAGTTCCAAACGTGATATAAATAAATAATTGAGTTTTAGAAATGGATTGGCGGGCCGCAGTGGATGAGGGGGCGGTCTGCCAGTTGCCCATTCCTGTTGTAGTCCTCACAGTGACCCTATCGAGGTCCAGGCAGACTGTGGAGGAAGTGACATTCACTTGATCAAAGGTTGATGTACCATCAAAATAATTTTTGAAACATTTTAAGGAGAAAATCTGGCATAACACCACTCTATGGGGTGGCTGTTGCACAGGTGCAGTGTGGCCAACTATTGATCAGAGGGTCAGGGGTTCGATTCCCGCTCTGTCTGCAGTCTGCATGTCAGTGTGTCCTTGAGCAAGACACTGAGCCCCCAGTTCCTCCTGGTGCATCAGGCCAGCTCCTGTGCATGGCAGCTCTACCGCCATCAGTGTATGAGCGTGTGTGTGAATGGGTGAATAGTAGGATGTCAGCAGTCTGCATGCCAAAGTGTCCTTGAGCAAGACACTGAACCCCCAGTTCCTCCTGGTGCATCAGGCCAGCTCCTGTGCATGGCAGCTCTACCGCCATCAGTGTGTGAGCGTGTGTGTGAATGGGTGAATAGTAGGATGTCTAAAGTGCTTTGGTCATCTAGAGATTCAATTCAACTTTATTTATATAGCGCTATTTCACAAAAATTAAATTAAATTAAAATTAAAATTAAATTAAATCACCCTTATTGTCATTCAACCGTACAACCAATCATGTACAGCAGAACGAGATTGTGCTTTACCTATCTACAGTGTAAATCACACACACCCCAAGTGCAGAATCAGAGGGCCGCTGCCATGCAAGGCGCCGCCACAGAGTTCCCTCCTCCATTCCATTTTATTGCTGAGCACCAAGCTGGACGGCAGGAAGTTCCACTTTTATATGGTCTTCGGCATGACCCGGCCGGGATTTGAACCCCTGCCTCCCGGGTGTGGGGCGGATGCTCTACCAACTGAGCCACCACTCCGGTGGTGGCTCAGTATAAATAGACTGGCTGGTGGGTGAGGGGATACAGAAGATGAAAAGAACAGACATATAGAGAGCAAACATTAAAGGAGTGAAGCCAAGTACATTAATGGAGGTCCCCTGTCAGTCTAAATCTATTAGCAGCAGAACTAAGGGAGGGTTTGGAGACACATGATCCCTCCCAATCGTAGGCTGTATCGAAAAAGAAGGTTTTTACCATATTCTTAAAAACAAAGATTGAGTCTGACTCCCGAATCCAGATTGGTAACTGGTTCCACAGGAAAGGAGCTTGATAGCTAAAGGCTCTGCCTCCCATTGTACTTTTGGAGATTCTAGGTATTACAAGTAATCCAGCATTTTGGGAGCGAAATGCTCTGTTAGGATGATATGGTAGTATCAGATCTTTAAAATAAAAAGGGGCCTGATTGTTAAGAGCTTTGTAAGTGAGAAGAAGGATTTTAAACTTAATTCTAAATTCTATGGGAAGCCAATGAAGGGAGGCCAAAACCGGAGAGATATGATCTCTCTTTCTAGTACCTGTTAAAACTCTTGCAGCAGCATTTTGGATCAACTGAAGACTTTTTAAAGATATTTTAGGACAACCTGATAATAAAAAGTTAAAATAATCTAATCTAGAGCTAACAAAAGCGTGGATCAGTTTCTCAGCATCACTCTGAGACAAGATGCTTATTCTGTCCTGATAATACAGCTGGGTATTGTAGACAGATAGCGAACAATAAAGACAGCAGGCTGATTCCAGGATGGCTGATTTACTGAAATCGTTTTTGTCTTGTTGTCTTTTTTTTTTTTTTAAACTGAAACACAATGAAATATACATAGTACAGAATGTTACATAAGAAATAATAATATAACACTCTGTATATAAACAGTTTCTCTTATTACAGGCACTTAACTCAGGTAAGTAATTTGCTTTACAGATTCAAACTAAGGTAAGTAGTATTTCTTTTACAGGCTTCAAAGTTAAGGTAAGTTAAATCAGGTAAGTATTACAAAATTATACTAATACATTTTTATTTTACAGAGGACAGCTACACAGCTAAGTACGCAGGTAAGCATAGCCAAATGAATAGCTAGCTAGCTTTCACACAAAGCACCATTACAACACAATATAACTTGGGCTAACAAGGGCTAAATGACTCAGCAGTTAGCTAAGTACCATTGCAACGATTAGCCATTAACACCTTTTAATCGCGATCTTTTTATAGCTTAAATTTAGCGTTTTTTTTTAACATCATATTCCAAACTATAGTCATCTTAAACAAGTATTACAACAATTTTCAGCATTAACTTACTGTTGGTTCCACTCCTAGGTTAGTACAACCAAATTTCTGGCGAGCACATTTTCACATTGCTTTCATCATGGCAGATTGAACAGAAAAAGGGTTTATATAGGAAACAGGAAGTAGCTACAATTAAAGGTGCAGTAACGCAAACCACCACTAGAGGGAACATAACCCCACCCAATATCTGACAGGTCAGCACACTCCCCGCTTGGTATACATGTATACCACTATTTACCCTTCTCTAGTGACATCAATAGCACAACATCAGAGATGGGTCTAAGGTACTCTTTAACTACCCCTTGGCTAGAGGTCTTAACTGTGACCTTACGGACCTTGTTGTCTGAACTAGGAATGGCCTTAACTATTCGCCCTAGAGGCCACATGTTGCGCTTTGCTTGATTGTCCTTTATCAAACAATGTCACCTTCCTGGAGACTGGACTTCTCGGAGGTCCACTTCCTCCGTGGTTGAAGTGTGGCCAGGTACTCCGACCGCCACCTCTTCCAGAAGGAGTCCCCAAGCTCTGGACCTGGCGCCACTGGACCTGGCTGAGGTGATCCAGGTCGAAGTCTCCCAGGGGTGCAGGACTGACACTCGCCTTCTGGGTGAGCAGAGTGGCAGGTGAGAGGATTTCAGGTACCTCTGCATCGTTGGAGACTGGGACTAGCGGGCGTGCATTCATGATAGCCATAACCTCAGCCATCAAGGTTGTAAGAACTTCATGAGACAGTCGGGTAGCACCATCCTTCGCAAGCAGTCCATCCAGTATGCGTCTTGCCACTCCAATTAACCTCTCCCAGGCTCCACCCATGTGTGAAGAATGGGGAGCATTGAAGGTCCATGTACATCCCTGCTCTTGCAGATAGTTCTTGATCTCAGGATCGTCAGTGTTGATTTGAAGCTCGCGGCATGCACCAATGAAATTAGTGCCTCTATCCGACCTTAAGTGCTTGACAGGTCCACGGATGGAGTCAGTCTGGAGCACCCAGTTCAGGCCTAAGCTCCTTTGAAGGGGCAATGGGTCTGCTCCCAGATCGAGATCTTTCAGGTCACTTGCTCGTTCCTCCACTGGGAAAGCCTCCATGACCCTCGGACTGTTTGAGGCGATCTTGTGGAGTTTTAAGTTGCTCTCAGCTAGCAGAGCCTTGGTTCGCTGCAGGAGATCGATCACCTTATGCTCCTTGGCCAATGACATGAGCCCATCGTCGACGTAAAAGTTCCTGAAGATGAACTCCTTTGCATCACTACCATGCTCAGCTTCTCCTTGCTCTGCAGCTCTCCTCAGCCCATAAGTCGCAACTGCTGGAGACGGGCTGTTGCCGAATACATGCACAGTCATCCAGTAGTCAATGATGTCCTTGTCTGGATCATTGTCTTTGTGCCAGAGAAACCTGAGGAAGTGGCGGTGGTCCTCTCTGACCTTGAACCCATAGAACATTTGCTCTATGTCGGCGGTAGCAGCAATTTGTTCTCTTCTGAACCGTAATAGGACTCCTATTAGTGTGTTGTTCAGGTTGGGTCCACTGAGAAGCACATCATTCAATGATGTCCCCTTGTACTCCGCGCTGGAGTCAAATACAACTCTTATTCTCCCCGGCTTCTGGGGGTGGTATACGCCAAATGTCGGCAGATACCAGCACTCCTGCCCGAGCTGTAGTGGAGGAGCTGGCTCGGCCTGTTGGTTGTCACTGACCTTTTGCATAAAATCAAAGAAGTGCTGTTTCATGTCAGGTTTCTTCCTGAATGAGCGTTGGAGGGATTGGAGTCTTTGAGCAGCCTGCTCTCTGTTGCACGGAAGACGCTTACGAGGAGTATGAAAGGGTAGTGGCGCCACCCAGTGGTTTTCATTGTCCATATACACCTCGTCTTCCATTATTCTCAGAAACTCACTGTCATCTACTGACATGGCTGGTTTGTTGTCGGCTGGTGTTGTCTGGAACACACTTTCACCAAGACCATCCCTACATGTCTCTGGAATGGCTTCCTCACTGCGAGTTGGGAACCGAAGGCTGCACTGAATCGGTTCACTGGGTCTCTCCTTGATGTGAATGCTGTTAGTGCAGGGCTTAAAGAAGGAAGGGTGTCCATTTTGGAGGACATGGGTCTTATAAGCATTGACTTCCTGAGTCTTGTGAGCGCCACCCAGACACAGCTCTCCCACTATGACCCAGCCGAGATCAAGGCGCTGAGCGTATGGCGAGTTGTGTGGTCCGTTGCGCTGCTCTCGCACCTTGTGCAAGCTCAAAACATCTCGGCCTAGTAGCAGAAGAATGGGTGCACTGTTGTCAAGTGCAGGGATTTTGTCAGCCACTGGTCTGAGGTGAGGGAAATATTGTGCGCACTCAGGGGTCGGGATCTCTGACCGGTCACCAGGTAAGTATTCACACTCCAGCAATGTGGGCAGTGTGACCTTGGTCTTCCCATCGAGAGATTCCGCAATGATGTTGGTTGCTTTCCTTCCTGCAGTCTCCACTCTGCCTGAGCATGTTTTTAGCGTGTAGGGGGATGCCCTGCTGTTAATACCCAACAGACTGAAGAACTCAGATTTCGCTAAAGACCTATTGCTTTGGTCATCGAGTACAGCATATACTATGTGAGACTTGCTTGGATTATCAGCATGGGAAACCTTGACCAAGCAGATTTTAGAACAGGATCTAGGCTGGGGTGCATCGCCACATATCTCTGTGCACTCAGAAGTGACAACAGGAGTTGCTGCAACTTCACTCTCCCCGCTTTGCTCCCTTCCTTGCTCCCCGCTCTGGTCATTCCCAGGTGAGTGCCCAGCCTGCCCATGAGGCGACCATGGTGCTGGACCAGGATGCATCGCTGAAGTGTGCTTGTCACTCTCACACTCTCTGCATTTGAGTGCGGTCTTACAGTCTTTGGCAATGTGCTTGGTGCTGGCACAACATCTAAAGCAGATCGAGTTCTCCTTTAAGTACGCTTTCCTCTCATCCAGGTGCTTTCCTCGGAACCCACGGCATTTTGTGAGCGGATGTGGTTTGTTGTGGATTGGACATTCTTTGTCCGGTTCAGTTTTCTTCACAGATGTGCTGTCCTGAGATGCACCACCTGCGGCTGTGACATCAGTTTTCTTCACTGTTACAGCGGATTTGTAGATGTGTTTTTGGTCTTTCTCACCTTTTGACTGATTGGGAGTAGAGGAAAGGTTGAATGCGAAACTGGGGTCATTGCGAGTCTTAGCTTGAGAACATACAAATTCCACAAAGTAGCTGAATGGTGGGAAAGGCACATGATAAACTTCCTTGTACCTGGATCCCTGTGTCATCCAGCGTTCACGAAGTGAGAATGGAAGCTTCTCCACAATTGGATTTACTCCTCGAGCTGTATCAAGATACATGAGCCCAGGTAAGAATCCCTCTGACTTAGCAGCTTGTAGCTCTTTTAACAAGTCTCCTAACTCTCTGAGCTTGTGTATCTCTTTGTTAGAGATGACTGGGAAGGCGTCCAATTTTTTCATTAGGGCAATCGCCTCTGGGCTTCCATAAGTTTCCTCCAAGCCCTCCCATACCGTCCACACACCTAGTCTAGGATTGTTTACATGCACAGACCTGATCCTCATGGCTTGAGCTGACGACTTGGGCCCCAACCATTTGATCAGTAGGTTGAGCTCTTCTTGCTCCGAGAGGTTAAGCTCCTTTGTGGCTGCTAGGAAGGAGGCCTTCCACGCCCAGTAGTTTTCTGGGCAGTCGTCAAAGGTAAGGAGTCCTGAGCTCACCATCTCTTTTCTCATGAGATACTGGGCCAAGACATGGGTTTGTGTTGATGGAGGTGAGGATTTGTTTCCCTGGTTGGGATGAGAGGCTGGAGGGTTAGCTGCAGTGTCTTTCCTTTTAATGTCAGGGAGAACAGGTGAATGTTCCTGCTTTGGAACAAATGGCTTTGGGGCAGAATGAGGAACGTTGTGTCCAACCATCATGGGCTTGTGTTCATTTCTGTCCACGAAAGACTCATACAGTGAATCTAGTTCTTTAATGAATGGCTGTGTTTCCACGTAGCGTTGTGTGCGTCTCACTGGATCATCAAGGGCTAGATTCTGTAGCTCACCAAGAGAGTCGCTGTGTCTTGGATCGAGCTCTGCTGCTGCAGCTTCTTCCAATATAGCTGCCTCTCTTGATGCTGCAGTTGCTTCTTTCTCTTGTTGCAGCACGTGAAGATTTGCGTCTATTGAAGCCCTTTCTTTAATCATGGCAGCCTCTACTGAAGCCCTTTGTTTCATCATGACTGCCTCCTTCTCTGCAAAGGATGCTTTAACTTTAGCTGCTTCAGCCTTAGCTCTGGCTCTTGCTGCAACGATGCTGGCAGATGACCGGGTTGATGCTCTGGAGGACTTGTGTGAATTTGAGGCTTGAGACCTTGTCTCCAACTGAGACGGACGGTCCTCCTCACCAGCGTGGCTCATCTTGGCTTGCTTCTGTATGCTGTTCACCGTATTTCAGCTGCCTATCCCCGCTGCGTGGTCAACATTTTACTATTCTGTCCTGATAATACGGCTGGGTATTGTAGACAGATAGCGAACAATAAAGACAGCAGGCTGATTCCAAGATGGCTGATTTACTGAAATCGTTTTTGTCTTGTTGTCTTTTTTTTTTTTTTAAAAACTGAAACACAATGAAATATACATAGTACAGAATGTTACATAAGAAATAATAATACAACACTCTGTATATAAACAGTTTCTCTTATTACAGGCACTTAACTCAGGTAAGTAATTTGCTTTACAGATTCAAACTAAGGTAAGTAGTATTTCTTTTACAGGCTTCAAAGTTAAGGTAAGTTAAATCAGGTAAGTATTACGAAATTATACTAATACATTTTTATTTTACAGAGGACAGCTACACAGCTAAGTAAGCAGGTAAGCATAGCCAAATGAATAGCTAACTAGCTTTCACACAAAGCACCATTACAACACAATATAACTTGGGCTAACAAGGGCTAAATGACTCAGCAGTTAGCTAAGTACCATTGCAACGATTAGCCATTAACACCTTTTAATCGCGATCTTTTTATAGCTTAAATTTAGCGGGTTTTTTTAACATCATATTCCAAACTATAGTCATCTTAAACAAGTATTACAACAATTTTCAGCATTAACTTACTGTTGGTTCCACTCCTAGGTTAGTACAACCAAATTTCTGGCGAGCACATTTTCACATTGCTTTCATCATGGCAGATTGAACAGAAAAAGGGTTTATATAGGAAACAGGAAGTAGCTACAATTAAAGGTGCAGTAACGCAAACCACCACTAGAGGGAACATAACCCCACCCAATATCTGACAGGTCAGCACAATGCTCCTAATCTCGGCAAGATTACGCAAATGATAGAAGGCAGTCTTAGAAACAAATTTAATATGTGAATTGAAAAACAGATCTTGATCAAAAATAACTCCAAGGTTCCTCACAGAACTATTCAGAGAAAGAGTAACCGCATCCAAACTAAGAGTTTGATTTGTAAAGGTATTTCTAAGGTTTTTTGGACCAACAAGAATGACTTCAGTCTTATCTGAATTTAATAGCAGAATATTACAAGTCATCCAAGCTTTGATTTCTTTAAGACAGGCATCTAACTTGGCTAATTGATTACTATCATCTGGCTTCAATGACAAGTATAATTGTGTGTCATCTGCATAACAATGAAAATGTATACAGTGCTTTCTAATGATGTTGCCTAACGGCAGCATATATAAACTAAAAAGAGTAGGGCCTAACACAGATCCCTGTGGAACTCCATGACTGAGATTAGAGTTGGAAGAAAACTCATTATTGGCATGAACAAACTGAAGCCTATCGGACAAATAAGATCTAAACCACTGCGGCGAAGTTCCATTAAGTCCAACATAGTGTTCTAATCTATCAAGCAGAATATCATGGTTGATAGTATCAAAGGCTGCACTAAGATCTAAAAGGACAAGTACAGAAACAAGTCCATTATCAGATGCGATAAGAAGGTCATTAGTGACCTTCACTAAGGCTGTTTCAGTACTATGATAGATTCTGAAACCAGATTGAAACTCATCAGATAAACCATTTCCCTGCAAGTGGCCAAATAATTGCGTAGCAACAACTCTTTCTAAGATTTTTGAAATGAAAGGCAGATTAGAGATTGGTTGATAGTTAGATAAAACTTCTGGATCCAACGTTGGCTTTTTGAGTAAGGGTTTAATTACAGCAGTTTTAAAATCCTGCGGTACATGGCCTAATGTTAAAGAAGAATTGATTATTTGAAGAATACGGCTACCAATAAATGGGAAGACTTTTTTAAATAACCTGGTAGGAATAGGGTCTAAAAGACAAGTTGAAGGCTTGGATGAGGAATTTTTTGTTTTGTTTTTCTAACTCTAAAAGGTCAATTGGAGTAAACTTATCCAAACAGATATCAATTGAAGGAGTTGTAGTAGATACTGTATTTAAGTTTATGGTGGGAATAATCTGACTGATTTTATTTCAATAGATGAATTTTTATGATTGAAAAAGTTCATAAAGTCCTGACTAGTAAGCTCTAGGGGGATGCGAGGATTGACAGAGTCCTGACTCTTTGTCAGCCTGGCTACAGTGCTGAAAAGAAACCTGGGATTATTCTTGTTCTCTTCTATTAATGCAGCGTAATAACTTGTTCTAGCTTTTCTAAGAGATTTTTTATAAATTAAAAGATGATTTCTCCAAGCTGAATTAATTGACGAGTCTTCTGTTTTAAGCTATGAGTTTCTGTGTTAAACCAAGGGGTTAGAAATCTCTGATTGGACTTTTTCTTTTTTAAAGGGGCCACCAAGTCTAGAGTCTGATGCAGAGAAGCTGTAACACTATCTACCATGCTATCAATTACGGAAGGCGCAAGCTCTCAATCATTTATTTCGTTATTAATTCATTAAAAATCCTTCAATGTGATTTTCTGGATTTTTTTTTTCTCATTTTGTCTCTCATAGTTGAGGTATACCTATGATGAAAATTGGAGACCTCCCCTCATCTTTTAAGTGGGAGAACTTGCACAATTGGTGGCTGACTAAATACTTTTTTTCCCCACTGTATATTGTGCCATTCTGGCTTATTTTGTTGTTATTAGGCTGTTTTAGATGGGTAGATTGGTCTGCTAGCATTAGTTTAAAGTGGGGAGTGGCAGTGGCCTGGTTTTCCAGTTTAACTATGGCTTGACTGGACATCCTGGCAGATAAGCACATTTGTCGCAAGGTCTGTGGTAGAGTTTGGCCAGTCGGTGCATCGTGACATGCACTACACTGACATGTTTCGGGACCCAGGAGACAGACACTGACACGAGCAGATAGTTTATTTAGCGAATGCAAAGTCCTTAAGCCAAGCAGTTGCCTCCTGGTTTGCTGTATGGAGGGTGTGTAATCCTCCTTCCAGTCTTTGGAGCGGGCAAGCCTCTATGATGTGTTCCATAGTTTGCTCCTCTCCACATGCGCACAGTGGGCTAGGGCTACTGCCCCATCTGTGAAGGCTGGCCAAGCAGGGGCCATGTCCAGTCCTGAAGCGATTGAGTGTAGACCACTGTCTCCTTGGGAGGTTGGTGCCCGGGACCTGTTGGTTGGGGTTTATCACCAGCTGTTTGTTTGGGACCTCCTTGGTCTCCCATTCCTCTTGCCAAGCTGTCTGGATGGTAAAGTCAGCTGGGGGAGGGTTTTTCCAAATCGGCCGTCTGGATGAAAGTCGGGCAGTGGGTGGGGTGTAGATATCTGCATGGATTGGTAAGTGAGGAAAATCTTTAACTTTTTGGAGCATCCTTTGAGTTAATGCTGCTCGCCGGATGTGTGGAGGGGCTATGTTTGACAGTACAGAGAGCCAGGGGAGTGGTGTTGAGCGGATTGTTCCAGTTATAGTTCTCATGGTTGAGTTGAGCTGGGTGTCTACATGGTGTGTGTAAGATGACCTGGACCAGACAGGGGCACAATATTCTGCTACAGAGTATGAAAGGGCCAGTGCTGAGGTGCGCAGGGTGGAGACTGCCGCCCCCCATTTTGCACCAGCGAGCTTGCAGAGCAGGTTGTTTCGTACTTTCACCTTAGCAGCCGTCCACTTTAGATGTTCCTTGAAGGATAAGGTCCTATCAAGGGTCACTCCAAGATAAGTTGGATTTGGGGCATGCTTAAGCTTGAGTCCGCTCAGGTGGATGTTTAGTTCTCTGGCAGCTTTTGCATTGTGGAGATGAAATACACTGGAGACGGTTTTTGCTGGGCTTGGTTTTAGGCGCCAGATTTTGCAGAACTGGTCCAGTTTAGCAAGATCTTCCGTGAGCACCCGTTCCAGTGGTTCAAAGTCTGGTGCTTGGAATGCCAAACAGATGTCGTCTGCATAGATGAATTTGCGGGATTTTGTAGTAGGCAGGTCGTTTATGTAGAGGTTGAACAGAGTTGGAGCTAGAACTGAGC
This sequence comes from Pholidichthys leucotaenia, assembly GCA_020510985.1. Classification (NCBI taxonomy): domain Eukaryota; kingdom Metazoa; phylum Chordata; class Actinopteri; order Cichliformes; family Pholidichthyidae; genus Pholidichthys; species Pholidichthys leucotaenia. The sequence goes on from CM035846.1 coordinate 311,731,605, forward strand.
CTTGTGGGAGTCCGTTTTTCTGCATTCTCCATGCACTTGTGTTCTGACTGAGGTGGACTCTGAACCTTCGGTTGGTCAGCAGGGTTTTTATAATTGCTGTTGCCCAAGCAGGGATCGCCTTTATAAGTTTCAGGAGGAGGCCTTTGTGCCAGACCGTATCATAGGCGGCTGTAAGATCGAGAAACACAGCCCCTGTCTTCAGTCTGCTCTCGAAGCCATTTTCAATGAAGGTGGTTAGGGCCAGTACTTGTTCTCCTGTACTGCGGTCCTTGCGGAAACCTGCTTGATCCACACTTAGAATATCCTCTATTTCTGGGGAAATGCGTTGCAGTATTAGGCGCTCCATGATTTTGTAAGGAACGCTGAGTAGGGAGATTGGGCGGTAGCTTGCTGGTAGTTTGTGGTCTTTGCCAGGTTTTGGGATGGCAATGACCTTTGCTGCCCGCCATTTCTTTGGGATCGAGTTCGTTTGTGTGATCCTTGTGTAGAATTGTGTCAACCAGGTTAGGGCTCGGGGGCCAAGATTTTTCATGAATTCTGGGAAGATGTTATCGTATCCTGCTGCCTTTCCACATTTCAGGCCCTGTAGGACTTTCTCCAGTTCAGCAGCCTCGAAGGGTTCAGGGTTCGTTTCCTCTACAGGCATTTTTTGGTGTTTTTTTTAGCTCAGTTGTAACTGCTGTTCTGGTGTCTTTGTCTTGGGGTGCTTTGGCGATAGTCAGTAGGTGGGATGCAACTTGGTTGGGTGTGACGGATGCTCGGCTTTGGCTAGGGGGCTTCTGTGCAGCTCCTAGGCGACGGATGAGGCTCCAACATTTCCTGCTAGAGTGGGTAAAGCTCCGGTCAGCAACTGTCTCCTCCCATTTCTTTCGCCGGGCTGTATTTAGCGATTCAATGAGATGGTCTGCTATCTCTGGGTCCCCTGATGTTTGATAGGATTGTAGGAGGGCAGCACTTTCTCCGTCCAAACATGGGACATAGAGGGGTCGGTAGCCTCGTGGGATTGCAGTATGGGCAGCCTTGAAGATTGCGCTGCAGAAGCGGTTGTATGCTTCATCTACAGTGATGGTGTGGAGTGGGATGGTAACAACGCTCCGGTCCAGAGTTTCACTGAATTTCTTCCAGTTGGCTTTGCGGAAGTTCCAGCGCATCTTCCTTGGGCTGTATATGACTGGAAGTTGTAGGCCAATGTGTACAAGCAGGGGCCGGTGTTGGCTGTGTGGAAAATCATCAAGAATGAGGATCTGTGTAGGATATGGCTTCCCATTCAAAGAGCTGACCCAACACAGGTCAGGAGAATAGTCCTTCTTCCACCTAGCAGAGTGGAAGGTTCCTCTTTGTTTGGGGTCGTATATCAAAGCGAGGTCATTTCTGGATGCCCAGTCTGAAAGTGCCTCCCCATCACTGTCCACTGCTGGGTACCCCCAGTCAGGGTGATGGCTGTTAAAGTCCCCCACATAGATGGCAGGGTGGGGTAGGGTGGGTAAGACCTGCAGATCCCAGTTGGCATTAGGGGGCTTGTACACATTGACAATATGGAAGCCACCAATGATTATGGTGTCTGAGAAATGTGTTGTTATCAGGTGATTTGCTTCAACTATGTCAGAACGCACATAGGTGGCACGTCCATGTTTAGCATGTAGAACATAGCACAGGAGGTCAAAGCCTTTGATGGTGAAGCGGCCAGCTTCCTCTGTGCCAATATGAGTCTCTTGGAGGCAGATTACATCAATTGAATGTTGGAAGGCGAGGACTTCAATAAGGCTTCGCTTGGCTGCAGATAGGCCTTCAACGTTTAGTTGTAATATGCGAAGGGCAGATCCTACCACAAAGTGCTCTTGGGGCTGTTTGCTTTCGGCTTTAGGACTGTGACTAGGATTCTTCTTTGACTTGGCACAGAGGCGTCGTCTCTTCGAATTTAGTCTGCTGGTAGATAGTGACAATAATCTTTATTTGATAGTGAGTGAGTGTAATGCGAGTGTGAGTGCGAGGATATCGTTCTGGTCACTGGAGCTGAGCGACCTGGACGGAGACCCGGCAACCCTGGAACAGATAAGCAGAGACAAATTACTAATGCTCCACACTAGCAAAGAGCTGCAGATAACAAGGCTTACTTGAGAGCAGCACTGGCTTCGCTCTGCTGAGTTCCAGCGGCCGGGCAGCGTGGAGGTGAAGGCGTCCGTGACCGTGCTGGGGTTACTCCCCGTGGCTGTGACAATGACAGTCCTGACGATGACACCGGCTGTGACAATGACAGCCCTGACGATGACACCGGCTGTGACTCCACAGACCGGGATGATGATGATCCTGACGATGACGCCGGCTGTGACTCCACAGACCAGGATGACGATGACACAGATGATGATGCAGACAAAGACGAGGTTAGTGACTCCACACACAGTGGCAATGACGACACAGCTGATGCTGATGACAGTGATTCCACCGATAACGTTGGCCAATACTCCTGTAATTGATACAATAATAGTTCTGGCAATTGAGGAGCAAGACGTACCGGTAGGCGTGGTGGTAGCGAGCCGCTACGAAGACGTGATGGCGTTACCCCGTCAGCTGGGGACGCAGGTCCGCCGCCAAGGTGGTCCACCTGTGCACAGGGGTAAAGGTTTGGCGTTGAGTAGCAAATGGTGCGCTTACTTGCTTGACGCTGGGAAGAGTTCCTGGATGCAGCAAGTGAAGCTCTTGACGAGACAAACGAGGTTCCAGACGAGACAGACAAAGTTCCTGACGAGACAGACAAAGTTCCAGACGAGACAGACAAAGTTCTTGACTAGATAGACAAAGTTCCAGATGAGACAAGAGATGTTCTTGACGAGACCAGAGAGCGGAGTGCAGGTTCATTCTCCGATGAGGAAGACAGACGACTCCGTGCCGGGCTGTCAGCGACACTGGCTTTTAACAGCCGTTGATTCACACCTGTTGGTCTGTGCGCAGCTGGGGCTAATGACACTAATGACGGCCCAGAGGCCGCCATGACAGTACTCCCCCCTCTAGCAGTGCCTCCAGGCATCTGCCCAATCCTACCTGGATTCGCCCGATGAAAATCGCGAATCAGCTGTTTATCCAAGATCAACGCTGGGCGAATCCAAGAGCGATCCTCCGGTCCAAAGCCCTCCCAGTCCACCAAATACTGAAGACCATGACCCTGCCTGCGGACATCAAGGACAGCAGTCACCCCCCAGGCCGGATGGCCATCGATCATCCTCGGGGGCGCGGGAACCGCTGGAGCAGGACACAGGGGGTCCAAGACGTATGGTTTGACCTGGGAGACATGAAAAATGGGGCAGATACGCATCGAAGAGGGGAGAGACAAGCGCACAGACACAGGGTTAATAATACGATTAATAGTGTAAGGGCCAATGAAGCGCTTCGTGAGCTTCCGTTCCTCGGCCGGTACACAAATTTTCCGGGTTGACAACCAGACCTTCTGACCCACCTTAAAGTCCGGGGCGGGTCTCCTATGCCGGTTGGCCACCTGGATATTACATTGGGTAGTCCTCCTGGTGGCGCACTGAGCGCAGGCCCGGATGTGATTAACAACGTCCTTCCGTAACCCTGGCCACCAGAAGGTCCTTTGAAGGAGATCCACGGTCCGACCCACTCCAGGATGACAGGCCCATTTGGAAGCATGACCCCACTCAATCACCTTGCCCCGGATAGCGCGTGGAACAAACAAGCGCCCCCCCCCCCCCCCGTGGTCCGGCTCTGTCTTCTGAGCCTGGCGAACCGTCTTGCAGATTCCCCAGGACAGGGCGCCCACGACGCAGGAAGGCGGCAGGATAGGGGTCTCCTGGTCCTCAGAGGATGGTGTGTCAAACTGCCGAGAGAGAGCATCTGGCTTACCGTTCTTACTTCCTGGCCGATACATGATGGAGAAGTTAAAATGGCCGAAGAAGAGGGACCAGCGAGCCTGACGGGCATTCAGGCGCTTCGCCGTCCTGAGGTACTCCAGGTTACGATGATCCGTCCAAACCACGAACGGTTGAGCAGCCCCCTCCAGCCAAGGTCTCCATTCCTCCAAGGCGAGTTTTACTGCCAGTAACTCCCTGTCTCCGATGCAGTAATTCCTCTCTGCAGAAGTGAGACGGTGAGAGAAATAAACACAAGGGCGAATCTTACCGTCCTCGGGAGACCGTTGGGAGAGTACCGCTCCAACTCCTGAATCAGAAGCGTCCACCTCCACCAAGCACTGCAGCTTCGGATCCACCTGAGTAAGGACTCGGGCCGAGGCGAACTCCCTCTTAAGTCTTTCAAATGCTTCAGCTGCCTCCTTACTCCAACAAAACGGGATCTTAAGAGAAGTAAGAGCAGACAGGGGACGGGCAATATTGCCAAAATTAGGCACGAACCTCCTATAAAAGTTAGCAAACCCCAGGAACCCCTGAAGCTGCTTTCTGGAGGTGGGTGCAGGCCAATCCACAACTGCCTTGACCTTGGCCGGGTCAGGGATCACCTGGTTCCGAGCTATAATAAACCCTAGGAAGGAGGTTTGGTCAGTGTGGAACTCACATTTTCCAGCCTTCACGAACAGTTGATTCTCCAGGAGGCGCTGCAGTACCCTGCGCACATGCACTCGATGCTCCTCTAATGTGCGGGAGAAAATGAGAATATCGTCGAGAAAAACAACAACAAACGAGTTCAGGAAATCCCGTAGTACATCAGTAATCAGACGTTGGAACACAGCTGGAGCATTAGTTACCCCAACCGGCATTACCAGGTACTCAAAATGTCCGCTGGGGGTCCGAAAAGCCGTCTTCCACTCATCTCCTTCCCTTATGCGCACTAGATGATAGGCATTCCTAAGGTCCAATTTAGTAAACCAGGACGTCCCCTGGAGGGAGTCAAAAGCAGTGTTCAAAGGCAGGGTATAATTGTCTTTCACAGTTATTTCATTCAATCCCCGGAAATCGATGCAGGGGCGTAGAGAACCGTCTTTCTTTTCAACAAAAAAAAAATCCAGCCCCTACTGCCGAAGACGACGGGCGGATGATACCAGAAGCCAAGGACTCCTTAATATATGTGTCCATAGCCTCGCGCTCTGGGGCTGACAGGCTGTACAGGCGGCTAGCAGGTAGAGGGGCCCCAGCCTTAAGGTTGATCGCGCAGTCATAAGGGCGATGAGGGGGTAAGGACAATGCCCGAGACTTGCTAAATACTAGCCCCAAATCGTGATAGACCTCTGGCACCTTGGACAAGTCCGGTGGCGATGAATCAGGCAGAGGCACCTTGACGGATGGGGCGCATGCCACCGATTGAAGGCAGGCACTGAGGCAGAACGTACTCCATGCCATTATTCTCCCAGCTTGCCAATCAATAGTGGGGTTATGTAGGCGCAGCCAGGGGTACCCCAGAATAACGGGCAAAGAAGAAACAGGCAGAACAAAAAACTGAATTTCCTCCCTGTGATTTCCTGATACAAAAACTGACACAGGAACCGTCTGATGAGCAATAGTAGTCAAAGACGCTTTAGACAAGGTGATCAGTTTGACAGGGGGATCTAGAGTCTGACAGCTAAGACCCATCCGGGTTGCCAGGTCTCTAGAAATAAAATTTTGCTCAGCTCCAGAATCTACTAACGCCAATGTGGAGTGTTCTGTATGTAAATGGATGAGCCTAAGAGGTAATCGACAACAAGTAAGGGGCTCTTTAGAGTTATTGCCCGTGAATCCCCCTACTCTGATCCACGGGCCCTCCCTTTTTAACTTATTGGGACATTCAAAAACCCCATGTGACTCTTTCCCACAGTAGAAACAAAGGCCCTGATCCCTGCGGCGTTGTTTCTCTGCTGCTGACACTTTACACCGGCCACTGATTATAGCTTGCTGAACCGGAAGTTCCTCTGACGCAGATAGAGCGAGAGGAGGAGAGTTGGGGAGGCGAGGGTGGGGTTTAACCGAACGGGAAGTAGAACGCCGTTCAGCCGCCCGCTCCCTTAATCTGCTATCAAGACTAACCGCTAGGGCAATCAAATCCCGTAAATTGTCCGGTTTGTCCCGTGCCGCTAACTCATCCTTCAACTCATCATTAAGACTACGTAGAAAGATACCACATAATGATGGCTCCCCCCACCCAATCTCTGCAGCCAGGACCCGGAAGTCAATGGCGTAATCAGCAGCTGATCTCTTTCCCTGTTGTAAGCTCAGCAATCGTTCTGTCAACACCTCACCTCTATCCGTATGATCAAAAACAAACAAAAATTCATTCACAAACTCCTGGTAAGTGAGCAGGGAATAGCTTGGTTTCACCCTAATGGAATACGCCCAGTCCAAAGCTCTTCCTGTTAACAAATTAATAACCTAGCCAATCCGGCTTGAATCAAGAGTAAAGTCCCCCGGAACACGAAGAAAAACTGACTCACACTGTAATATGAATCCACGAGCTTCCCCGAGTTTTCCGCTGAACCGGGCAGGGGTGGGAATAGGGGTGAGGCGAGAAGACGAGGAGGTGTTAGTTTGTCCAGATGCTAAGCCCACAGGGGCAGAACTGTCTGCGGTGGGGGGAAACGTCTGGTGTCCCTCCAGACGATCCAGCCGACCAATTATTACAGATAGCTGATTAAAAATTACTGTCTGTTGGTGTGCAAATAAATCTACCCGGGCGCTAAGAGTGTTGATTTGGCACGACAGTGAACTGTCTGCTGGGTCTTCGTGACGGAGTCGTACTGACATGTTTCGGGACCCAGGAGACAGACACTGACACGAGCAGATAGTGACAATAATCTTTATTTGATAGTGAGTGAGTGTAATGCGAGTGTGAGTGCGAGGATATCGTTCTGGTCACTGGAGCTGAGCGACCTGGACGGAGACCCGGCAACCCTGGAACAGATAAGCAGAGACAAATTACTAATGCTCCACACTAGCAAAGAGCTGCAGATAACAAGGCTTACTTGAGAGCAGCACTGGCTTCGCTCTGCTGAGTTCCAGTGGCCGGGCAGCGTGGAGGTGAAGGCGTCCGTGACCGTGCTGGGGTTACTCCCCGTGGCTGTGACAATGACAGTCCTGACGATGACACCGGCTGTGACAATGACAGCCCTGACGATGACACCGGCTGTGACTCCACAGACCGGGATGACGATGATCCTGACGATGACGCCGGCTGTGACTCCACAGACCAGGATGACGATGACACAGATGATGATGCAGACAAAGACGAGGTTAGTGACTCCACACACAGTGGCAATGACGACACAGCTGATGCTGATGACAGTGATTCCACCGATAACGTTGGCCAATACTCCTGTAATTGATACAATAATAGTTCTGGCAATTGAGGAGCAAGACGTACCGGTAGGCGTGGTGGTAGCGAGCCGCTACGAAGACGTGATGGCGTTACCCCGTCAGCTGGGGACGCAGGTCCGCCGCCAAGGTGGTCCACCTGTGCACAGGGGTAAAGGTTTGGCGTTGAGTAGCAAATGGTGCGCTTACTTGCTTGACGCTGGGAAGAGTTCCTGGATGCAGCAAGTGAAGCTCTTGACGAGACAAACGAGGTTCCAGACGAGACAGACAAAGTTCCTGACGAGACAGACAAAGTTCCAGACGAGACAGACAAAGTTCCAGATGAGACAGACAAAGTTCCAGACGAGACAAGAGATGTTCTTGACGAGACCAGAGAGCGCAGTGCAGGTTCATTCTCCGATGAGGAAGGCAGACGACTCCGTGCCGGGCTGTCAGCGACACTGGCTTTTAACAGCCGTTGATTCACACCTGTTGGTCTGTGCGCAGCTGGGGCTAATGACACTAATGACGGCCCAGAGGCCGCCATGACATACACAAAGAGCAGAGATAAACAAACCTATCATCTGGTCAGTCATTGCAACAGATACTGGAGTCAGTTTGTCTTGACCTTTCCTTGCCACTGATAATACCTCTATCTGCCAAGAATGTGCCGCTAGTCCAGCAGAAGCTAGCGGTACTCAAATACTTTGCAAGCAGTTTCATGAAATGGTCAGTCAGAAAGCAATTCACAGAGCTGCGTGGAGGAATCTGATCAGACCTAAATGAAACAGTCATTGCCACCTGTGACAGACTGCTATGATGATTATGATGATGATGCACATTTTTGTCAATTTTCTTCAATCCATCCCTGCCAGACAGCCTTCATCCCATGTATCGACCCGTGACCATATGTCATTCGTAGATGTTATTCTATAGAGGGGTTGCATGTGTTGTCAGTGGTCACGTGCCACATTGTTTTTCTGCCATTTTGGACGGCAAATAGCATAGACCCTGTGTTGAGAATAATAGTAATTCCACAAGCACCTACTCAGCCCGACTCAACACGGTGTTGTTCGTTATCCATTATGACTGAATACCACCTTAAGTGACTGAGCTCTTTACAGCAAGGCAGCCCGAAACTCCCATGACATCATTTGTATGTGACAAGCAAAACACAAGATGGAAATGGAGGCAAGCCTGCTGCTCGCTGGCTTTTTGTCAGAGTAAAGGCAAAAATGGAGAGCCAGAGAAGGCTACAGGTGGCGAGACAAAACTCTGGAAAAGTACTGGAGAGTTTAGGAAGCCATGGGGCAGCGGAAGATGTGAGGATATGAACTAGATCACATCTGAGGGTAAGCTAATGATTGCTAATGCTAGTTAATCACTAATAAGTCCTCTGTACTACATTGTAATCACAGCAAGTTATCGCTATTAGGTACTAAAATATGTATGCTGTGTGTATGTGTTTCAGATGGCTCTCTTGTGGTAAAATTATTACTTCAAACCGTCGGTCTTTAACCAAGCCTCTCAGTGATGGGATGTCATCCAAGCTTTACGAACCGCAGTGACTGCAGAACTTCAGAATGCCTGTAGAAACATTTAGCCCCTTGTGCTACAAATTGCTCTGATCTGTGTGAAAATCACAGAAAGACTTTTGAGACATCATGGGATGTAGCTGCTCCAGCCAGTGGTGTCGTGGCAAAAAGTGATCAACTGCCAAAACTTGATCACCAGGTGCCATATTATAGTTATGGGGTTATATTAGCCATAAAATATATATTTTAACAGAGAAACAGTACTGAGTTAGGTATAATAAAATATATTTAGCAATTATGATGCATTTTTAACCCAAAACAAACTTCATCTAGGATTAAAAGCAAAATAATACAGTCACAAGGCTACATGGAAATTACATGGATTTACTGGATATATGCATGTAGATACTGTATAAATATACAGTATATTCTATGTGTGAATAATGTACTATGTACTCCTTTTGTATTGCACTAGGAATTTTCTTAAAAATGAGCCATTATTTTCAACGTTATTGATAAATGTTTTTTTTGTACTGTTGACTTTTCCCCACCAATGTTTTAACAGACAAAATAGAAAATCATGATGCAAACACATAAGCCATTAAATTGTTTAATACAATCACCAGCAAAATCCAGATTATTTAGAATGTGCAAAATTCAAACTTTAAACTGTAAAAAAAAAAAAAAACACAGAATGGGTCACACATGCCGGCCACACACGTCAGCTCCTTGCCTTCGCAAAGTGGCCCAGCACACCAAGGAACGCTTGATTGAAATCAGCATTCTGAACCTTCTCCTCCCTTCACAAGGTAGTTTCATGGGATACAGGTCAAGTGGACCCCTGACCAAGTGAGCAACCCAAGTGGACCCCGGGATCCAAACTGTACATGTACAAGTACATTCTCAATCCAGTGATTTGTAAACAAAAAGAAGGAGAACAACAACAAGAATTTATGTAAAGCTGTTGGAAAGACTTTTCCCGGTCACCAAGAAGTGTAAAAAATATATACATGTAAGATGACAACTAAGCTGACCCGGAGAAGGTTCTGGCTCTGTTTCTGCTTTCAAAAGACTTTTCTTCTCCACCGCTGCTGCTCATCACCGCTGACTGCCCCCAGATGAAAATCCACAGAATAGGTATGTGGGACTAGAATGTTCTGAATGAGGCTTTAGAAAGCTCTGAATCAGTTTGTAAATCACTGGATTGAAAATGTGCTTGTACATGTGTACATTGGACCCCGGGGTCCACTTTGGGTGCTCACTTGGTCAGGGGTCCACTTGACCTGTTCCCGTTTCATGCTCTCTTGCCTCACTGAGAAGCAACTGGATGTGCTGCTTGTCCCGGTTCAGCAGATCTTCAGCCTGCGGTGGGACTTTAGAATGAAAATACACACATACCTTAAGTACATGCACATCAAGAAAGTGCAACAAAACAACTTTTTAACCAGGATTAACACTAGCTTATTTCGTCAGATGTTGTTGACACAAGTGCAAAATACAAGCAGAGCACGGAGTTAACATTGATGACTAACTAGCTAGCTCATTGTCTGCATACAGGAGACAACAGTGTTGTTTGTTCAAAGTGAGCTTTCCACCACTGGGATAAATAACGACAAAGATGCACAATATCACATCACTCATCATCCTTTATCACTGTTTTCAACAATGATGATGCCGTGGTCGGGTCGACGCCACTCTGCCTCCCATCTGCCTTCGCCGGTCGGTGGCCGTGAATTCTTTTCAGGTCACTCTGTCCAGCTCTCTCTGGATTTCTTCAGTCGACTACCAAGCACAGAAAAGTCTGCACCTCATCGTTGGACCATGGTGTTGATTTGTGTGTAGCTGTTTATCTCGTTGATTACACTCACTCACGCTTGCTGTTGACCCCAGCACCTGATTGCTGGGGTCTTTCTGCTGGGGTCTTTCTGCAACTGTGGGGGTCCTCCCTACAGTTGATAGTGCTATGAGATGACTGTTGTTGTGAAATGGCGCTATATAAATAAAGTTGAATTGAATTGAATTGAATTTGACTGTTGGTTGCCATCCAAAATGGCGCAGTAAACAAAAGACACGTGACCCGTGTGACGTCAGTGCAACCCCTCTATACATTGTGACGTTGTGAGGGTTCACAAAAGAAAGGAGAGATGACTGTGACGAGAACAGGTTTAATTTGACACCCCTCAACACAGACAGGAGGGGAGGTCATTCACACAGACCCCCGTCTCACTGAGGGTGACACAAACACATGATCCAGTCACTGCTCTGACTCTTCTTATAACACTGCTGTGTCATTATAATGCAGCCATAATGACACAGCAATAAAACTTAGAACACACGAATAATAACACTCTTTGAATCCTCTGCGGCCAGAGCATGCCGGGAGAATTCCCGCCCCCCTTAACACAGCCCCAACGTTACACTGTCCCCCCCGGACTGGTTTCTGTCCCCAGAATAATAAAGTCCAGTTCAAAAGTCCAACACGAATCCGTCCAGGTGTCGAGGCGGCCTCCATTGTCGACGACCAGTACGTACAGGCCCGCTAGTGTTCATCTGTGCCTCGGTCAAAGTATCTGGTGAGGGTGAAGGCTCTGGCTTGACCACCCACGGGGCGGATGGCTGGTACGGGGCGAGACAGTCACAGTGGAGTATCACGACCTGGTCTCTTTTTTTTTCTGCCTTACCCTGTACACCACATCCGACAGTCGCTGTAGGACCTCACACGGTCCCGACCAATGGCTCGCCAGTTTTGGTGACAGTCCTCTTTTTCGCTCCTGGCAGAAAACCCAGACTCGATCTCCTGGTGCAAAGTCCCTCCCCTGGCACCGGGAGTCATATGCCAACTTCTGCCGGCTCCCTGCCGCCGCCAGGGCCTCCCGAGCCGGTCCGTGCACCATGTGGAGACGTTCCTTCAAGCAAAACAAATAATCCAATCCCGGTTTGCTCTCCACCTCCGACTCGGGGGGGTGGGGGGGTGGGGGGGCAAATACCAAATCCACAAGTGTGCGCAGCTCATGTCCAAACATCAGCGCTGCAGGGGTGCACCGGGTGGATTCCTGTGCTGCCGTCCGGTACGCCCACAGAACAAAGGGCAGATGCAGGTCCCAGTCTTGCTGTCGCTGGTCCACTAGGATAGCAAGCTGGGTGGTGAGGGTCCGGTTGAACCGTTTGACCAGGCCGTCGCTCTGTGGATGCAGCGGGGTGGTCCGGGTCTTCCGGATTCCCAGCCGCTTGCAGACCTCCCCGAAGACCTCTGCCTCAAAGTTCCGACCCTGATCGCTGTGCAGCTCCTCCGGTGCCCCAAACCGCCAAAACATCTCGTCCACCAGTTTTGATGCTGTGGTGATGGCGCTCTGATCAGGGACCGCGTACGCCTCTGGCCATTTGGTGAAATAATCTATTGCGACCAGCACGTAGCGGTTCCCCCGGTCCGTGGTCGGGAAAGGGCCCAGAATGTCCACCCCTACCCGCTTCATCGGTGCTCCCACCTGGTACTGCTGCAAGGGGACATGGGATTGCTGAGTCGGCCCCTTCTGAGCCGTGCAGGTGTCGCAGCGATGGACGTGGAGCTCTATATCCTGGTGGCATCTGGGCCAGTAGAACTGGGCTTGAAGACGCTGCAGAGTCTTCGTCACCTCAAAGTGGCCCGGCCTCAAACAGCCTGGCCTGTCGGATGGCGTCCAATACTTCCTGGAGGTTGGACAGGGCGCCATCAGTGTCAGCTGCCTGAACCAGCAGGTCTTCCAGATAAACAATGCAGCGGCTCCGGGGGCACGTGAGCCAACACTCGCTCCATCAGACATTCAAATGTGGCCGAGGCATTGCAAAGTCCAAACGGCATCACCTTGAAGTGATACAGTCCCTGCCCGATGGAGAAGGCTGTTTTCTGGCGGGCCTCAGGTGACAGCTCTAGCTGCCAATAGCCGCTGCGGAGGTCCAGCGAGCTGAACCAGCTGGAGCCGATGATGTAGTCCAGCGCATCATCGATGCGGGGCAAGGGGTAGGAATCCTTGCGGGTGATGTCATTCAGGCGCCGGTAATCCACACAGAACCGCCACAAACCGTCCTTCTTCCTAACCAGCACCACCGGCACTGCCCAGGGGCTGCTGGAGGGCTCAATAATGTCTGCCTCCAGCATTTCCCATATTTTTTGTTCTGCTGCTGCCCGCCTTGAAAAAGGCAGACGGCAGGGGCGGAGCCGGATCGGCCTGGTCTCACTGGTGTCGATCCCGTGCTGCACCGAGCTGGTTCGGGTGCACTCCTCATCCTTGGCAGTGAAGACGTCCATGTAGCAGTCCAACAGCTCCCGCAGCTGGCGTCTCTGTCCCGATTCCAGTCCGCGGCAGCTCTGCTGGAACAATTCCTCGACCGCCTGCTGCATTTCTGCTGACACACTGACCCGCTCTGCTGTGGCCCTCCCCCTTGCTGTCTCTATCGGTGATTGTGCGCCCCCTGCTCGTGCTGGTGGCGCCATTGTGTTCAGTTCTTGCGGTGACCCGCCCGGTTCGGTCCGCCCTAGCAGCCCTTCAATCACGCAGGCCTCCGGGTTCCTCCTCTGGGCCCCACTGCAGTAATGCAGGAGTCTTGAATGTTAGCCGGCCAGAACGGGTGGTTTGTGTTCTGGCCGGCCACCCCCACTACAAGAACTTGCCGTCCTCCCAGTCTGGTGCACTCACCGGTGGCTGTGGTGGCGCAGCGCCCGGTGGGTTCCCACCCCTGTGGTTCTGCCTCGTCTGTACCTGGCAGCACTCCGGGTCGGACTAGGGAGATGGTAGAACCGGTGTCGATCAGAGCCCGGATTGGCGTGTTGTCCAAGCTGCACTGTAGGTACATCCCTGGTGAGTGTCCAATTCGGCCCACACGTGGTGACAGTTCATCGAGGAAAATGTCTGTGGGAGGCGGCAGGTCCCCTGTCCATGCCGCCTTGCTCTAGTTTAACGTCAGCGAGGGGCCAGTTTGTTGTGGGGTGGGTGCCAGGCAGTACCATGTGATGTGTCCTGGCTCCCCGCAGTGGAACCACCCTTCCTCGCACCACCGTGGCCGTCATCTCCATGGCCACGCCGCTGTGGACCGGCACAGCTCCTCCTCCTCCTCCTCGCTCTCAGCCGTGGCCTGGAAGGCTCTCTGCCTCTGTGCTGACACATCAGCTGCACAATCCATTAGCGGTTCCGCCCGCTCTGCTTCTGCCACAGCCGTCTCCCAGCTGCTTGCAGCATGAATCCAGATGTGGCTCTGGAGCTGGGCCAGGCGGAGCCCCCGGATGAAGTTCCGGAGGGCGAGCTTCGCCACTGCCCCCGGCTCGAAATCCGGGTAGCTACAGCGTTTCAGCAGCTGTATGTCCACTGCGTAGGCTCCCAGGCTCTCCCGGCTGCCTTGCCAGTGGTTGGCCAGCTGTTCCTGGGCGTGCTCAGTGTTGGCCACTCTCCCAAACCGCCTCCAGAGCGCTCCTTGTAGCGCTGGCCAGCTGTGGCTTTCCTCAGGCCGGAAATCGGACAGCGTGCGAAGAGCCTTTCCCTCCAGGGCTAGCGAGACCTGCACGGCGGTCTCTTCGGGTGGCCAGCCGTTCAACGCAGCAGCCAGCTCGACCTGGACCAGATAGTCGTCCAGCAGGGTCTCACCGTTAAAGCGGGGAAGTTTGGCCCACTGCCGGATGGGTGGGACGGTCGCCTCTTGGTCGAACGCCGCCCCTGGTCGCCATGAGATCGCCAGCCTGTCCTGCCCTGAAAAGGGCGGGAGTGGGGCTGATCTGCTCTGCTTAGCCCATCCTGCCTTGAGAAAGGCAGAAGGTGGGGTACGCTGGTCCCGTCAGGTCTGCTGCTCCATTCATCCCGGCGAGTAACTCCAGGGGTCGTGTACCAGCTCTGTCGTCCATTCCCAGCTGAGCGATAAACCGCTCCAGGTGCTGAATCTCTGCTCTGATCCTGTCTTCCACCTGCTCCACATCCCACTTCTGACACCAGTGTGACGTTGTGAGGGTTCACACAAGAAAGGAGAGATGACTGTGACGAGAACAGGCTTTATTTCACACCCCTCAACACAGACAGGAGGGGAGGTCATTCACACAGACCCCCGTCTCACTGATGGTGACACAAACACATGATCAGTCACTGCTCTGACTCTTCTTATAACACTGCTGTGTCATTATAACGCAGCCATAATGACTGTCATTATAACTGCGTTATAATGACACAGCAGTAACACTTAGAACACATGAATAATAACACTCTTTGAATCCTCTGTGGCCAAAGCATGCCGGGAGAATCCCCGCCCCCTTAATACAGCCTCGACGTTACAGTATTATTTGATTGTAGTTTATTAAACTCCAGCAGGGACTTCTCCTCAATCAGTAGCAATTAGCTACCATTAACAGAACTAACCATTCCTCCTGTCATGATCTGCCCGGAACTCGTGCAGGGAGGATGATGGTGCAAGCAAAGATTTATTAAGAGAAAAACACTGTGGACAAAGTAAAAGCAGTACGGGGGCTAAACTCAAAATAACGATGCAACTTGCATGGCAGAAAATGCAGGGAGCACATCAGGATTAAGTGGCGAGGATGCCACACAGAGCACATACAGAAATTCTCATAAATAGGAGAACAGATAATGAACTTAACATGAGACAGCTGGGACAAATCATCAGGGCAGCAGGGGAGGGAGACAGGACGGGCGGGGCTGCTCACACACTCACAGACTGGGAATGCACAGAAGACAAGACAATGGACATGATGGACATGCAGGACAACAATACTAAACAATGAAAATTAACAAGGATCATAGAATAAAACCAAATACAAAAGACAGCCATAAGACACAGACAACAAAGAAAGACATGACATGACAGACAGTGATCAGAGAACATGAGGCCACTAAGTAATAATTGTAATATAACAGAATAATAATGATACTGTGAAAAGCAAAGACTAAAATGAACATAAAGCGTGGGCATGGTCCTTAGCTGTGCCCCGATTGTGATGCCTTCATTTGTATTTTTCCCTGCTTGTTATACCAAAGGGACCGGTCAAACCACACACCCCTGTCTCTGATAATGCTTTATTTTGTCTTTTAAATTCTCAACTTCAACCACTTCTTATATTAGTCTGAACAATCAGAGCTAATCGGCTAAAGTTAGCCTCATACATGACATCACCAACACACAAATTTCAAAGAAATGAAGAAAGAGGGAGGGTGGGATGAACTGGGGCTCATTTTCAACTCCACTGACTAACTCCCTGGCTTTTATTTGTAGAATAGCAGAACATCTGCAGCATGAGTGGAGGCATCAGGCACTGCTACTTGTCAGAGGGCCGAACAAAGGATGGAAAAGCAGAGGTAGGCATCAGACCTGAAGATGTTGAACATTTTTAATCCACATACTACAGCAAAAAACACATTAAAGTCTTGCCAAAGGACAGTAAAGAAAATACCGTGGACTTAAACAGTGTGAACATAGTTTCCTAACAATGGCACAATATTTTTGCTTAGTTGAAGTTTTATCAGCCACATCAGCTCATCTGTATTCCACTGCTCTGTACCCTGCATGACTTTGTTTTTATTTTTCTCTGAACTGCTTTCAGATGACTTTTTGTTGTGTGTGTTTTTCTTCCATTCCAGCCAACTGTAGCACTTTTTTTAAAGTCACATTTATTCCTTCATTGTGTCTGTTCCAGTTCTAATCCACTATACCAAAGTTCTTTTTAGCTACTTTCTCTCTACCCATCACAAAGTACTGTTAGTTGGAGAGTGGACACAGCTTACTAATATATTGTTAATGCCTCAACGGTTCTCCTTGAGAAATATATTTATTGTTTTAATGTGGCTTGTTTCTGTAATTCATAGCATGTGTGGCACCCTAGATCATCCTTAGATGAATAGAACCAGGGAGAGTGGGAAAATAAGTGTAATTCACTGAGGTTGGTTGCCATTATGTCGCTTTCCACTCTTCTTTATTTCTTTCTCCCAACCTTTCTTATCCTCAGCATCTGTAGTTATATGTCATTGTATGATAGTTGTTGCTTCTGCATGTGCCAGTAATGATGGTACCTCATGGAGAAGAACTGTATAAGTAAATACGTACACTTCTGGGGCAATCAGAGGCAAAGAAAGAGATATTAAGTCAAATGTTCCAGTGACAACTAGTTGTTTTATCAATGCTAATTAAATGGACTGTTGTCAAAACCATTGCAGCAACTTGCTGGATGGTGTGACTGTGCAAAAAGAAAAGTTCTGTCATCTACCCAGTACACTGCTGTTGGTTTCAAAGGTCTGAAGCTTTAGGGAATAAACTATTTTATTTCTTCTGTCCAGAACTCTGTTTTTCCTCATAGGTTAGAGAGGTGCTGGCTAGGTTCTAAGGTCAGTTGTAAATAGACCAAAAGTGTGAATGTGGGGTAGAAGAGCATCTCCTACTAGGAACTATGGATTCACTCTTCCTTTTTAGTTTGGCAGAAAAGAAACTGATAGGATATTTTCAGGTTTCATTGATTATTCTATATGATTTTAATGCTGTATTATTCTATTTTATATTATAATTGTATCTGGTGCATATGAGCCAATGTCTGATTCTCTGTGTTTTTTTCTGTTGTCTCAGAGCTTGAAAAGAATGTCTGTTCTTTACGATTAGGCTGAGCGAGATTGTAAATAATGACGAAGGTTTTATTGTTTTATCATACCAAGCTGTTCTGTTCTGTATGCCCGAAGTTAGGATGACTTAGCTTGACCAGGTCATGTAAAGATCAAAGCAGAATGTTCAGTGCTGTACATAGATTAGAGCAGTCTCGGGAGGAGATGGCTCCAGCTGTCTTTAGGGTTAGATAAGGTCAGGGTCTGTATGCCCAGGGTATAAGAAGCAACATCCTTGAGCGCATGTTAGGGAGTTGGTGTGAGCAAGCTCTGAGACACGTTATGCTGTGACCGATTGCTTCCTTTTTCTGATCAGAAAAAGAATGAATGGCTCAGAACTTGGAAATCGCCTATTGATTATTAATTCAGTCTCAATCAATTCATTTTTGATCTAACAGAAACTCATCAACAAGGTTTGTGGATTTATTTAAGGCATCAAGTCATATTCTGAAAACACACACTGGATATCCATTTCTGCTTTGCAGGGGTAATTGGTGTTTGAGACATCTGATGTTGATATTGTGAGGGACTGATTATTTTGTGTTGATACTTGCCTGCTTGAGTGTTTTTCTCAAATTGTTGCTAGAAAATTAAATATTAAATGAAAAGAGAGGATTTTGCAATGATTTGCAAAGGTAATGTTAGAATAAACAAACATCAAATAAAATCTAATGTGGACAACTTAACAGGGAGGTGAGAAATGCAAAAACTTGTTGGTGGTTGTGAAGGTAAGATCTATGCAGCTCAGAATAGGAATTATTTCTGCTTGCATTTAATATTGTTTGAATGTTATGGCATTGAGAAGTGCCACTGACAGTGGTTCTAAAAAAGAACCACTCCTTTACTGCACAATCACATTTTGTTGCTTTGCTGCCATAAATGAAGATGAGTACATTTTGTTTTAGCTGTACTCAGTACAGTGTAGATGTAACAGCAACAGGTCAGAAAAAAGCAAAGTAAACATCACTGTGATCAGTTTCAGCTCAGGACTCACAAAGAAATACAGCGGGGAAAATAAGTATTGAACACGTCAACATTTTTCTTATTAAACACATTTCTGATGGGGCCATTGACCTGAGAGTTTGACCAGATATCAGTAACAACCCAAGTAATCCATACAGACAAAGAAATCAAGGCAACTGTGTTCACAAAACAAGTTATATTTAATAAAGTGTAATGACACGGGGAATAAGTATTGAATGTGCTTGGTGAAATTCATTTAATATTTAGTGGAAAAGCCTTTGTTGGTAATAACAGCTTCCAGATGTCTCCTGTATGGAGAAACTAGGCACAGGCATTGTCAGGAGTAGAGGTGTAAAGGTACTTGTATTCGGATTTGGATTTTTCGGTATGCCACCCATGGTATGGTTCAGACGCGTACTGAGGTACGACATGGACTATATTGAGTGACGGACAGAAAGTGTAACTGTCATATCACGCCCCCTCCTTCTCTCCGTTTTGTCTCTGGCCAGCTGTCAGCGGACTTCTGCAGCATTCCGTCCCGGTGAAGAATGACTGAAACTGGGCTACTGCTAAACACAAAACCGGTAAGGTTAGTGAGTTTTTAGCAAGTAAAGTTAGTGCTTCTTATTTTAAATGAGCGACTGTCTCAGCTTTAGAAAACTGATTAAACTGTTAGCATGTGCTAACATTACCTGTTGGACAATAATCTGTTTTGAATGATGTTTGCTGACAACTGAGCTGTTTCAGTTCTGCTGGTAACATATTAACTGCAGTAAATGAGTGAATTACATGAGTAGCTTACTCTTTTTTATCTTCTCTATTATTGTCACGGTAAAAAACCCTCATTCTGAATATTAGTGCATCTCGGTAAATTAGAATATCATGATTTGTAATTTTAATTTAAAAAAGATAACCATAATCATCACAAATAAATTGAAACAGCTTAAATATTTCACTGTATGTGTAGTGAAGACTCACATTCCTCTGCTGTAACTTAAAGCATTTGTAAACTGTTATTTTGAACTGAAAAAAGTTCTTTTAATTTTCATTCTGAAACCTAATAAACTTTTAAACTTCTAGACTTAGCAAGGTTTCAAACAGGATGGACTAGTTATTTTCTTTTTGACTTTAATGGAGTTGAATATTATTACTTCAGTTTGTTTTGAACAGTAGAGTTACAACAGCCCTGCATGGTGCAGTAGAAGCTGCTATTTGAGTTTTATTTCTTTAGTTTTGTGGTTAAAAGACCAAACTTTAATGTCTGTTATTTAATTGTATTGCTACAAACACTTTTGATTAAGCTGTTAAGTTCAAGTTTCCAACTCATGTTTCATGGGTCATTATTTTTTTTTTTTTTTCCACAATATCTTTATTGAACCTTTTTTTTTAAACAAACATAATACAAACAATCAAGCACTAACACTAAAGTACTACAAAAAAAAAAAATGCACTAAAAAACACCAACAACCACCAACAAAATCAAATCTTCAACAATGCTCCTCTGTTTAGTCTAGACAATCCATTACATAAGTATACATATTATGTTCACCAGTTTGGAATTTACAAGGTCCACACATATCATTCACCTTCTTCTTCAAGAGTTATGTTTAAATTTTTTACATAATCAATAAAAGGTCTCCATATATTCTCAAACACAATTTCCTTTGATTTCAGTATATATGTTATTCTTTCTAATGGAAGGTTTGTTAACATCTGTCTTAACCACTGAGTCACATCTGGTCTATGAGTCTTTTTCCATAATAGTGCAATACATTTTTTGGCATTAAGCAAACTGAGGTCTATGAATGTTCTTTCACTTTTATTAAAATTATGCTTTTCTGGGTACAGACCCAACAAAAACAGTTTAGGATTCAATATGATTTGTTTTGAGATTATTTTTTCAATTGTTACCCTCACCTCTTCCCAAAACATTCTTATTAATCTACATTCCCATACACAATGAAATAGAGTTCCTTTACTTTCCATACATTTTGTGCACGTATCTGGTATATTTTTGTTATATCTATTTAACTCCTCCGGTGTAACATACATCCGCATTAACCATTTGAAATGTATCAATTTAAGGCGTACATTTATTGATTTGGTTTGAGCTTCTGTACAAGCCAATTCCCATTGTTCCTCTGAAATTTCAGTTTGCAGATCTTCTTTCCAGTAGTTTAATCTTTTCAGTGAATTTTCACTTGAAAATAGTGTCAATGAGTTATAAAACTCTGAAATAATACCCTTTCTTTTACTATCTTTCATCAACATTTTTTCCAAGGATGAATAGATAGGTCGAGTGAGAGCTTTATTTTGATTTGATCGAATAAAGTTTCTAAGTTGAAGATATTTAAAAAAATGTGTTCTATTGAGATTAAATTTGATCCTCAACTCTTCAAAAGACATTATGTTTTCTGCACATGGCAAATATAAATCCTGAATCTTTTGTATCCCTTTTAAATTCCATACTTTAAATACAGCGTCCGCTCTCCCTGGTTTAAAATATTGATTACCCCATATTGGACTAAATTGTGACAATAACTGTGGTTCTTTTAAATAGTTTTTAGCTTCACACCATATTTTGATCATATGCTTTACAAATGGATTTTTAACTTGTTTTTGTAATTTTTTTGCCGAATCTGAGTATATGAATATGGGAAGAGGTAAAGGTAAATTGTATGATTCCATTTCAGTCCAGTGAGGGAGATCATTTGATGAAAAATAATATGTCATAGACCTCAGTTGTGCCGACCAATAATACAACATAAAATTTGGACATTTCAGACCTCCACGATCAAATGGTAAATATAATAAAGACAGACGTAATCTAGCCCTCCTGTTGTTCCATATAAATTCCACTAACTTTTTTTTTAATTCTTGAGAATAAATCTAAAGGTGGTGGTAAGGGAATGTATTGAAATAAATAAAGTATTTTAGGTAAGATATTACTTTTAAGTATATTAATTCTCCCGATCATCGACATTGGTAGTGACATCCATCTCTGAAGTAACTCATCAATATCTGTCATTAAGGCTTCATAATTGACACTGGCGACTGATTCTAGCTTAGGCACAATTTGGATTCCTAAATATTTGAACTGATTTACAACATTGAATTGATTTACCTCAGGGGCTGGGTAATTTCTCTGGGTCTCATTTAGCATTAATATTGAAGATTTAGTTTTATTTATTTTATATCCTGATATTTCCCCGAAATTCTTTATTAAATTCAACAAGGTCGGAATTGATTTTTTAAGATTCGACATAAACAAAATTATGTCATCGGCGTACAGGGAGATTTTATGTTCTGTTGGTCCAACTTTAATTCCATATATTTGTGACTGTAGACGTATCACCATCGCTAAAGGTTCAATTGCCATAGTAAACAGTAAAGGTGAAAGTGGACAGCCTTGTCGACATCCTCTATTGATTTTTATTGATTTTGAAATATTGTTATTTGTTAGAATTTCTGCAGTAGCATTATTATGTATTATCTGAACCCATTTTATGAAATTATTTCCAAGTCCAAACCTTTGTAAGACTTCAAAAAGAAAGGGCCATTCAACTCTATCAAAGGCTTTTTCGGCATCCAGTGATAAGAGAGCTGTATCCGGTGTTTCTTTATTAGAATAAATAATATTAAATAGTCTTCTTACATTATGGAAGCCTTGTCTACCCTTTATAAAGCCATTCTGATCTCGATTAATAATATTTGGTAAAATTTCTTGTATTCGTCTTGCTAAAATTTTACAAATTATCTTAAGGTCGGCATTTAATAGGCTTATTGGTCTCATATTTTCACATTTATTAGAGGGCTTACCTGGTTTTGGCAACAGTATAATTAAGGCATTATTCATATATGATGGTAAATTACTATTTTGAAATGCTTCTAAAACCATTTCCAAAAAAGGTTTTGTTAATTTATTCTTAAATTTTTTATAAAGGTCAACTGGAAGACCATCTGGTCCTGCACTTTTTCCTGATTTCATATTATCAATGGCTAGCCCAACTTCTTCTTGACTAATTTTAGACTCCAGTATCTCCCTATTTTCATTTGGAATACACGGTATAAATAGTTCATTCAAAAACCCATGTAGTTTTGTTAAGTCAGATTCATTTTTGGTATCATATAATTTTTCATAGTAATCTCTAAAGGCTCTATTAATTTCTGAGGGATCTATAACTACCTGTCCGTTACTTATAATACTGGTAATTGGTGTTTTAGATTCTAATTGTTTAATCTGCCATGCCAATAACTTTCCTGATTTTTCACCTTGTTCATAAAAAGATTGTTTCAATCTTAGAAGACTCGAGGCAGCTCTATTCGCTGATTTTTTGTCATATTCAGCTCTCAAAATCAGTAATTCGTTCTCCAACCTTGGATCTCTTCCTGCATATACTCTTTCTTGAAGAATTTTTATTTTATGTTCCAATTGGACTCTCTCCTCTCGAGTCTTCTTAGATTTTGAACCTGTATAACTAATAATATGTCCCCTAATAAAAGCTTTGAAAGCCTCCCACTTTACACATGCTGATGTTTGTGTAGTATTGATATCAAAGAACTCATCTATCTGTTTTTCTATATACTTAACAAATTCCTCATCCTGAAGCCATTTATGCTGAAATTGCCATCTACCTGGTTCCTTTGTCAATTTCTTATCTACATATATTAGACAGCAGGGTGCATGATCAGAGATCACGATGTTATCATAAAAACAGTTTTGAATCTTGGACCTTAATTCTGTGGAGATCAAAAAATAATCTATACGTAAGAATGTCTTGTAGGTATTGGAATAACAAGAGTATGCTTTAACTTGTGGTTTCATTTCTCTCCATAACTCCCCTGGCTCGGGATGAAAATGATGAGGTGAAAACATTTCCTTGCCATCTACTCCTAATTCTTTTTACATCTTGCTCTATTAGATGAGTTTCTTGTAAAAACACAATTTTTGAACCCATGTCTTTTATTTTATTCATAACTTGTTTAAGTTTTTTTAAATTTTGTAGACCTCTGCAATTCCATGAAGTTAAATTAAGATTAACGCTTTGATTTATAATCAATAGGGAGTTTGGGATTACCTTGCAGTGTAAACATGCTCAAACAGAAAAGCAAAAAAATGAGTGGTTGAACATTCACCCTACAAACTACACACAAACAAATTCCCCCTTCCCACATTTGTGGCAATCCCCCCAAAAGCAAAAGAAAAATTCCGTCTCCCGATATAGCCATCGACCGTTCCACACCCACGAGGAACAGCCAAAGCCACTCCTTCTTCATCCTCCCAATCACCCTAACTCTACTGCTTTTAATAACGTAACATTAACTCTCTTCTGTAATTTTCCAATTTAACTCCAAATTTTTTTTAGCAATTTTGTACTTTTTTTTTTAATATGTAATACATTCTATATTTTGTAATCTTGTTATATGCTTCTAATCAGTTAAATGCTCAAATATTCTACCCTATATTCTGTTCATGCTTAGCTCCCACCAGTCTCTTCCTGGATCTTCTTGATGAGCTCCTGCGCCTCCTCGGGGGTCTTGAAGATGCGTGTTCTGCCCTCATATGTGACCAGAAGTCTTGCAGGGTGAATCACTCCATGACGAATCTCAAGGTTGCGCAGTTCTTTGCGGATGGGGTCAAACTGCTTCCTTAATTGTTGGATTCCTGAGGCCAGATCTGGGTAGAACCGCACCTGCTGATCTTGGTATTTAATTTCTCCTTTGGCCCGCACCGCGTTGGAGATCGTCATCCTGTCTCTGTAGCTGAGAAACTTCATAATTAGCGTCCTCGGTGCTGCCTTGTTACCTCTCGGTGGGCCAATTCGGTGGGAGCTTTCCAAGACGACTTTTGATTTTAGCTCCGCGTTGTTCAGCGCCTCCGGGATCCACCCCTCCAAAAAGGAGCATGAATCACGACCTTCGGCTCCCTCCGGTAAACCCACCAGCCTCAGGTTGTTCCTTCTGGACCGAGATTCCAAGTCCAGAACGCTATTTTCCAAATCTTTATTTTTTTTTTCCAAAGTGCGCACCTTTATTTGAAGTCCGCTGATTTCATCCTCCGCACTTGAAACACGAAGCTCCGCCTGCGTCACTCGCTCCACGCAGTCACCCAACTCCTTTCTCATTGCATCCAACGCTGCCATAATCCCATCAAGTTTAGCGGAAAAGTCTGCTCTCATTGAGCTAATGGCAGCCAGCACTGCACCTGTGCCGCCATCGTCAGCAGCAGCAGTTACCGCACCACCGCTAGTTTCATCCGCCATATCCGCAGCTTTTTCTACTGCGCCACAAACTTTAAAGTCCATTAATTTGGACTGCTTCGGCGATTCAATTTTTCCCCCTCCTGATTTCCCAGCCTTAGTCTTCACCGGAATATCCTCACCCAAACGCTGGGAAAAGTTCTGTTCCAAATGAGAGAGTTATTTGCCGAATTTTTATTTCCAGGGGCAGAGCAGAGTGATACGTGTCCTTCTAGGCGGCCGCCATAACCGGAAGTCCCGTCATTATTTTATTTAGCTGTGGGAACTTTTTATAATAGGCTGGTCAAACTTCTATTGTTGCAGTTGTCTGCATCTCTCATTTCCTAAAAAGAGAATTTATTTATTGTATACATTTTAATATTGTTTACTTGAGATTTTTTTTTTTTTTATTGGCGAATTTACTGCTGGCAGTTTGCAGGGTTTTTTTGTTTGGTTTTTTTGTCAGAAAAGCTGTTCTCGCTTATACTAAAGATAAACAGTTTTATGTTTTGCATTTTATTTCCATACTGTACCGAAAATGAACCGAACCGTGACCTTAAAACCAAAGTACATACCGAAATGTGATTTTAGGCACACCGTTACACCCCTACTCAGGAATGATTTTAGCCCATTCTTCCACACAAACTGTCTTCAAATCTTGAAGGTTCCGTGGGTGTCTTCTATGAACTCTGATCTTCAGTTCGTTCCATAGATTTTCAATTGGATTCAGGTCAGGTGACTGACTGGGCCATTCTAGAAGCTTTATTTTCTTCCTCTGAAGCCAGTTGAGAGTCTCCTTGGCTGTGCGTCTGGGATCATTGTCTTGCTGAAATGTCCATCTTTGTTTCATCTTCAGCATCTTGGCAGATGGCAACAGGTTCTTATCAAGGATGTCTCTGTACATTTGTCCATTCATCTTTTCTTCAGTTATATGAAGTCTGCCTGTACCATGTGCTGAACCCCCCCCCACACACCATGATGGGATGTGCAGTGCCACATCTCCTCCAACCATGCTGTGTGTTGTGGCATCCAAAAAAAGTGTAATTTTGGTCTCAGACCAGACTATATTCTCTCAGTATTTTACTAGCTTTCCCAAATGTTGTGTAGCAAACTTTAACCGAGTTTCAACATGCTTTTTCTTCAGCAGTGGAGTCTCGCGAGGTGAGCGGGCATAGAACCCGTGTTGGTTGAGTGCAATACTTATTGTTTTCTTTGAAACAGCAGTACCTGCTAACTCCAGGTCTTTCTGGAGCTCTCCACGAGTGGTCTTTGGATCTTGGATAACAATTCTGATAATTCTTTTGACTCCTCTGTCAGAAATCTTGCAAGGAGCTCCTGGCCATGGCCAGTTTATGGTAAAATTATGTTCTTTTCACTTCTAAATGATGGCTCAAACGGTGGTCACTGGAACATTCAGCAGTTTAGAGATGTGCCTGTAACCAATACCATCAATATGTTTTGCAACAATAGGGTTGCAAAGTCTAGACAGAGCTCTTTGCTTCTACCCATCATGAGTTCTTTGTGGTGTGAAAATTTGATGTTGACAGATCTTTTTAAAGACTATCAGTCAGGACTTAACCAGCTGAAATTAATTTGCACTGATGGGGGATGGGATGGCTTCCTAAATTGTGATGGATTTCAGCTGACTTCTTGGATTTCTATGCCTTTTTGCACCGCTTTTTCTTCATGTATTCAGTCCTTATTCCCTGTGTCATTCCACTTTATTAAATATAACTTGTTTTGTGAACACAGTTGCCTTGATTTCTTTGTACTAGTGCATGCCCATAAAAAGTAGGGATGAACCGATCCAATCCGCCGTATCTGGTTCGATCCAGGCAAAATGGCTGGATCGGTATCGGTAAGGAATAAAAAGGATTTACCTGTCTGATACATCAGTAATATTAAAAAAAATTAAGGAGCGATCATGTTCTCATCTGCATTGCGCACGGCTCCTGTACACAGAGGCAGCGAGTGTCACTGGAGCCTGTCTGTGGGACTCGCCTCGGTATGTTGTTGTGTGGTAGCAGCATTTACAATTTTAACACCAGCAACTTGATAAAGCACTTGCAAAAGTATCACGGTAAAGGAGTATGCTGAATTCTGTCAAGAACCAAGCAGAAGAAAATGCTTTTCCTGCTCGGAGGCTGGGCACTAAAAGTGAAACCTAAGCAAAAGAATGAAACTGAAAGTAAAAACCAGGCTGGAGAGTGGAAACAAAAGACATAACATGGACTTACCTTTCGACAGAGAGTTACAGCTGATGAGAGGTAGGTGACAGGAATATAAATAGCAAATTATAACAGTGAACTGGAAGCAGGCTACAACAACAGAGCTCCAGGAAATGCAACAGGAATGACTTCAAAATAAGAGCATAATATCAGAAACACTGCTAAATCAACTAAAGACTAGGAGAATACTTATGATAATAATAATAATAATAATAATAATAATAAATATCAAAAAAGCAACTTAAAGGGTTAGTTCCTTTATTTTAAGATCTACAGCATTTTTTCCCTCATGCATAAAGTGGCACTTGGAATTTCATCTGAATGTTTACTTAAATACTCAGTTTCAAAGTTTTGCATAAACTTGCACTTAAAACTTCAGAATGCACATTTACATGGGGATGACCAGTGAAATGCTGCCAATGTTGCAAAGTTTAAAATTTTAAAAAAAACAGCAGCGTTGCTGAACTGAGTCAGATTTATAATATATTCTTTGACTTTTAGATTTCAATTCAATTCAATTCAACTTTATTTATATAGCGCCATTTCACAACAACAGTCATCTCATAGCACTATCAACTGTAGGGGGAACCCCCAAAGTTGCAGAAAGACCCCAGCAATCAGGCGATCCCCTGTGAGCAAGCACTTGGCGACGGTGGAGAGGAAAAACTCCCTTTTAACAGGAAGAAACCTCCAGCAGAACCAGGCTCAGGGAGGGGCAGTCATCTGCTGCGACTGGCTGGGGGGTGAGGGGATAGAGAAGGTGAAAAGAACAGACATGTAGAGAGCAAACAGCACGATGGGGACTCAATCTATGGGAGATAACAAACAAATGTTAATGACCAGCAAAAATAAATATTTCATTCAGAGTGAGGAAAGGAGTGAGGCCCAGTGCATTACTGGAGGTCCCCCAGCTGACTAAACCTATTAGCAGCATAACTAAGGGAGGGTTCAGAAACACATGATCCCTCCCTAATTGTAGGCTATATCAAAAAGGAAGGTTTTAGCCCTATTCTCAAAAACAGAGATTGAGTCTGACTCCCGAATCCAGATTGGCAGCTGGTTCCACAGGAGAGGAGCTTGATAACTGAAGGCTCTGCCTCCCATTGTACTTTTGGAGATTCTAGGTATTACAAGTAATCCTGCATTTTGGGAGCGTAGTGCTCTGTTAGGATAATACGGTAGTATCAGATCTTTTAAATAAAAAGGAGCCTGATTGTTTAGAGCTTTGTAAGTAAGAAGAAGGATTTTAAACTTAATTCTAAACTCTATGGGAAGCCAATGAAGGGAGGCCAGAACCGGAGAGATATGATCTCTCTTTCTAGTACCTGTTAAAACTCTTGCTGCAGCATTTTGGATCAGCTGAAGACTCTTTAAAGATGTTTTAGGACAGCCTGATAATAAAGAATTACAATAATCTAATCTCGAGCTAACAAAAGCGTGGATCAGTTTCTCAGCATCACTCTGAGACAAGATGTTCCTAATCTTAGCAATATTATGCAAATGATAGAAGGCAGTCTTAGAAACAAATTTAATATGTGAATTGAAGGACAGATCCTGATCAAAAATAATTCCAAGGTTCCTCACAGAGCTATTAAGAGAAAGAGTAACCGCATCCAAACTGAAAGTTTGATTTGGAAAGGATTTGTGGTTTTATATGTGTGCAAAATGCAACCAGTCCTTACCAAAGTATGTTCTGTACTTTTATTGTTTTAAATAAGAGAGATGGTGTTGGGTTTGGATCAGTATCGGCCGATACTCAAAGTCACAGTATCGGTATGGGACTTGGAAAAAGTGTCCAATCATGTGCCATGGAGGGCCAAGACCCTGCAAGTTTTCTCTTCTACCCAGTCTCTTCAGCAGGTGTTTTCACTTATCAGCAATCAGTGGGAAGAAGTTCAGTGAAATCTGCTGTTGAAGACACTGGTTGGAGGTAAGCCTCAGGGTTTCCTCTGGTAACATTTCCAGGTGGCGACCCACCACACTTGAAATTATGCCGCCCCTCTATGAGGAAATCCAAATTTAAGAAAAAAAATATGAAGGAATGACAGTCCGCAAGCGTGCACATGAACAGCACACATGACCGTCATCCGTGCGGAGTTCAGAAGCGCCCCACCTGCATGACCGCTCCAGTCGGCAGGCAGAGTGTCTCACTAGCGTCACTGTCCGAGAGAAACATGAGCTTATTAAAGTACTTTAAACACAGAAAAAAAAACAAAAAAACAGAAGAGGTATGTAAGCAGTGGAGGCATTTATGGTGGTTTTAACCCACTGGTAACGGGAGCAATAATGGAAGAGTGGCTTAGCTAGCAGATGTGGTTAGATGCTCGAGTTGGTTCATTTTGTCTTCTTTTTAATTATTAGTTTTTTGTTTTTCTTATTTTGGAGAAGAATAAAAAGGAGATGTTTTACCTTTACCTTGGTTAATATTAATTAACTAATTCATTTTCATTATTATGTACCTGGCAAGTTAAGATGACTGAAATTCACGAAGTCAATGACTTTAATCCATCAGCAGCCTTCAAACTAAATGTGCCAACATTTGGATTTCAAAATAAGGGAGATTTTTCCTGCTGTCTGGGTGGTGAGGAGATTTCTAAAAAACTATAAGTATATAGAAATATTTTAACAGAAATAACTGCATGTGTGGTCATTTAAGTTAATTTATTTCATTAAATACAATTTTATTTATTTTTTTCTTTTAAATCAGAGTTAAATTATTGTTCTGGTCTGGCTCTGCAAAATTATGGTCAAAAATTGTTATAAGGAAAAAGTAACAAAATTACCAGTCTGTTTCAAATTTATTAAAAAAAAGCAGTAATTTTATTTTAAAAAGTATTCAAAAATTAGCCATAAAATAATCCACAAATTTATAATAAAGTCTCAAATGTACAAGAAAAGTCCATTTTATAAGAGTAAGTTACAAATTTGAGGAAAATGGTTTCAAATTTAGATAAATTTACAGAGAAAAATAGAAAGATATAAGAAAATTGTTGTAAATTTTGGAGAAAAACCTCAAACCTTCAAGACTGAAGTCATTACTCTCTTTGTCAAGTTTACCCTTGGCCGGGGGATCGTGGGGATCGTGGGTTCGATCCCAGCCCCCGACCAACAGTGATCTGTGTGGAGTTTGCATGTTCTCCCCGTGTCTGCGTGGGTTTACCCCAGGATTTCTCCGGTTTCCTCCCACATGCCAAAAACATGCAGGTTAGGTTAATTGGAGACTCTAAAGTGGCCCTAAGTGTGAATGTGTGTGTGAATGGTTAAGGGATAGCGCCGTATCATGGCTGCTTCATCCATCCAGGTGGTGGATGACCCTCAATTTCCCCTCTGGGGATCAATAAAGTATACTAAATCTAAAAAAAAAAAAATTACTCAAGTTTTTAAGTGGGTGCTCTTTGTACCCTTAACTCAACTAGAAGTTTTTGGTTGTCTACTTTTAATTAATAATTTCAAAGCACTGCTTTTACATGAGTAGAATTTCTGGTAACTATACCCACCTCTGATCATATAATTTAAGTATGCATGAGTAAATTACTATTATGAATGTTTTTCCCTTCCCTACTCTCTCAGTGAAAAAAAAAGAGAAACACTAGAATAAAAATAAAAAAACAAACATATTTTTGTCATTTATGTAAACCATGACAAAAAAAATCCTGAAGGACAAAATGTGACACTTGGTATTTTCTAACCTTTTTGTATACCACCACAGACAGAGAGAGAACCTGAATTAGACAGAGCTCAGAGGGGGAAAGATGAGACAGAAGAGAGGAGCCAAGGAGAGGAAAGTGTTCAGGCAGATGGTCCTGCGGCCTCATGTACAAAGACTTGCATGGATTTCTTACTGAAAGATGACATATGTTTAAATCAAGAAAAAACCATATGCAAAAAAAATTCAGACGTATGAAACCATCCATATGCAGGAATCCAAGCATATTTCCTTTGTACATACCAATCTGCCTGAAATTGAATGCACGTGAGGAAATACCGGACTCCTCCTTTGACACGCCTCCATTTGAATATGCAATTAGATGCAAATAGGTATGCAAATAGACATATACAAGCCCAGCACGTTTGATTCTTCTGTATCCACGATCAAAAATAATGAATTTAATGGAATTTCATGGAAAGTGAGTTAGAGGCTTGTAAAAACATTTTGTTTGGCACGCTGTCCTCCGGCATTAGCGCTAGATACAGATAATTCAATAGCCTGCTCACAGCCCTATAAGATTAGTTTATTCATTCATTCATCTTCTTCCGCTTAATCCTTTCCGGGTTGTGGGGGGGCTGGAGCCTATCCCAGCATCTTTGGGCGAGAGGCACTGTTTCCTTTATTCAGACAGCGATGAGAAGGAGATGTTTATTTAACTTTGACATGTTGAGACTGATGTCTGCAATCGTCCTCAGCAGCGTCAGCTGATCGCTGTGATTTGGAGTGTGTGTAGTTCAGTGGCTATAGTGCCAGATTTCAAAATAGAAGGTTGCAGGTACAAGACCAGCTGTGACCTCCTTTTAGGAACCAGAATGGGAAATAAGTGTGAGTACTTTTGTGTGCCATTCCATTGTTTTTAAATGTATGTTGTATCTTTTATACAATGTTATTTTAAACGGTGAATCAATCAATCAGTCAATCAATTTGTGACCAGCCGGGTGGATCAGCTGGTTGAATTAAAGGAAAACAGTCACAAAAGAAAGACAATATGAACCTATTTAGTGGGTAGCCAAGGTCACCTGTCAGTTGAAAGCAGATCATATTGCACTCGGCAAGTACATATTTTATTTCCAAAATGCAAATCTCATCCTTTATAGTTATATACTACTTACATGGATTACACACACTTCTAAATGAATGAAGTGCGCCAGGGAATGGGTGAGACTGTTGCATTTCAAACTTTACGCATGTGTTTATTGACATAACTACTGTACACACAGACAGTTGGGGGCTTGGTAGAATGCTGTGAAACTGTAGTTTAATCAGCAAAAAAAGAAAGTCACTTGCTCAAATCACTGAGTTGTAATGAAGCCTTGGAGACAGGGTGATATTTCGGAGCGCACAGGCACGTTCCACAAGGACTGCCCATCAAAGCCTAAACCGGCTGACAAGCCAGTCATCATCCTCAGCCAGAAAATCTTCTGTCTCTAAATACCCTTTCGCTTCTCACTGCGCGATTTCCAATGTCCTCTAATCCTCTGTTGTTAGAGGCATTTTCTGCACTCCTTTGTGCTTGCCTTTATATCCACTCATCTAATTGCGCACACTTGGATGTTTGTTCATCATGTGTCTGGTGTGTACAATCATTTTTACGCCATTATCAGTCTCCCAACATCACCTCTAAGTGTTGCCAATGGACCAGTAACAGTAGAAACGTGCGTACGCCAGCCATGAAGTTGGCGTGGGGCTGCGCATATTTCCACGGTCATTTCATTCTTGATATAGCTGAAATTTTCCATAGAAAAGGATGCACGCCATGTTTTTGTGCGGAAGTACCCTTTGTACATGAAGCCTGGAGAGGTGAGAGCAGCGGAAGGAAAGAAGGATGACACCAGTAAAAAGTCCAAACACAGGACGTCTGGTTGGGACCCCAGCTGGCCTAATATTCTAACATTCAAGCCTCGGTTGTACAATACTTCAAATGATAAGTTCCATATGAAAAGTTACTGTGCAAAATTTAAAAAAAAGAAATAAATGGTATAAAATTAACATTTTCCAGTTACAATAGTGTCATGTCTTTTCTGCCCCCCGCTGGAAAAATATGTTACCACCACGCTTCCGGATGAACAGCGGCCGATGGGGTCTCCTTCTCCCTTTCCTCATGTCCACTATCATCTCCTTTGTCTTGTCCGTGTTGAGGGTGAGGTTGTTGTCCTCACACCATGACACCAGGTTGGCCACCTCCCTCCTGTAGGATGCTTCATCATCACCAGTGATGCGTCCTATCACTGCTGTGTCATCTGCGAACTTTAGGATGATATTGTCCTTGTAGGAGGCAACACAGTCACGGGTGAAGAGGCTGTAGAGGATGGGGCTGAGAACACAACCCTGTGGGACACCTGTGTTTATGATGATGCTGGCTGAGGTCCTGTTACCCATTCTGACAGACTGAGGCCTGCCAGTTAGAAAGTCCAGTAGTCAGTCACAGAGGGTGGGGTGCAGGCCAAGTGAAGACAGTTTGTTGGTGAGTTTGTGGGGGATGACCATGTTGAAGGTGGAGCTGTAGTCGACAAAGAGCATCCTAATGTGGGAATATTTATCTTCCAGGTGGGAAAGAGAATAATGGAGTGCTGCAGCGATGGCATCTGAGGTGGACCTGTTGGGCTGGTAAGCGTACTGCAGGGGGTCCAGGGTGCCCGGTTTGCTGTTCTGAATGAGGGGCAGCACCACTCTGTCGAAACACTTCATGATGATTGGAGTGAGTGCTACCGATCTGTAATCATTCAGACAGGCCGGTGGGCTCCTTTTGGGGAGAGGGATGATGGTTGTTGTTTTGAAGCAGGAGGGGACTATGTTCTGGTTGAGGGAGAGGTTGAAGATTGCTGTGAGAATGTCAGTCAGCTCTAAAGCACATGCTCTGAGGGCCCGCCCAGGTATGTTGTCTGGTCCTGGTGCCTTGCGGGGGTTGATATTCCTCAGTGCTTTGTTTACCTGGCCTGGTGAGACTCTTATGGCCCTTTTCCACTAGTACCCACTCGGCCCTACTCGGCTCTACTCGGCCCAGTTTGTAGCCTTTTCCATTAGTACCTGGTACCTAGTACCGGGTACTTTTTTAGTACCGACTCACGGCCAGGGTACAACTGCACTGAGTCGAGCCGAGAATGTGACATCAACAGACTGCAGGCCACTGATTGGTCAGGGGGTAACGTCATGAAAGCGTCCGTCTTCTGAAGAATCGCTAAACCGCCATTTGCAAAAGTTCACGGAGTAAACTCGGTCACCGAGTAAACACGATATTAATAGAGATGGCATTGTAGGTTTCACGGAAATCTACACCGTGGTCCAACGAAGAGGAGCGGAGTTTTCTGTGCTTGGTGGCAGATAGTATTCAGAGCGACATGGAGCGACCCCACAATGAAACAGATGGCAGCCCAGCATAGAAATGGACTATGGACAAGCTGAAGATGAAAGTGAGAGAACCATTGATGGTGAGTGATTTGTGATATTGTGCATCTTTCCGCTTATTTATTATTTAATTTATTTACCTGTTGGTGGTAAGCGCACTTTTTGAGCAATACAACGCTGTCCTGTGCTGACTAACAAGTGTTAGCTAGTAGCTAGCTAGCTAATAGCAAACTGCTGATTCACGCTTGCTTTGTCCGAAGTATTCGCTCGTGAGAGCAAAACGATGAATTATGTTAATCCTGGTTAAAGTCCTGGTTTGTGTACGTGTTGCACTTTGGTGCTGTGCATTAAGTTGTGTGTAATTTCTTTCTAGAATCTGTTTCCACATGCCAGGGGTTAGCCACCCTCGGGAGTGTTGTGTTTTTACAGGTCAAGTGGACCCCAGGATCCAAAATCTCAACATATACAAGTGCATTGTCAAACTAGTGATTTATAAAGTGATTCATATAATTTTCTAAAGCGTCAGAATAGACCCACACACCTATTCTGTGGATTTTCCAAAAAAGGTGTTGGAACAGTGTTGCTGTGCTGTTTCTGTTCCACCATAAATCCCTGGATTGAAAATGTACTTGTACCTGTACAGAGTGGATCCTGGGGTGCTCACTGGTCAGGGAAACAAAGCATTTTTGTCACATCCCACCACTGTCTTTCACAAGTGTATTTCCCTAATACAGGTACATCTCCAAAAATTAGAATATCATGAAAAAGTTCAATATTTTTTGTCACTCATTTCGGAAAGTGAAACCCATATATTATATACAGTAGATTCATTACACAGACAGTGATATATTTCAAGCATTTATTTATTTTAATTTTGATGATTATGGCTTATAGCCCCTGAAAACCCCAATTCAGTTTTGCAAAAAATTAGAATATGATATAAAATTAATTTAAAAAAAATAGTTTTTAAATAGAAATGTTGGCTGCTGAAATGTTGGTTAACATGGGCTGTAGCCATAATCTTCGAAATTAAAATAAACACTTGCAATACTGTATATCACTGTCCGTGTAATGAATCTATATATGGGTTTCACTTTCTGAAATGAGTGACAAAAATATATTGAACTTTTTCATGATCTTCTAATTTTTTGAGATGTACCTGTATATGTGTTGAACTTGCTTGAACTAACCACCATCCATTTCTGTCTTTGGTCTAGGCAAGAGGAAGGGAAAAGGAGGAACGAAACAACGAACCTCGCCACTGTGGAAAGTACTGAAATCCTTTGCGTTTTATAGGTAAAGTGCCAAAACCAAAGTAGCACAATTTCCACTTAATATAAAATGGACTGAACTGAAATTTATTTGACTGTGTGAATATTAATTACAGAATAATTGAAAATGAATGGCACATCAACAGTAAAATAAACCGCTTGTTAATGTATTTATTTTTTTTGTCAGTTCACTTGTGTGATCCTCTGTGAGTTATGTTCATAACTGTATGTTGCACTTTGGGGAATGGGAGTTGTTCAGTCATCAATATAATTTAGTTTATATGTGTAGTTTATAGTCTATCCTCAATAAACTCATGCAGTATTATAATAGCAGGACAATTACAAATATTTGAGACCCATTGTAGTGCTTCCTTTTATATTTTAGCAATACAAGTACAAAACACAGCCCACACTTGAAGCCAGGGCAAGAAGAGACACAGCGGTGACAGAGCGGTGGCTAAACTTTTATTGATAAAAACTCCATATTTTGACTGAGCGACTCCATACTCCGTGATGCACACCCTCAGTTAAAGTACTAGATTCCATTCAAGTGAATGTATTAATTCATTCTGATTGCTGAGGCCACAGTAAAAACAAATGATTTTAAATGTAACCCAGCCCTTGTAAAATCTACTTTACTGAAGCGCAGCTACATGAAAATTGTGATTAAATACAACAACGAAGTGCTTTATTGTCACATTCCACCACTGGCTTTTAGCAACAAGTGTATTTCCCAAATATGTTTTAAACTTGCATTAATTAACCACCTCCCATTTCTGTCTTTTGTCTAAGCAAGAGGGAAACGATCCACCCAAACCAGACCGTTCGTCACTATTTACAGAGATGCAGGTTGAAGATCTGCTGAACTGGGTCCAGCTTGAGCGGCACATCCCAGGTGCTTCTCAGTGAGGCAGCATGGCCGGCGTGTGTGACCCATCTTAAGTTTTTTTTTTTTTTTTTTTTTACAGTTTGAATTTTGCACATTCTGAATAATCTGGATTTTGCTGCTGATTGTAATAAACAATTTAGTGACTTATGTGTTTGCATCATGATTTTCTATTTTGTCTGTTAAGGCACCAGTGGGAAAAGAGTCAACAATACAAACCATTTATCAATGACTTTGAAAATAATGGCTCATTTTTAAGAAAAAGTAACCAAAACAATTATTTTATTTACTGAAGACTGTATTGTTGGATGTGCCACCACAGAAGACACTGCACACTTTAGTGACAGTACCAGTATATGAAGGAATTCTGGGCCATATTAGCTTCTGTACTTTATCATAATGGGTTAGGGCAGGGGTGTCCAATCATGTGCAATGGAGGGCCAAGACCCTGCAGGCTTTACCTCCAACCAGTGTCTTCAACAGCAGATTCCACTGAATTTCTTCCACTGACTGCTGATCAGTGAAAACACCTGCTGAAGAGACTGGGTAGAAGAGAAAACCTGCAGGGTCTTGGCCCTCCATGGCACATGATTGGACACCCCTGGGTTAGGGTTTAATGGGATTTAACATTTTAACACAAACTGCTTTATGGTTCATAATTCTGTTGACAGACTTACACCAAACCAAAAGTGATTTCTCAAACTGCTGGATTGTTCTTACTAGACAGCTTTTCTAATCTGTTAGTATTTAATTTATGTCACTTGGTGGCAACCTTCACACACTGTATAAAACAAGAGACACATCTGCAGAAATTTCAAAGGTTTATTGTTGGTGCAATACTACTTGAATACATGTATAGTACATTGTTGATGCAGAGAATATATATTTCTACAGTACATGTATCTAGTAAATCAAGTATTTTCCATGTAACCTTGTGACTGCATTATTTTAATTGCTTTTAATCCTAGATCAAGTTTGTTTTGGCCTAAAATGCATCATAATTGTCAAATATATCTTATTATACCTAACTCAGTACTGTTTACCTTTTGAATATATATTTTGTGGCTAATATAACTACAACCTGGCGATCAAGTTGTGTCAGCTGATCACTTTTTGCCATGACACCACCACAGACTCAGTGCTGCTGGAGCAGGTACGCCCCATGACGTCTCAACAGTCTCTCCATGATTTTCACTCAGATCAGAGTAATTTGTTGTACAGGAAGCTAAACGTTTCTACAGACATGCTTAAGCTCGATAACAACTGATCGTTTGTGAAGCTGGTGTGACATCAGTGAGAGGCTGTCTTGAGCGCCAGACCCACGGTTTGAAGCGGTAATTTTCCCACAACAGAGCCATTGAAACACACACATACAGCATACATATTTTAGTACCTAATAGCGATAACTTGCAGACATTACAGTGTAGTACGACGTACTTAAAGCAAACTAGCATTAGCTAGTTTGCTAGCGCAAACTAGCTATCGCATCCAGCTACAATGCTCTGCACTGTGTGTCTGTGTGTGTGTGTGTATATATATATATTTTATAGTAATACGTACATATGTTTATTAGCTGCTCTTGCTTGCTTGTTTTTTTTTCTTGCCTTCTGATTGTTGCTCTGAGTGTTGCTATCCCTGTGCTGTTGCAATCCTGGAATTTCCCCGTTGTGGGACTAATAAAGGCTTATCTTATCTTATCTTATCTTATCCTCACGTCTTCGGCTCTATGGCTTCCCAGACGCCCCAGTACGTTTCCAGAGTGTTTTGTCTCACTGCCCGTACCCTTGTCTGGTGGTCCTTTTTGGCCTTTACGGTGACAAACAGCCAGAGACAGAGGAGTCGCCTTGTCCAGCCGCAATGTTATGTTTTGCTTGGGTCGCGTGTTTTACATCACAGGAGTGTGGTGCCGCTTTGCTGTAAAAAAATCCCACCTACCCCAGGCGTACCCAGCTGTACCCAGCTGCAATGGAAACACAACCGAGCCAAACCGAGTAGAGCCGAGTAGTATAGAGTAAGGCCGACTGGGTACTAGTGGAAAAGGGCCATTAGTGGAGGGGTAGGGTGCGTGGGTGTGTGTCTCCTTTCTGCACTGTAGCTGGTGGTCTCAAAGCGGGTGTAAAAGATGTTGAGATCGTCCGGCAGGCTGTCTGTGGAGCTAGTGGTGCTGCTGTTGGTCCTCTTGCAGTCTGTGATGTGTTGCAGGCCTTGCCACATGCACCCCGGGTCAGGAGTGGAGTAGAGGCTGTCCAGCCTTTCTCTGTACTGCCTCTTGGCTGTTGTTATAGCCTTTCTCAGTCCATACTTTGCAGCTTTGTACTCAACCTCACAGCCTGATTTAAATGCACGAGAGCGGGCACGTAGCATCTGACGTACCTGACTGTTGATCCAGGGCTTCTGGTTGGGGAACTTCCTGGCCTGTATGGTGGGTACGATGGTATCAACGCACGTGCTGATGTACCCAGTCA
This sequence comes from Pholidichthys leucotaenia, assembly GCA_020510985.1. NCBI lineage: Eukaryota > Metazoa > Chordata > Actinopteri > Cichliformes > Pholidichthyidae > Pholidichthys > Pholidichthys leucotaenia. The sequence goes on from CM035846.1 coordinate 311,770,093, forward strand.
CGTATTCAGCATAATTCTGTATGTTTACAGAAGAATCTTCTCGGGTGGCTGCAGCTTTAAACACATCCCAGTCTGTGCAGGCAAAACAGTCTTGTAGGGTGCTCTCAGTCTCTGGAGTCCAGCGCTTAATTTGCTTAATAACAGGGTTTGTTTGTTTCAGCTTTTGTCTGTAGGTTGGGTACATAAACAGTGAGATGTGATCTGACTGTCCGAAGTGGGGGCGGGGTGCCGTTCTGTCGGCACCACGTATGTTGCAATAAACATGATCCAATGTGCTTTTATCGCGGGTGGGAATGTTCACATGATCCATGATCCATGCTCCGCACTGGGTGTGTTTATATTTATATATCTATATATTTATTCCATCTAGCTACAATGCTCCGCACTGTGTGTTTATTAGGGATGGGCATTCGGTGAAATTTTCTTCACCGATCGTCGGGAGAATTAATGATTAATAATCGGTTAATCATTAACATTTTTAGGTACGTAACAAGGCAGGTAGACTACATTAGCCGCACAACTCAAATCCACCTCTCTCTCTCAAATCCCTCTCTCTCTGTTCGCTGTTCTCGGGTTGGCTCGGCTCGGGAATCTCGCAAGCTGATTGGCCGAGACGTTTCACCCCGCAAGCTGATTGGCCGAGACGTTTTACCCAGCTTCTGTCCCTGCCGAGCGGCCACCCAACAAACGAAGACCGCATTCATTGCTCTATCGCTCGTGTTACTTAGTCTAGCCGCGCGGAACTTTTTGCTGTTCTCTTGTGCCATTTTGTGCGAAATAGTCTTCCTGTCGAGCCACTACGCTGCCTCCTGCAGCTTCCCTCGACGATCCTGCGCCTCTAGCACCTGAGGAGCAGTAAAGCTCTCATTAACCTGTGCAGTAAATCATTTTCATCTTGAGTTACGTATCTTGTTATAAGAATAAAAGAGTTCTAAAAACATATTTATGTACACTTTATTTACATCTACGTATGTATGTACACTTACACGTGTGTGTGTGTCTTCTACCGAATCTTCATGACCTTCTCAATAAAGTTTCTGAAAAAAAAAAAAGAATCTTCACCGACCGCCATTACTCAGCGCGCAACCACTGTTGGCGGTTTCTTCGCGTAATAAGGGTGTTCCATGGACCCTGTCGATGAGGTATATTTGTATGCTGCATTGCAGTGATTGCAGTACACCTGGTCATTTTTTAAATTGAAATGGTCCCACGCAACACTTCGCCGTAACCGCTTCATGATTTGGCGATTGCCCTACGGAAGCGCGCATGTATCAACTGAGGCACGCCAGGGTACGGCGATGGTGTAATGTTGCCCCCTGGTGCCCAAATTTTGCCATTGCATTGTTGGAGGACGGCCGTGCACTAGGCCTAATAACCTCGGATTGTTTAAAAAAAAAAACGGTTTGTCGACGAAAATGAACTTCCTCTGTGAAATTCTTAATGATCAATTATCGGTTAATCGGTAAATTATGCCCATCCCTAGTGTTTATATATCTATATATTATTCCATCTAGCTACAATGCTCCGCACTGTGTGTGTTTATATATTTACATATTTATTCCACCTAGCTGCAATGCTCCGTACTGTGGGTGTTTATATATTTACATATTTATTCCATCTAGCTACAATGCTCCGCACTGTGTGTTTATATACTCATATATTTATTCCATCCAGCTACAATGCTCTGCACTGTGTCTGTGTATATATACATATATATATATATACAGTATATATATATTTATAGTAATATGTACATATGTATATTAGCTGCTCTTGCTTTTTTTTCTTGCCTTCTGATTGTTGCTCTGAGTGTTGCTATCCCTGTGCTGTTGCAATCCTGGAATTTCCCCATTGTGGGACTAATAAAGGCTTATCTTATCTTATCTTATGATGGTAATATTTGGGAAGTACAGTCCGTAAATTGCACTGGTTAAAGTCGCCAGCAACAATAAAAACAGCACTGGGATGTTTCGTCTCTACTGCACTGATGACGTCATGGAGTTTGTTTAGTGCTACTGTGTAGTTGCTTTGCGGGCAGATGTAAACAGCGGCCAAAAATACAGCGGTAAATTCCCTTGGTAGATAATAGGGATGGCATTTCAGCAGTAAAATAGGCTATTATTGTGTTGATGAGTGTATATGTCTATGTGTGGGTATGGTGTGTCTTGAAAGAAATTCTAGGTCACTGCACATTTACTTACTGACATGACTCCAATTATACTTTTAACACCCATACACACTTGCAATTACATTAAACTGCTGTGTCATTACAGAGTATAAATGAATACCAGAGAGGCCACATAAAGTCTGCATAAAGGCTGTGTTATAGTTTCCGTGCTGCTCCTGAGGCCTCATGTTGTTGCATTCTTTTAGTTTAAATTAAATCTTTCTCACATATGAGAGCAGTCTTTTTGCAGAAGGAAACCTCTTTCCAGGAAAATACATTGTGCTTTACAGTACAATATGCTTTACAGAAAATACAATCTGTATCAAGAACACAGGCTCTAATACTATTCCAGGGTTTCTGCTGGTAATATTTCTGCGTGGCGGCCCACTATGCCAGAAACTGAGCCGCCACACTAAGAAAAATAAATAAATGACGCTCCACAAGTGTGCACATGAACAATGCACATGGCAGTCATCCGTGTTGGAGTTCGGAAGTGCGCCGCCTGCGTGACTGTTCCAGTCAGCAGGCAGATGTGTCTATCTAGCATTGCTGTCCGAGAGAAGCATGAGCTTATTAAGGTACTTTAAAACAAGGAAAAAAGCAGAAGAGGTATGTAAGCAATGGAGGCATTTATCGTGGTTTTAACCCGCTGGTAACAGGAACAATAATGAGTCGCTTAGCAAACAGGTGTGGTTAGGCTTCATATGCAGGCTAACTGAGGAAAAGGTAAGGGTGCCTGAACTGTTGAGGCTTCACCAACCACTACAATATTAACTAATTTATTGTCCTTAGGTTTGACTGTGAGAGTGAATGGTTGTCTGTCTCTCTGTGTTGGCCCTGCGATGGACTGGCGATCTGTCCAGGGTGTATCCTGCCTCTCGCCCAAAGATGCTGGGATAGGCTCCAGCCCCCCCGCGACCCGTAAAGGATTAAGCGGAAGAAGATGGATGGATGGATGGATGTTCATTATTATGTACCTGGCATGAAGTCAGTGACGTTAATCCATCAACATCCTCCAGCCTTCAGACAACCTAAACCTGCCAACATTTGGATTTCAAAATAAGGGAGGTTTTTCCTGTTGTCTGGGTGATGAGAAGAGTTCTAAAAAACTATAAATACAAATATTATAACAGAAATAACAGCATCTTTGGTAATTTTAGTTTATTTCATTAAAAATAATGTTATTAATATTTTTCTTTGAAATAAAAGTTAAAATTTTTGTTCTATCCTGGCTCTGCATACTTATGGTCAAAAGTGTAAATTGAAAAAAAAGTCAGTTTTTTTAAAATAAAAAATAGACAAATTAGCCATAAAATAATCCACAAGTTTATAATAAAGTCTCAAATGTACAAGAAAAGTCATAATTTACAAGAGGAAATTACAAACTTGAAGAAAATGTTTGCAGATTTAGGTTAAAACAAATTTACAGAGAAAAAAAGTAGAAAACTACAAGAAAATGGTTATAAATATAGGAGAAAAACCTCAAACCTTCAAAATGAAAATCATTTCTCAAGTACTTTTTAAGTGCTTTTGTACTCTTGCACAGCTCAACTAGTAATTTTTGGGGGGTTTTTACTTTTAACTCTTGAAAGATATGAATTTTAGTCCCGAACTGATAAGACTACTGGAATCTCTCTAATCAGCAAAGAGCCATCATCAGACTTGAAAATATCACAACTCAGTCCTTTGATATAGGCAAAGGAGTAAGGCAGGGGTGTATTCTATCTCCACAACTCTTTAGTTTGTGTACAGAAGACATCAAGATAAATGTAGAAACAGACAACAGAAGCAAGGACTATGATGAGGTAGTAATACATGGTGAAAAGCTTAGGGATCTGAGATGCTGATGACACAGCACTTCAATCAACAACAATAAAAGGCCTGAAAACTCTTGTGGAAGCAACCGAAGAACACAGCAAAAACAAAGGTCTTTTACTTAATACCAAAAAGACAAAAACCATGGACACTGACAAGTGCTCTACTAAAACAAATATTGGCATAAATGGAGAAACAGTTCAAAATGTTAAACATTTTGAACTCCTATGTGCAAGATTCCAAGGTGATGGTAGTTCCAAAAGTGAGGTCAGAAGACGACTAGCCATTACAAAACAAAAGTTATCCAACATGAAGATATCTGGAAAGGACAGAGCAATGAAACAGACCTATGTGTCCTAAAGACCTGTATTTTCCCCATTGCCTTATATGGTTGCAAGGCACGGACACCTCTTAAAGATGACATAAAAATCTTGGCCTTTGAAATGTCATGCTATAGAGAAATCCTGAAAATCCCATGGACAGCCAAGTTAAGGAACGAAGAAGTGTGAAAGATTCTATGCCTAAAGAAAAGTCACCTCCAAAAACAAATGAAAAAACAAAAGCAGTTATACTTCGGCCATATCAAAAGACATGACACACTAGAAAAAACAGTTCTGGAAGGCAAGCTCAATGGCAAAAGAAGCAGAGGCAGACCAAGAAGGTGTAGGGAAAACGACAAAGAAGACCGGCTGCAAATGAGCGTTACAGAGGCTGGACGACTCCTTCAAGACCGTACTGCCTTTAGGGAAAGAATTTGGGCGGCCACGTCCAGAGGGATATCGTTCTACCCCGATGCCTCTGAGGATACGCCGTAATGAATGGACGGACGGACTTCTAATTAGTAATTTTATAAGACAACACTGCTTTTACATGAGTGCAGTTTCTGGTTACTATACCCAAGTATGCATAAGTGCATTATGAATGTTATTATGTATTATGAATGTTTTTTCCCTTTGAGTGTCATGTTTTCTCATTTTTACAGGCATTACATACCCCCACCCCCCAAAAAATAGATCAAAATCTTTAAACCAGAGGAAACACTGCTATTCCAAGTCCCAAAGCAATGATGTCCCTAACATGCTACTTATATCTGTTGTCATTCATAGGTCACATGACTTCATTGAACCATCGTTACGGCATTTCCCATAATTATAAAAATTCACACAAATACCTCTGTTAGGTCGATTCTGTCATGTCATCTTCTAAAACCAGTGACAACATCAATCAGCCATCGGAGGTCATTTAGGCATTGGTGTGTGTGGAGATGAGAGACCAACTTGGCTGATCCATGTCCTTTTGCTGAAGATGTCATGGCAGTCACATGAGTACATATCCACACAAGATTAATGTATGTGAGGTCATACGCGTCAGTGTGGAAGACAAAGGAGGTGAACAGCTGATGGGCTGATAGACTGAGGAAGGAAGGGGTTAAAAGAGGAAACGGGCCAGAAAAGGGCCAGGGTTGTGATATATATGAAAGGTTAAAGAGGATTTTCTTGTCCTTCTGGCAGAATATAAAATATGGCTTGAAGAGTTACAAAACATTTTTAGAGGTGGCTGACCAATCAACTCATGTTCTATGACAAACATGAATAATACCTGGAAATTATTAAAAGAAATAATAAATAAGAATAAAATTAATGGAAAAAATCTCTCCTATTTGTACTCTGATAATGAAATTATTAGTGGCAATGACAAAATTGCAGATAAATTCAATGAATACTTTATTATTGTTGGGAAAACAATGGCTAACTCCATCGATAATGATAAATATGACATTTTACACAAAAATACTATGAAAATCCATTGTTTATCAAGGATACAGATGAAAAAGAGATTATTTATATTGTTCATAAATTCAAAAATAAAAAATCTATAGACTGTAATAGTTATGACATGTTCCTGATTAAAAATATAATAGATTATATAAAGCCTTTTACATACATTTGCAATTTATCACTGAAGTTGGGAAAATTTCCTAGACAAATGAAAGTTGTGGGCAGCGCAGTGGTGGAGTGGTTAGCACTGCGGCAGCACAGCAACTCACCCTTGGCCAGGGGATCCTGGGTTCGATCCCAGCCCCCGACCAACAGTGATCTGTGTGGAGTTTGCATGATCTCCCCGTGTCTGCGTGGGTTTACTCTGGAATTTCTCTGGTTTCCTCCCACATGCCAAAAACATGCAAGTTAGGTTAATTGGCATCAAACTGGGGATCCTAAATTGTCCTTAGGTATGACTGTGAGAGTGAATGGTTGTCTGTCTGTCTGTGTTGGCCCTGCGGTGGACTGGTGATCTGTCCAGGGTGTACCCTGCCTCTCACCCAAAGATGCTGGGATAGGCTCCAGCCCCCCCCCCCCCCCGTGACCCGAAAAGGATTAAGCGGAAGAAGATGGATGGATGGATGGATGGAAATGAAAGTTCCTAAAATAATACCTTTGCATAGAAATGGTGATACACACATTCACAAATTATAGGCCAATCTCTCTCTTACCACGGTTTTCAAAAATTTTGGAAAAATTATTTGTTATAAGGTTGGAAAATTTCATTGCTAAATATAATTTACTTTGTGATCAACAATATGGTTTCAGACAAAAACGGACCACGTTGCTTGCACTTTTTGATTTCTTAGAACAAGTTTCAAATACAATTGAAAGTAAGAAACACGCTCTTGCTATTTTTCTAGACCTACAAAAAGCTTTTGATACTGTCTATCACAAACTACTCGGGTAAATTGCAACAGTATGGTATCAGAGGACTGGCTTATGATTGGTTATGCAATTACTTGGAAGATAGATATCAGTATGTTCATATTAATAACACTGACTCAATTTTGCTAAAGGTAACGTGGTGTGCCACAAGGCTGTGTGCTTGGCTTGATTTATGTTTGATTTCCAAGTCAGTGAAGTGTATTTTGTTTGCTGATGACACGACTTTTATTTGTAGTGGGGAATATTGTGAGCAGCTTCTGGATACAGTGGAACATGAATTTCAGATTATTAAGAAATGGTTTGACTTAAACAAATTGTCTCTTCATCTCGGTAAAACCAAATGTGTAATATTTGGAAATTCCACAGTAAATACAAATAGAAAACTCAAAATAAATGACACTGAAATTGACACACTTCTGGAAACTAAATTTCTAGGCGTTATTGTTGATAGTAAATTAAATTGGAAATCACATATAAATTATGTCAAAACTAAAATGGCCAAATCAGCAGCTATATTAAAAAAAAAGTAAAAGGCTTATGTCACAAATCATTATATATTTTATACAATTCACTTATTGTTTCATATATGTGCTATTGTGTAGAAGTTTGGGGAAATATAAAACAAGCATACAGCCAATCTTTTATCAACAAAAAAGCTATACGGATCATAACCAATAAACCTTAAATTCGGTATTTATTGAATTAGGTGCATTAAAATTTCCTGATTTAGTAGATTACAGTAAAATTCAAATAATGTGTTGATGAAAGATAGTAAAAGAAAGGGTATTATTTCAGAGTTTTATAACTCATTGACACTATTTTCAAGTGAAAACTCACTGAAAAGATTAAACTACTGGAAAGAAGATCTGCAAACTGAAATTCCAGAGGAACAATGGGAATTGGCTTGTACAGAAGCTCAAACCAAATCAACAAATGTACGCCTTAAATTGATACACTTCAAATGGTTAATGCGGATGTATGTTACACCGGAGGAGTTAAATAGATATAACAAAAATATACCAGATACGTGCACAAAATGTATGGAAAGTAAAGGAACTCTATTTCATTGTATATGGGAATGTAGATTAATAAGAATGTTTTGGGAAGAGGTGAGGGTAACAATTGAAAAAATAATCTCAAAACAAATCATATTGAATCCTAAACTGTTTTTGTTGGGTCTGTACCCAGAAAAGCATAATTTTAATAAAAGTGAAAGAACATTCATAGACCTCAGTTTGCTTAATGCCAAAAAATGTATTGCACTATTATGGAAAAAGACTTATAGACCAGATGTGACTCAGTGGTTAAGACAGATGTTAACAAACCTTCCATTAGAAAGAATAACATATATACTGAAATCAAAGGAAATTGTGTTTGAGAATATATGGAGACCTTTTATTGATTATGTAAAAAATTTAAACATAACTCTTGAAGAAGAAGGTGAATGATATGTGCGGACCTTGTAAATTCCAAACTGGTGAATATAATATGTATACTTATGTGTTGGATTGTCTAGGCTAAACAGAGGAGCATTGTTGAAGATTTGATTTTGTTGGTGGTTGTTGGTGTTTTTTAGTGCATTTTTTTTTTGTAGTACTTTAGTGTTAGTGTTTGATTGTTTGTATCATGTTTGTTTAAAAAAAAAAAAGGTTCAATAAAGATATTGTGGAAAAAAAAAATTCAAATAATGTATAAGGCAGACAATGGACATTTACCACTGACTATTCAGAAGCTCTTTAAAATTAGAAAAAATGCATTTAATTTATGAGGAAATCTTGTTTTTGTAAAACCTCATTTTCAAACTAATACAAAGCAACACTGTTTCTGTTAAGGGTGTTGAACCCTGGAACAATTGTCCTGACAATATTAAAATTGTCATGGTCTGAGCACCGATCTCATCCGCGCTCAGGTCATGCAGTATTTTCCTCCCATTCTGTATTTAGCCCTGGTGGGCTCTCTGAGCTCTTATTTTGACAGAGCCAAGCAGCACAGCTGGTGCTGATTCAGCTGATGACACCCTCATCAGCTGATTAATTATCCTGCCCTATTTAAGGGAGCAGCTCCTGTCACTCGGGGCTGCGACCTCGCATTTTCCGGACTGGTTTCCCTACGTCCGAAGCCAGTTCCTTTCAGCGTCCTATTCGCATGCAAGTGTTGTATCCTTGTCTCCCTAGTTCTCAGTATATCATAGGGTGTCTTAGCCCTAGTCCGTATTTGTGTTTTGCCCCACGAGGCTCATTATTTTGTAGTGTATGTCTACCTTTAATAAATGTGCAAACTCTACGGCTGCCTATAGTGTCTCATTAGCGGTCCGCGAGGACCGCTCCACGACAAAAATGTGTAGAACAGATAAACTGTTTAAGAAAATGTGCAAGGAAAAGTTACTTTCTCAGTGTCATGTACCTGTTTAGAATATGACATTAATTGTGTTTTTTTGTTTGGATTTTTGCCTCAGGATAATTTGTGTTTTTTGGTGCTTTTTTCCCCCCTCTGTAGAGGTTGATGATGTATAAGTTTATGTAATGGAAAAAGTGGTAGGTTATATAAGCTTTGCTTCCACCTACACCCTTTCGGGGGTTTTTTGTTTTTTTTATCTTCTCTTGTATTTTTATGTATTTTTATGTGTTGTAAAATTAACCGAATAAACTTGAACTAACTAAACTGACATTTTGAATAATCTTATGAAGCAAGTTTCCTTCAGAAAATTTCCTTTGGAACTGCAATCTTTGCCAAATAAAGATTTTTCACTTTATACTGTACATAAAAACATGACACTTTTGTTTGTTTGTTTTGTATTAACATCTTTATCGATCATGGAGCATCAATTGGAGGCTTTCTGTCAGTTGCTGAGTTTGTTTCTGTTAAACTCAGTGCACCCTTTGCCCTGATTCTGGTGCCAGGCACAGCAGTGTAGCCCATCACTAGGGGCCTTATAGAGAGGTCTGAAAAGTTGGTGGTGCAATTCTGAGGTTGGCTAGGCACGGGTCTTTCCTTGCTTGGTTTTATCATAACAATTATGGTGTTTGGTGTCAAAACACACCCTGTCACAGTAGTGACTGCTTATTGTAAAGTGATGATTTGGGAGTGTCTCATCACAGCCTTGATTTGGTGCAGCCAACGGACACCTTTATGTAAAGGAGACTGGATCAGATCATTCATTAATGTCTCACAGTTACTCATGTTGAAGGGAACTATCCATTCTACAAATATAGTACCAGTTCATACAACATGAATATTTTTCCCCCCTAAGGTACTTGGTTTATTGTTTTTGGTTTGACAGTTGATAATCTGGACGCAGGTTTTGCAGTGGCATTCCTTTGTTATTGGACCTCATGTCCTATACAACCAAAAAGCTACACATGCTTTTTTTCTTTTCAAGTGAACTGAAACTTATGATAGCAAGTGGCAACTTTCCCCTAGTCATGATATTGACAAGGCCTTGATAGAAATGTTAATGGATTAGCATAAATCATTCCCAAATGCCCTTTGGATATGCAGATGATCTATGGGAGAAATGAAAATCTCTGTCCCTTTGGTTTAATACACTCATTATCCATAGTATGCTATTTCATCAGTCAATACTGTTTTAAAATAATAAATGAGAAACAGAGTGTAGGCTTAAAATAGATCTATAAATGCTCTTCCTTAAGGTGTGGTACAAGGAGCAAGTGCATCTCTATTGGTGGTTTTAATAGCTCAAGTGGGAATAAGATGCATTTTAAGTTTAAGGTTTAAATCCCAACAGCCATTATTTCCTTGTAGTACAAGAGCACTCTGAGGCAAGTACAATATCCCCCGCCTCTGTTTTCTTTGATGATCCTAATACTTTCTGACGGAGAGCAGTTTTCAACTTTTCAATATAATTACTGTGGCAGAACCAAATTATGATAAACTATCGTCCACGAATATACAACAAAGTATACAACCCAAAGTTGTAGGCTAGGATCCCGAGCTGAACCTGTGTAGCAAGTTTTGTGACCCTAGAGAGGTTTACACGCTCAATAGCAAGAGAGCATAGGGAGTGCCAACCTTGACCTTATACCTTGTGACCCCAAACCTGTAGTCAGAGGTTATGGTCTCAGAGTGAACCTGTGTACCAGGTTTGGTGACCCTAACTTTGCTTGTTGTACAGTAATAAGGCATAGGGAATGTTAACCTTGACCTTTGACCTTTTGACCCCAAACCCATAGTCAGAGATTAGGATCCCAAGGTGAACCTGTGTACCAAGTTTGGTGGCCCTATCTGTAATCGTTTTATAGTAATAGTAAATTTAGCATTTACCATAGTGCAACAGCAATGTTAACTTTGACCTTTGATCCCTTGACCCCGAACCCATAGTCAGGTCAGAGTGTGTGTGTTAAATAAAACTACTGTATCCTGCATCATTTCTTTCAGTATTTATTGTGTTTACACAATGAGTACTGACCTTTGACCTCAAGGTCATCCAATGAGAGTCAAATAGCAATATGCACATCATCAGAGTATATCATACCATGGCAACAAGTTTCAAAACATTTGGAACAAAACTGTAGGGGGAGTTGATTTTACAAGACAGTTACTGTCTATGAAGTGAGGTCAAACAAGAGGTCAAAAATCTTCTGATTGTTTCAAAACAATCGGAACAAAAATGTAGACGGAGTTGATTTCACAAAAGTGGAACATGCAGACGGGTAGACAGACTGACCCATAACATAATCCTCTTTTGGGCTTTGACTGGCGGGGAATAAAAATACAACAAAACAAGTGAAATGGGCTTTGTAGGTTGATTGTGTTTGTGCAGTCAGTGAGTTACATTGTATCTATCTATGTAAATGTCCCTGTCATATAAAGTAAAGACTCCTGACAAAAAGAAAAACACCTCATGCTTATGTTATCCTTTACCGGAGTGGTGGCTCAGTTGGTAGAGCATCCGCCCCACACCCGGGAGGCAGGGGTTCAAATCCCTGCCGGGTCATGCCGAAGACCATATAAAAGTGGAACTTCCTGACATCCAGCTTGGTGCTCAGCAAAAATGGAATGGAGGAGGGAAATTTGTGGCGGCGCCTTGCATGGCAGCGGCCCTCTGATTCTGCACTTGGGGTGTGTGTGATTAACACAGTAGATAGGTAAAGCACAATTTCGTTCTACTGTACATGATTGGTTGTACAGTTGAATGACAATAAGGGTGATTTAATTTAATTTATGATGATAAGTGTGATATTCTGTAGTAGCACCGCCCCAACCAGAACCCACAACATCTTGACAGCCACTAAGGGGACTATCACACCTAACCCGTTTGGTCCAGACTTTCGAACTTTTCAGTTTGGTCTGGACCAGGGCTTGACATTAACACCCGCCCACCCGCCAATGGTGGGTGGATTTCACTGGTGGCGAGTAAGACAGCCACTACCACTAGGGTAGTAATTTTCTCAAGCGACATCTAAATAATAAGCCTATCGCAGTGTGAGACTACAAAACTACAACTCCCATAAGCACTATCTGCACACACACAATGTATTCTCATTGGTACACTGTCACCGTGGACATAGTCTGGCTCAACTGCCAGCGTGGTACACAGGACTTGCACCTGATCCCCCATTGTCCCAGTGTGATTGATAAACTGCGGTTTCTCTTCACATCAGCTCCTACCTCTGTAGTTAAATACGATTATTTTTAGAGCAAGAAGCTCCTGTTTACTGTTGAGTTGTACAAATTTGAGTTTTCGTATGACGGGGAGAAAAAGTGAATAAACTTTGATATGTTTCTGTAAAGAGCAAATGAAGCTTCTTCTGAGGTGAACTTTTGTTTATCTGTGATTATCTATGATATCCGTGATATGCAACTTTTTCGTAGAAGTAAAACCTCGAATTATGTATTTTTAATGTGCTTTTCCAGGGGTGTTAAACATTTGGCCCGCTAGCCAAAAACAGCCCACCGGGGGGTCCAAATTTTTCTCTTAATATACGGTTTTCTTTCTATTAAATTTCTTAATTTTTCAACTGATCAGAATTGTTTGTGTAAATTTGAGGCATTTTTTCTCCTTAAGATGAGACTTTTTTCCTCTTCAGTTTTCTTTTTCTTCTTTTTTGTGGTGAAAACAGGTAGTGTAGATTCAGATTAAATCCATCAGCAACATCTGATGACATTGTGCAGCCCTGGACGGGGGTCCCAATTCATAGGGGTCATTTTCAACCTCTATCAAGGGCCAAGGGGTAGGAGAAGGCAAAGTGGAAGGGGTAAGGATACAAATGAGAATTGGGACGGACCCCAAGTCTACCTGTATTTTTCACTCATATTGCAAATATTTTTCTAGACTGTTTTACAGCATTTACTGCTGTTAATAAATAGTTCAAGAGGCAGTGTTTCTCTTTCTATTTTTATGTATGTATAAGGGTCATATACATTTAAAATGGTTGTAAATTTAACTCAAGTAAATTTTAGCATGCAATACTCAAATTTGATCATGTTGTAACGTCGGGGCTGTGATAAGGTAATTCTCCTGGCATGCTTTGTGCCGTGGGGTATTATTCTTGTGTTCTGAGCATGATTGTTGTACCGTTATAACTGTGTTCTAAGTCTGGTTGTGATCGTGTTGTTTTCCCTGCGTGTGAGAGATTACATGTCTATCACCCTGAGTGAGGTGAGTGTGTGTGAATGACCTCCCCTGTTCTGTGTAATTTATCAGTGAAGAAATAAATGTCTGTTACAGTTCAAATCCTCTCTCATTATTGTGTATAGCAATATGTGATTAATAATTATAATCAGGTATAAAATTTATTTAATTTTTATTAATGTATCGGGACCGGAGATTTACTTCAGGTCCACACAAACATAAAAAGTTAATAAACACTCGTGGGGCACCAGCTCCTCTTTAGGGAGCACTTTAATCCTTAATTTCACTTTATACCCGTTTAATCACTCAATAAATTAATTAATAATCAGTCTCAAAATTTTAGTGAATTCGATACTGGGGCTTTGAAACCAGACTCAGAATGAAATTAATTCCCAACAACTTCTCTCATTTTTGCATATTTATTAAATGAAGTGATGATTAAAGGATATTGCAGTGATTTCATTAAACATTAAATTAAACTTAAATTAAAGGGTAGAGTAACAATGTGAACATTTGCAGAACCAGGGTGAAAATGTAAGCTGGATTTAGATCAGTTTGAAGTTAACCTCTTGCGCTCCGTTGTACCGCAGACGGGCAAGTCTCTGCGTCCTAGAGCACACGAGGGCGCTCTCGTGCGCTCTAGGACGCATGATGGAGATTGTGATGTAGGTGGTGTATGGCGTCCAAGCGCGCACTGAAAATAAAAGCTGCAGACACAGCCGCGAACAGATTAGTTCATCTGACTGATCTCTCATTCGACTAATAAGAGCCTTGAATTGGGTTTCTGAAACCTTGAAGAACCAATGACTGAAAACCTAGCAAGAAGGACCCGCCTACCAACGCTGTGAATGCAGTGAGCCAATTGAAGCAGAGAAGTTCGCGAGCTGTTTTTTTTTAAGGCTGGGTGAAGACTGGCTGCTGCAGCGGATCAAAAAAGGACCCGCAGGAAGAACCCCACAGACCCAGCAGCACGGAGACCATCCACAAATGCAACCTGTGTGACAGGGAGTGCCATTCGCGCATCGGCATGTTCAGCCACAGGCGGTGCTTATTTTGTTTTGGTTCCAGCAGAATAGACGTTATGATTTCTTCCATGGTCATAGACCGATGGAGGCTGACGACGAAGGCTGAGTGACACACACGCCTTCGCCAGTCTTTTTTTAATTACTATTGTTATTTGTTTTGAAAAATCGTTCGCCAAAAACCGCAATCATGGAAGCACAAAACCACAATAATGGAATTATGTCTTGATCGGGTCGCGAGACCAGAACCACGAGCGGACCAGCGTCGCGTTCGTCTGACAGTGAGGAAGAGAAGTTCGCCAGGACTCTGCTGCTGTGAAGAGGTAAGGTGTTATAAGCTAAATTATTATTTATCCCTGAAAATTGTAATCCAAAATGACTTTTGACCTATCGGTAAATTACAACTGTGTGGCGCACGAAGTCTGAAGTTCGTACGCCGCGGTACAAGGGGTTGTTCGCCGCGTACAGACCGTGAACGCCGCCCCCCCCCACCCCCGCTATTCTTCTGTAGCGAGGGGGGGAGCCGCGGTGACTGCGCTGCTGTCCCACATCGCCACATGAGGCTAATCCATTGTGTAGCGATGGCCGATGTCCATCCTTTGTAGCGGAGGGGGGACAACCCCCCCCCACACACACACACAGACAGCCCTGAGTGTGACCTTTCATTAGAGCCCAAAATGAAGCTTCTATATTGAATCATTCAAAAGTTACAGACATTTTTCCAAACTGTGCCATTTGACACAATTTGGCACAGTTCCAAAACGCCTGGGAACTACCTGAGGAAAAAGCTGTGTAATATATTCATTTTTTGTGGTATTGTTACAAAATTTGGACCTCAGCTGGATAACACTTGGTTCTACATTTCTGTTGCATTTTCCCAGCCCGGATCTGAAGCTGTGTGTTATTTGCAAGCATTTGTATCCAAAAAAACACCCAGGCCAAATTTATTTTCTTCAAGTTCACTATGTTTAGATGACTGTAATTCAGTGGCCGGAGCACTTAGAGAGATTATGACTGTTTTGCCAAAAAATTCAAAGTGTTTTCTTTTAAATGAGACCAACCCCATGAAGATGCTGCAAAGGGTTGAAGAACAGCTTTCGATTTACTTTGGGCACAGTATTTTTTGGCGTTTTTAGGAAAATTGACCGGAGTTCAAGGGGTTAGCAGATTATGGAAAACAGAACGCAAATTTATGGGGAAAATTAAACTAATTATATGGAAAATTCTGGATTACTCTTAAGAAAATGAAAACGGAATTTTAAGGAAAAGAAGAGTTATGTTAAGTGCTCTTTAATTTTGCATCTGATCAGATACTGAATTATTCTCAAATCTCAGACGTTTTATTCAGCAGATGAACAAAGAATGCAGCTCATGTGATCCAGGTTGAAGGGTTCTTTCGTCATTGTCTCCTCGAAGTTTAATGTAGATAGTGCTAAAAACCGGAATATTTGACCAGCAAATATTCTTTGATACAAGATGAGATTTGTATGTTTGACCACAAGGGCTGCGGTCCAGCCCAAGATGTCTCCTTTTCGTGGCGTGTAGATTTCTTCAGCTGCGCATCGTGGATCAGCGACTTCTCACGAGGGAATTTGAGAATAATTACAAAATTTGATCCAATACCAAAATTAAAAGATTTTCGGACTTTGTGGAGATGAAATTAGCTTCTAGTGTGTAAGTGGTCAATAAAAATTATAAATATAAAGTCAAAATTAAAAATGGCGAGTTTAAAGGAAGTTAACAAGAAAAAGTTATAAAAATAGGTGTCTAGAAATGGAGTTTGACTCCAAATTTAGGATTTGAGCTCAGGAAAGAAAAGGATTAATTCTTAGATGTTTAAAGAAAAACAAGAAAACATGTGGGAGAAATGTTCTTTGTTCTGGCAGTGAATGAAGAGTTCTTTGTTCTCCCATGGTGAAGAGATCACAAGTCTTTGTTCTCCCAAAAATGCTCTGCTGTGAAGTGACAAGAAGCGGAAGAAGAGGGCGAAAAGAAAGCGTATCTTCTCTTTATCTGTGGAAAAACTTCCACGGGCTTCCGGGAATGGACAAAAGTTCCAGCCAATAGTTCTCCTTCATGGGCGGGCTTTAAGAACTTTAGTCCAATGAACAAACAGGCTTTTGTCTGTAACAACCAATACTTTGAGAGAGCCGTTGTCAAGCAGAGATTGGCCGCGATCGGTCACATGATTTGAGGGACCTTTTTTTGGCAACCTGATACAGTCTTAAAACTGAACATTCATCTATACACTTATGTATAAAATCTAACCTTTTTCAGTGGTTCATGCAACTTTATAACTAGTGCTTTTAAATTAACATGCAAGAATATACATTCATTTAAACATTTTAACATGCACATATTTAAAATCAAGGATTAATATATTTCAAGCCCATTATTGATTGTCCACACCAAGCATCAGAGTCCATTTGCTTTTCCATGGTGTCCTGGAAAAAAAAAAAAAGATGTTGAGAATTGAATTGAGTCTTTTAACAATAATGTGGTTAAAAGATTTGCTGGTTAAATCCAGCATGTCCCAGAGTTGCCATAAGAGGGCAATGTTGAGCTATGGATATTTTGTAGTGACCATATGGCATTCCACAAAGGTCTGTCTTTTGTCCACGTTTATTGGGCCCTAAAAGGTTCAGGAGGAATTCCTGAGACTGGTTTAACAAAGGAATGTTAGTTCAGCTGTGGTCTTGGGATAAAAGAGCAGTTCTTGACTGTCTTTTCCTGGGTGAAACAATGTCTTTAAACTGAAGAATAATTTTATTGATGAGCCAAAGTGAGATGATGCTACATGTGTGAACCCTTTAAATGTCACACTGATGTCAGAAGTGGGATATTTGAGAGATGGAAGCTAGGATCAAGGCAGAGATTCGACAGCTCGAACAGCTCATCGTCCAGATGGAGATGGGCAGCAGAGCAGGCATGCCAGTCCACATAGCTGCTTGCTGCAAAGAATGGGGAACCGGGCCAGACGGAGCAAGCACATCCAATGTCCTGCTTTTTCAAGACAGGATGGGGAGCGCCAGTGGGGAAACTAAGAGCCAGCGATCCCACTGCAGCTGAGGGCAATGATCAGCGTGGACGCAGACGTCCCAACCCCAGTACCACCGACCCGCCAACTGGCCAAGCTTCCCTGCTTTGGTGGTGAAACCTCGCTGGGTGACTACCTCGTCCAGGTTGAATTGGCCGCCACGCTCAACAGCTGAACACCTGAAGAGACAGTTGTGCAGGTCGCACTGGCTCTGGAGGGCAGAGCTCTCTGCACACTGTCCGATCTCCGGCCTCAGGAACGTCACAGCTAGCCAGCGCTACAGGAAGTACTTTGGAGGTGGTTCGGGAGGATGAACCACGCCTGGGAACAGCTGACTAACTGCCAGTGATGTGACTGAGAGAGCCTAGGGTCGTATGCGGCAGATTTCCGGCTGCTGACATAGCGTGGCTTCCTGTACTCCGAGCCGGAGGTGGTCAAGGAGCTCACCCTGCAGAGTTTCATCCGAGGGCTCTGCCCAGCCTGGTTCCGAGAACATATTAGATTCATGCCGTGAGCAGTTGGGAGACGGCTGTGTCAGAGGCCTGAGTGGGTGGAGCAGATGCTGGAGCACACAGCTGACATTTCCTCACCATGGCAAAGAGCTTTCTAGGCCATGGCTGAGACAGAGGATGAGGAGGAGCTGCACCAGACCACAGGTGCGTGGCTGGCAAGAGTATGATGGTGGCAAGAGGAGGGATGCTTCCGCTGTGGGGAGCCAGGCCATGTCATGTGCCACTGCCCTGCACCTACCCCACAACAACCAGCCCCCTCACCAGCTTTAAACTAGGGTGAGGTGGCACAGACAGGGATCTGCTGCCTCTCACAGACATTTTCCCCTACAAACTCTCACCATGTCTGGGCCGGTTTGGACACTGGCCAGGGCTATACCTGCAATGCAGCCTGGACAGCACTTCAATCCTGGCCCTGATGCTTTCCCACAACTGGGACTACATTCTCCAGAGACCATCGGACAGTGGAGGGCGGGGCCAGCCCAATGGATCTGACAGTTCTGCTGGGCTGGCCCCGCCTAGGAAAACCAGCTGATAAATCACACTTCGCAGCAATCAGCTGACACTTCTGAGGAAGACTGCAGTGAACAGTTGAAACATGTAAAAGTAAAAACATCTCCTTTTTATCCTTGTCTTTAATAAGAAAAACAAAAGGCTAATAATTAAAAAGAAGACAAAATGAACCTACTTGAGCTCCTGATTGACACCAGTTCCACCATCTCCCTGGTCCGACCCGGGGCGCTGCCCGGGACAGATGAATTCAGACCGCAGGGGTGGGAACCCACCAGGCTTTGTGTCACCATAGCCACCGGTGAGTGCACCAGATTGGGAGGGTAACGAGTCCTTGTTGTGGGAGTGGTCATTCAGAACACTAACTACCCGTTCTGGCTGGCTGACTGGCATCCAAGACCCCTGCATCATTGGACTGGATCTGCTCGCAGTATGGGGCACAAATTTTTTATTTTTTTTTTTTATTTTTTATTTTTTCGGTTCCGGTTCCGCCGGACCGGCGGCGCCACACGAGTCGGCTGCCTGTTGCAACAGCCTTTTTTTTTATCTTCCTTCTTCTTTCTACACCTTTCACTCTGTATATATATCACGGACGCACGGATCGCCCCGGGGGTCTCCCGGGTCGGCGGACGGAGCCACGGTTTGCAGCGGGAGACGTTACAGCGGGGAGGAGCTAGTGCTAGCTAGCACTTGGCCGCCGCCCGGTGCTAATGGGAAACTCGACATACCGGGAGCTGTAGCGAAAAGGACGCGGGTGCCGGGCTGGAGTTTAGGCGGCATGAAAGAAATAAGACAGAATAATAAAGAGCGATGGCAAGAACCAAGCAGACCGCCCATAAAATCTACTGGAGGAAGAAGCCCCCCAGGAGACAGCTAGCCACCAGGGCTGCTCGGAGAGGCGCTCTGGCCACCGGCAGAGTGAAGAGGCCTCGCCGTCACAGGCCCGTGGCTCTGAGAGAGATCCGTCGCTACCAGAAATCCACGGAGCTGCTCATCCGTAAGCTGCCCGTCCAGCGCCTGGTGAGGGAGATCGCTCAGGACTTCAAGACCGTCCTGCGTTTCCTGAGCTTCGCCGTCATGGCTCTGCAGGAGACCAGCGAGGCCCACCTGGTGGGTCTCTTCTTCGCTAAGGGGGTCTCCATCATGCCCAAAGACTTCCAGCTGGCCCGCTGCATCCGCGGAGAGAGAGCTTAGACTTTCTGCTGCACATTCACCAGCCATAATGCTCTGCACTGTGTGTCTATATATATACATTTATAGTAATATGGACATATGTTTACTAGATGTTGTTTTTTTCTTGCCTTCTGATTGTTGCTCTGAGTGTTGCTATCCCTATGCTGTTGCAATCCTGGAATTTCCCCATTGTGGGACTAATAAAGGCTTATCTTATCTTATCTTATCTTAAAGATTGACACCGCCAGCTCTTCTCTCCTTCTGGGGGCTAAGATCCTCACGCTCTACGGCAAGAGCCAGATGGGGAACCAGGGGACCCCCGATCGAGGAGCCATCAGCACAGGCCGAGTTGAGGATATCGCCGTCAGAGCCGACCATTACAGCACCACCAGCATGAGCAGAGGGATCGTCATCACCGCTAGAGACAGCAGTGAGGGGGCCGCCAGTGGAGCGAATTGCCATGTCATCAGAAACCCAGCAGGCGGTCGAGGAGCTGTTCCAGTGGAGCTGCAGGGGGTTAGAGTCAAGGGAGAGACGCCAGCTGCGGGAGCTGCTGGACTGCTATGTCAGTGTTTTCGCTGCCAGGGATGAAGAGTGCACCTGAACCAGCTTGGTGTAGCACTAGATCGACACCAGTGAGACCAGGCCAATCCGGCTCCACCTCTGTCGTCTGCCTTGTTCAAGGCAGGCGACAGCCGAGCAAAAGATTCAAGAGATGCTAGGAGTGCTGGCATTTGGACTTTGCAATGCCCCAGCCACCTTTGAACACCTGATAGAGCGAGTGCTGGCTTATGTCCCCCAGAGTCACTGCATTGTTTCTCGACGACCCGCTGGCTCACGCAGCTGATTTTGGTGGTCCAACCTCCAAGAGGTGTTTTACGCCATCCGCCAGGCCAAGCTGTGGCTCCACCCCCCGAAATAGCACCTGTTTTGGCGAGAAACCGCCTTCCTGGGCCACGTCGTCAGTGTTGTGGGAGTCACCACCGACCTGGAGAAGGTGGCAGTAGTGAGAAACTGGCTGTGCCCATGGGACGTAGGAGAGCTGCGGAGCTTCCTCAGACTGGTCTCCTAATATAGGAGGTTTTTCAAAGATTTTGCCACCATTGCCAGCCCGCTGCATCGGCTGACACAGAAGGGCCGCACATTCCAGTGGAGCAAGGACTGTGCTGCAGCTTTTTCCTGGCTCCACTCAGTGCTCATCGGAGCCCCTGTGCTGCAGTATCCTGACCTGAACCGCCCCTTCATCGTGGACACAGATGCTAGAAACCAGGGCATCGGGGCAGTGCTTTCCCAGGAGGGAAAACATGGAGAGCAGGCAGTCGCTTTTTTCAGCTGCACTCTCAGCAGAGCTGAAAGGAATTATTGCGTCAACCGCCGAGAGCTGCTGGCAGTCATCCAAAGGCTTTGCCACTTCCACTTTTATGTTTACAGGGGGAGGTTTCAGCTCAGGATGGGCCATGCTTCCCAGACTGGCTACTGAATTTTAAAGGGCCGAATGGACAGTTAGTGAGATGGCTGGAGGCACTGCAGGATTATGATCTTCAGATTGTGCATTGAGCAGGCCACCTCCATGCCAACGCTGACGTGCTGTCCCGGCGCCCCTGTGCTGTGGAGGCCTGTCAGCACTGCCAGTGGGCAGAGGATTGTGACCCAGCAGTCTCACAGGCTGCTGCTCTCCAGACCACTGCAGCCGGGGATAGCACAGTGGCTCACAGCACGTCCTCAGATCATCAGCCAGCTGTCCCCAGCGATGACATCACAGAGGCCCTCGGCACGCAGCAGCTTCGGATCAAGCAGGATGTAGATCCTATCGTCTCCCGGGTCCAGCAGTGGCTAGACATGGACCAACGGCCCACCTGGGAGTCTGTATCTTTTTTTTTTTTTTTGTTACTTATTTGTACCCGCAGGTAGACTTGGTTTGCAGTCTGGTGACAAGCCACCGGCTGCTGGTTGCTGCGTGCGCGAGCGCCCTAAACCTACATGTTTTTGGCGTGCGGGAGGAAACCGGAGAAATCCCGGAGTAAACCCGCGCAACACGGGGAGAACATGCAAACTCCACACAGTTCACTGTTGGTTGGGGGCTGGGATCGAACCCACGATCTCATGATCCCCGCGGTCCCCCGGCCGAGGGTAAAACTGTGCTGCCACAGTGCTAAACCACTGTGCCACCGTGCAATATCTGCACGGTGTAACTGCACCGTGCAGTATCTGTTCAATATCTGCACTGAACCCAGAGACCAAGGCCCTACATTTCCAGTGGGCCAACCTCTGGTGTCGTGAGGGTGTGGTCTGTTGGCGGTGGCAGTCTCCAGCTGGGCAGCATCACATCTGGCAGCTGCTGGTCTCCCGATGGCTTCACCCCAAGGTGCTCCAGTTGGTCCACAGGTCATGGGGGTGGGCCACTTCAGGGTGACGAAGACCCTGCAAGCATCTTTGGGCCCGGTTCTACTGGCCGGGGTGTCATCAGGACATGGAGCTCCATGTCCACCGCTGTGACACCTGCACGGCTCAGAAAGAGTTGGCTCATCAATCCCACGCCCCCTTGCAGCAGTACTGGGTAGGGGCATCCATGGAGCATGTGGGAGTGGACATTCTGGGACCTTTTCCAACAACGGATCGGGGGAACCGTTACCTTCTGGTTGCAATGGATTACTTCATCAAGTGGCCAGGAGCATATGTGGTCCCTGATCAGCACGCCGCCACCACAGCATCAAAGCTGGTAGATGAGATGTTTTGTCGGTTCAGCGTGCCAGAGGAGCTGCACAGTGAACAGGGATGGAACTTTGAGGCAGAGGTCTTTGGGGAGGTCTGTAGGCAGTTGGGCATCCGGAAGACCTGGACCACCCCACTGCACCCACAGAGCAACAGCCTGGTCGAGCGCTTTAACCAGACCCTGACCACCCAGCTCGCCTTCCTAGTGGACCAGCGACAGCGAGACTGAGATCTGCACCTGCCCCTGGTCCTGTGGGCATACCAAACAGCAGTTCAGGAATTCACCTGTGCACCCCTGCAGCGCTGATGTTTGGATGCGAGCTGTGCACCCTGGTGGACTTGGTGTTTGGTCCACCCCCCGGAGCCGGAGGTGGAGGGCAAACAAGGGTTGGATTATTTGTTTTGCTTGAGAGAACATCTTCACACGGTACACAAACTGGCTCAAGAGGCCCTGTTTGCGGTGGGGAATTATTAGTTTTAATTTATTTGTGATAATTATTTTTATCCTTTTTTAATTAAATTACAAATCATGGCATTCTAATTTACTGAGATGCACTAATATTCAAAATGAAGACTAATATTATGGTGACAATAATGGAGAATACGAAAAAGAGTAAGCTGCTCCTACAATTCACCTATTTACTGCAGTTAACATATTGGCCAGCATAATGGAAGCAACTCAGCTGTCAGTGTAACGGATGCCAACTAGCACTGTTCGGCATAGAACGTTAGTAAAACCTCCCTCCCGAAAAGCCTCATACAGTATCGGTAGCGCTGAGCTATCGGTCGGACCTTTAGCTCAGCGCGATCGTGCTGTGTCTCCCATGCTCGAACTGTGTAGTTGACTGGTAGGTCGCGGGTTCGTGTCCCGAGTGGGGCGAACTGCGCAGGATGACCTCAGTTACACTGGTGCCGTGAACCCGGGATGGGAGTGAGGTTTAAGGGGGAGAGTGTAACGGATGCCAACTAACACTGTTCGGCGTAGAACGTTAGTAAAACCTCCCTCCCGAAAAGCCTCATACAGTATCGGTAGCGCTGAGCTATCGGTCGGACCTTTAGCTCAGCGCGATCGTGCTGTGTCTCCCATGCTCGAACTGTGTAGTTGACTGGTAGGTCGCGGGTTCGTGTCCCCGAGTGGGCGAACTGCGCAGGATGATATCAGTTACATCAGCAACCATCTTCAAAGAGAGATTATTGTCCGACAGCAGGTAAACTATTAAAACAGTATGTGCTAATAGTGTGGTCAGGTTTCTAAAGCTGAGAGAGTCGCTCATTGAAAATAAGAAGCGCCAACTTTACTTGCTAACCTTACCGGTGCAGTCCACTGACAGGTGGCCAGAGACGGAGGAACGGAGAGGAGGAGGGAATGGATACATCACTGTAATCCAGCTGTGATATGACAACACTGCTTAAAGCCCAGTTCATAGTGGCAAAAATGCACTGTTACACGAGCGAGCATTGTGGACACATTAATGGGCAAACCTTACACAAAGGGTGAGCGCTGACCAAGCACATACAACCACAAAAAAGTACCTGCAATCATAATGGCATGGTTGCCAGGTGAACAGGTGTACTAAGGTTTACCCTGATGACATACTAAAAAAGCTAAAAAACAAAAACAAGAGCACTCTGAGGTGAGTGTAATATCCCCTGACTGTTTTCTTTGAAGATCCCAATGTTACTGAAGGAGGGCAGCTTTCAGTGTCTCTATAATTACTGGGGCAGAACCAAATTATGATAAACCTATCATCCATGAATATACAACAAAAATAGTATATAACCCATAGTTGTAGGTCAGGATCTCAAGGTGAACCTGTGTAGCAAGTTTGGTGACTCTAACTTTACTCATTTCATAGTAATAGGGCACAGGGAATGCCAACATTGACCTTTGACCTTTTAACCTCAAACTCAAAGTCAGAGGTCAGGGTCTAAGCCATCCATGACATGTCTTAAGCCCAATTCATAGTGACAAAAATGTGCTGTTATGCAAGCTAGCACAGTAGACGCATTCATGTGCAAACCCTACGCAGAGCATGAGCTCTGACCGAGCGCATGCAGGCCCCAAAATGTGATCGCATGTGTAACGGATGCCAACTAGTACTGTTCGGCGTAGAACGTTAGTAAACCTCCCTCCCAAAGCCTCATACAGTATCGGTAGCGCTGAGCTATCGGTCGGACCTTTAGCTCAGCGCGATCGTGCTGTGTCTCCCATGCTCGAACTGTGTAGTTGACTGAGAGGTCGCGGGTTCGTGTCCCGTGTGGGGCGAATTGCGCAGGATGATCTCTGTCACACTGGTGCCGTGAACCCGGCATGGGAGTGAGGTTTAAGGGGGAGAGTGTAACGGATGCCAACTAGTACTGTTCGGCGTAGAACGTTAGTAAACCTCCCTCCCAAAGCCTCATACAGTATCGGTAGCGCTGAGCTATCGGTCGGACCTTTAGCTCAGCGCGATCGTGCTGTGTCTCCCATGCTCGAACTGTGTAGTTGACTGAGAGGTCGCGGGTTCGTGTCCCGTGTGGGGCGAATTGCGCAGGATGATCTCTGTCACACATGTACAAGAACGCAGTGGTCACAGTGAACTACACATGTGCCAAGAAACTCCTGCCATTCCGGATGGGGAAGTATTGGTAAGGGTAAACAGATGTACATGTGTTTCGCTATTAAAACATATTTTTCACATATCCTTGAAATAAACATTGTGCATTCTTCTACTGTGAAGTGGCTCATCTGTCAAGTTTTCACCCAGAACACCAAAACAGTAAATTATATTCCTACCTGTTTTGTTGCTTTGTGTTTCTTTGTAGCTTGTGACAGCAGCTGCTACAGGTGTGGTTTGGGGCTGGGGAAAATTGTTTCAATCACTTTATGGTAAATAAATGACACATGGGGGCAGATTTACTGTACTAACGTGCTGCGCCATTGCAAAACCCTGTTTTGGCGTTAAAAAAAAACTACTGTTGAGATTTTCTAAAGGGCACAGGGCAAATTTAGTGGTGGAAAGACGTGGATGATGTTAATTTTGCACCTGGCTTCATTGCATACTGTATGTATTTATGGGAGTTGTCATGTCAACACACAAATTTGAGGGATGGGATAATTTAAATGACTGGTGCAAGGTGATTTACTAAGGTTTGCGGTTGTCAGTCTCCTGCTAAATGCGCCAGGATTAAACGCCCCAAAAAAGCTTGTCTTAATTCATTTGCGCCTGACATGATAGCAATCTTTGGTGCCAGGAGGAGACACTGACGAGAACCGAGGGCGCATGGCAGAAGCTTCTCTCTGTGTGTGACTATTTGGTATGACAGAAGAACAGATTATATGAATATCAACGGTCTTGCAGAGATCGCTGTTATGGTGAACTGGACATCAGCCAGCAGTTTGTTTGTTTTTTTTATTTCATTTGTTTATACTGTATATACAGTGGTGTGAAAAAGTGCTGGCTCCCTTCCTGATTTCTCATTTTTATTGCATGTTTGTCACACATAAATGTTTCAAATCATCAAACAAATTTAAATATTAGACAAAGATAACACAAGTAAACACAAAATGCAGTTTTTAAATGAAGGTTTTTATTATTAAGGAAAAAAAATCCAAACCTACACGGCCCTGTGTGAAAAAGTGATTGCCCCCCTAAACCTAATAACTGGCTGGGCCACCCTTAGCTGTCATAGATGGCCCTCACGAGCCATCAAAAGACGCCACATATCAACCAGTGAGTTTGCACAGTTTATTAAAGGAACAGAAAGATGACAAAATAACGAGCCACGGGGGGCTAAAACACACTACAATGATAACACAGGCTATGACAAGGAAGAACGGATTTGAAAAGAAACACACTTACAATAATAGAAGAGGGATTGTAAACGTCTGACCAGAGAGATGCTCGATGATTTCAGAAGAGGAGTTCCGACGGGCAATATCCGACGAGACTGCCGCACATTTCGCTCTCAGCTGCCCTCTTAAGTAAGGAGCAGCTGATGAGGCGAAATGCAGCTCAGCTGTCAGGCCTCAGCTCTGACAGCCGGAAGCCTCTCCGAGCGCTGTCACAATAAAAGCTTGGAGAGCCATAGGAACACACACGTCAGCTGGGAGGAAAATACTGCATAGCCCGAGCGCGGACGAGATCGGTGCTCGAACCACGGCATTAGCAGCAACAACTGCAATCAAGAGTTTACAATAACTGGCAATGAGTTTTTTACAGCGCTGTGGAGGAATTTCAGCCCACTCATCTTTACAGAATTGTTGTAATTCAGCCACATTGGAGGATTTTCGAGCATGGACCGCCTTTTTAAGGTTATGCCACAGCATCTCAATAGGATTCAGGTCCGGACTTTGACTAGACCACTCCAAAGTCTTCATTTTGTTTTTCTTAAGCCATTCAGAGGTGGGCTTGCTGGTGTGTTTTGGATCATTGTCCTGCTGCAGAACCCAAGTGGGCTTTAGCTTGAGGTCACTAACAGATGGCCGGACATTCTCCTTCAGGATTTTTTGGTAGACAGCAGAATTCATGGTTCCATTTACCACAGCAAGTCTTCCAGGTCCTGAAACAGCAAAACAGCCCCAGACCATCACACTACCACCACCATATTTTACTGTTGGTATGATGTTCCTTTTCTGAAATGCTGTTACTTTTACACCAGATGTAATAGGACACACACCTTCCCAAAAGTTCAACTTTTTGTTTTGTCAGTCCACAGAGTATTTTCCCAAAAGTCTTGGAGATCATCAAGATGTTTCTGTCAAAGCTGAGACAAGCCTTTGTTCTTTTTGCTCAGCAGTGGTTTTCATCTTGGAACTCTGCCATGCAGGCCATTTTTGCCCAGTCTCTTTCTTATGGTGGTGTCATGAACATTGACCTTAACTGAGGCAAGTGAGGCCTGCAGTTCTTTGGATGTTGTTGTGGGGTCTTTTGTGACCTCTTGGATGAGTCGTCACTGCGCTCTCGGGGTAATTTTGGTCAGCCAGCCACTCCTGGGAAAGTTCACCACTGTTCCATGTTTTCGCCATTTGTGGATAATTGCTCTCACTGTGGTCCGCTGGAGTCCCAAAGCTTTAGAAATGGCTTTATAACCTTTTCCAGACTGATAGGTCTCAATTACTTTGTTTCTCATTTGTTCCTGAATTTCTTTGGATTGCAGCATGATGTCTAGCTTTTGAGGATCTTTTGGTCTACTTCACTTTGTCAGGCAGGTCCTATTTAAGTGATTTCTTGTTTGAGAACAGGTGTGGCAGTAATCAGGCCTGGGTGAGGCTAAAGAAATTCAACTCAGCTTTCCAAAGATGTGATAAACCAGAGTTAATTTATGTTTTAACGGGGGGGGGGGTCACTTTTTTCACACAGGGCCATATACTGTAGGTTAGGTGTTAATAAAATAAACACGTTGGTCAAATAATCAATTTATTCATGTCCTTTTTTAAATTAGATACAAATGCTTCATTTATACATCCATCCATCCATCTTCTTCCGCTTAATCCTTTTTGGGTCGCGGGGGGGCTGGAGCCTATCCCAGCATCTTTGGGCGAGAGGCAGGGTCCACCCTGGACAGATCGCCAGTCCATCGCAGGGCCAACACAGAGAGACAGACAACCATTCACTCTCACAGTCATACCTAAGGACAATTTAGAATCGCCAGTTTGATGCCAATTAACCTAACTTGCATGTCTTTGGCATGTAAGATAAGATAATATAAGATAAGATAAGATAAGCCTTTATTAGTCCCACAATGGGGAAATTCCAGGATTGCAACAGCACAGGGATAGCAACACAATAATTAAGAAGATAAGAAAATAAGAGCAGTGAATATACATATGTATACATAAATATATAAATATATATACACAGTGTGGAGCATTGTAGCTAGATGGAATAAACAGCATAACCGTCTATTTAGTTACCCTACATGGTATGAATATGTACCCATACATATTGTCACCCTCCGTAGCGACTGATATTGTCCTAGTTGTATACTGGAGGGGACCATTTGTGTAAGTCTATTGCGTCTTTTGCATTCAATACTATTAGGTCGTCATGTTTTGTTTTGTTTTGGTTTTTTTTGCTATCTCTGCGAGCAGCCCTGCTTAGGTTATACAGTCTGACAGCCGTAGGTAGGATCGACCTGCGAAACCTCTCGGCTGTGCACCTAGGATGATGCAGTCTACTACTAAATGAGCTCCTCAGTGTGTTCAGTATGTCCTTCATAGGGTGGGACTCGGACTCCAGCAGAGATGACAGTTTCGCCACCATCCTACTCTCTCCTATCTCCTCCACTGGGTCAGGGCGCTGCCCCAGGACAGATCTAGCTTTCTTGATTAGTTTGTTCAGTCTCTTCCTATCAGCTGCTGTAATGCCACTGCCCCAGCAGACCACTCCAAAAGTGATGGCTGATGCCACCACCGTGTTGTAGAATGTCTTCAGCAGCACCCCTTGTACACCAAAAGACCTGAGCCTCCACAATAGGAACAGCCTGCGCTGTCCCTTCTTGTAGAGTGCATCGGTATTGTGTGACCAGTCTAGTTTATTGTTCAGATGAACACCCAGGTACTTGTAGGATGTCACCATCTCAATGTCTGTTCCCTGTATGTTTACTGGTGCTGTGAGGGGTTGTCCTTGCCTGTGGCAGTCCACCACCAGCTCCTTAGTTTTCCTCGCATTGATCTGGAGGTAGTTCCGATGGCACCAGTCCACGAAGTCCTGGATAAGTCCTCTGTACTCAGCTTCATCTCCGTTGGAGATGAGGCCGACAATCGCAGAGTCGTCAGAGAACTTCTGTAGATGGCAGTGTGTTGTGTTGTGTGAGAAGTTCGTCGTATAAAGGATGAACAGGAAGGGAGCCAAAACCATTCCCTGGGGGCCCCTGTGCTACCGATGATCGTGTCGGACACACAATCCCGGGTTCTCACAAACTGTGGCCGGTTAGTGAGGTAGTCCAGGATCCATGATGACAGGTGCTGGTCCACCCCTGCGCACAGCAGCTTGTCCTTCAGGATCATCGGTTGGATGGTGTTGAAAGCACTGGAGAAGTCAAAGAACATGATCCTCACCATGTTCCTGGGCTTCTCCAGGTGGGACAGGGAGCGGTGAAGGAGGAAGATCACTGCATCCTCCACCCCAATGCCATGCTGGTAGGCAAACTGGAGTGGATCCATCGCTGGTCCCACCAGGGGGCGGAGGTGAGCAAGGAGCAGTCTCTCTAGGGTCTTCATCATGTGAGATGTCAGGGCCACTGGTCTGTAGCTGTTCAGGTCTTTGGGGTGGGAAGTCTTTGGTACAGGTACCACACAAGATGTTTTCCACAACTGTGGTACCCTCTCCAGCTTCAGGCTCAGGTTGAAGATGAGCTCCACAATCCCACACAGCTGGTCTGCGCAGGACTTGAGGAGCTTCGCGCTGATGCCGTCTGGTCCTGAGGCCTTCCTCGCCTTGATCTTCCTCAGCTCCGTCCTCACCTGGGTCTTAGTGAGGGTCAGGTTGGGGGGCTGTGTGCTAGGAGTGGGGGGGGTGTTGGTGGAGTGGGGTGTGGACAGCAGGTCTCAATGACTTTAGAGGCAGCAGCGGTTGTTGTGCAAGCGGGGGGGGAGGGCGGTTGGTCAAACCTATTAAAAAACAGGTTCAGATTGTTCGTCCACTCCCTGTCCCCCGTGGCCTGGGAGGAGGTATTCTGGAGCCCAGAGATGGTTTTAAGGTTTCTCCAGACCCCGCTGATGCCGCTCTGTTGCAGCTTGCCCTCCATCTTCTTCCTGAAGCTGTCCTTGCCTTCTCTGATCTTCCTCCTCAGCTCCCTCTGTACGGACTTCAGCATCTCCCTGTTCCCCGACCTGAAGATCCTCTTCTTCTCTCTCAGAAGTGTTTTTATCTCAGGGTTGATCCAGGGTTTGTTGTTCGAGCAACACCGTATGGTCTTGGTGGGTACGGTATTGTCCACACAGAAGCTGATGTAGTCCGTGATGGTGTGAGTGAGGCCATCGATGTCCTCACCATGTGGATCGCAGAGCTGCTCCCAGGCAGTGGTTTCAAAACAGTCCTTTAGAGCGTCCGTTGCCTCCTCAGACCATAACTTCACCGTGCGCATGACTGGAGGTTGTCTGTGTACTAGGGGTTTGTACACCGGCAGGAGATGTGGGTCATGTGGGAGGAAACCTGAGAAATCCCAGAGTAAACCCACGCAGACACGGGGAGAACATGCAAACTCCACACAGATCACTGTTGGTCAGGGGCTGGGATGGAACCCAGGATCCCCTGGCCAAAGGTGAGTTGCTGTGCTGCCGCAGTGCTAACCACTCCACCACCACGCCGCCCTAACAAAAAAGTCTATGTTAAATGAAAATCTAAATTTTGAAATATAATCAACAAAAATAAACTATTTTAGTGGGGTTTGTGCTTAAACAAAATCTTAAAAAAAGCTGTATATATTTTGCTCCACCAAACTGACTGTGCCTGTGTTGATCACTTGCTTCCTCATCAGCTGTGCCTGTGTGCAATTTTGCGGTGCTCTTGGGGGATGGGTGGGCATTATTGAAATGAAGTGACTGCGTCTGTGTTCATAATTTTGCGTGTTGTTAGTAGATCACTGGCAGAAATTGACCACTCCTTTCGGCGCTCTGTCTAAATTTCCAAGGCGTTCCCAGACCAGCTGGGAGACATAGTCTCTCCACCGAGTCTTGGGTCTGCCCCGGGGTCTCCTCCCACTGGGACGTGCCCAAAACACCTCAAGTGGGAGGAGTCCAGGAGGCATCCTAATCAGATGCCCATACCACCTCAACTGACTCCTTTCAATGTGGAGGGGCAGCGGTTCTACTCTAAGCCTCTCCCAGATGACTGAGCTCCTCACCCTATCTCTGAGAGTGAGTCCAGCAATCCTACGGAGAAAGCTCATTTCAGCCACTTGTATCTGCGATCTCATTCTTTCAGTCATTACCCAAAGCCCGTGACCATAGGTGAGAGTAGGAACGTAGATTGACTGGTAAATCGACAGCTTTGCCTTAGAACTCAGCTCTCTCTTCACCACAACAGACCGGTACAACGTCCGCATCACTGCAGATGCTGCGCCGATCCGTCTGTCAATCCCTTGCTCCATTTTCCCCTCACTCGTGAATAAGACCCCAAGATACTTAAACTCCTCCACTTGGGGCAGGAGCCTATCCCCAACCCAGAGAGGACAATCCACCTTTTTCCGGCTGAGGACCATGGACTCGGACTTGGAGGTGCTGATTCTCATCCCAGCCGCTTCACACTCAGTGGCTAACCGTCCCAGCAAGAGCTGTAGGTCATTGCTGGATGAAGCCAAAAGGACAACATCATCTGCAAACAACAGAGATGAGATCCTGTGGTCACCAAGCATGACACCCTCCGTTCCCTAGCTGCGCCTAGAAATCCTGTCCATAAAAATTATGAATAGGATCGGTGACAAAGGGCAGCCCTGGCGGAGTCCAACTCTCACTGGGAATGAGTCCGACCGAGTGCTGGCAATACGAACCACACTCTCACAACGGTCGTACAGAGACCGAATAGCTCGTAACAACAAGCTCGATACCCCATACTCCCGAAGCACCCCCCACAAAAAGTCACGAGGGACGAGGTCAAAAGCCTTCTCCAAGTCCACAAAACACATGTAAACTGGTTGGGCAAACTCCCACGAACCCTCGAGAATTCTCGAGAGGGTAAAGAGCTGGTCTGATGTGCCACGCCAGTCCTGGCTGTTAAAACATTTAAATTTATTTTCACCGTTCATGCGTGGAACCCAGCTGCTGAATGGTAGCTGCAGTAGCTCAAAAACAACTCTGAATATTGCTATGTACACAAATGCAGTCTACAGAATGCATACGTTATCCCCTCGGAGGGACTCTGAACAGCCCTTTACAGCCTACATTTAATGTATTTCATTTATTTATTTTCAGTAAAATCTTCTCAACTTTTGGCCTTCTCTGGGGTTTTCTCTCCGTGTAATATGATACGTTGTGGGAATCCACTCAGTATATTTACACTCAGACTTAAAAGACAAAAAGGAATCATCATGGGGGGTTTGTGTGTGGATGCGGGGATGGTGTGTTGATGTGAACAGTGACAAAGAGAATGGGAATTACAAAGGCTTTGATGTTAATGCAGCACACAGAGAAGGCTGACCGAGTGGTATTATTTAAGAGCAGAGGTGCCTGAGATCTGTTACTCTTTCATTGCTTGTGTTTCTAAAGAAATTTGAGACAGAGTTGAATAAAGCCTGATATGATTTGGACCTCTCTGCCTGGTTATTCATCTCTCCACACTGGTGACCCTTGATGCACAATGGAACGCGAAGCAAACACCCCGGAGATGACCCGGACGAGAAGTGCCAGCAACGCATGTGCCATTTTTGTCAAACTCCCAGACTTGTGGCTACACGACCCAAAGTCTTGGTTCCTCCACACCGAGGCCCAGTTCGCGCTCCGGGGAGTAACAGCAGATGGCACCAGATACTACTACGTGATCGCAGTGCTGGATGCACACACAACTCAGCAGGTGGTGAGCCTGCTCCAACAGCCCCCAGCCTGTGACAAATACGGTGCTCTCAATACCGCGCTGACCTGGCGCTACACGCGCTCGGACTGTGAGAGAGGGGAGAGACTCCTGATGCGCTCCGAGTTAGGAGAAGGGTCAGCGGTCGAATTGATGGAGAAGATGTTGGCGTTGATGGGCACAGACGACGGGCATTTGCTCTTTGCTCACCTTTTCCTCCGGAACCTCCCGATGGCGGCCAGAGCAGTTCTTGCCAATTCGCTGCTGCTGGCCGTGCGCAACTACCGGGTGCTAGCCCAGGAGGCAGATCGGATTATCCTCTCTACCAGAGCCCTCACAGTGAACGCAGCGGCGTCGGAACCCAGCGGGTTGGCCAGCGGAGGCGAGGAGCCAGCGATGGTGACTGCAGCGGGGGCCAAGAAGCACCGGAGAGACACGCTCTGTTTCTACCACCGCCGTTTTGGAGAGGATGCACGCCGATGCATGCCACCGTGCCAATTCAAGCGTTCGGGAAACGCCAGGACCGGCAGTCGGTAGCAGCTGCAGCCGCCGGTGAAGCAAGCAAGCTGCTCTATGTGACAGACTCACGCTCAGGGAGACAGTTCCTCGTGGACTCCGGCTCCAAAAAGAGCCTCATCCTGCCGTCCTACGCTGACTGGCTGGCGGGAACTAGCGGCCCTGAGCTGATGGCCGCAATCGGCTCAGACATTAAGACTTTTGGTGAGAGGACGCTGACTGTATCCTTGCGTGGCCATACATACCAATGGACATTCGTTATAGCGGCATGCAGCTTCCCCATCTTAGGCGCTGATTTTTTGTGTGCACACGGACTATTAGTCGATGTTGCTAACAGACGCCTGATTAACGCAATGTCTTTTGATTCTCTCCCCTGTACAGCTCGAGGAATCGAGCCCACAACACTAGCCAACGTCACAGCTCCAGGGGGTAAGTTCCACGCACTACTCATCCAGTTCCCATCACTCACGGTCCCGACGTTTTCAGCGACCGTCACTAAACACGGGGTGGAGCACTTCATTACCACCACGGGGCCGCCCGTTTTCGCATGACCTCGGTGCCTGGACGCAGCTAAACTGGCCATAGTGCGCGAGGAGTTTGCCAACTTGGAAAAGTTGGGCATCATCAGGCGCTCAAACAGCCCATGGGCATCCCCGCTACATATGGCTCCTAAGGCCGAGGGATCGTGATGACCGTGCAGAGATTTCCACAGATTAAACAACGCCACAGTGCATGACCGCTACCCCATCCCTCATATTCAGGATTTTTCCATTCACCTCACCGGGGTACGCATTTTTTCCAAGATAGACCTGGTCCACGGTTACCACCAGGTCCCGGTGCACGCTGAGGACATACCTAAAACGGCAGTAATAACCCCGTTTTGCCTGTTTGAGTTTTTACGCATGCCTTTTGGGTTAAAAGGTGCGGCGCAGACATTCCAACTCATGATGGATGCGGTGTTGCATGATCTGCCGTTTGTGTTCGTCTACCTGGATGACATCCTCGTGGCTAGCGTGTCTGAGGACGAACACGTAGCCCACCTCAGGACAGTTTTCCAGAGGTTGGAGGAGCACGGGTTAATAATCAACCCGGCGAAGTGCCAGTTTGGGGTGGCAGGGATTGATTTTTTGGGCTGCCGCATCTCACTGGAGGGCACGATACCTTTGCTGGACAAGGTGCGCACCGTGGCAAATTTTCCCCGGCCTCAGACGGTCAGGGCGCTGCAGGAGTTTTTGGGGATGGTTAACTTCTACAATCGTTTACTCCCCCGTGCAGCCCAGCTCATGCAGCCATTATACGTCGTGCTTAAGAAACGGAAGCTGGCAGACAGAGTCGACTGGACTCCTGAGCGAGAGTAAGCGTTTTCCGAGGTTAAAACAGCTCTAGTGAACGCCGCACTGCTGGCGCACCCGGACCCAGCGGCCCGGATAGCGCTCTCTACTGATGCCTCAGACGTGGCCATAGGGGCCGTCGTGGAGCAGCACGTTGTCGGTTCTTGGCAACCGCTCGCCTTTTTTAGCAGGTCTTTGCGCGACAGTGAGCGTAAATACAGCACATTCGACAGAGAGTTACTGGCTCTCCACCTGGCCATACACTACTTCCAGTTCTGGCTGGAAGGGCGCACCTTCACTGCGTTCATAGACCACAAGCCGCAAACGTACGCAATGGCCAAGGTTTCGGAACCATGGTTGGGCCGGCAGCAGAGACAGCTGGCCGCGATCTCGGAGTGTACAACCGACATTCAGCATGTGGCCGGTAAACTCAACGTGGTGGCGGACTGCCTCTCACGCGCATTAGTGGCCCCAGTCTATGT
Organism: Pholidichthys leucotaenia; assembly: GCA_020510985.1. Classification (NCBI taxonomy): domain Eukaryota; kingdom Metazoa; phylum Chordata; class Actinopteri; order Cichliformes; family Pholidichthyidae; genus Pholidichthys; species Pholidichthys leucotaenia. The sequence goes on from CM035846.1 coordinate 311,805,157, forward strand.
GGGGATAGATTACACGGCCATGGCCGCTGAGCAGATCAGAGATGCGGACATTTGCGCGCTCCAGTCCGGACCAACAGGGATAAGGCTGGAGAGCAGAGTGCTGCAACATGGGGGCCCCCCCCTAGTCTGTGACGTCTCTACAGGCCGCCTGCGACCGGTGGTCCCACGCGCTTGGCACTGCTGCGTTTTTTGAGTCGGTTCACTCCCTGGTGCACCCATGAGTGAGCACGTCAGTCAAAATGGTGGGAGCGAAGTTTGTCTGGCTGAGCCTGCGCAAACAGGTGAAAGAGTAGGCTGCAGCCTGCGTACCGTGCCAGCGAGCCAAAGTACACAGGCACACAAAGGCCCCCTTGGAGCCATTCCATATCCCGGCTAAGCGGTTCAAGCATGTTCACGTGGACCTCGTGGGCCCCCTCTCGCAGGGGTTCACGCACCTCCTGACAGTGGTTGACTGCACCACGCGCTGGCCCAAAGCAGTCCCGCTAGCTTCCACCGCATCCGCAGAAGTTGCACGCACTTTTTTGAAGACATGGGTGGCACGTTTCGGTGCCCCTTCAGATATCACTTCCAATCGGGGCCCGCAATTTGTTTCCAACCTCTGGTCCACCGTGGCCCAGAGCCTGGGCGTCTCACTTCATCGCACAACTGCGTACAACCCACAGGCCAATGGGTTATGCGAGCGTTTCCATAGATCACTTAAAGCAGCGCTCAGAGCTTCGCTTACGGATGTAAATTGGGTGGACCAGTTGCCGTGGGTTCTATTAGGGTTGCCTTCAGCACCGAAAGACCGAGGGGGGCATGCGCACGCAGCGACCGGCAGCTGGTGAAAAAGTCCGTCGTCTGTGTGTCTGTTTTTACGCACTTTAATGTGTTTTTAACGAAATTCCCTGTGTCGTTTCTGTCCTGGAATGTTTGTGGACTGTATGGCGAAGAGCTCCCTGGTTCCATCAATATGGATTTCCTCCCCTTTTTTGCACTGCTGCTACTTTTCCACCGGCCCTGTGTCTCTGAGGTGAGAGCGATCGGGATCATGCCGGGCAGAATACATTATTCCAGGGACATGTTGCTGCATTTAAACATGGATGATGCAGCGTCTGTGATTGAGTCTAAGCCGCAACTGCCGGACTTTATTTTGAGAGACGTTCATGGACACAGCGGTGAAAAGAGAGATGGAGAAGGAAGCGCGGAAAGCGTGGAGGCGTGAAATTACGCCTGAGGAAACATCAGTTTGGTAACATTCCTCTTCCTTCTATGATTTTTGGGAACATACAATCTCTGAGGAACAAGGTGGATGAAATTCAAGGGAATGTACGCTACCAGAAGGACTTCAAGAACTACTGTGTCATGGCTTATACCGAGTCTTTGCTTACTGCGCATGACCGGGATGCGGACCTGTGGATTGATGGCTTTGGAGCCCCACTCTGCTCTGATCGGCAGGAAGAGGTAATGGGGAAGCGTCAGGGGGGCGGCGTATGTTTATATATTAATAAGCAGTACTGCACATCTGTCACGGTCAGAGAGCGCATCTGTACACCCGATGTGGAGCTTCTGTCTGTGTCACTACGCCCCTTTTATTTGCCTCGCGAGTTCCCCCAACTTTTTATCATGACTGTGTACATATGCCCTCGGGTGTATGTACACTCCGCCTCCAGCACCGTGGTACAGCGGGTGCAGTCAATTTCTCCAGAGGCGCCAAACTTTATTCTTGGGGATTTTAACCATGTTTCTTTAAAGAAGACACTTAAAAACTTTTATCAGTATGTCTCCTGCCCAACCAGGCGTAAAAAGACATTGGACCTGTGCTATGGATCCATTGAGAGGGCCTATAAATCACTCCCCCTTCCTCCTTTAGGATCCTCAGATCACAACTGTGTACATTTGCTGCCCACGTATAAAACTGCTCTCAGAAGAGGCAAGGTGGAGACCAGAGACATAGATGTGTGGACAGAAGATTCAGTGCACAGTCTCCAGGAATGCTTTAACTGTACAGACTGGGAGATGTTCACACTGTCCTGCAGGGATGATTTGGTGGACGTCACATGCTCATACATGGCTTTCTGTAAAAATATGATTGTTCCACGTAAACGTGTCAAAATATATCCCAACAACAAGCCATGGGTTACAAAATCAGTTAAATCCTGCTTACAGAGGAAAGCACTCGCCTTTAAACAGGGGTCTGTTTCTGAGCTACAGGTTGCCACAAAAGAGCTGAAGTCCGAAATTTTAAGAGCAAAACAGAATTATAAATCAGAATTGGAAAGCAAGATGGCAACAAAGAAACTTGGTTCAGCCTGGGCCAGTATGAAAACTATTGCAGGCCTTCAGAGCACAGAACGCAGTAATCGTGTGTTTTTAGATGGTTTTAATTCAGACTCAGAGCTGGCTAATGCTCTTAATTGTTTTTATGGTCGTTTTGACTCCTTTGATTTTAGCACTGAAACCCAAGATTTGAAACAGAAACTCAAAGACAATCAGCACTTTAATATTGAGGTGCAGGATATTAAAAGGGAGTTCTGCACTGTAAAAGTGAACAAAAGTCCAGGCCCTGATAATATATGTGGGCGCTTGGTAAAGTCCTGTGCACATGAACTGAGTCCTATATTTCATTACATTTTCAATAAGTCCTTACAGAAGCCGTGGTTGTTCCCGTTCCAAAATCCAGCTGTCCTAAAACGGTAAACGACTTTAGACCAGTTGCTTTGAATTTTTGAAAAACTGGTCAGATGTGAGTCCTAAAGCAGACTGAACATGCATTGGATCCTCTGCAGTTCGCCTATAGGCCTCACAGAGGAGTGGAGGACGCCACTGTCACTCGGTTGAACATGCTTTTTAAACATCTGGATTTTAATGGGACACACGCCAGGCTTTTATTTGTGGACTTTTCCTCCGCCTTTAATACAATCCACACAAACATGTGTCGGAGCAGACATGACAACAGACACATTATAAAGTATGCTGATGACTCAGTTATTGTCAGTCTCCTCCAGGATGGTGAGTGTGGCCACGGCCCAGTAGTTGATGATTTTGTTCACTGGTGCGAGGATTCCTACCTGCAGCTGAATACGACAAAAACTAAAGATATGATTATTGACTTTAGGAGGAAAACTCCCAGGCACAAAGTCACCGTACTAAAAGGCCAGACCACCGAATGTGTACAATCGTACAAATATCTTGGGACGATTATTGATAGTAATTTAAACTTTGAAGTGAACTGTGAAAGGGTGTGCAAAAAGGGTCAGCAACATTTGCATTGCTTGAGAAAACTTGCATGCTTCCAAATTGACCGAACCATAATGACTATGTTTTATCGGGCTTTTATTGAATCTGTTTTATCCTTTTCTTTAGTGTCATGGTTTGGTCAGATAAACCTGAAACAGAGGAAATCCTTGGATCAGGTAGTTAGATGGTCCAGTCGTTTGCTTGGTGAGTCACAGCTGAGCCCGACATCCCTGTACACCAGACAAGTACAGAGGATGGCTACCTCCATTTTAAATGATGACTCCCACCCTTTGCACTGCAACTTTCAGTTTCTTCCCTCAAGACGGAGGTTTGCTGTCCCAAAAAGTAAAACCCAGCGCTACAAAAACAGCTTTGTTCCTGCTGCGGTCAAAGAGTTGAACAAGTTGTAACAATATATTGCACATAATTTAGGTACCTATTTATTAACTCCATTTTATATTTACTTATTTTTGTTGGATGTTATTTGGGTTCTAAATATTTTATTGGGTTTTAGACCTTTGAGATTTTAACCTCTTTGACTAGTTTTTAACTTTTTAATATGACCCTTCTCGCTTACCTCTGGTTTTTCTTTCATCTCTTTATCTTTATACCCTGATTGATGGAGCCTTGAGTATTTTTATGATGTTTATAGTCAGCTTCATGTGTGCCTGTGTTTGTGTCTATGTTGAATGTAATTGTGGTTTGTAAATATGGATGTCACCAGACTGCAAAACAAATCTACCTACGGGTACAAATAAAGTAACCTGAACCTGAACCTGAAGGAGGATTTGGCAGCCTCCCCAGCAGAGCTGTCTTTTTCCCAGCCACTGCGGCTCCCAGGGGAATTTTTGCTGGACAGCCCCGCGCCGAACACCAATCCATCCCCGCTTTCACCACGTCCAGTCCAGCACTGTTTTCCACGCGCTTTTGTGCCAAAGGCCTTGAAGGACGTGGCTTTTGTATTTGTCAGGCACGATGCCCACCGGACCCCCTTGCACCCGCCCAACGATGGCCCATTCAGAGTGCTGGAACCCGGGGAGAAACATTTTGTGTTAGACTTGGGGGGACGCAGAGAAACAGTCTGTATAGACAGGCTTAAGCCCGCTTTCGTGTTATCAGACGAGCAAGTGGTGTTGGCCCGAACTCCTTGGCGCGGACGACCTCCACTGAGAACTCCCCAGGTAAATGACTCGTCAGATCAGTCACAAGGGCATGCTAATGATGTTTTCCCACCTCCCAATGTCCCCCCACAGACGGATGCACCCCCAACCTCGAAGCCGCAGACCCCACGCTACAGCCGCTACGGACGTAAGCTGAAGCCCAAAGGACATGAGGGTCAAGGCTCAGTCTGAGTCTGGGGGTGGGGGTGGGGGAATCCACTTAGTATATTTACACTCAGACTTAAAAGACAAAAAGGAATCGTCATGGGGGGTTTGTGTGTGGATGCGGGGGTGGTGTGTTGATGTGAACAGTGACAAAGAGAATGGGAATTACAAAGGCTTTGATGTTAATGCAGCACACAGAGAAGGCTGACCGAGTGGTATTATTTAAGAGCAGAGGTGCCTGAGATCTGTTACTCTTTCATTGCTTGTGTTTCTACAGAAATGAGAGAGAGAGTTGAATAAAGCCTGATATGATCTGGACCTCTCTGCCTGGTTATTCATCTCTCCATAACGTTCCTCTTCTTCTTCGCTGGGACAGTTAAACTGAACATTTCCACAGCATGCATATAAACTTTAAAATGAAATGATTCATCGACAATAAAAATCTGCGTGGACAAAGTTTTATGATCAGCATTACCGGTACCAGTACCAGAGTGGTGGCCTAGTTGATAGAGCATCCGCCCCACAACTGGGAGGTTGAGGGTTCAAGTTCTGGCCGGGTCATGCCAAAGACCAAATAAAAATGGTACTTCCTGCCTTCTAGCTTGGTGCTGGGCATAATAGAATGGGAGAAGGAGAAGTTGGTTGTGGTGGCGCCTTGCATGGCAGCGGGCCTTCTGATTCTAGATGTGATTAACATTGTAGATAGGAGAAACGTAATTTCATTCTACTGTACATGATTGGCTGTATGGACTGAATGACAGCAGAGATGGCTTCTTCTTCTTATCAACAACATTGACTAATCATTGCTGCCTTAATGACGACAGGATGTCATTGTGTTTCGTCCTTTGGTCCGCTTGGATGAAGGACAGTGTGAAATCAAACTTAACCGGACGCAATGTATACAATGTATACAAACAACAAGAAAGAAGTCTGGACTTTGGTACAGGCTTTCAGGTGTGAAAATTCCTTAAAGACGCACTCCAGCGGCTCCAAAACCACCTCATAAACAAATATGCATTGCCCAAAATAGTATATTGTGGCTTTTTACTCACAAAAACCTTTCATTGCCTTAGAATTGCTTGGAAAGCACTTTGAAATCTTTCACCTACTTAAGTATACACAATCTATGAATATTCTAATTACCAACCTGCAGGGCTTGCACGTGATTGGTCGCCGTGCTCCCCGACCTCCAGGGCTTGCACGTGATTGGTAGTAGATTAGTTTATTTGACAGGGACAGTGCAATAAACATAGACAATTAATCAAAGACAATCAATCTGATGTGTTGCACATAGAGTGTATAGCTATTAGCTAATTTGCAACTCTTGTCCCTGGATGGGCTTTAGAAAAAAGAATCAAGATAAAAAATATACACAATAACCACATACATCAATGCAGAAAAATTATAAATACACAATTATAAATATTATAAATATTATAAATACACAAATATAACAGCCTGACTCACATTTAACATAAATATTATAAATACACATATATTATAAAATATTATAAATACACAAATATAACAGCCTGACTCACATTTAACACATATAACATAACTCACATTTGCCTATTTCAGGCCTCCCTCCCTCCGTCACTCACTATAAACAAACACATTTATTCCTTCCCTTCATTCACTCTCACTTTGCAGACAAATAATTCATACATGAGTACATTCTTGTTTATTTTTCAGCCAGTTTTTAACATTTTTAGTGAATGTTTTAAAGTCCGTTATTATTTTAATTTCATTTGGCATTGTGTTCCAGATGTGACTGCCCTTTATAGAGAAAGCTGTTTGTCCAAATGTGGTTCTGCGGTGGAATATTTTACAGTTATTGTTAACAGAACTCCTGGTGGCTCTGCTGCTGTCCTGTCTTTGGACGAAACCAGCAAGTGGCTCGGGTGCTGATTTATGGAAACATTTGAACGTTAATTTCAGAAGACAGAGGTCAATGAAGCTCTCAAAACTCAATAGGTTGTATTTTTTTAAAACATTACAGTGATGCCACCTAATGGGCTTTTTGTCCAAGATTTTTAGGGTTTGATTATATAATGAACCTATATGTCTTATTGTGGAAGGGGCTGCTTGAGCCCAGACTGTCAAACAGTATGATATATGAGAAAAAACCATAGAATGCATATACAGTGCAGCTGCTTCGTAAGGTATGTAATATCTAATTAATTTAAAGCAGTTCAGATTTTTTTTTACTGTTTTTGAAATTTTCTTTATATGAAGATTAAATTTGAGTTGAGGATCTAGTACAATGCCAAGGTATTTGAATTCTGTAGCTAAACTGATGTCATGATCATGTATATTAACTTTAAAATGTTGCAGGTTACATTTTTTGATTGAAAAGCACATTGAGACTGTTTTCTGAAGGTTCAGCAATAGATGGTTCTTGAGGAGCCACTCTTGGACATCAACCATACTTGTAGACAGTACATCTGCAGCCTGTGCTGGAGTCTTGGCAGCTGTGTAAATAACTGCATCATCTGCATAAAGTTGGCATGTTGCAGCTGAGCAGTGTAACAGCAAGTCATTAATAAAAATGCTGAAAAGTAAAGGACCAAGAATGGACCCTTGTGGGATACCCATGCGGTTGTTTAAAAATGAGGATTTATCCTGGTGAACTTTTACACACTGTTCTCTATTCTGGAGATAAGATGCAAACCATTCTAATGTATTTGGGGAGAAGTTAAAAGATACCATTTTGGATAAAAGCAAACTGTGGTTTACAGTATCGAAAGCCTTTTTGAGATCTAGAAAAACAGCTCCTACCACATTACCCCTGTCCAAGGACTGTTTGACGTTTTCAATAAGGCAACAATTTGCTGTTTCTGTTGAGTATCCTGGTCTAAAACCAAATTGATGTGGATGAAGAAGTTGACTGTCTTGTAAGTAGTCTATCAGCTGTGTAGCTACAACTTTTTCAAGAACCTTAGATAGGACTGGTAAGATAGAGATTGGGCGGTAATTGCATATATCGTCTTTACTGCCTGATTTATGAACTGGTATGACGACAGCTTTTTTCCAGCCAGATGGAAATGTACTAGACCTAATGGAGAGATTAATGAGATGAGTCAGTGGTTTGATTAATATTTTGCTGTGCATTTTGAGAAAGGAGGTGCTCATATTGTAGATATCATTAGTTTTTGAGTTTGACAGTGTTTTAACAATACCAGCAATTAACTTCTCATTTACCTCATCGATGTGAAAAGTATCTGTTGGAAGTATGGAATTTGTGTTGTTGAGCACATTTGGCAGCACAAAAATTTTTGTTAAGTCTTCCACAGAGCCCACAAAGTGTGAATTAAATTCATTTGCCAAAGTAGCCTTGTCACTGACGGTCTTGCCATTGATTCTAAGTTCCTTTACCCCCTTCTGATCGTTTTTTTTATTAGTTAAGTTATTTAAATGCCTCCATAGGGAACTGTTGTTACCCTTTGCATGATCTATCAGTTTATTGTAATAAGATATTTTTGATTTTCGCAGCTCATGTACCACTTTATTTCTTAAACTTTTGTACACAAGGTGATCATTTTGTAGTTTGGAGGTTAGTGATGTTTTCAGTGCATAGTCTCGCCTCTTCATAAGTTTTCTTATTTCATTATTTAACCATGGTAGGCTAATCTTCTGTTGTCTACTTTTAATTTGCTTTGAAAATTTTTCTATAGACTTTGTGATTGTTGCAGTTATAAAATTACAACAATCATCTACTTCACATGTTGCCATGAGCTGCTCCCAATTTTGATTCTCTAAGTAATGTTCAAACTCCTCATTTTTTGATTTGGGGATAATAAAATTTGATTTGTCAATATCGACTCCCCCAAAATACTGTAGTCGCTTTTTAGTAAGTTTCCTGACAGCAAGAACCATGTTATGATCTGAGAGACCAGTTACAAGATTATAGGTTCTGGTTATTCGTTCTGGTTTATTAGTAAATACCATGTCAATAAGTGTTCTGGATTGTTTGGTTATCCTGGTGGGTCCTTTGATTTCAATCCTTTGATTGGTCGCCGTGCTCCCTGACCTCCAGGGCTTGCACGTGATTGGTCACCTCGACTCCTGGTGGGTGGGCTGCTAGTCTATTCACAGCACTTCCGGACGTTAAAGTTTTGCCTATATCTTCAAAAGTAAAAAGCAAAACATTTTTCTGAAAGCGGTCTCGTCGAGTGTGGCACCCCGTCCACCCAGCCACATTCAAGCCAGGTCCCCCTGGGTCCCTCCTCCTCTACTTCTTCGCTATGCAAAACTGATGTTTTCATCCCTCTCAATCGTGCTGCTCCTCAGCTCCTCCCTCTTCCCCCAAGGTAGCCAGACGTATCTGTCTGATTGGTTAATGTTATAACCAACCAAGCTAAGCAGGAATGCTTACGTAGCTAGTAACAGTCTGGCCAAACTCGCCTCGTCACCAAACTGGAAATTCACAGAAGAAAAATACAGACTTGGGACTGTGGTGAGACTTTGCTGTTGATGTCTTGTACAGTGGGGCAAAAAAGTATTTAGTCAGCCACCAATTGTGCAAGTTCTCCCACTTAAAAGATGAGAGAGGTCTTCAATTTTCATCATAGGTATACCTCAACTATAAGAGACAAAATGAGAAAAAAAAATCCAGAAAATCACATTGAAGGATTTTTTATGAATTTATTTGCAAATTATGGTGGGAAATAAGTATTTGGTCACCTACAAACAAGCAAGATTTCTGGCTCTCACAGACCTGTAACTTCTTCTTTAAGAGGCTCCTCTGTCCTCCACTCGTTACCTGTATTAATGGCACCTGTTTGAACTCATCAGTATAAAAGACACCTGTCCACAACCTCAACCAGTCAGACTCCAAACTCCACTATGGCCAAGACCAAAGAGCTGTCAAAGGACACCAGGAACAAAATTATAGACCTGCACCAGGCTGGGAAGACTGAATCTGCAATAGGTAAGCAGCTTGGTGTGAAAAAATCAACTGTGGGAGCAATTATTAGAAAATGGAAGACATACAAGACCACTGAAAATCTCCCTCGATCTGGGGCTCTGCGCAAGGTCTCACCACGTGGGGTCAAAATGATCATGAGAACGGTGAGCAAAAATCCCAGAACCACACAGGGGGACTTAGTGAATGACCTGCAGAGAGCTGGGACCAAAGTAACAAAGGCTACCATTAGTAACACACTACGCCGCCAGGGACTCAAATCCTGCAGTGTCAGATGTGTCCCCCTGCTTAAGCCAGTACATGTCCAGGCCCGTCTGAAGTTTGCTAGAGAGCATTTGGATGATCCAGAAGAGGATTGGGAGAATGTCATATGGTCAGATGAAACCAAAATTGAACTTTTTGGTAAAAACTCAACTTGTCGTGTTTGGAGGAGAAAGAACACCATACCTACTGTGAAGCATGGGGGTGGAAACATTGTGCTTTGGGGCTGTTTTTCTGCAAAGGGACCAGGACGACTGATCCGTGTAAAGGAAAGAATGAATGGGGCCATGTATCATGAGATTTTGAGTGAAAACCTCTTTCCATCATCAAGGGCATTGAAGATGAAACGTGGCTGGGTCTTTCAGCATGACAATGATCCCAAACATACCGCCCGGGCAACGAAGGAGTGACTTCGTAAGAAGCATTTCAAGGTCCTGGAGTGGCCTAGCCAGTCTCCAGATCTCAACCCCATAGAAAATCTTTGGAGGGAGTTGAAAGTCCGTGTTGCCCAGCAACAGCCCCAAAACATCACTGCTCCAGAGGAGATCTGCATGGAGGAATGGGCCAAAATACCAGCAACAGTGTGTGAAAACCTTGTGAAGATATACAGAAAACATTTGACCTCTGTCATTGCCAACAAAGGGTATATAACAAAGTTTTGAGACGAACTTCTGTTATTGACCAAATGCTTATTTTCCACCATAATTTGCAAATAAATTCTTTTAAAAATCAGACAATGTAATTTTCTTGATTTTTTTTTTCTCATTTTGTCTCTCATAGTTGAGGTATACCTATGATGAAAATTGGAGACCTCTCTCATCTTTTAAGTGGGAGAACGTACACAATTGGTGGCTGACTAAATACTTTTTTACCCCACTGTAAGTCACAAAAAGCATGTTAAACACATGCTAACAACAGAAAAAACTTAACTTTTGCCAGAGTGTCACTTTAAGGTTGAATGAGCAAGACTCTCCAGTCCAGACGATTTATATGCTGGTGTGGGTCAGGCGTAATAAACTGTCAGGGTGCTTTCACACCTACAGGCTTTAGTTTGTTTCAATCAAACTCAAGTTTGTTTTCTCCATTAGTGCGGTTTGTTTTGTCTGGTGAAAACACAGTAATTGCACTCAGGTGCGCACCAAAACATCCGTACCGAGACCTCCTAAAAGAGGTGGTGTTGATTCAAGTCAAATTGCAAACTCTGGTGCTAAAACAGGACCAGCGGCAAACTGTAAAACATTTTATGCCACTCTACATACCTGATGGAGCTTTGAAAATATCTGTGGCTGAGCTTGTCACGGTTCTGGAGGATTAATGAACGTTAACATGTTATTTCCCTTCCATAGCCACGCTTTATTTTCAAATAGTATGATTTGCCGAAAGTGATATATGCACGTAATGTGATAAGCAATAACCAGGGCCGTGAAACCCCCAGTAGATTACTCTACGATTTGTATTATTTTCTCCCCAGAAATACATAAATGCACAGTTGTCATCCTGCTTCTTGTATATTCCTTTCCTGTTCTCACAGCAAAAAAAATCTGACCAATAAGAACAAAGAACGTTCTGACGCAAACATATGACGTGACGGTATTTGGTCAGCTTGAATTTTTGCCTGTGTGAAAGGGAACTGAACCAAGGAGAAAATGATACAAAGCAACAGACTTATCAACTGATTCTGACCAAAGTAAACAAATTTAGGTGTGAAAGCACCCTTAGAGTCTGCTCTAGTAGTCCAATATTTAGCACCAAATCAAGGATTAGAATTTACCCTGAAATTCCACAGTAATTTTGTTGACATTTCACAATCTGAGCCTTTACATTATACTGTACATCACCAATCAGAAATGCATGGCCTTATATATTTTTATCCTTGACAGAAGGGTTGAGTAGGTGTAAAAGGCGTAAATGGAGGTAACCAATATACTACTTGCTTGGCCTTTGAATAGGTCCTCCTCCTGGATAATGAGTCCCAAGGACCCCTCTCTCCAACATCCAGAGATGGACTAAACTTGACTTGCATAGAAGCAGCCATGCAGGCTGGCAGAGAGAGACAGATGCAGAATAGAGAAATAAAGTGCCTCTTCACACTGCCAGTTAATAGTACCAGAGTGGGGAGCAGGATGGAGAGGAACCTTTTGGCTGCTTGACCCGATGAAGACCACTCAGTCCAGGGCTCAGTGAGTCTCTGGACCCCGTTTCTCTCCTTGACTTCCACTCTTGTTGCCCCGTGGGGTGAGAGCTAACCCCACAACCCAACTCTGGAGGCTCAGTAATAGGGCCTGGATGAACTCCTCAAGGGGATTGAAAGCCTCTTCTATCTACAGAGAGTTTTTTTATGTACTGCTATAACTGCAACAAGCTATATTTTTAAATAAATATGGGAACAAATATACACTAGAAAACTAACTTTGTGAAATATCACAATGATCCCAAACTTTGGCTTAAGTCTGGAATTAGCGTAACTGAAGATAAACTGTGATTTTAGAATTTTTAGACAAAAAAGGAAACTTTCCCAACAAACTCCAATGGAACCAGAGTAGCAAGGTAGGGACGCTGCAGCACATGAGGACATGGAGTGCTAGAGTGGTAGTCGAGTGGAGAAAGAGTGATGAACTGGAGTTGAAGAGGAGGGTAAGAGATGCAGAGGTCAACAGAAGTCAAGAGAGGATAGGTCAAGAAGAGACAGAGCAAGATACTGAAGGCCCATTCTGAGCTACTTTGCATTAACTAGTCCTACATCAAACAAGCTGTGACAGCCCTTCAGCCTGCTTCCTGTTCATTTGATATTATGTGGAAGGAAAAAAAGAGCTGCACTAGGCTGCAGATGGCCATGACTAATAAGTTACATAGTTGGAAACATGAGTCTCACCATTGTTATAGTTTCAGCAGCTGTAAAAGTGATCATTTTTGTGACACTGCTTTTCGATATAACAACATAAATAGTACTTTGCAGAGGTTTTGGCCATCCCTCATTTCTTATACACACATGGCCCACTTTATTAGGTACACCTGCTCTACTGCTTCTTATTGTAAATATCTAATCAAACAATGACATGGCAGGATCTCAGTCCATTTAGCCATGTAGACATCGTCAAGGTGAGCCTTTGATCACTTATGCGATCAAAGGAATTGTGAAGAAATTTATTATATTATTCTGTCCCCTCATTGTCTCCCCTTGTAGTTTATTAGCATATTCACAGTACTTTCTCTCCTAATTATGTTATGGGACATTGAGGTCCCAGCTGATTAGCTCTAGCTCTGAGAGTCTGCAAGTTTCAACATTCTCACTCAGTGTGAAAACAAATTCTTATCTACTGTGTATCCGGAGTATATTCACAGCGCCTCACTTGTTCGATAGTTTATGTTACAGTCTTATTCCAAAATGGACTAAATTAAGTTTTTTTTCCCTCAAAATTCTATAACAATACCCCATAATGACAACATGAAAAAAGTTTTTTGAGATTTTTGCAAATTTATTAAAAATAAACTAAGAAATCACATGTACATAAGTATTCACAGCCTTTGCTCAATACTTTGTTGATGCACGTTTGGCAGCAATTATAGCCTCATGTCTTTTTGAGTATGATGCCACAAGCTTGGCACACCTATCTCTGGGCAGTTTGGCCCATTCCTCTTTGCAGCACCTCTCAAGCTCCATCAGGTTGGATGGGAAGCATCGATGCACAGCCATTTTCAGATCTCTCCAGAGATGTTCAATTGGATTCAAGTCTGGGCTCTGGCTGGGACACTCAAGGACATTCACAGAGTTGTCCTGAAGCCACTCCTTCGATATCTTGGCTGTGTGCTTAGGGTTGTTGTCCTGCTGAAAGATGAACCGTCACCCCAGTCTGAGGTCAAGAAGCACTCTGGAGCAGGTTTTCATCCAGGATGTCTCTGTGCATTGCTACATTCATCTTTCCCTTTATCCTGACTAGTCTCCCAATTCCTGCCACTGAAAAACATCCCCACAGCATCATGCTGTCACCACCATGCTTCACTGTAGGGATGGTATTGGGCTGAAGATGAGCGATACCTGGTTTCCTCCAAATATGATACCTGACACTCACACCAAAGATTAAATCTTTGTCTCATTAGACCACAGAATTTTGCTTCTCATGGTCTGAGTCCTTCAGGTGCCTTTTGGCAAACTCCAAGCAGGCTGCTATGTCCCTTTTCCCAAGGAGTGGCTTCCGTCTGGCCACTCTAACATACAGGCCTGATTGGTGAATTGCTGCAAAGATGGTTGTCCTTCTGGAAGGGTCTCCTCTCTCCACAGAGGAATGATGGAGCTTTGACAGAGTGACCATCGGGTTCTCGGTCACCTCCCTGACTAAGGTCCTTCTCCTCCGATCGCTCAGCTTAGACGATCGGCCAGCTCTAGGAAGAGTCCTGGTGGTTCTGAACTTCTTCCGTTTATGGATGATGGAGGCCATTGTGCTCATTGGGACCTTCAAAGCAGCAGAAATTTTTTCGTACCCTTCCCCAGATTTGTGCCTCAAGACAATTCTGTCTCGGAGGTCTACAGACAATTCCTTTGACTTCATACTTGGTTTGTGCTCTGACATGCACTGTCAACTGTAGGCCTTATATAGACAGGTGTGTGCCTTTCCAAATCATGTCCAGTTAACTGAATTTACCACAGGTGGACTCTAATTAAGCTGTAGAAACATCTCAAGGATGATCAGTGGAAACAGAATGAACCTGAGATCAATTTTGAGCTTCATGGCAAAGGCTGTGAATACTTACATATGCACATGTGATTTCTTAGTTTTTTATTTTAATAAATTTGCAAAAATCTCAAAACTTTTTTCACTTTGTCATTATGAGGTATTGTGTGTAGAATTTTGAGGACAAAAAATAATTTAATACATTTTGGAATAAGGCTGTAACATAACAAAATGTGGAAAAAGTGAAGCACTGTGAAGACCTTCTGGATGCACGGTATGTTTATGCTGCAGCAATTTTGAACTCTTCACCATGCCACATGCTTGCGGTGTAGCGACCCTTTTCTTCTTGGACAGGACATAATAATTCTCCTAAAATGGCATCATTTGACTCCAGTGCTTTTATTTATTCACCAGGACTACAAAGGAGACTCGTTAATTAAGAATTGGGGGTGGGGTGGGGTGGTCTGTTGTACCTTTAACATGGCATAGTTGTTGGTGCCAGACAGGCTGGTCTGAGTACTTCAGAAGCTGCTGATCTATTGGGATTCTCATACACAACCATCTCTAGAATGATCTGAAAAAGAGAAAATACCCATTGAGCAGCAGTTCTCTGGGCCCAAAAGCCTTGTTGAGGTATATCAAAAATCATCTGTGAAGGCACGGTGATGGATCTTTTAAGCAGATGGGCTACTGCAGCAGAAGACCTCAACTGGTGCTGCTCCTTTTAGCTAAGAATTAGATTAGATTAGATTCAACTTTATTGTCATTACACATGTATGAATACAAGGTAACGAAACACAGTTTAGCATCCAATCAGAAGTGCAAAGGACAGCAGTGCAGTATATACGGTAATTAACAGTATGTGCAATTTAAGCAAATATATGCAAATATATGCAGCAGTGCAGAAAGTTAAGAGTACTGTTATGTGCAAATAATGTGCAATAAGTTAGATGTAGTTATGTAGTTATGCAGTTATGTACAGGTGAGGATGGTAAGAGATGATGGTAAGAGAGTCAGCGGGGACCTAAGTTCAATAACGTGACAGATGTTAGAAAGAAACTGTTCCTAAACCTGCTGGTTCTAGTCCGAAGGCTTCTGAAACGTCTTCTGGAGGGGAGAAGCTGGAACAGTCCATGAGCAGGATGGTTGGAGTCCCTAAGAATGCTGCGTGCCCGGCGCAGACATCTTTTCCTGTAGACGTCCTCTATAACTGGAAGTGGAGTCCCTGTGATGCGTTGGGTGGTTTTCACCACCCGCTGCAGCGCCTTGCGGTCAGCGACAGAGCAGCTCCCATACCAGCCTGTGATACAGTTGGTCAGGGTGCTCTCTATCATGCAGCGGTAGAAGTTGCCCTGGATGTCAGTTGACAGATGGTTCTTCTTCAGTGTCCTCAAGAAGAAGAGGCACTGATGGGCCTTCTTGATCAGGCTGGTGGTGTTAACTGACCAGGACAGGTCCTCCGAGATGTGGGTCCTCAGGAATTTGAAGCTGGGGACACGTTCAACAGCTATGCCATTGATATGGATGGGGTCATGTGTCTCTTCCCTCTCCTTCCTGTAGTCCACTATGAGCTCCTTGGTTTTGCTGGTGTTAAGGAGCAGGTTATTGTCAGCGCACCAAGTAGCCAAGTGCTCAACCTCTGCCCTGTAATCTGACTCGTCGTTGTCCCTGATGAGTCCAATCACCGTGGTGTCATCTGCGAACTTTATGATGGAATTGGATCCATACATAGGCCTGCAGTCATGGGTGTAGAGGGAGTAGAGGAATGGGCTGAGCACACAGCCCTGTGGTACACCAGTGTTGAGTGTGATGACGGAAGAACGGTTGGGGCCTGACCTAACATGCTGGGGTCTGTTGGTCAGAAAATCCATGATCCAGTAGCAGGTGGAGGTACTGATTCCCAGGTCCCCAAGTTTAGTGAGCAACTTGGAGGGGATAACTGTGTTGAATGCTGAGCTGAAGTCAACAAACAGCATTCTTGCGTAGGTGTTCTTGTCATCCAGGTGTGAGAGTACATTGTGCAGCACTGTAGAAACCGCATCCTCTGTACTCCTGTTGCTCCGGTAGGCGAACTGATGAGGGTCCAGTGTAGGGGGCAGGCCTTTTTTGAGCTGTGCCAAGACCAGTCGCTCAAAGCACTTCATGACTATGGGCGTCAGTGCCACAGGGCGATAGTCATTTAGGCATGATGGTGTTGAATGTTTCGGCACTGGTACTATTGAAGTGGTTTTGAAGCACGCTGGTACCACGGCCTGGGCCAGGGACAGATTGAAGATGTCTGTGAAGACCCCTGCCAGCTGCTCAGCGCATGCCCAGGAATGCCATCAGGGCCAGCAGCCTTACGTACGTTGACATGACTCAGTGCGTTACGGACGTCGGTGTGGGTGAGTGTGAGGTGGTGGAGGTCATCAGAGGGTGGGAAATTGATGTTCTTATGAACATAACAAAACCCTCAGTTTCCCCATTCTTATAAGAATGGGGAAACTGAGGGTCCAGTTCACACAGGCTCATCGAATTTGGACAAAAGAAAAGGGATTTCTCAACTTTTAAACCAACAACTCCTTCCTCTTGGTTTATTAGTGATAAAATGTCATTATCCTTCCCTGGTTCACATGCTGCCATCAGTGCGTGAACGCGTGTGTGAATGGGTGGATAGCAGGATCTGTAAAGCGCTTTGTTCATCCAGAGATGAGTAAAAAGGGCTATATAAGTGAACGCCATTTACCATTTTGCCATTTGGTGAAAGATTTTTTTTTTTTTTTTCCGGTTCCGGTTCCGCCGGACCGGCGGCGCCACACGAGTCGGCTGCCTGTTGCAACAGCCTTTTTTTTTTTTTTTATCTTCCTTCTTCTTTCTACACCTTTCACTCTGTATATATATCACGGACGCACGGATCGCCCCGGGGGTCTCCCGGGTCGGCGGACGGAGCCACGGTTTGCAGCGGGAGACGTTACAGCGGGGAGGAGCTAGTGCTAGCTAGCACTTGGCCGCCGCCCGGTGCTAATGGGAAACTCGACATACCGGGAGCTGTAGCGAAAACGAAGTGGGTGCCGGGCTGGAGTTTAGGCGGCGTGAAAGAAATATAAGACAGAATAATAAAGAGCGATGGCAAGAACCAAGCAGACCGCCCGTAAAATCTACTGGAGGAAGAAGCCCCCCAGGAGACAGCTAGCCACAGGGCTGCTCGGAGAGGCGCTCTGGCCACCGGCAGAGTGAAGAGGCCTCGCCGTCACAGGCCTGTGGCTCTGAGAGAGATCCGTCGCTACCAGAAATCCACGGAGCTGCTCATCCGTAAGCTGCCCGTCCAGCGCCTGGTGAGGGAGATCGCTCAGGACTTCAAGACCGTCCTGCGTTTCCTGAGCTTCGCCGTCATGGCTCTGCAGGAGACCAGCGAGACCCACCTGGTGGTCTCTTCTTCGCTAAGGGGGTCACCATCATGCCCAAAGACTTCCAGCTGGCCCGCTGCATCCGCGGAGAGAGAGCTTAGACTTTCTGCTGCACATCCACCAGCCATAATGCTCTGCACTGTGTGTCTGTATATATACATTTATAGTAATATGGACATATGTTTACTAGATGTTGTTTTTTCTTGCCTTCTGATTGTTGCTCTGAGTGTTGCTATCCCTATGCTGTTGCAATCCTGGAATTTCCCCATTGTGGGACTAATAAAGGCTTATCTTATCTTATCTTATCTTAAGATCACAGGAGGATTGTCATGGGGCCATCCGTCCATCCCACTTTTCAACTCCTCTTACAATTTTGTTCTGATTGTTTTGAAACTTGGTACATGGGTATACACTGATGATATGCATATTGCAATTGAACTCTGATTAGATGATTGTTGCAGGAGTTATACACTCGGAGGTCAAGGCCATATTTTCCCTCAATCTTATGAACATGAGAACTGCTGCAAGAAATGATGTTGACTTTTCAAATCAATGACATCCAAAGGGCTGTTCAGAGTCCCTCTAAGGGGATAACGTCTGCATTCTGTAGACTGTGTACACGGCAATATTCAGTTGTTTTTGAGCCACTGTGCTTACCATTCAGCAACCATGTTTCATGCATGTGCAGAGAAAATAATCTGCAGTTCACATGCCTGTACTGTTGGCGGCAGCCAAGAACCACCAAACGTTTTAACGGCTACAGTCGAAACACAAAAGAAGAGCATGCTGGTGGTTTTTTTTTTTTTAACTTTTAGTAATCTGTGGATTAATTGTCTTAGATATACAGTGCACCCAGAAAATATTCACAGCGCTTCACTTTTTCCACATTTTGTTATGTTACAGCCTTATTCACACAATACCCCATAATGACAACGTCAAAAAGTTTTTTTTTTAAATTTTTGCAAATTTATTAAAAATAAAAAACTAAGAAATCACATGTACATAAGTATTCACAGCCTTTGCTCACTACTTTGTTGATGCACGTTTGGCAGCAATTACAGCCTCAGGTCTTTTTGAATATGATGCCATAAGCTTGGCACGCCTGTCTTTGGGCAGTTTGGCCCATTCCTCTTTGCAGCACCTCTCAAGCTCCATCAGGTTGGATGGGAAGCGTCGCTGCACAGCCATTTTCAGATCTCTCCAGAGATGTTCAATTGGATTCAAGTCTGGGCTCTGGCTGGGCCACTCAAGGACATTCGCAGAGTTGTCCTGAAGCCACTCCTTCGATATCTTGGCTGTGTCCTGAGGGTCGTTGTCCTGCTGAAAGATGAAGCGTCACCCCAGTCTGAGGTCAAGAGCACTCTGGAGCAGGTTTTCATCCAGGATGTGTCTGTACATTGCTACATTCATCTTTCCCTCTATCCTGATTAGTCTCCCTGTTCCTGCCACTGAAAAACATCCCCACAGCATAATGCTGCCACCACCATTGGCATGGTTATGAGCAGTGCCTGTTTTCCTCCAAGCATGATGCCTGGCATTCACGCCAAAGAGTTCAATCTTTGTCTCATCAGACCACAGAATTTTGTTTCTCATGGCCTGAGAGTCCTTCAGGTGACTTTTGACAAACACCAGGTGGGCTGCCATGTGCCTTTTACTAAGGAGTGGCTTCCATCTGGCCACTCTACCATAGAGGCCTGATTGGTAGATTGCTGCAGAGATGTCTGTCCTTCTGGAAGGTTCTCCTCTCCCCATAGAGGAACGCTGGAGCTCTGACAGAGAGACCATCGGGTTGTTAGTTACCTCCCAGATTAAGGCCCTTCTCCCTCGATCACTCAGTTTAGACGGCCGGCCAGTTCTAGGAAGAGTCCTGGTGGTTCTGAACTTCTTCCATTTACAGATGATGGAGGCCACTGTGCTCACTGGGACCTTCAAAGCAGCAAAAATTTTTCTGTACCCTTCCCCAGATTTGTGCCTCCAGACAATCCTGTCTCAGAGGTCTACAGACAATTCCTTTGACTTTGTGCTTGGTTTGTGCTCTGACATGCACTGTCAACTGTGGGATCTTATATAGACAGGTGTGTGCCTTTCCAAGTCTCAAGGATGATCAGTGGAAACAGGATGAACCTGAGCTCAATTTTGAGCTTCATGGCAAAAGCTGTGAATACTTATGTACATCTGATTTCTTAGTTTTTTTATTTTTAATAAATTTGCAAAAATCTAAAAAAACAAAAAAACAAAAACAAAACATTTTTCATGTTGTCATTATGGGGTATTGTGTGTAGAATTTTGAGGGGAAAAAATAATTTAATCCCATTTGGAATAAGGCTGCAACATAACAAAATGTGGAAAAAGTGAAGCGCTGTGAAGACTTTCCGGATGCACTGTATATTTACCATAAATTGATTGAAACAATTTTCCCTGGCCCCAAACCACACCTTTTGAGGTTTCATTAAAAAATGTTTTAATAGAGAAACACATGTACATCTGTTTACCCTCACCAGTTACTTCCCCGTCCGGGATGGCAGGAGTTTCCTGGCACGTGTGCAGTTCACTGCGACCACTGTGTTCTTGTATGCACGGTCACGTTTTGAGGCCTGCATGTGTTCGGTCAGTGCTCACCCTCTGCGTAGGGTTTGCGCACGAATGTATCTGCTGTGCTCACTTGCATACCAGCATGTTTTTGCCACTATGAATTGGGCTTAAGACATATCTTGGATGGCTTAAACCCTGACATCTGACTTTGGGTTTGAGATTAAAAGTTCAAAGGTCAAGGTTAGCATTCCCTGTGCCCTATTACTATGGAACGAGTGACGCTAGAGTCACCAGACTTGCTACACAGGTTCACCTTGAGATCCTGACCTACAGCTATGGGTGGTATACAACTATTTTTGCTGTATATTCATGGATGATAGGCTTATCATAAATTGATTCTGCCCCACTAATTATATGGAGAAGCTGAAAACTGCTCTCTTTCAGTAACATTGGGATCTTCAAAGAAAACAGTCGGATATTACCCACCTCAGAGTGCTCTTGTTTTTTTTTAGTATGTCATCGGGGTAAACCTTAGTCCAGCTGTTCACCTGGCAACCATATGATTATGATTGCAGTTACTGTGATATGCAGCTAGTCACTTTTTGGATATAAGCTGGTGCATTTTATGTATATTTTGTGGTAAGAAAAAAACATTTGTTTTTATTTTAATTTTTTGCCACGGTTTATCACCTTCACTGATCTCATGCATCATTCACCTGCCCCCTCCACCCACCTCTGTCCTTCTTTCATCACCTTTATCGCTTACAGCCCTTCTATCTTCCTCGTCCACAATTTCCCACTCTCCCACAACAGCTCTCCTCCACCATACACATCTTCCCCCTCCCTCCTTCTCTCCCTCCCTCCTTCTCTCTCCAAGTCAGGTGACACAAGCCAGACCACTAATTAGAATTCTGTCACTAAGTAAATGCATTGTGACCGGGGGCTGACAGCTCCGTATATATGTGTGCGTGTCCACAAGTGTGTGAGTGTGTGACAGTTTGGGCAGCTTGTTGGCGGTGACGATGGCAGCCGCCTGGCATTTTTAACGTGGCAAGGTGCTGCTCTCGCCACTGACCTGACAGTCATTTAAATTACACAGAGGATGGTTGCTCTGCGCGTGTGTGTGTGTGTGTGTGTGTGTGTGTAGGGAATGAGAGGGAGATTGAGGAAGGACCATTAGTAGCTGTGGGATAATTCACTCACTTGCAGCTTGACTGACTGACTGACTGACTCATTGCTGGAAAACAGACAGAAAGATAGGCATGGCTTGTTTACCATGTCAGCTTGCAGATGTTAACACAAACTTTCCATTTTTTTTTTTTTACATTCATACTCCCTTTGATGCATGTCAGCAGAGAGGAAACATAATGCTAGGACAGCTGGAGATGAGAGGGGTACAAATTAAGTTATAAAGAAGGAGCCAGAAAAATAGTAAAGGTGTCCGCTGTTTGACAATCAGCTTTTGTATCATGTTTAAAACACTGATGAGAAGACTGGTGAAAGACAGTATTTATGAGTGAGTTTTTAATCACACAACACAATCCATCCAGCAAATGTCCCCCACCCCAAAAATACACCATCCAATAACTCGGCCATTATTTTTATATGGCCTGTGAAAACATCCGATGGTTATTTAGAGCCAAATGTGAAGCCTGGAGCTGAGCTGGAGCCAAACAAAGACAATGGGTTGACTGTTATGGAGAACGAGATACATGCAGACTTATGTTGGCTACTATCAATCACAACTTATACAATGTCTAAATCATATCTAAGCGTTGAAATTTTAGATGTATTAACAGGTGACAGAGTAATTTGTCACTCTTTTTTTTTTTCTTTTTTTTTTTTTTAGCTGTTGGAGAGCATGACATCATCATTTTAGTTATTGCTCTTATTCAAAAAGTTAAGTTGAGACAGTCCTGAAAACTTCAGTCCTTCCTGTCAATGATTCCCTAAAGCCAGATCACCATTCATGTGGTCACCAGTCATTAGGCTTCCTCTTCAGTCTCTCCAGTCCTTGGGTCCAGCAGAGTCTGACTCTACAGACTAAGATCGGAGGTCAGACATGTTAGCAGTCCATTCCACAGACACAGAAGAGCAACAACTTGCAGCTGAAGTTGGTGGAGTCCTTCCTTAATCCAGCCTGTAATCTTTCATTCTATCTGAGTTGATAGATTTATATAATGTTAATGTATTCAGATTATTCAGAATTAAGATAAATGTATTTATTGTCAGTACTAGGTAATTTAAGAAGCAAGTTTATATTATGGTATGCTGTGGTAAAAGAGATAAATTTTCATATATATAGACATTTAAAACAAGTTGGACTGAGTTATAACAAACCTGTTATGAATTTGAACTGCCTTAGCTTTATTTGTCATGTTGCATAATTGTTAATTGTCATTTTTGTGTTTCATTTGTGTTTAACTGACAAATGGACATCACATCGACTTAAATCCAAATTGTGTAACTGAATTGCAGAAAAATCTGACATAGTTCTGAAATATTTTTGAGTGCATGACAAATTTGGAGCTGCAGCATTATTTATTGTTGTAAAGTTTGACACATTTATTTATTTAAGCATTAATATAAGATAATGTGTGTATGCCTTTTGTAATCCCATATCTGCACACATCTTCTTGTAAACCTGTCCCACATGTCACAACAAAAACATATTTGGTGGAAACAGTGGGGATAGAAAAAGTCATTAAATCAACTCTGCATTTACTGCACACCTCAGAACTTGAAATGTATGATTATTTCAGTATACAAAAAACCCAAAACTGTTGGGACACTGGCTATAGCAGTATGTAGCACCCAAAGATGGCAGAACATTAAAGTTATTTAAGAGGTTGGAAGGTTGGCCATGGAGTAAGTTGCAGGATTATTAGCTTTGAGACAATGGTTCATGTTCACTGTGGACCACTGAATACATTCCTTTCTGATAACTTGGTAATTTGCTCAATTTCTCCTAATAACTCCACTGCAGGTTTAGACACTTGATTGGGAAGAGAAGGGGTAAAGTGAATTTCATAGATGTCAACTGCAGGACAATAGAGAAACAGAAGGAAGCCAAGTAGACACTTACAGAATAGTCACTTGAAGGAAAACAGCGCTCGGTGTCAACGCCAGCAGACAAGCCGCAATGACAGCAGCATGGCAAAACACCCCTAATGCATCTCCATGGGCTTTCACTGCTTCTCGTATTGCAGCAAGGACACACACATGACACAGGTGTGCACACACAGACACAAACAAATCAGCAGCAGGGACACTTGAGATTCGTCTTCCCCCCCCCCCCTCACCAATTGTACATGATTCCCTAGAAACTCACACACAGTGTGGATATTTATTATTCACTCTTTTGTTTTGCACGCAGGCAACATGCTTGCTGCAAGAGAGGGGAGTGAGAGAGGGACGGAGGGGGAGAGATAAATAACAGTGATAAGTCTTGTCTTGTCAGAGGAGAGAAGAAGGGCTGAGTGACATACGACTGGTCTCCTGGTCGTGAAATATGCATGGCTTTTTCAGCAGCCAGAGGAGAGGAGAGGAGTTAATTTAGGCCTCTCGCTATGCTTGGGGTAATTAAAAGAGATGATCGATAGTACCCCCCACCCCCTTGACTGATAGCGACTGCCACACACAAACAGGCTCACGCATGAGTACAAGAAAACATACAAAGAACTGAACACACAAGTGCTTAGGATGCAGAGACTTTGAGCATATAGAAACATACAAATGCACAAGAGACAAGCGGAGAAGTGGTGATTTTGAGATTACAGCAACGGCATTGGTTTTTGTGCTTTTAAAAGAAAATCTAATTTGTATTCTATTACTCCAGCAGATATTCTGTAATGTTGGGGCATGATCAGTGATCCCTGCCCACTCCCTGAGTTGTTTCTGCATTATTCTGGACTTACTGATATTAAGATAAGATAAGATAAGATAAGCCTTTATTAGTCCCACAACGGGAAATTCCAGGATTGCAACAGCACAGGGATAGCAACACTCAGAGCAACAATCAGAAGGCAAGAAAAAAAAAACAAGCAAGCAAGAGCAGCTAATAAACATATGTACGTATTACTATAAAATATATATATATACACACACACACAGACACACAGTGCAGAGCATTGTAGCTGGATGGAATAAATATATGAATATATGAACACACAGTGCAGAGCATTGTAGCTAGATGGAATAAATATGTAAATATATAAACACCCACAGTACGGAGCATTGCAGCTAGGTGGAATAAATATGCAAGTATATAAACACACACAGTGCGGAGCAATGTAGCTAGATGGAATAACATGTAGATATATAAATATATAAACACCCACAGTACGGAGCATTGCAGCTAGACGGAACAAATATGCAAATATATAAACACACACAGTGCAGAGCATTGCCGCTAGATGGAATGAAACAGCATAACCGTCTACCCAGCTATCCTGCATGGTATGATTATGTGCCCATACACACTCTCACCCTCCATAGCGACCGGCATGCTCCTAGTTGTATGCCGGAGAGGACCACTGTGTAAGTCTATTGCATCTTCTGCATTCAAAAAACTATTAGTTTGTTACGTCTTTTTTGCTATCTCTGCGAGCAGCCCTGCTTAGGTTGTACAGTCTGACAGCCGTTGGTAGGAAGGACCTACGAAACCTCTCGGTTGTGCACCTGGGATGATGTAGTCTGCTGCTAAATGAGCTCCTCAGTGCATTCAGTATGTCCTGCATAGGGTGGAACTCGGACTCCAGCAGAGATGACAGTTTAGCCACCGTCCTTCTCTCTCCTATCTCCTCCATCGGATCAAGGCGCTGCCCCAGGACAGAGCTAGCTTTCTTAATCAGTTTGTTCAGTCTCTTCCTATCGGCTGCAGTAATGCCACTGCCCCAGCAGACCACTCCAAAAGTGATGGCTGATGCCACCACCGTGTCATAGAATGACTTCAGCAGCGCCCCTTGTACACCAAAAGACCTGAGTCTCCTCAGCAGGAACAGCCTGCGCTGTCCCTTCTTGTAGAGTGCATCAGTATTGTGTGACCAGTCTAGTTTATTGTTCAGATGAATACCCAGGTACTTATAGGATGTCACCATCTCGATGTCTGTTCCCTGTATATTTACTGGTACTGTGAGGGGCTGCCCATGCCTGCGGCAGTCCACCACCAGCTCCTTAGTTTTCCTCGCGTTGATCTGGAGGCAGTTCCGATGGCACCAGTCCACGAAGTCCTGGATAAGCCCTCTGTACTCAGCTTCATCTCCATTGGAGATGAGGCCAACGATCGCAGAGTCATCAGAGAACTTCTGTAGATGGCAGTGTGTTGTGTTGTGTGAGAAGTCCGCAGTATAAAGAGTGAACAGGAAGGGAGCCAGCACCGTTCCCTGGGGGGCCCCCGTGCTACTGATGATCGTGTCGGACACACAGTCCCGGGTTCTCACAAACTGAGGCCGGTTCGTGAGGTAGTCCAGGATCCATGATGACAGGTGCTGGTCCACCCCTGCGCGCAGCAGCTTGTCCTTCAGGATCATCGGTTGGATGGTGTTGAAAGCACTGGAGAAGTCAAAGAACATGATCCTCACCATATTCCCGGGCTTCTCCAGGTGGGACAGAGAACGGTGAAGGAGGAAGATCACCGCATCCTCCACCCCAATGCCATGCTGGTAGGCGAACTGGAGTGGATCCATCGCTGGTTCCACCAGGGGGCGGAGGTGAGCAAGGAGCAGTCTCTCCAGGGTCTTCATCAAGTGGGACGTCAAGGCCACCGGTCTGTAGCTGTTCAGGTCTTTGGGGTGGGAAGTTTTTGGTACAGGTACCACACAAGATGTTTTCCACAGCTGTGGTACCCTCCCCAGTTTCAGGCTCATGTTGAAGATATACGTCACAATCCCACACAGCTGGTCTGCACAGGACTTGAGGAGCTTTGCGCTGATGCCGTCCGGTCCCGGCGCCTTCCTCGCCTTGATCTTCCTCAGCTCCGTCCTCACCTGGGTCCTGGTCAGGGTCAGGATGGGGGGCTGTGTGTTGGGAGTGGGGGGGTGTTGGTAGAGTGGGGAGTGGGCAGCAGGACTTGATTTCTTTAGAGGCAGCAGTGGTTGTTGTGCAGTCAGGGGGGAGGGCGGTTGGTCAAATCTATTGAAAAACAGATTCAGGTTGTTCGCCCACTCCCTGCCCCCTGTGGCCTGGGGGGAGGTATTCTGGAGCCCCGAGATGGTTTTGAGGTTTCTCCAGACCCCGCTGATGTCGCTCTGTTGCAGCTTGTCCTCCATCTTCTTCCTGAAGCTGTCCTTGCCTTCTCTGATCTTTCTCCTCAGCTCCCTCTGTACGGACTTCAGCATCTCCCTGTTCCCTGACCTGAAGATCCTCTTCTTCTCTCTCAGAAGTGTTTTAATCTCAGGGTTGATCCAGGGTTTGTTGTTTGAGTGACGCCGTATGGTCTTGGTGGGAACGGATTTGTCCACACAGAAGCTGAGGTAGCCCGTGAAGGTGTGAATGAGGCCATCGATGTCCTCACCATGTGGATCGCAGAGCTGCTTCCAGGCGGTGGCTTCAAAACAGCCCTTTAGGGTGTCCATTGTCTCCTCAGACCATAACTCCACAGTGTGCATGGCCGGAGGTTGTCTGTGCACTAGGGGTTTGTACACCGGCCGGAGATGAACCAAGTTGTGATCCGATCTCCCGAGTGGGGGTAGTTGTGATGAGGTGTACGCCTCCTTAGTGTTTGCGTAGAATAAATCCAGTGTTTTATTGTCTCTAGTGTGGCATGTGACATACTGGGTGAACGTGGGTAGAATGGGAGACAGTGAAACATGGTTGAAATCGCCTGAGATGAGGAGAAGAGCATCTGGGTGTTCTGTCTGCAGCCTGCTGGTTACTGAATGGATGACGTCACGTGCTGTCCCAGCGTTCGCCGTCGGATTTGCATAAACAACAATGCAGATCACGTGTGAGTGTTCTCTCGGGAGATATGTAGGCCTCATGCTAACAGCTAGCAACTCAATGTCTTTGCTGCAGTGTCGTTGTTTAACAGTGATATGTCCCAGTCTGCACCAGTTGTTGTTAACATACATGATCACTCCACCGCCCCTAGCCTTGCCACTGTCTGGTGTTCGGTCAGCTCGTATCATGTGAAAACCCTCCAGCTCAATGTTAGCATCTGCTGCTAGTTCAGTTAGCCACGTCTCAGTAAACAAAAGGAGAGAGCACTCCCGGTATGTGCTATCATAACGGGAGATAGCCGCTAGCTCATCTAACTTTCCCAGTATCGACCGTACATTTCCCATGACAACAGATGGAAGGGAGGGTCTGTACCTTATATTTTTTGTCCTCCGCCTTACTCCAGCCCGGCAGCCGCGGCGTTTTCGCCTCAGTTCTCTCGGTATGTCGAGTATTTCCAATGGGACCGGGTGGCGGTTGAATGCTAGCAGCTGTTCTCTGCTGTATCGTATCCTGCTATAGACAGTGGCTCCGTCCACCGGCTCAGGAGACATTTAGGACGATCTGTGTGTCCGTGATATAAGTGGGGTGAAAAAAAAGACGGATCAAAAGAGAGAGGAAGGGAAAAAGACTCGGAATCGAGCCGCTGTTGCAAAAGGCAGCCGACTCGTGTGGCGCCGAGAGAAAAAAAAAAAGAAAAAAAAAAAAAAAAAAAAAAAAAAAGCACTTTTGTGCTGCTCACAGACAGCAGAATAAAGAGCGATGGCGAGAACCAAGCAGACCGCCCGTAAATCTACTGGAGGAAAAGCCCCCAGGAAGCAGCTGGCCACCAAGGCTGCTCGGAAAAGCGCTCCGGCCACCGGCGGAGTGAAGAAGCCTCACCGTTACAGGCCCGGTACCGTGGCTCTGAGAGAGATCCGTCGCTACCAGAAATCCACAGAGCTGCTCATCCGTAAGCTGCCCTTCCAGCGCCTGGTCAGGGAGATCGCTCAGGACTTCAAGACCGACCTGCGCTTCCAGAGCTCCGCCGTCATGGCTCTGCAGGAGGCCAGCGAGGCCTACCTGGTGGGTCTCTTCGAGGACACCAACCTGTGCGCCATCCACGCCAAGAGGGTCACCATCATGCCCAAAGACATCCAGCTGGCCCGCCGCATCCGCGGAGAGAGAGCTTAGACTTTCTGCTGCACATCCGCCAACCACCTATTGACCAACTGACCTATTCTTGTTTATTCCAGTCTTTTGGTGATAATGTCTCCTGTGTTTTGTCTAGTTTAGTTTCCAGTGATCTCAGTTCATTCTGTAAAATATTCCTTGCCTTTTTCTCCCTTAAATTCCTTGGGTTTTGTGATTTATTTTGTAGCACTCCGTACCTTGGGTAGTCTTGTCGCTTCAGTTCCTGTTTGTTGTTTCCTGTTTTTCCTACACTGGTGTGAAAAAGTGTTTGCCCCCTTCCTGATTTCTCAATTTTGTATGTTTGTCACACATAAATGTTTCAGATCATCAAACAAATTTAAATTTTAGACAGAGATAATGCAAGTAAACACGAAATGCAGTTTTTAAATGAAGGTGTTAATTATTAAGGGGGAAAAAAATCCAAACCTACATGGCCCTGTGTGAAAAAGTGATTACCCCCCAAAACTTAATAACTGGTTGGGCCACCCTTAGCAGCAACAACTGCAATCAAGCATTTGCGATAACTGGCAATGAGTCTTTTACAGCGCTGTGGAGGAATTTCAGCTCACTCATCTTTGCAGAATTGTTGTAATTCAGCCACATTGGAGGGTTTTCCAGGATAAACCACCTTTTTAAGGTCATGCTACGGCATCTCGGTGGGATTCAGGTCAGGACTTTGACTGGGCCACTCCAAAGTCTTCATTTTGTTTTTTCTTAAGCCATTCAGAGGTGGACTTGCTGGTATGGTTTGGATTATTGTCCTGCTGCAGATCCCAAGTGCACTTCAGCTTGAGGTCACGAACAGATGGCCGGGCATTCTCCTTCTGAATTTTTTGGTATACAGCAGAATTCATGGTTCCATTTACCACAGCAAGTCTTCCAGGTCTTGAAGCAGCAAAACAGCCCCAGACCATCACACTACCACCACCATATTTTACTGTTGGTATGATGTTCCTTTTCTGAAATGCTGTGTTACTTTTATTCCAGATGTAATGGGACACACACCTTCCAAAAAGTCCAACTTTTGTTTCATCAGTCCACAGGGTATTTTCCCAAAAGTCTTGGGGATCACCAAGATGTTTCCTGGCAAAACTGAGACAAGCCTTTATGTTCTTTTTGCTCAGCAGTGGTTTTTGTATTGGAACTCTGGGATTGTACCTATCCCAAAAAAGGGCCACTTGATGCTGACTTCAGATTATAGAGGCATCTTCCTAATGCCTATTGCCGCCAAATTCTACAATAAGCTAAATCGTCTAGTACCCACTGTGGACCCCCTGCTGCGCAATAACCAAAATGGTTTCAGGAGAGGGCGGTCAACAGTCTCTCAAATACTGTCCTTGTATCGCATAATAGAAGAGATGAAGAGCCTTAACAAGGATTTCACTATCTGTTTTGTAGACTTTCAGAAGGCATTTGATTCCATCAATCGGGACTTGATGTTTAATATCTTACCTCTCTATAGTATCCCACAACCTATCGTTGCAGCCATTCAAGCACTCTATACCATCACCAAGGCTACAGTCATAACAGCTGATAGTGAAACAGCATTCTTTGACATTGAAGCAGGGGTTCTTCAAGGTGACACTCTAGTACCATTCTTATTTAATATTGTGCTAGATTATGTTCTACACCTCTCCCTAGACACCATAAATGACAAGGTTCTACAACTCCAATCAAGACGTATCCAGAGGCATCCTGCTAAGTATGTTACAGATCTTGATTTTGCTGATGATATTGCCTTAGTATCAGACCTTGTCCTGAATGCAGAATCGCTTCTTCAGTCTCTAGAAAAAGCAGCAAACCTGGTAGGGCTTTACTGCAATGAAAGCAAAACAGCATTCATTTCTACAACACAGAACTGTAGCCTGCTTTCACTGGCTGGCGCAAACATCACCCAAGTCGAAGACTTCAAATACCTTGGCTCATATATAATGGACTCTCAAAAGGATATGAAGTCTCATGAAGCTCTAGCATGGGCAGCATGGAATAAGTGTAATAAGATATGACATTCGACTCTCAACAACCAAAAGAAAATTCACGTATTCAGGACGCTGATAGAGCCAATTTTGCTCTATGGCTCGGAGACGTGGACTCTAACTGCACGTCAAGAAAAACAACTGGACGGGACATAGAAGAACTTACTGAGGCATATACAAAACATCCATTGGTCCGAGCATGCCACTCTTGAGCGTATATATGGTGACATCGCGCCCCTCTCTGAGGCTTACCAAATGGAGACGCAGATTTGCTGGCCATTGCCATCGGGCCACCGGGGAGATTATACACTCCCTGCTCCTTTGGAAGCCTGTTGGCCCAGTCCAGTCCCAGAAACTTACATTCCCAGAGGTACTGTCAATGGATTTGGGGATAGCAAGAGAGCAATTGGCGACAGCCATGTCAAATCGCACAGTGTGGCAGCAAGTTGTTCAGTGTGCTGCTTCGGTGTTCAGTGTGCCCTTCGGGCCGCTACATAATGATGATGATGATCGGAACTCTGCCACGTAGGCCATTTTTGCCCAGTCTCTTTATGATGGTGGAGTCTGGAGTGAGGCCTGGAGTTTTTTGGATGTTGTTGTGGGGTCTTTTGTGACCTCTTGGATCACTGCGCCCTTGGGGTAATTTTGGTCAGCCAGCCACTCCTGGGAAGGTTCACCACTGTTCCATGTTTTCCCCATTTGTGGATAATGGCTCTCACTATGGTTCGCTGGAGTCCCAAAGCTTTAGAAATGGCTTTATAACCTTTTCCAGACTGATAGATCTCATTTACTTTGTTTCTCATTTGCTCCTGAATTTCTTTGGATGAAATGAAGGGCATGATGTCTAGCTTTTGAGGATCTTTTGGTCTACTTCACTTTGTTATGCAGGTCCTATTGAAGTGATTTCTTGATTAAGAAGTGGTGTGACAGTAATCAGGCCTGGGTTTGGCTAAATAAATTGAACTCATCTTTCCAAAGATGTGATAAACCACAGTTAATTTATGTTTTAACAGGTGGGGCGATCACTTTGTCACACAGGGCCATGGAGGTTTGATTTTTTTTTTTTTTACCCTTAATAATAAACACCTTCATTTAAAAACTGCATTTTGTGTTTACCTGTGTTATCTTTGTCAAATATTTAAATTTGATTGATGATCTGAAACATTTAAGTTTCATACATACATACAAAAACATACAACATACAAAAAATATACAAAAAACATGAGGAATCAGGAAGGGGCAAACACTTTTTCACACCACTGTATGTCATGATTCTCTGTTTGACCTTTTTGTGATTTTGTAACCTTCCAGTTACTTTGATTTCTTACACACATTTGCCCACCTGTTTTGCATGTTTAAACTTACCTGTTTGTGATGCTACCATTCCATCTGGGTAGTACCTCCTCTAGTTTAACCTGTTGCACTTCGGTGTACCGCGGGCGGACACGTCTCTGCGTCCTAGGGCGCACAAGGGCGCTGTGTCCTAGAGCGCACTGAAAAAAAAAGCTGCATTTCCATTCTTCCACTACAGACACAGCCGCGAACAGAAAGCCAAAGGAGTGCTTTGATTGGTTTAGATGTGATTGACCTCTCATTCGACTAATAAGAGCCTTGAATTGGGTTTCTGAAACCTTGAAGAACCAATGACTGAAAGCCTAGCAAGAAGGACCCGCCTACCAACGGCTGCGAATACAGCCAGCCAATTGAAGCACAGAAGTTCAAAAGCTGTTTTGTGTAAGGCTGGGTGACACACAGGCGTTTGCCAGTCTTTTTTTCTAACTACTGTTCTTATTTGTTTTGAAAAATCGTTTGCCAAAACCGCAATCATGGAAGCGCAAAACCGCAATAATGGAATTATGGTTTGACCGGGTCGCGTGACCAGAACCACGAGTCCGTAACAAGCGGACCAGCGTCATGTTTGTCTGACTGTCAAATAAACTAATCTACTACTACTACAATGAGGAAGAGAAGTTCGCCAGCGACACTGCTGTTGTGGACAGGTAAGTGTTATAAGCTAAATTATTCTTTATCCCTGAAAATTGTAATCCAAATGACTTTTGACCGATTGGTAAATTACAACTGTGCGTGTGAACGGCCCCCCCGTCATGTTGTGAACGCCCCCCCCCCCGCTACTCTTCTGTAGCAGATTGCAGATATATTGCAGATATTTTAGTGCAACTGTGCGTAGTAGACCGCGGCTCACCGTCACCGGTTTCCGTCATGTAGCGATAGGCGATGTCCGTCCTCTGTAGCGGGGGGAGGGTGGGAGTTGTTATCTTCTACATTACAGATATTCTAGTATAATTTTTAGTGCACTGTAGGTTATTTTTTCTTGTAAAAAAAAGCCACACATTTTTTACGTGGCATGCTTCTTTGTGTGTGGGGGCTTGTTTGTTCATTCATTCATTCATGAATGAATAAACAACCCCCCCCCCACACACACACAGCCCTTCACCTTTCATTAGAGCCCAAGATGAAGCTTCTATATTGAATCATTCAAAAGTTACAGACGTTTTTCCAAACTGTGCCATTTGGCACAATTTGGCACAGTTCAAAAACGCCTGGGAACAACCTAAGAAAAAAGCTGTGTAATATATTCATTTTTTGTGGTATTGTTACAAAATTTTGACCTCAGCTGGATAACACTTGGTTCTACATTTCTGTTGCATTTTCCAGCCAGTATCTGAAGCTGTGTGTTATTTGCAAGCATTTGTATCCAAAAAAACACCCAGGCGAAATTTATTTTCTTCAAGTTCAGTATGTTTAGACGACTGTTACTCAGTGGCCGGAGCACTTAGAGAGATTATGACTGTTTTGCCAAAAAATTCAAAGTGTTTTCTTTTAAATGAGACCAACCCCATGAAGATGCTGCAAAGGGTTGAAGAACAGCTTTTGATTTACTTTGAGTACATTATTTTTTGGCGCCTTTAGGGAAATTGACCAGAGTGCAAGGAGTTAACACTTTCATGTTTAACCCTCTGAGTGTGAGATTTCACGTGCCCCTAGTGGCAGATCGCAACGCTGCCCCTGTCATCTCACGCTGATATCCCCGGCTGCACTGGAGATTTGTACTGATTTGTACTGATCTGCCAGTTTCAGAAGGTGGCAGACACGCATTGGAGGACTCAATGAATGACACGTAATACACCAAAGAAGATGAACTCCTCATTTCCTTTTCCTGTTTTCATCCTTTTAGCCCAGAAAGCTAATATGGCCACAATCCATCATCGTACAGTGTCACTTAGACGGCTTCGGACACAGAAAATAGCCACGGGATACAAGCGAAATTTATGTGGGATTATCAAAAGACTTTGTAGATATGGTAGAGAGTGTAAATGATCAACAGAATGCAAAATAACGACCATGATGGACTTAAATTCAGCAACCACAGTAGCGAGTGAGTCCCCTTAGCCGCCAGTAAGTGTCAAGTTTCTTTGTTTTGTTTTTTTTAAATTGTACTGATTTCGTGTTCATATACTTTGAAGATAAGATGATAACGTACCTCTGTACAAAAAACAATGTCAAAAGGCTGAACCATTCTTTGTGTAAATATGTCCAAAGTCCGCTTTTGACTGAGTTATGTAATTCAATATAGCTGCCGCGGCATTATGCAAATTAGATACATAAAATCACTCCTATCTGAAACTTTGGATCATATTTTACATCTTTCTAATTGACAGTAAGCCATTATCTCTTACCACTTTCAAGTTATAGCCTTGGAAATCTGAACTATTTTATTGACAAAAAATATTTACCACTCTTGACCACTAGGGGTTATGTCGCAATTTGGCGACAGTCACACTCAAAGGATTAAGTCCAGAGTAGTTTGTTTTTCAGCTCCCATGCTGCTTTTATTTTCCTTTTCGTAAATAAATCACTTTGACTGCACACAGCCTTCATTTTGCCTGCCCTGAAGTTCTAAAACATATTTACCTCATCATTATCAAATTATTTTTGATCCTTAATTAAAAGTTTCAGCCCAAAACTATCTAAAACTATAGCTACAAAATAAATCCAGAACACACAATACTTCATCAGTTCCATCGGAATAAGATTTAGAACTATAGCTCTTAAAAAAATAACAGACCAATGCAAAAATATTTCTTAATTTAGCATCTCTACAGTACAGTGTTATGTTTCAGCCTTATTCCAAAAGGGATTATATTATTTTTTCCCTCAAAATTCTACACACAATACCCTATAATGACAATGTGGGAGAAAAAAAAAATTGAGATTTTTGTAAATTTATTAAGAACAAAAAACTAAGAAATCACATGTACATAAGTATTCACAGGCTTTGCCATGGAGCTCAAAATTGAGCTCAGGTGCATCCTGTTTCCACTGATCATCCTTGAGCTATTTCTACAGCTTCACTGGAGTCCACCTGTGGTAAATTCAGTTGATTGGACATGATTTGGAAAGGCACACACCTGTCTATATAAGGTCCCACAGTTTACAGTGCATGTCAGAGCACAAACCAAGCATGGAGTCAAAGGAATTGTCTGTGGACCTCCGAGACAGGATTGTCTCGAGCCACAAATCTGGGGAAGAGTACAGAAAAATTTCTGCTGCTTTGAAGGTCCCAATGAGCACAGTGGCCTCCATCATCCATAAATGGAAGAAGTTCAGAACCACCAGAACTCTTCCTAGAGCTGGCCGGCCATCTAAACTGAGCGATTGGAGGAGAAGGGCTTTAGTCTGGGAGGTGACCAAGAACCCAATAGTCACTCTGACAGAGCTCCAGCATTCCTCTGTGGAGAGAGGAGACCCTTCCACAAGGACAGACATCTCTGCAGCAATCCACCAATCAGGCCTCTATGGTAGAATGGCTAGATGGAAGCCACTCCTTAGTAGAAGGCACATGGCAGCCTGCCTGGAGTTTGTCAAAAGTCACCTGAAGGACTCTCAGACCATGAGAAGCAAAATTTTGTGGTCTAATGAGACAAAGATTGAACTCTTTGGTGTGAATGCCAGGCGTCATGCTTGGAGGAAACCAGGCACTGCTCATAACCATGCCAGTGGTGGTGGCAGCATCATGCTGTGGGGATGTTTTTCAGCAGCAGGAATTGGGAGACTAGTCAGGATAGAGGGCAAAATGAATGCAGCAATGTACAGAGACATCCTGGATGAAAACCTGCTCCAGAGCACTCTTGATCTCAGACTGGGCCGACAGTTCATCTTTCAGCAGGACAACAACCCTAAGCACACAGCCAAAATATCGAAGGAGTGGCTTCAGGACAACTCTGTGAATGTCCTTGAGTGGCCCAGCCGGAGCCCAGACCTGAATCCAATTGAACATCTCTGGAGAGATCTGAAAATGGCTGTGCGCCGACGCTTCCCATCCAACCTGATGGAGCTTGAGAGGTGCTGCAAAGAGGAATGGACCAAACTGCCCAAAGATAGGTGTGCCAAGCTAGTGGCATTTTACTCAAAAAGACTTGAGGCTGTAATTGGTGCCAAAAGTACATCAACAAAGTACTGAACAGAGGGTGTGAATACTTATGTACATGTGATTTCTTAGTTTTTTACTTTTAATAAATTTGCAAAAATCTCAAAAAAAAAATTCATGTTGTCATTATGGGATATTGTGTGTAGAATTTTGAGGTAAAAAATTAATTTAATCCCTTTTGGAATAAGGCTGTAACATTACAAAATGTGGAAAAAGTGAAGCGCTGTGAAGACTTTCCGGATGCACTGTAAGTAGGTACTGATTAGGTGATCATCTAAACATGGTAAGATGCATGAAAGCTGTGAATAAAATCAGAGTTATTCCACAAGTACAGATGCCTGAGTTTTCCTCAGTTAAAACTTACCTACTGTAGTGTTTAAGAATGAACATGAACTTTGATCTAAAAGCAACATCTTTGTTGTTGTTTTGGGCAGTTGTTATTTTCTTTAAATAACTGCTCTAAATGAGGATATTTTGACTTGGAATTTGGGTGAGTTGTTTTCAGTCGGTTGGAGAATGAAACAAAATTGTTCAAAATGCTAAACACATACGTATAAATAGTAAAACCACATAAAGTGGTGATCTCACAGTGTCCTCTTTGTCTCTTAATTTTTTTTTCAAGAACTATATTCTAATACTCAAATTTTTGCCAAATTCCTTACATAACCAGTGGACAGTAAAAGACGCAAAATGCCTAATCTAACAAAAGAACCTGCCTTTAACGAAGACTTCAGCAAGAATAAATTAAGTCTTTTTTTTCTTTTGCTCATATTTTGTTTAACAGGTTGTGTTAATGCAGTTAATGGCCAGTTTACCAAAATTTAATGGAAAAGTATGTGCTCTAATATCTATGAATATATTAGAAATCATAGTTCTAATTCACCAAAATGTTCATTTTACTGCTACAAGATAACAGACGACGGACGGATTGTAACATTGATTACACTGGTCAACACCAAATTTATTGTCTAAGTTTTTTTTAGCTGATTTAGGACACTTTTGATGTGCTGAATCCAAAAATCACATTGGTTTTGCTCAATTGGGTCAACTTTTTGAACTATGGCCACATGTTTTTTTTACGTTTTTGTTTACATGTACGGGTATTTTCGCTTTATATGATGCAAAATTCTTTTTTATTTCTTGAAATTCTGCTGGGATAGGCTCCAGCCCCCCCGCGACCCGAAAAGGATTAAACGGAAGAAGATGGATGGATGGATGGAAATTCTCTGAATTTTGAACAATGATGACGTAACATTCAATTTACATGTACTTACCTTTATCAGTGTCTACTCTTCAAATTACAGTACAACTGGACAACTGCTGTACAACTGCTTACAACTTAGCATAAAACCCTGACCTGATTGAGAGAAACGGATGTCATTTTCAGATTCAGTGGTGTAAAATTGTCTTAACTCAGTTGAAAAAACACAGACAACTTACAAAAAAATAATTTTTGTTATGCTGTGTTATTGGTTTAAATCACAGAGAATAGCGATTCAGTTGTAATGTCAAAATAAACTGAAGTTAAAGGCTCTCATTCACCAGTGTGCCATTTTGCTGGAAATAATATGCAAGAGTGGCTGCACGGTGGCGCAGTGGTTTAGCACTGTGGCAGCACAGTTTTACCCTCGGCCGGGGGATCGCGGGGATCATGAGATCGTGGGTTCGAGTCCAGCTCCCGACCAACAGTGAGCTGTGTGGAGTTTGCATGTTCTCCCCGTGTTGCGCGGGTTTACTCCGGGATTTCTCCGGTTTCCTCCCGCACACCAAAAACATGTAGGTTTAGGGCGCTCGCGCACGCAGCGACCAGCAGCCGGTGGCTTGTCACCAGACTGCAAACCAAGTCTACCTACGGGTACAAATAAGTAACCAAAAAAAAAAAAAAAAGAGTACAGTGGACATTGTGAATAGACTTGTGCTCTGGGTACAAGATATGCAATGTTTTAAATATGTGTCAACGTCATGAATAATTTTCTGCACTGGTGTTTCAGATTTTTCATTTTCTTCTTACTTGTGATGGTTTGTTCATCATGTCATCAGTATAAGGTGGGCAGCACTTGATCAGTCTGTCATCGACAACATCAGAAGATTCATCAAATGCCTTTTTTATGTGAGCATGCTCAGTTTGAAGCAGCTTTTCTCTTATTGTTCCAAGTTTTGAGCGAACACAGGCTTCATAATATAGCGTCAGGTTTGGTTTGTTTTTCAAAAACAAAACCCAACAACTGAATGAGACACTGATGAAATGTGATCCCCTTTAGCGTCCTCTTTTGCTTGATTTACTGGAAATTAAAAATCCATTCTGAATTCATGCCGATTTTCTGGGCTATTAATCTGTATTTTGTCATCTGTGATAACAAGGCAGAGAAGAATCAGCTCAGTTCTCCGACCTCTTCCATAAACAGGCACTCCGTCATCAATATTGTAGTGGAATCCATACTGCTGGACTAGAAGACTAATTAGAGGCAGCTCTAAATTATTTAACTTCCTCAGATTTTATTGATTTGTCAGTTCGGAACTGCCACTTGGAGCTGTAAAATTGACTCTGCTGAAAGAGACATGGTCGTGCGCTGGTTTATGGCTGTCAGCACACGGGGACACAGTGATGCACTAACACAGGTGCCATGCATGCACACACATATACAGTACATACACAAACAGCTGTGCAGAATAAGCACAGACTCAGAACTGTCACACAAAAACAGACATGCAGATGAAGAGGGAAGGCCGAGAGGATAATGTAGTAAAACTATCAGATTGCAGCTTAATTAACAAAACTGCAGTCAAACACAGGGGCGTACACACGCTCACAAACATTCACACAAGCCAAGTTCCTAAACTAATTATGCATCTCTCAATTAACACAGATCTCCATGTGGAGTACATGGAGCCCCAGGGATCCAGTTAGCCACCTGTTACTAATATCTCAAGTCAAGCATGTTAACATCACTACACAGATGCACACAGACACACGTTCCTCACTTCTGGCCTCCAATCAAACAGCAGCAAACAGGCTGGACGATTAGATGTTTAAAAGCCTAATTGGTTGATTACAGGGGGATTATATTCGGATGACTGAGAATCAATTGACCGGGCACAGACATTAGCCTTTATGAGTGACAGACTCACGAAATGATCTCATAGGCTCTGTGATTAACCAATCAGATCAGATGTCAATTGATCTTGTGGGCCTGGAGGGAAGATGGCACTTATGACAGTAATTGTGAAATAAATGTTATTAAGGGATTCATATTGAATTTTTCTTAATGTTTTGATGTATACTGTACATTGATTTTTAAGTATTAACACATTCATAAAGTTATGAATGGAGGTGCCTTAGCTTATATCTGAGATTTATTTATTTTTTAACATTATCTTGTGGTACAGTGGTTAGCACCGTCACAGCAAGAAGGTCCTGGATTCAAACCCAAGAGCTTGGCCAACTGGGGATCTACGCTCACAATCAAAGCCATTCAACCCCCATGGCATTTTAAGTTAATTGGCAAGTATTTTTAAATTTTCAGATGTCTGCAATAAACAAACTACAGAAAACAGTTTAAGTAGTTAAATAAAACAAATATTATAAGCATTTATCCAAATTCAACACTATACCTACTTTCAATGGCTACTGCAGTCTCAAAATTATTCAACCCCCTGTACAGAATTCCTCATTAGAGCATACATTTGCAAATAAGGTGTGGTCTCAAGCACAGCTGATGCAACCAGTCAAAGGCTTCATTAGTTTCATCAGGTGTGCTTGCAATAGAACACCTGGACTGTTGACGGTGATGTTTGATTGCATGTTAGAAATATGGTTAATTAAAGAGAATTGTCTAAAAAGTCCAGAGAAGAGATCATTGCCTTGTGCAATAAGGAAAAGGACACAAAAAGATAGAAAAGGCACTGAATGTTCCAAGAGTTACAGTTGGAAGCATAGTTCATAAGTTTAAAGGAACAGTAGTGGCAAAAAGAGGAAGCTATCAATGGCTGCCACCAGAGTCAGTGGTTCCTCTGGCTTAAAGACCTTATCGCGGTGGCAGCGTATTTTTCTGGGGGGCGGGGGCAAAACACATGGAACGATTGTAACCGGATTGTAATGGTAATGTTTCGGCCTATTGGCTTTCATCAGAGCATGAATGAATGGCTTTCTTTGATTTTTATACTCTGAATCAGGGAACTGAAATGTCATGGTACTATTTTAGCCAATCACCTGTTGATTCAGGGTATAAAAGTCAAAGAAAGCCATTTTGATTCATGCTCTGAAGGCCAATAGACAGAAATATTAACATGATTTTTTTTTTACATTGGCCAAAATAAATTGATAAATTGAAAGGTATTGAACTGTCAGCTTTGGTGTGTGCTGCCTTTTTTTGCTTTTGAGTTGCAAAATACCTGTAAGCAACTGTAAACCATTGCAAATATTTGCAAACAGCTGTAGCATGTTTGCAAACATAATGCTTTAGTGTTTCCTCTAGCTTAAAAACTTTGGCGCAGTGGCAACACATTTTTACGGGGGGGGGGGGATACATTACACTATTGTAGCCGGACTATATTAATTTTATACTATTTCTTCTTTTTTTAAATTTTGCACAGTAACTTTGCATATGGAACTTACCATTTGAAGTATTGTACAACCGTGGCTTTAATATTGGAATATTGGGCCAGTTGGGGTCCCATCCAGACATCCTGTGTTTGGACTTTTTTCTGGTGTCATCCTTCTCTCCTTCCTCTGCTCTCACCTCTCCTGGACCCTCTGCCTGAACACTTTCCTTTCCTTGTCTCATCTTTCCCCCTCTGAGCCCTGTCTAATTACAAAACTATAAGGAGTCACCTCAATTGCCACTTTTGGGAAGAGATTACAAAGCATCACATTCAGACACACCTAGAATCTCTAAAGGATCCATTCTTCTAAGTCTGATATATATAGGTAGGGGAAAGGAGAGGGAGGATGAGGATAAGGGAAGGGACAGAACGGGACAGTCCTGATAATCAAAGGTTATCCGGGCAGACGTCACAGACACTCTGGAGACAAGAATGTAAGTCTAACAGAACGTTCATAAAACACTAATCTATGTAAGCTGAGGAGCTCCTGTGCATTCCTGTGACCCGAAACAGGACATGTCAAAGACATTATAAAAAGTAGCTTAGATCATTCCTTACGCATGTACTGACCCTGTACTGATCTTCAGTCTGAACTCTCTGAAATTGCTCACAGAAACATGCCAAGAATGTATGAACTTTTCCTATATGGAATGCACATATAAACATTAAACATGGCATATGAAAGGTATGATGCTTCTCAAATATAATAATACATTATTAATATCAATAATAATGTAGATAATATGGAATTTTTCTATCACCATCATAGTACTGAAACAGCCTTAGTGAAGGTCACTAATGACCTCCTGATCGCATCTGATAATGGACTTGTTTCTGTACTTGTCCTTTTAGACCTTAGTGCAGCTTTTGATACTGTCAATCATAATATTCTACTTGATAGATTAGAACACTATGTTGGACTTAATGGAACTTTGTTGCAGTGGTTTAAATCTTATTTATCTGATAGGTTCCAGTTTGTTCATGTCAATAATGAGTTTTCTTTCAACTCAAAGCTCAGTCATGGAGTTCCACAGGGATCTGTGCTAGGCCCTACTCTTTTAAGTTTATATATGCTTCCGTTAGGCAACATTATTAGAAAGCACTGTATACATTTTCATTGTTATGCAGATGACACACAATTATATCTGTCAATGAAGCCAGATGATAGTAATCAATTAGCCAAGTTAGAAACCTGTCTTAAGGAAATCAAAGCTTGGATGACTTGTAATTTCCTGCTATTAAATTCAGATAAGACTGAAGTCAGAATCAGAATCAGGTTTATTG
Organism: Pholidichthys leucotaenia; assembly: GCA_020510985.1. NCBI lineage: Eukaryota > Metazoa > Chordata > Actinopteri > Cichliformes > Pholidichthyidae > Pholidichthys > Pholidichthys leucotaenia. Next base: position 311,846,897 of record CM035846.1, read on the forward strand.
CCATTGTTCATGTAGTACACAAACTAGGAATTTGTCTCAGTACAATGCTGCAACATTAAACATGATAAGATAAGAGAAATAAACTATACATGTAATAAAGTGTAGGATAAGATTAAGTGATACTGGTCAACAGTTAAAATATATATTAGCCAGCAGCAGATACTGTGGAGAACTATATAGTGCAGTCGGTAATGCAGGAAGAAAACAGTGATGATTGACATGAGTCTGGTTGAGCTGCTGTACATGGTGCACGAGAGTCACTTAGTGTTCAGCAGTCTAATGGCAGAGGGGAAGAAGCTGTTCATGTGACGGGAGGTTTTAGTCTGGATGGACCGAAGTCTTCTACCAGAGGGGAGGGGGGCAAACAGTACGTGACCAGGGTGTGAGGGATCGGCTATGATCCGGCCAGCACGCCTCCGGGTCCTGGAGATGTACAGATCCTGGAGAGATGGGAGCTTGCAGCCGATCACCTTCTCAGCAGTGCACACGACGCGCTGCAGCCTTAGTCTGTCCCTGGCAGTGGCTCCTGCGTACCACACGGTTATGGAGGTGGTGAGGATGGACTCGATGATGGCTGTGTAGAACTGCACTAACATCTTGGTGGGTAGCTTGAGCTTCCTCAGCTGCTGCAGGAAGAACATCCTCTGCTGGGCTTTTTTGATGAGTGAGCTGATGGTCAGCTCCCATTTGAGGTCCCTGGTGATGGTAGTGCCTAGGAAGCGGAAGGAATCAGCAGTGGTGATGGGAGAGCCTGAGAGGGTGAGGGGGGGCAGAGGAGTAGTGACTTTCCTGAAGTCTACAATCATCTCCACTGTCTTCAGAGCGTTCAGCTGCAGGTTGTTATTGCTGCACCAGGACGCCAGCTGGGCCACCTCTCTCCTGTAGGCGGACTCGTCGCCGTTGGAGATGAGCCCGATGAGGGTGGTGTCGTCCGCAAACTTGATCAACTTGACAGACTGGTGGCTGGAGGTGCAGGAGTTGGTGTAAAGGGAGAAGAGTAGGGGGGAAAGTACACAGCCCTGGGGTGATCCGGTGCTGATCACCATTCACCATTCAGCTGATCAAGTCATTCTTGTTGGTCCAAAAAAACCTTAGAAATACTTCTCCAAATCAAACTTTTAGTTTGGATACAGTTACTCTTTCTCTTAATAGCTCTGTGAGGAACCTTGGAGTTATTTTTGATCAAGATCTGTTTTTCAATTCACATATTAAATTTGTTTGTAAGACTGCCTTCTATCATTTGCGTAATATTGCCAAGATTAGGAGCATCTTGTCTCAGAGTGATGCTGAGAAACTGATCCATGCTTTTGTTAGCTCTAGATTAGATTATTGTAACTCTTTATTATGGAGGACATGCTAATATAGATGAACCTGAGATGGCTCGGACATGTTGATAGGATGGACCACCAGCGTCTCCCTCGACAGTTACGCTACTCACAGTTATGCGAGGGCAAACGCAATCAAGGTAGACCAAGGCTCAGCTTTAAAGACACTGTAAAAAGAAACTTGAAGAAGTTGGACATAGACAGGAGTTCCTGGCAGCAGAAGGACAGGAGTTCCACCGTCGACAAGTGCTGCTCACAGGGGATCGCCTGATTGCTGGGGTCTTTCTGCAATTGTGGGGGTTTCCCCTACAGTTGAAAGTGCTATGAGATGACTGTTGTTGTGAAATGGCGCTATATAAATAAAGTTGAATTGAATTGAATTAATTTTTATTGTATTTAGTTATTTTCGAACACCCTTAGCATTTTTAGTTAGCTTCTGGTTAGGGGTTGGTTTTCTTTACACTGATGTGTGATGCTTAATGTTTGATGTTGTGGTCTATATTAATCATATATCCCATAACCTACATATGTATAAGCATGTGAGAATGTTTGGTGATTACATATGTAAAGCGACTTCACACCTCAGAACAGGACAAAGGGTCTCAACCGCCAGTGAAGATCAAAGAGCATCCGAGGCACTGCGGTGGAGACCAGATAGGTCGCCCTGACCTCCCAGGGCCAGGTGGAGGGGTACGGAGACAAAGGAGGATAATTAAGTTAATGGGGGATGTCAGCTTTGTATGCATGTCTTTTGTTGTGTGTGAGTATAAGTACACAGAGCCGAATGTGTTCGCTCTCTTACTTCTTCTGCTGCTGCACTAGATGAGACTTGTTAGAGGAGCAAAGCTGATAATAAACTTTGGTTTATAAGTCCCATCGCCTCGTCATTCCGAGCTCTTCTACACTGGTGACCCTGACGCGAGGATGGACCAGAGGCGTTCCCCAGCGATCGACTCATCTGTGGCGACCCAGGCAGACGCCGGCGCCCATGCAGACTGGGGAACAGATGGACGACGTTCCCCCACGGCAGAAGTGACAGAGAGGGCTCAACCGAGCACCAGCACCGCTGTGAGAGCTGAAGGAAGACACTCTCACCCTGCGGACACATCAGTGACGGTCCACACAAATGCCGTCACCGTCAAGCTGCCGGACTTCTGGCAGGAAGACCTCGCCTCGTGGTTTCAGCAAGCTGAAGCCCAGTTTGCACTTGCGGGCATCACGGCTGACGATACAAAGTTCTATCACATCGTCGCCAAACTCAACGCCGCCACTTCGAGATGTGCGTGGAGCATCATCCAGCGGCCGCCGGCCCAGGACAAATACAGAGAACTGAAAGCGACCATCGTGGCGAATTTCGTCCCCTCTGCCGAGGAGAGAGCCGAGAGGATCCTGGCGGTCTACGGCCACAGAGGATGCAGACCCAAGGCCCTCATGGAGGACCTGCTGCAACTTAAAGAAGAAGACAATGACAATTTCCTCTTCCAATTTATATTCCTCAGTACGCTGCCGCCACACATGAGAGGGACGCTTGCCAACATGCAATGCAGCACCCAGCAAGACTTCCGCACGCTGGCTCGCGAAGCGCAGCGACTCGTCAACGCCTGCAGGGAACAGACACCCACAGCAGCATCCGCAGACCTCAACGCCGATGTCCGGAGCCACGGGGAGCCACAAACCAATGAGCAGAATCCGCCCGCCATGGCAGCGACACGGCCAAGACGTAACAGACGGAGCGACGTCTGTTATTACCACCACTGCTTCGCCGAGAAGGCTTACAAATGCCTTCCCCCCTGCAAATTCACGATTTCGGGAAGACGCCAAAGCCAAGAACCGTTAACAGCGGCAGTTCTCGGCGAAAAAAGCAAGCTTCTATATGTGACGGACGGACACACCGGCAAGCAGTTCCTCATTGACACGGGAGCTCAACTGAGTTTTATCATGCCCTCCCAAGCAGACCGGGCCATGGGCCCCCGGGGCAATGGAGCGGTGGCAGCCAACGGCTCCATCATCGACACTTTTGGCGAAAGGAACCTGCCCCTCCGCATCCATGGCCACAACTACAGATGGACATTTGTTGTAGCGGCGGTGAGTTTTAACTTGTTGGGCGCAGATTTTTTGTGTGCACATGGGTTATTAGTCGATCTAGCGAACTGACGCTTGGTTAATGCACTGTCCTTTGCTTCTATTCCCTGCTCAGCTCGAGTTTCTCCACCACCCGTGCAGGCCAGCGTCACTACAGCAGGAGGTAAGTTTGATCAACTCCTCACCCAATTTCCAGCACTCACAATTCCCAAATTCTCAGCTACAGTGGCTAAGCACGGGGTCGAACACTTTATCCCCACAACGGGCCCACCCGTATTCGCCAAAGCTCGGCGCTTAGACGCAACCAAGCTCGCCATAGCTCGGGACGAGTTTACCACCCTTGAAAAACTAGGCATTATCAGGCGCTCAAAAAGCCCCTGGGCGTCACCGCTTCACATGGTCCCGAAATCCGACGGTTCTAGGAGACCGTGCGGTGATTACCGCAGATTAAACAGTGCGACAGCGCATGACCGCTACCCTATTCCTCACATCCAAGATTTTTCACTACATCTGGCGGGTGCGCGCATTTTTTCAAAAATAGACCTGGTCCGCGGCTATCATCAAGTCCCCGTTAGAGCGGAAGACATTCCTAAAACAGCTGTAATAACCCCCTTCGGTCTTTTTGAATTTTTGCGGATGCCTTTTGACCTCAAAGGCGCTGCTCAAACTTTTCAGCGGATGATGGACGCGGTATTACGCGACCTCCCCTTCGTGTTCGTCTACCTCGACGATATGCTGGTAGCCAGCTCGTCTGAGGAAGAACACGAACAGCATCTCACTATGGTTTTTCAGAGACTAGAAGAGCACGGGTTAATAATCACTCCAGCCAAATGCAAATTCGGCGTGCCACAAATTGATTTTTTGGGACACAGAGTATCACCGAAGGGGGCAGTCCCACTGCCAGACAAAGTTCACGCAGTAAAAAGTTTCCCACGGCCACAAACGGTCAAATCGCTGCAAGAATTTTTGGGAATGGTTAATTTTTACAACCGTTTCCTCCCCCGCGCAGCTCAGCTCATGCCGCCCCTATATGACGCGCTCAGAAAACAAAAACCTTCCAACGCGGTCGAATGGACCCCGGAGCGCGAACGCGCCTTCGCGGAAGTAAAAAGCGCCCTAGCTAATGCCACATTGTTGGTTCACCCTGATCCCTCGGCCCGCATTGCGCTAACCACAGACGCTTCAGACCTGGCCATAGGGGCGGTTGTAGAACAACACGTCGGCGGAACCTGGCAACCTTTGGCATTTTTCAGCAAATCGCTAAACCAAACTGAGCGTAAATACAGCACCTTTGACAGGGAGCTGCTAGCGCTTCATTTATCCATCCGCCACTTCCAGTTCTGGTTGGAGGGGCGGCGTTTCACGGCTGTTGTAGACCACAAACCGCTCACCTTTGCGATGGCTAAAATTTCTGAACCGTGGTCAGGCAGGCAACAAAGACAGCTAGCTGCGATTTCAGAGTTCACCAAAGACATTTGACATGTGGCAGGCAAACTTAACGTGGTAGCAGACTGCCTCTCTCGCGCTGTGACATCGCCAGAGCACGAGGAGACAGATTATACTACCTCAGCCGCAGAACTCTTCGCCAATGCGGACACATACGCAGCCCCAATCCACGTAGGGATAGATTATGCAGCCATGGCGGAGGAGCAAAGTAGTGATGCGGACGTGCGCGCACTCCTGTCTGGACCAACAGGGTTAAGGCTGGAGGAAAGGGGTTTACATGACGGCATGCCCCCCCTAATATGCGACATCTCAACCGGCTGACCTCGCCCGGTAGTCCCAGCTGCATGGTGCCGCCGTATTTTCGACTCAATTCACTCCCTCGCGCACCCAGGTGTGCGCGCTTCGGTTAAAATGGTCGCCGAAAAGTTTGTGTGGCCTGGCCTGCGCAAAAACGTAAAAGAATGGGCAAAGACTTGCATTTCTTGTCAGCGCGCCAAAATACACAAACACACAAAAGCCCCTCTGGAGCCTTTTCGAATCCCTGCTAGAAGGTTCGACCACGTTCATGTCGACCTCGTGGGACCACTACCTTCCTCCCAAGGTTTCACACATCTGTTAACAATGATAGACCGTACTACGCGCTGGCCGGAGGCGGTCCCTCTGGCGTCAACCACAGCGGAGGAAGTCGCTCGTGTTTTTTTGACAAACTGGGTGGCATGTTTCGGCGTCCCATCGGACATCACGTCCGATAGGGGGCCTCAATTTGTCTCGGAGCTTTGGTCAGCCATGGCCAGCAGCTTAGGAGCAACAATTCACCGCACCACTGCTTATCACCCTCAGGCTAATGGGTTATGCGAGCGTTTTCACAGGTCCCTTAAGGCCGCCCTCAGAGCCTTACTAACGGATACAAATTGGGTAAATAAACTTCCTTGGGTTTTATTGGGGTTGCGTGCTGCACCTAAAGAGGATCTAGACGCCTCCCCAGCAGAATTAGTTTTTGCACAACCTCTCAGGCTCCCAGGTGAATTTTTACCAGAGAACCCAGAGCCAGGGCATCTTCCAGCCCCGAGGTTTTTAGGCAGCAACGGACCGGACTTTCTCCCCGGGCCGGCACATCACTCTTTTCCACGGGATTTTGTCCCCCAAGCTTTAAAAAACGCTGAATTCGTTTTTGTTAGGCATGAAGCTTTAAAACCAACCTTCCGCCCACCATACGATGGGCCATTCAGAGTGCTGGAACCTGGTGATAAGCATTTTGTGCTTGATTTTGGGGACAGTAAAGAAACAGTCAGCATTGACAGACTTAAACCTGCCTTCTTGTTGAGAGACGAGCCTGCACGGTTGGCGAGAGCACCTCAGCAGGGTAGACCCCCCAAGAGAAAAGACTCAGCCCCCCTGCAGGGAACAAATAATCACTCTCCTTCCCAAGCTGCAGATTCCTTACAGGAGGGTCCCACCAGGATGCCCGAACGGACCCATAGCAGATTCGGAAGAAGATTAAAGCCCAGACGGCACAAGGACTGATGCAAACTACTCAAAAGTTGTTCACTAATTGTGCTGTAACAGTTTAGGACTGACTTGTGATATTACTATGCTGTTATGATTACCACTGAATTTTCTACAGGAGCATAGCTGCTGGAAAGTTTCTTCTTTGTCAAGAGGTGTAGCAGTTAGTATGTCATAATAATTATCTTAAACTGTGAATTTTCCTATTGTCCTTTTCTTAGTCGTTTGGGGGGGCTGTGGTCTATATTAATCATATATCCCATAACCTACATATGTATAAGCATGTGAGAATGTTTGGTGATTACATATGTAAAGCGACTTCACACCTCAGAACAGGACAAAGGGTCTCAACCGCCAGTGAAGATCAAAGAGCATCCGAGGCACTGTGGTGGAGACCAGATAGGTCGCCCTGACCTCCCAGGGCCAGGTGGAGGGGTACGGAGACAAAGGAGGATAATTAAGTTAATGGGGGATGTCAGCTTTGTATGCATGTCTTTTGTTGTGTGTGAGTATAAGTACACAGAGCCGAATGTGTTCGCTGTCTTACTTCTTCTGCTGCTGCACTAGATGAGACTTGTTAGAGGAGCAAAGCTGATAATAAACTTTGGTTTATAAACCACATCGTCTCGTCATTCCGAGCTCGTCTACAGATGTTATACTTTATATTCATATTTCCTACTTAGTTTTTACCTTGCTGCACCGTGGGTCTCAGAGTAACGTAATTTCAGTTTTCTGTATGTGCCGTACATATGGCAGAATTGACAAAGTTGACTTTGAGATGCTTGTCATGAAGGGGTTGAATAATTTTGAAACTGCAGTGGTCATTAAAAGCGGCATTTTGTGTTGAATTTGGAGAAACCACTTGTAATATTAGTTGTGCTGAGCTATTTAAATTGTTCTTGTTTGATTGTTGTTTATTGCAAACAGCTGCTAGTTTATACTTTTGCCAATAAACCTGATTGGCAGTGGGTCAATGATTTTTGATTTCATCTTTATCTGTTTGGAGTTTGCATGTCCCCCCATATTTTTTGAGCATCAACCCCAACTCTGTTTCAGTTCTAATCAATTTAAAACAATTTCAGACAAATCTAAGTTAAAAAAACAATCTTAGTGTCCCCAAACTTTAAGACCGTAGTGTATGTATGGCTGCAGGTATCTGTGATTCCTAAATGACAGTGAACCATGTCCACTGACAGATTCAGCCTCCAAAACGACAGCAGCATGAGCTTCAGATATAGGAGGACTGGAGTCAATCCATCACTCTGCAATCATTTATCAAGCTTTCTTACTCCTGTTTTTCCTCTCCCCTTCTTTCTGTCTTCATTTATCAAACTCTCCAAATCAAAAGAGAACCACTGGACCCTGAGGAACACCTGGCCTACTGTGACAGCAGCACGCACAAACACACACACACACACACACACACACACACACACGGGAGAAAAACATCCCAGAAAGAAAAGAATTTGTTGCTGTCCCTTGTGTCAATCAGCAGAAAATAATGGTGAATATTTTTAATGTAGGTGAAACAATGGCAGCTCTCTCTCTCTCTCTCTCTCTCTCTCTCTCTCTCTCTCTCTGTCTCTATCTATCTATCTATCTATCTATATATATATATATATATATATATATATATACTGTATGTGTGTGTGTGTGTGTGTGTGTGTGTGTGTGTGTGAAGGCCCACTGGACACAGATTAGAGGTGGCGTTACAAGACACCCCCTCATTGAGCAAGAGCCAGAGTGTGACTGCTGTCCCTCTCTATCACTCCACTTCTCTGCTTCACCAACAGATTTTTTCCATTTGTTTCTTTTCTTCCTTCTTACTTTCCCCTCCTTTTCTGTCTGTCTTCTGTATGTTTTCCATCTGTTCAAGGCCGGCTGGAACAATGGATTGAACCAATGGATCATACTGCGTATATCCATATAAAGATCTGAATCCTGACAGAACGGGCTTGGTCTCACTTTCTCCCTCATTTTTTTCCCTTTTTTATAGTTGCTGAAGTATGTATTCAAGTGTGCAACTGTAGTTCAAGTCCAGATTGTCTGGGTTTTCACCCAAATGCAGGCAGGAATCAGATGACCTTAGTTTATTACTCAAACCCCAAAAAGTCTAAGCAACGAGTGCCTCAAACCTCAAACACAGCACAAAACCAAAACTGTGCAGGACACCTAAACTTAAACACATACCAGGAATCCGGGGGATTACAGGAAACTGGGAACTAAAGAACTAACAACCAAACTGTAAGTCTTAAGGTACCAACATGGAGTGAACTAAATAGACACATGGAGCAGTCAAGGATGGGAAACGGCTTTGAGTAATCACACAGGTAAAGGGAGTCACCCTAACGAGGGACTGACAGACAATTCCCTCTGGAATTAATAAAGTATACAAAAAAAAACATCCATGAATCTTCTCTGTGGTCTTCCTCTTTTCCTCATGCCTAGCAGCGCCATCTTCAACATCTTTTCTCCAGTATATCCACCACCCCTCCTCTGCACATGTCCAAACCATGTGTGCCTTGCCTCTCTTACTTTGTCTCCAAACCACTCAACCTGAGCTATCCCTCTGATGTACGCATTTCTAATCCTGTCCCTCCTCATCACTCCCAATGAAAATTTTAGCATCTTCACCTCTACCACCTCCAGCACCATTTCCTGTCTTTTTGTCAGTGCCACCATCTCCAAACCATACATCATAGCAGGTTTCACTACCGTCTTGTAAATCTTCCCTTTCACTCTTGCTGCTACCTTTCTGTCACAAATCACCCCTGACACTCGTCTGCACCCACTCCACCCTACCTTCACTCTCTTCTTCACCTCTCTTGTGCATTTTCCATTGCTTTGGATGACTGACTCCAGGTATTTAAACTCATCTATCTTCACTACCTCTATTCCTTCCATCTTCACGATTACACCTGCCTCCCTCTCATTCACACTTGTATGCTGTCTTTCTTCTACTGACTTTCATTCCGCTTCTCTCCAGAGCATACTTCCACCTCTCCAGGTTTTCTTCCACCTGGTCCCTACTCTGACTACAGTTCACAATGTCATCTGCAAACATCATGGTCCATGGAGACTCCTGCCTAACCTTGTCTGTCCATCACCATGACAAGCAAGAAGCTGATCCCTGATGCAACCCCACCCCCACCTTGAATCCACCTGTCACTCCTACAGCACACCTCACCATCATCTCACTGCCCTCCTACATGTCCTGCACCACCATCACATACTTCTCTACCACTCCTGACTTTCTCATACAGTACCACACTTCCTCTCTTGGCACCCTGTCATATGCTTTCTCTAGATCCACAAAGACACAGTGTAACTCCTTCTGACCTTCTCTATACTTCTCCATCAGCACTCTTAGAGCAAACATTGCATCTGTAGTACTCTTTCTTGGTATGAAACCATACTTCTGCTCACTGATTGTCACCTTTCCTCTTAATCTGGCTTCAACAACACTTTCTCATATCTTCATAGTGTTGCTGATCAACTTTACGCCTCTGTAACATCACCTTTGTTCTTGAAAATTGGTACCAAAACACTTTATCTCCACTCCTCGGGCATTCTCTCACTCTCCAAGATTGTGTTAAACAATCTGGTTAAAAAGTCCACTGTGATCTCTCCTAAACATCTCCATGCCTCCACAAGTATGTCATCTGGATGAACCGCCTTTCCATTCTTCATCCTCTTCAAAGCTGCCCTCACTTCCGCCTTGCTAATCCTCAAGACTTCCTTGTTCACTGCCTTTTCTTCATCCATCCTCCTCTCTCTCTCTCTCTCTCTCTCTCATTTTCTTTATTCACCAGCTCTTCAAGGTACAACATACTCTCATCACCCATTAGTACTTTACCATTTCTGTCCTTAATCAGCCTAACCTACTTCACATCTTTTCCAGCTCGATCTCTCTGTCTAGCCAATCGATGCAACTCCTTTTCTCCTTCCTTAGTGTTTAGCCTGTCATACAACTATGCTATGCACCTAGATTCTAAATAGTCCTGTCTACTTTTTTTTATCTCTCTGACTATCCCACTTTTTCTTTGCTAACCTCTTCCTTTGAATACTTTCGTGTACCTTCTCGTTCCACCACCAAGTCTCCTTGTCTTCCTTCCTCTGTCCACCGGATACGCCACATACCTTTCTACCCGTTTCCCTCAATACTTTTGCTGTACTTTCCCATCTGGTAATTCTTCCCTACCACCCACAGGCTGTACCAACTCCTTCCTGAACTCTATATGACCTTCTTCTTTCTGTAACTTCCCCCCACTTAATCTTTGGCTCTGCCTTCACTGTTTTCCTCTTCTTGCTTTCCAAAGTCATCCTACAGAATACCATCTGATGCTGTCTAGCTACATTCTCCCATGCCACCACCTTGCAGTCTCCTATCTCTTTCAGATTTCTCCTTCTGCATAAGATGTAGTCCACCTGTATGCACCTTCTTCCGCACTAGTAAGTCACCCTATGATCCTCTCTCAGAGTATGTGTTCACCACAGCCATTTCCATCCTTTTAGCAAAATCCACAACCATCTGTCCTTCCACATTTCTCTCCGTAAGACCATACCTACCCAGAACCTCCTCATCACCTCTGTTCCCTTCACGTCCATTAAAGTCCACTCCAGTCACCACTCTGTCCCCCCTGGGAACACTCTCTACCACTTATCCAACTTACTCCAGAATTCCTCTTTCTCTTCTACCTGACATCCAACTTGTGGGGCATACGCACTGACAACATTCAACATCGCACCTTTGACTTCTAGCTTTAATTCTGTCTGACTCCCTCTTTACCTCCTGAACAGTCTTCACATACTCTTCCTTCAAGATTGCTCCTACTCCATTTCTCTTCCTATCTACACCATGGTAGAACAGTTTAAATCCCCCTCCAATGCTCCCAGCCTTGCTTCCCTTCCATCTGGTTTCTTGAACACACAGTATATCCACCTTTCTTCTCTCCATCAGAAGAATGAAGGGGGGCAGCTGTGGCGCAGCTGTAGTGTGGCTGACTATAATCGGAGGGTCAGGGGTTTGATTCCCACTCTGTCGTCTACGTGTCGAAGTGTCCTTGAGCAAGACACTGAACCCCCAGTTTCTCCTGGTGGGTCAAGCCAGCACCTGTGTATGGCAGCTGTGCTACCATCAGTGTGTGAATGTGTGTGTGAATGGTTGGATAGCAGGATCTGTAAAGTGCTTTGGTCATTTAAAGATGAGAAAAAGTGCTATATAAGTGATAGCCATTTACCATCATATCAGCCAACTCTGCCTTTACCAGTCATAGTCCCTACATTTAATGTCCCTACTCTCACCTCCACACTTCTACCTTTCGCTTTCTCTCTCTCTCCTCTTCGATCTTTGACCAACAGTAGCTCAATTTCCACCATCACCCTGTCGGTTAACAGCACCGGTGGCGGTCATTGTTAACCTGGGCATTGACCAGTCCGTTATGAAAGTCTCATTTGTCATGATCTGCATGTTTGATTTGGCAAAGTTTTTGTGTTAGATGCCCTTCCTGACAACCCTCCCCATTTACCTGGGCTTGGACCGGGCACTCGGAGTACACTTGCTTGTGCACCCCCTGTGGCTGGGTTGGGAAAATATATTTCAGAATAAGTAAATCAAATTAAACTCGACTAACCAAAACACATCAGGAATTACTGATAGAGTAAAACTAAGATCAGGATAAATGTAACTAAACTGAACAAGAATAAGATACGAAATACTTTCAACACAAGACTGGAATTAAGCAAGAGTAATCATGATATTAACAAGTTCAAGGTAAAATAATTCTCATAACACAAATGCAAACCTTTGCTGACTTTTGTTCTTGCTTTACTTCCGGATTGCTGATTCACTACATTTAGTCATTAATTTATTTTCACATATGCTAAAGATAAGATATAGTAAGGTTTTGCTTCCAGAAAAGGTTAAACTCAAACTAAAACTCTCACACATTAAACCTCCCACCCGCCACCATCTCACTTCATGTCATTATTTTTCACAATAACTAGAGTTTGCTTTTCCAGGTATAAGATGTAATTCCTGCTTCCTGCTGCCATAAACTATTTATATGGTCTTTTGCTGTTGGAAGACAGTCTCCAGTAATCCTCTTCCTCACTCAAAAAACACGCTTTGTGCAAAGGAGATACGCCAGTTGCTCTGACTGCTAATTGACACACATGAGAATGGGATGCAGCTTTTACAGCGGTGGGCTTTTGACCCTCTCTGAAACCCCCAAAACTTGCAACTTACTGATTGAGTTAATAATCTAAATAGATGAAATTCATTCGCAGATTTTAGGACAGCAAAAGTAGTCAAACACATATAGTGATACAGGCAGTGTCATTCTGTCTGCCAATCAGTTGATGCAGTTCAGTTGTTAGCACACACACCTGTGAAGTTGCCTGCCTCTTAACATATTACTAGTCTGTGTGTCTGTGAAAAGTGCTCTATAAATAAACATTATTATTATTATTATTATTATTATATTACTGAATGAGAACTAAAAGGGATTTTTGAGTATTCTAATTATCAATTTTTGAGGCACAAATTTTGTTCATGACTGACAAGTTTTACAATTTTCAGTTTTTTGCAAACCTGCATGCCTCTCAGGTTCATGTCACATTTGTGGTAGTAAACTGCAAGCTACATCTGACCTGTATCAGAATGTTCATATATGCTAGGGCGTGTTCACCTGCAGACACACTTGAGTTTGTATGTATGTGTCACGCACATGTCAATAAGGGTGTGAGTGTGTAAGTTTGTGTGTCAGAGAAGGGCCAGCAGACATATCCAATGGCAGTCCCATGAAGAATGAAGTCACCTCGCTTTACCCCCTGTCTCTGAAGGTCAAGGAGACCCACTTGCATATTCATGGCTGTGGTGCATGCTTGTGTGTCTTTTGCGTGCATGTGTGCACATGTCTGTGTGTGTTAAGCACATTTACACACAAGGGAGTGTATGTGTGTGAGTCTGTGTGTGTGTGTGTGTGTGTGTGCGTGCGTGTGCACGTGCACCCAGGATCGATGGCTTTTAATTGTTTTTTTCCTGAGCTGTGGAAGGAAGTGGCAGCAGTTATTGATTGGCTGGAGGGATGGGAGAAGAGAGGGAGAGTGAGAGGATGGGAAGACAGAGTGAGTACAAAGGAGGAAGAGAGCGAGACGATGTGGCAGACAAGAAGGAAATGTGACAAGACAGGGTGGCGACATGGAACACAGAATCACTGTCTGTGGGGTGGATGGGTGTGTGGGGGGGCGTATGTATGCACACGTGAGGGAGGGGGTGTCGATGGGTGCCAGGCGTGCATATGTAAGTGTGTATGTGTGTGCGTAGGGGTGTCACAAGGTGTCTGATCTGGAGTCTACACACACACTGCCACCGACACTCCCCAGCTGCATTATTGAGTCTGGCTAAGTGTGTGTGTGTGTGTGTGTGTGTGTGTGTGTGTGTGAGCTGATTAACAGTGGTTCAAGGAAGCTACCATATGTTTGATGGGCCCACATGAAAAATGCACTTATCAAACATTTCAGTTAATGTGCCTCAGGGTTAGGGGGTGGGACAACATACGATATAATCATTTATCGAGATAAACATGCATTTAATTGTGATTCTTGCCAGTGTGTTCATATGAGTGAGTTCAGAAAGCTGTTCCCCTGGCCTGCTGAAGTACAATTCTGGTTTTTACATGTATTTTGAGCTGCCACCACCAGGGGGAGCCTGTTTGCTAGGCAGTCTTCCAAAGGTCTTAAAGTGACACTCCAGCAAAAATCAATTTTTTTCTGTTAACGTGTCTGTAACTTTTTTTTTCTGACTTACAAGTTGGGCTGGGCGATAAAACGATAACGATAATTATCACGAAAAAACTTTTCTTCCATAGGGACATAATACATGGTCAAAAGAACGTCGACAGAACTCATTCGTTCCATGTTTTGACAGGCAACACGAAAAGCCAATGAAAATGAATGTACACCACACCAAACCAATCATGTGGCTGAAAGTCACGTTCAATTGACGCACACAACAGCGTGCATAGGCGCATAGGACCAGCACGCAGCCAGGGCTTAGCACACCTGCTAATGTTTGGGCTAGTGCAGCTGTGTAGGAGTTTGAGTAGGTTAAAAAGAAAATTATGACAGAATACATTAATAAAAAGTCCAATGACAGCGTTACCAAAGAAGACACCAAAACAGATTCTACCCAATTCTCAATAGACGAACAGCTTGTTGAAAAGAAGGGTCCGAGGAATTCAGTAGTGTGGAGATATTTTGGCTATTTAAAGTCTGACAAGAAGCAGTTTAGTGTGCACTGTAAACTGTTAAGCAAGTTCCCACAAAATCAGGTAACACTGCATTTTTTTTACCATCTGAAGCAGCGCCATCCTGTTGAAAATAATTGACCCTCGTTACCAACTCCCTGGCCGTAAATATTTCTCCCAGATGACACTTTCCCAGATGTACACAGAATGTAGAGAAACGGTTGAAAAGGAGCTGCAAAGTGTGCCATACAGTACTTCACTACTATGTCAGATTTGTGGTCAAGTTGTTCATCTGAACCAAATATGAGCCTCACTGCCCACTTCATTGATCAAGATTGGAATTTTAAAAGCAAATGTCTTCAAACTTTCCTGAAAACCACATAGGTGAAGTCATTGCTTTAGGACTGACTGAAGCATCCTGGCGACTGAGTGAAGACAAGTCTGCATCACAACAGACAGTGGGACAAATATAGTGAAGGCCACATCACTAAATAAGTGGATATGGCTGCAGTGCTTTGGGCATGTACTTCACTCAGCTATTGGTAAGTTGGTGAGCAGAACATTATAAAATATTTATATTTTATAATGTTTTATAATTAGTTGAAATATAGTTGTATAATGTTCTACACCAGGCCTATTCAACTGGAGGCCCAAAACCAACCTCCGAGTGGCCCAGGCCACGCCAAGGAAGTATAAATTTAAGAAAAAAATATGAAGGAATGACGGTCCACAAGCACGCACACGAGCAACGTGCATTACCATCATCTGCGCGGCGTTCAGAAACGCCCCGACCACGTGAGCATTGCAGTCGGCAGGCAGAGTGGTTTTCTAGTGTTGCTGTCAGAGAGAAGCATAAGCTTATTAAAGTACTTTAAATGTGGAAAAAAAAAGCAGGCGATATGTAAGCAGTGAAGGCATTTATGGTGGTTTTAACTCGCTGGAAACAGGAGCAATAATGAAGAGTCGCTTAGCAAACCGGTGTGGTGAGGCTTCATACTGTACGCAGGGAAAGGCAAGAATGACTAAATTGCTGAGCACTGACTTCACCAGCTACTACAGTATCCATCCATCCATGAATTATTGTTCTGTTCTGGCTCTGAAAACTTATGGTCAAAAGTGTAAATTGTATAAATCTGTTTCAAATGTATTAAAAAACAGTAATTTTATTTAAAAAATAAACAAAAATTAGCCATAAAAAAATCCACAAATTTATAATAAAGTTTCAAATATACAAGAAAAGTCAATTTTACAAGAGGAAATTACAAATTTCAGGAAAATGGTTTCAAATTGAGATACATTTACAGAGAAAAGTAGAAAGCTATAAGAAAATTGTTTTAAATTTTGGAGAAAAACCTCAAACCTTCAAGACTGAAGTCATTACTAAGTTTTTAAGTGGGTGCTTTGTGGATCCTTAACTCTACTAGAAATTTTTGGTTGACTGATACATGTGTGTAATGGAATGTGTAGTTATAGAAGAGGTTCCTACTCACACATGTGGTGATTTAAAACAAAACAAACCACAATAGTGGATGTGCAATGTTTGTTAATGTTATCAGTCTTTTCTTGGGGGGTTTGTTCACTGAAGTGTTTGACAGTTCATTTTTTATTCAGCTAAATGCACTTTGTGATGTGCCAAGGTCAGTTATGACCAGGATGTAGTATATTTTATTTCAAAAGGGAAACAAATGTTAATGCTGCTAACAGTACACATTAAGTTTTTATGCACTTTGAGATATGCCAGAGTAAGATGTGACCAAAATGGTTATTTACAGAATTTTTTTTCATTCTATTTATTTAATTGTTGTTCAAGAGGAAAAAATATTTCTACTACTTCAAGTTCTGCTCAACCCCAGCACTGTTATTTTTTTTTATGCACTTTTGATGTACCTATGTCATGTGCCAAGCACACATTTAAAACCAAGACAAAAAATAAAGAGTATATTTTTCGTCATATTGATCTGTGTTGGTTTGAAATTTGTCATTCAACAGATCGCTGAACATGTGCAGTCCAGTTACATGTCTTGATTTCAAATTATGTCCGAACTGATTTTGTAATTGAATAGCCCTGATCTACACTACATTTGTCAGGTTCAACTTCTGACAGAAAATAAATATTTAAAATTAATCTTGTGATAGCTTCACATCTCACATAGGAGTAAAAAGGAACCTTTAAGCTTGACAGAAATACTGATTTAATTTGTATCACAATATATATCGATGTCGATCAGTATGGAAAAAAAATGATCATGACTGGGATTTTTTCATATCACCCAACCCTACTTACAAGACAAATCCAGAGCAAAATCTTGCTACAGTCCCAAGTCTGTGTTTTTCTGTTAAGAATTTCCTGTTAGCCCCCCCCCCCCCCCCCCACACACACACACGGGTGAGTTTGGACAGACTGTTTCTAGCTACGTAAGTATTCCTGCTTAGCCTGATTGGTGATAACATTAACCAATCAGACAGTTACTCTTGCTACCTCAGGGGAAGAGGGAGGAGCCGAGGAGCAGCAGAGAGGAAGACAGAGTGGAGAAAGACGGGGGGGGGGGGAGACCCAGCTTAAATGTGGCCCTGCCATCTGCCGGCAAGCACCACTCCGCTCGCCGGGAGCCCCCAGTCAGCTGCTTATTTTGGTGGCGGACGGGGCACCACTCACCGGGAGATCCTTAGTGAGTGGGCAACCATAGACCGGTGGGGAGCCCTCCAGCCTCCAAGAGGGGCCAGGCAGCGACTTTGTGCTCCACCAAGAATGATCCTTCCTTAAGCTGGATCGCCTTCTCGGAGCCCTGGCTCAAAGTCCTCTTCTTCCAGCTACTGGTGGGAGGGAGTGTCAAGCTGCAGCTGAAGAAATTCCACCGCGCCAGACAACCTGGAAAGGCACGGATTGACACCAGCAAGATGGCCCAACCAGAACTTGTTGAGCAGTTTGCCTCCACCTTTGTGAAGGAACTTGGTGAACTACAAGAAGGAGAGTCTGCAAAGCAGAAGTGGGAAGAGCTGTGAAACATCATCCACCGCACAGCCTTGGCTACCTTTAAGAGGAAGACCTTGAAGTCACAGGACTGGTTTGATGCCAAGTCGACCGTGATGACCCCCGTCATTGAAGCCAAGTGCTCAGCACTTGCTGAGTACAAGAAGTACCGAAACGAGAAGAATCTCCAGATCCTCAGGGCTGCGCGAAGCAAAGTTCAGCAGACTGCTCGGCGCTGCGCCAACGAGTACTGGATTCAGCTCAGCCAAGACATTCAAACCGCTGCCATAACAGGGAACATCCGTGGTATGTACGATGGCATCAAGAAAGCACTTGATCTGGCTCAGAGCAAGACGCCCCCCCTCAAATCCTCCACTGGGGAGATGATCAAAGAAAAGAACAAGCAGATGGAGAGATGGGTGGAGCACTTCTCCGACCTCTACTCCAGACAGAACACCGTGGCACTGTCAGCCCTTGATGCTATCGATTGCCTGCCATCTATGGATGAACTTGACGCCGAGCCAACCATCGACAAACTCAGCAAGGCCAATGATAGCTTGGCCGCTGGCAAGGCACCTGGCAATGACGGCATACCCCCCGACCTGATCAAGCGCTGCAAGACCGCCCTACTGCTGCCATTGCATGACGTCCTCTGCCAGGAGGACGTCATGGAAGGAGTGCTGGAAGGAAGGTGCTGTACCACAGGACATGAGGGACGCCAAGATCATCACCCTCTACAAAAACAAAGGGGAGAGAAGCGACTGCAACAACTACAGGGGCATCTTCCTCCTCAGCATTGTTGGCAAAGTCTATGCACGAGTTGTTCTCGTTCGTCTACAGAAGCTTGCCGAACGTGTCTACCCCAAGTCTCAGTGTGGCTTCAACACTGGGCGATCGGCGGTGGACATGATATTCTCCATCCGCCAACTCCAGGAGAAGTACAGAGAACAGAACATACCCCTGTACGTCACCTTCATCGACCTCACCAAAGTGTTTGATATGGTCAGCAGAGAGGGCCTTTTCAAGATCCTGCCAAAGATAGGATGCCCACCAAAGTTGCAAAGCCTCATCGAATCGTTTCACACCAACATGCAGGGAATGGTGCAGTACGACGGCAACGTCTCAGAGCCATTCAGTATACACAGTGGAGTGAAATAGGGCTGTGTACTTGCGCCAACCCTCTTTGGGATTTTCTTTGCTATGCTCCTGAGGCATGCCTTCAGCACAGCAACAGAGGGAATCTACCTGCATACAAGATCTGACGGCAGGCTTTTCAACCTCGCCCGCCTGAAAGCCAGAAGCAAAGTATGTGAGGCTCTAATCAGAGATATGCTGTTCGCAGACGACGCTGCAGTCGCGACCTACACACAGCAGGAGCTTCAGACCCTGATGGACCGCTTCTCCCAGGCATGTATGGACTTCGGGCTTACCATCAGCCTGAAGAAGACTAACGTCTTGGCGCAAGGCACGGAAGCACCACCAACCATCACCATCGATGACTACGAGCTGGAGGTCGTAAATCAGTTCACGTACCTGGGGTCCACGATCAGCAGCAGACTCTCCCTTGATACAGAGATCAACAAGAGGATTGGAAAATCAGCCTCCACACTCGCTCGCCTCACCCCACGAGTGTGGGAGAATCCCAAACTCTCTGTCAAGACGAAGATGGCAGTGTACAATGCCTGCGTCATCAGCACACTGCTCTATGGGAGTGAGACGTGGACAACATACGCCCGGCAGGAAAAGAGACTGAATTCCTTCCACTTGCGCTGCATTTGCCGCATCCTGGACATATCCTGGCAGGACAAAGTGCCCAACACAGAAGTCCTGTCCCGCGCCGGCCTTCCCTCCATGTTTTCTCTACTCAGGCAACGTAGGCTCCGCTGGCTAGGCCATGTTCACCATATGGAGGATGGCAGAATCCCCAAAGACGTCCTCTACGGAGAACTGGCGACTGGCAGGAGAGACGCTTGCCGCCCACAGCTGCACTTCAGAGACGTCTGCAAGAGGGATATGAAGGTCCTGGAGATCAACACAGAGCGCTGGGAAGACCTCGCAACGGACCGCTCCAAATGGAAAGGGACCCTGACCAGACAGCTCAAGGCGGGTGAAGAGAAACTGACTGCTGCAGCAAATGAAAAAAGTACCCGCAGGAAGAACCGCCACAGACCCAGCAGCACGGAGACCATCCACAAGTGCAACCTGTGTGACAGGGACTGCCATTCGCGCATCGGACTGTTCAGCCACAGGCGGTGCTGTTCCAGCAGAGTAGACATCTAGGATTCTCTTCCATGGTCATCATAGACCGATGGAGGCCGATGATGATGATGACATGGCGACTCAGCCGATTCTATTGGTTTTCTATGGGATTCAGGTCTGGAGAAAGTGCAAGTCACTCCATTTGAGGTACCCCAGCATCCAGCAGCCATTCCTTAATGATACAAACTTGATGAGCTGGAGCATTGTCGTCCATGAAGATGAAATTAGGTCTGTGTTGTTCATGCAGGGGTACAATGACTGGAGTAATGATGTTATTCAGGTAGTATCGGCTTGTCACTGTATCAGTCACAAGGTGTAGTGCAGTTCTGTAAGGACTAGACACACCTGCCCAAACTGTAACACCACCACCACCACCAAAGGCTCGTCTGGTGACAACAGTGGATGATGCATAGCACTCTCCTTGACGTCTCCAACATTGTTGGCAACCGTTATTTCTGCTCAGTGTGAACCAACTTTCATCAGAGAACAGCACTGAGGCCCACTGGTCCCTTGTCCAGCGTAAATGCTCTCTGGTCCATGCAAGATGATGACGCTTATGCCTGGTGGTGTGGTCAGGTACCCTTACAGGTCATCTAGCACGCAGACCATGCTGATGTAAATGGTTTTGAATGGTCTGACGGGACACTTGGGTGCCTCTCACCTCCCTTAAATGTGCCTGGAGTAGAGTGGCATTCATCATCTGGTTCTGCAGGGCGCTGTTCACAATGAAGTGATCATCAGCATGAGATGTAGCCAAAGAACGTCTACTTCTATGCCTTTCTGTGACTCTTCAAGTCTCCCAGTGTCTCTTTTGCAACTCGTTGATGAAACTTTTTGACACTCTAAGCTCAGTGGCCACTTCCTTCTGATAACATCCTGTTTGAAACCTCGCAGTGGTGAGGTACTGTTGATCATTTTGTGATGCATGGGAAATGGCAAGACACACTACGCTGTGGTTGTACGTATGTACGCACGCGTGATGTCATCATGCCACAAGGTATAATAGCCTGCTATCCAGGGCTAGTCGGTCTCTTCTCTTGCTCTCCACCTTTGGTAAGACCCTCCAGTCACCTCACTGTGTGCTCCCTCCTTAGCATGTTCAAGCTAACATTTAATAAAGCGAACCTCAACACATGGACCTGTCTGCATCCGTTATTTCCAAACACAACATTGTTGACGACAAGGAGAAACTTGGACAACATCGAGATGGAAACAATGACACCTCTACCACCGTTCCTCGCTTGGCCTGATGAGCTGCCCATTCCTTGGCAATGTTAGCATGAGTCATTTGAAACGTTTGTGTCCACCATGGACCTAGCTAAAGCTAGCAAGCTAAGGCTGTGCGCCATACCAATCCACTGACTTGGCAGCGAGGGACAGGATGTCTTTGGGACGCTTGGACCTGCAGATACTGTAGCTATGATGAGTGTGTCGCTTTGTTAGCCGGACACTTCGCCACCCCCGAGAGCGTGTTGGTCAGGAGGATTAGGATTCACCAACGCCGACAGTGTGTAGGTGAGTCGGTCCAGCAATATGTCGCCGACCTCTGCTGTTTGGCCAATATGTGTAGGTTTGCTCAACTGGAAGACGAGATGGTGCAGGACCAATTAGCAGAGCACACCACCAACTTGAAGCTGCAGAAGAAGCAGCTAATGGTGCCGGACGACCTGCCGCTCTCCAGGGCAGTGGAGCTGGCGTCCCAGCTAGATGCTGCAGCTCGGCTAACCACTCAGCTAGGAGCCTCTAGCCCATGCTGCCCACACTTCGCTCTGCTAGCATAAGCTGTTACCCCAGCTGCTGAGCTCACCAACCATGTGTCCTTCTAGGAGGACCCCGAACTTAACATTGAGGGACGACAGGACAATACAGCACGCAGTCCATGTGGTAACCGTGGCTCTCCCTTGCACCAGACACATGCACCTGCCTGCCCCACCAAAAGACACAAGTGCCAGTGCTACGGTAAGCTGAACAATTTCGCCAAAGTGTGCCGCTCAACCCCAGCAAGCCCGCTATCTAGCTCGCTCAGTCGGCCCAGTCCAACCACCATACATTCAGTGGGCTCCAGTAACACACTGTACAAGTGGTACACAAAGGAATTGGATGGCATCAGTTTACCGCTGCTGCTGGACACTGCTGCCATGAGGCCCCTGATAGACGAGGCCATGGTGAAGACTTTCTTCCCCCTGTATTGAATTGAGCCAGACATGGTGGAACTGTTCTGGTATGGACACGTAAAAATCAGCATGGTAGGTAGCATCACTCTACCGGTTCACTACGGGTCAAGAGTCCTTCCAGCATTCTCTTTTCAAGCGATGCATTTCGGTGACATCCTGGGATGTGATCTTTTCCATGAGCTAGGCTTTTCCATCACAGATCGCATGGGATTCTGTTTGACTGTTGACGGTCCGAATCCGCTTCGCCCAGACATAGACGTAACCTCTCAATTTTTCACACCACACGTTGACCGGAGCACTGAAGACTGGAGACCGATCCTCGCATGGCATAAGCCTCCCAGAGCTGCCGCATCACTGCAGGAGTTCTAGTCTGTGTTAACGCAAGACCCGGAAGATCATGGGGTTCATTTGGTCACCAGTGAGTCCACTTCACCTCAACGACCGTTGAAAATCCAGTCATGTCCTCCATTAAACGGCGCCCCAACTACAACTCCATTCACCAGCCTCATGACAAGAGAGCAGCAGCACACTTTGCTCAACGGGGTCCGGATTTGGCGATCCAACTGCCCACGTCAGCTGCAGATGTTCCAATCATCAGCATCGCCACCATCACTGATGCAGATCGCAGCACAACTTGGACCAGCCATAGTTCAGATGGCAGATGGGCCCTGATGGCATGCTAGCCATCTGAGAAAAGTAACACCACCACCTGCCCCATACCAAGTAACAGCAACCGAGTCAACCCAGCCAGTGTGGGATCCAGACTGGGACTTTGCTGTTGAGCCAGCCACAACGCCACCAAGGTGGCCCCCAGATTCACCGGAGACAGCGCTTCCAGGGGCTCAGCAGAGGCCTCGCTGAGCTTCAAATGGTCACTGACTCTAAAGTTCTTTTTTTCATGTTCAGTCAGTGCATGGTCCATTCAAAGTGGCAGAATAACCCACACAACGGCACGGGCTATACCGGTAGTCTACCCGGTTACCCAGGTTGTAATAGTTTATTTTATTATTTTTTTTCTGATTGTCATGTTCAGAAATAAGTCTGGTGGTTCTTACAACAGGTCCAGTTAAGTACGTGTATGTTTTACCTTAGGCAATGTGCTAACGGTATTATCAGCCAAACCATGTGTGTGCGTTTCCTCTATCACTGGCTTTATGTTAACCCACATGTGTGTGCATATGACCAACTGTGTGTTAGCCGATATGCTAGCTTGCTTTGTTGTTTACTTGCTGCCCTTGCTAAGGCTAACGACGGATGTAATTCTCAGCTTTTTCAAGGGGGAAGGGTAAATGTGATGTATGGGAAATGGCACCGCACATCACGCTGCAGTTGTACGTACGTACACATGACATCACACCGCAAGATATAATAGTCGGCTACCCAGGGCTAGCCGGTCTCTTTTCTTGCTCTCCACCTTTGGTACCACCTCCCCTTCACCTTGCTGTGTGCTCCCTCCTTAGCGTGTTTGAGCTAACATTTAATAAAGCTTACCTCAACGCGTGGACCTTTCTGCATCTGTTATTTCCAAACACAACACAATTGTTAGGTGTCATCTTGGTCTCATGATTTCAAAATGTGAACAGAATGAATGAATGAATGAATGAATTTATTTCGGATAGTACAGTACAGGTTAAAAGAAACTGTATAATATAACAACAAGGTCAAATTAGACAAAGACTCCTTCTACTATACAATTCCACATGAGTTATCCGAAATGGGTGATGGCTGAAGCCGCAGCTTATATTGCCCACCCATATTCCATCCAAGAATTCAAAAGAGAAAAAAGAGAAAACAAGACAAGAGCGATTACAATTTAAAACAAAGCTAAGACAAAATGTGACTGAGAGAAAAAAAAAAAGAAAACTAAGCTAAGCTAAGTTAAGCGGTTACTATTCAAAACAAATCTAAGACAAAATGTCACAGAAAAAAAAAAAAACT
The DNA here is from genome assembly GCA_020510985.1 of Pholidichthys leucotaenia. NCBI lineage: Eukaryota > Metazoa > Chordata > Actinopteri > Cichliformes > Pholidichthyidae > Pholidichthys > Pholidichthys leucotaenia. The sequence continues at coordinate 311,870,847 of CM035846.1, forward strand.
AAGCTACAACACAACACAGGCTGGATATGTCAATCCTTATGTGAGTTTACATGTCGTCTTGTAAATATGTTTGGAGTATTTCTTCCTTTAGTTTTTGTTTAAATTGTCCAAGCGTTGTACATGATTTTAGTTCAAGTCCAAAATCGTTCCATAATCTGACTCCTTGCACTGAAATACAGTGTTGCTTGGTGGTTGTTCTCACTGTAGGCTTTTGAAATATACATGTTCCTCTGAAGTGATATCGTTTCTCCCTTGTTTGGAACAACTTTTGGATATTTTTGGATAGTTTTTTGTTTAAGAAAAAGTGGGTTTGTTGGTTCCCTGTAAGCTGCTTTGTTTATTATTCTAATAGCTCTCTTTTGAAGCATAAAGAGTGGATATATGTTTGTTTTATATGTATTTCCCCATACTTCATTACAATATGTCATGTATGGGAGTATTAATGAATGATACAAGGTGTATAGTGTGGGTTGATTCAGCAAATATTTCACTCTGTGTAATATTGCAATTGATTTGGATACTTTACCTTTAATATAATTAATATGCATGATAACAGCATGATGAAGAGGACTGTTTAAATACCAATTCTAACTGAACTAGAAAATTTAGTGGTCGATTCATGGATCAAACACCTGTTGTGAGTTAGTTAGCAGTTAAGCACCTTGCTAGACTACAACAAGTTATGCCAAAAGCACCAAAATATTGAACAGTTGGACATGTGCATTCAAAAGGTTAGAGAAGATCAAATTAAGTTCACCTGGAAAGTAGGGATGTTGATGATTAATTGACTTTCGATTAATTATCGATAAGAATTTAGTCAACTAAATTGAATTAGTTGTCAATTGATAACTTAGCAGTCCTTTTCAATGGGAGTGTATTTTATGAAATGTAGTGACGTTGTCGTCCAGGTGGTGGCGCATGCGGTCACACACAGTGGCCTTTCAACCGAAACTTAAGAAAAAGCAGAAGAAGACGCCAAGCCCCCAGAGTGCATGTGTTGTGCAGAGCGAAAAAACTCACGCTTCCGGGTTACCCTGGAGACCCACATTCTTCAAATAAGCAGGGTGGAGAAACAGACCGAGGCAAGAAAAATAACTGCACGAGCGCAAAAATCCATCGCCGCTGCCTTCACCCCCCAGCTAGAGGAGAAAGCAGACCAGACCCAAGTTGCTGATGTAACGTTTCAACACACAGCAGCAGAGGAGCCGGGACAGGACAGGCTGGCGTTGGCTTCACAGCAGCTAGAGGCGGTCAGACAGCAGCTCACTCTCACTCTGAGCTGCTGTGATATTTGTGTCGTTGTTGCAGACACAGTTACTGTATGTGCTGCAACTTTGAAATTAATATAATCTGTCAAAATAATGATAGAGAGCCCTGTGATTCATTTCCACTCTGAACTGTGATGTGGTGACAGTGACGCCTACTTCATTGCATGTTTATCTGTTTCCTATTCAAATGTCCGCTGAGATGAGGTGACCAAGGACCCACATTGCTTGCAGGGTCAACTAGTGTTGTATCAGACAACAGAGGAGCCCAGATCATTCTGGGTTTTCCTGGATTTCCGGGGTGCTGTGATAATGTTTAACATGCAACAGATGAAGCAGCTCACAGTTGATTTTCCTGTTAAAACAGTCTACCAGTGCATCTCAGGGAATTAGAACAACATGAAAGTTATTTTTTTTTTTGTAATATAACTAAAAAAGATAATTTTTTAATATTGTTAATAGTTTTTAAAATAAATAAAAATTCATGACATTTATAATTTATTGGGATGCACCAGCACATAGATCACACTATAGAGTGCAAAATTTATTAAACTACAAAAAATGCCATTGACTGTAGTGAAAAACTGTAAATGGTACAATAAATCATTGAGGAATAGGATGTCCATGTTTTATTCAGTATATCAACGAGAGAAATAATTAAGTTTTTATATGTTAAAGATAGACCGTATTGTACCCAGGGAAATTCAGATTCTCAGGAAAATTGCTGCTTATCAATTAATTGTTAATCGATTGATAAGGTGAATCAATTAACAATTAATGAATTAATGGATAACTTGCATCCCTACTGTAAAGGTTATAAAGCATTTTAGGTGCATCCTGAAATTTCACCTGAAAGGTGAATGTCCCTAACTTTTTGTGAGTAGTGTATATTTCCCAACTCAAATGTTAAACTGCATAAAAAAATAGTTTACAAAATAACATATTTAAATCTAAATAAACTGTGTGATTTTATAATGTCAGAGATGTTTACTGTGAATTGATCAACTATGTAGCTCTATAGTCTACAGGTAACTATGCTGCTTGTTTGATATTAAATTAATTTTCCCCTTTTTAAAACCAAACACAGTATATCAATAAAGAAGTCAAATTATTTACTAGGTAATAGTTCATGGTTTACCTTTTTCACCAACCATTTGCTAGTTATGTAATAAAGACCATTACAAAAGAGACCACTACAGTGATATAAGTGCTATTTCTGAATATTTGATAAATTCCATGAAACTGTAAATGTTTCATCTTTTCCTACAGTAGACTCAGAATTAAAGTCAAATCTTGGAAAATGTCTTATTTAGATCTTGCATTTTTTGAGATATAAATATCCAAGCTGCTCAAACTCACTCTAGTTTTTGTCTTCATCATGACTTTTGTGCGCTGATAAATATTTTGACTAAAGTTTATGGCTTGGATGAATATTTAGTATGGCTAAATAATCGATTTTGTCGAAGGGTTAGAATGGAAAGCTTGGCGTATCTGCTCTTAGGGCAGCGTAGCTAAATGCTGCTCAGCCAGGAGTTTGTGGTGCGAGTGAGGCAGAATAGAAAACAAGGCTGGACATTAAATTGGAGTCAATGGTGTTGGCCAACCTTGACCCGACATTGGCTCAGACCCGTTCAGATGAAATGGGTGTGTATCAGCATATATAGTGTGTGAGCCACACATTTTGTGTGTGTGTGTGTGTGTGTGTGTGTGTGTGTGTGTGTGTGTGTGTGTGTGTGTGTGTGTGGCTGAGAGTGTGTTTGGACTAAAAGTAACAAGCTTTATTCGCTAACAATGTTTTGCCTCGCCCTCATTACACGCAGGTTAAAGTGGCACCCAGCCTCGTCTGGACGGCTAAAGAACACACACACACACACACTGAGCACTGACTGATCCGGCTTCACTGACCAGGCCGACAGCCCTCAGTTTTGAAAAAAATGCTTGGACTTTTTTAACTTAAATGTATTTAATGCTAGCTACAAAATATTCATCTGCTAATGTATTTCAGAGTTGAATGAGTTGAGCTGTTCATATTACAGTAGTTGAAAAGCGCTATATAAGTGCAGGTTAGTTAGTTAGTTAGTTAGTTTTTAATGTGGCCTTTACTGGTGCTAACATTGACACCATCCCTATGTGTGTTTCCGTAACTGGCATTGCTATCATTCACAGTTTGCTGGGAGATCATTGAAAGATCACCAAGAGATTATTGGAAGATTGATGAGATCCTTCAACGCTCCTTAAGGTCTCCTTGACCACTCAACACTCTCATCAATCCTGCAATGATCTCAGCAATATTTCAATGAATGTCACCTTCACCTTCATCTCTACCCTGAAGGTAGATGGCTGAAAGATCAGTGTTCAATGAAAGATCAAAAGAGTTCATTGAAAGATCGCTGAGAGATCATTGAGATCGTTGAGTGCTCCTTGAGTTCATTGAGAGTAGAGAGTTTGTTGAGAGGTCTTTCCTTTGGTGATCATTGAGAGATTGTTTTGAACTAAGTCAAAACAATCTCTCAACTTTGGCAAATGTGGAGATCATTGAAAGATCAATGAGACATCTTGGTGAGTGCAGAGAGATTATTGAAAGATCAGTGAGAGAGCTGGCCATTTTTTCATCACTCAGCAATCTCAATGATTTCCACCTGTGTCTGAAGGGGGTAGAAGAGCACTAGAAAACTGAGATCCCTCAGTTATCTGTTGTAAGAGAAATTACTTGGTCTAGACGCTGCTCACTATTTAAGATAGAAAAAGATCTCCATAAACTCAGAAGGAGAACTCAAAATATTGAGTTTAACAATGATGTAAAATAACTCAGATGAGAGAACTAGTGACAAGCAAGAATGCATTTAATCTTTGGAAAGCAGCAAAGAGACACAGTGACATATCACTTGCAACAGCACTATGACAGTGTGCGGAGATGACAAGGTCTGACATCCTTTTAAATACTCTTCAACAGCTGACGTGGCATAAAGACAACATTGTCTTAGGAACAGATAGCAAGATCACAAGGCTATAGCCTGACTCACACATGACTTCCTTAGATATACTTTATCATATGGGACACATACAGTACATAGCGGCCTTTTTGTCTCTGAGGCCAGAACATGAACATTGATGGATCAGCAAGATTCAGTATAATTGCATTACAAACTTGTCACAAATACAAAAGGAAAAGATTAAATAGAAGAACCTAGAAATACAATTATTCTTTCATCTCTCCTGGTTTCTCAGTGATCTCCTGATCTCTGTGATCTCTTGAGGGTCTTTCAACGATCTCTATAGATCGCCATGAAAACTGTACAATGATCTCCCAAACATTTACACAGAAACTACTTTTTTGAGGCTTTAGGAGATTGTTGAGTGATTGAGTTGGTTTTTGATCTCTTAATGGTCACCCAACAATCTCCATCTGTGTAAAGGGGCCCTAACCTCAGATGTGTTCAGAAATACTTTTACCTACAATATTTATAAGATATAAGAAAAAAGTTTGTTAGTGAGCAGGGATGTTGAACGTGTTTTCTGATTTCATTGCTTACGAACCACAAGTACACGTTATGTATGGTTTTACCCTAGATCACAGATGAGGTGAGGTGACTTGTAGAACACAGCTTTATTGAACACTCTGAAGATGGCGGTCACAGACAAGGCACCGGCCAAGGAACAGACAAGAAAGAGGCCGTAAGATGGCCGACCCCGGCCATATATAGGGCAGTACGGTGACGTCAGCGGAGTTGCGCATCACCACGCCTCATTTCACAGTAAGGTATTATACAACATCCCCCCCTTTAAAAGTTCAAAACCACTCACACAATTGGACACCCCCCCCCACACACACACACAATTTGGGACCCGAACCACACACTAAGTTATTAAAACTAAAGGGAAATGGCCTAACACACTCACACAAACCAACTTAAAAATAGGACTGACGGGTGGACTACCGTGCAGCCCGCATGGCAGGGTGGATTATTGTGCCACCCCTAACTAAAGAATGTCACGGTGGCCCTCGCGAGCCACCATAAGACGCCACAAGTCACCGGTGAGTTTGCAATGATGTTTATTAAGGATAAAGGAACAGAAGGATATCACACAGTGACAAAGTAAAGAGCCACGATGGGCTAAAACACACTATACAGGAACAGAGATAGTAAGGCTGAACAAGCTCACTTACGATACTGTCCGTGGACGAGGGATGCTTGTTAACGATGAAAAGACGAGGAATGAAAAGGGTTGTTTGATGGAGACTGCTGCATCGGGCTGCATTCAGCATCCGCTTTAAATGCCGGCCACTAATGAGCCCTGAATGCAACACAGCTGGCAGGCTTTGACAGCAGGAAGCTCCCCCGAGCGCTGTCACAATAAGAGCCCGGGGAGCCAGAAGGTACTCACTGCTGTCAAGCCTGCAGAAGATGATGTATGACCAGAGCGCGGACGAGATCGGTGCTCGGATCATAACAGTACCTCCCCCTCGAGGGAGGGCTCTGAATGCCCAATGACACCCAAGCTCCCCCCCCCACCCCCCACCCCCCAGGGTGGGCATAAGGGGGAACAGGCCAGAGGGGAGCGGACCAGCAAGGACCAAAAAAAAAAAAACATGATGACAACAGGAGCGCGTAGGCAGACATGACACGATCACAGGGCAAAAACAGAAAATACAATGTTTCCAAGATGCAAAAAAAACCCCAGACAAAGGCAGATCACAAATGAAGGAGGGAAAAAAAAACATGAGGGAACAGGGGATAAACAAGACAATCAGAGTACGGCTAACGAAAAACGCTATACTCCAAAAGGCACACAGGATAATTAGGACAGGGAAAACAAAACACCAACTATTACAGGCAGCGTACGGACATTTAACAGAAAAAAATGAACAAAAACACCCACTAGGAAAGGGTGAGATTGTTATGACCCGAGCACTATGTTATTTGTGCTCGGGCTATTCCTGTCAGGGCTTGACAGCGGCGTTGTTATCCTGGCTCTCCGAGCTCTTATTGTGACAGCGCTCGGGGAGGCTTCCGCTCAGCTGTCAAGTCCTGAACAGCTGTTCTGCATTTGCGGTCGTTAGTGACGGACTTCTTAAACCCACGCTAGCGGCCGCATCCGTGCAGCAGTGTCCGTCTCTCTTCGTCAGAGCTACATATGCTTTGGACTGTTTTCTACCTTGTCTGTCTGGGGTATGACCGTCGCCTCCTGTGGACCTGTAAGTGAGCTGTTTAGCCTTACGCTCCCCAGTGTGTGTAGACTTGTGTCTGTCACTGCCTCAGCAGCTTGTATTATCATAACTTCATTGTTAATAAAAAACTCTTGCACAACTCTCTGGTGATGGTGTGGCGTCTTATGGTGGCTCGTGAGAGCCACCGCATGACAGAGATGCCCAATTACAAACACAAGACCCCCCGCACATCCCAAAAGGTTACAGAACCAATGAAAATGAAGACTCGGGATGACAGCAGTCCTAGCATTGTGGCATTAAGGCCGATAGTTCGGGGGGGCTGCCCTGCATCTAGCATCCATGTCGCAGGCAGGTGGAAAAGAGACGGTTCGGGCGGCCTACCCCAGTCCCATGCCCGGGAATACAGTTCCTCTGGCGGCCGGGCCCGATCGCCGAAAGGGTGGAAAAGTTCGTCGGATGGCCGACCCAGAACGCTGAACTGGCGAAACAGCTTGCCAGGCGGCCGACCCGCATCACACAGCCACCAGGACCATAGGGGGGAAGTAGAAGACGGCCTCCCTGGAGAGGGGGAAGACAAGGGAGAGCCGGGCAGAGTATTAGAAACCCCAACGGCCCCCGGTGGGGATGAGCTGTGATGCTGATCCTGAGGACGAGGATGATGATGATGAAGAAGATGAGCCAGTCCAGTGTCCGGTGGCAGGGGATCTGCAGCTCTCTCACCGACCTTGGATTCAGCTGGCACTGCACCCGCGATGGACCCTGATTGGGTCATGGCTGCACCCGCGATGGACCCCGATTGGGTCACGGCTGCACCTGCGTCGGACCCTGACTGGATCGGAGCCACACCAGAACTGACCTCCAACTCTGAACCCGAAGCCTCTGGCACCGCGACTGGAATCAGCTCCGCACCGGTGACCCTGGGAGAAGGCTCAGGAGAGAAAAAAGAACCGGGATCAGGATCACCGGTAGCGCCAGAACCCGGCGAGACAAGCTCAGATGCAGCAGACGGCTGCACCCGGCTCACCTCCCCAAGAGACAGGCAAAAATGTTATAAAATGGAAAAGAGAAAGACAACACAGAGCACTTGCCTGATCTCGAGTTCCGATGTCATCCAGGACTCCGACGATCCGGGCTCAGACGGGAGGAGATCGTCCTCTGGCTCCCACTCAGCTACGTCGGGCTCCGCAGCTGGCATGATGGTGTCCGCAGCCTGAGGACCCTCCGGCACTGACGTCCACGCCGACGACCCGCACAGCGTGGTGGCTGGGGACCCTCGACCTGCTGGACCGGACCGCTCGTCTGTGGAGACCCGGGGACGCTTCTTCATCAGCGCAGGCTCCATGCTGCAGTCCGCTCTCCTCCTCCGCCCACTGCATGGCTGCGGGACCGGAACCAGGCTCTCCAGAACCGCAGGCCCCCTCCTCATCCGGCAACGTTGGCCTGGCGTCGAGGACCGCTCAGCGGAGGGAGACACAGAGGAAGCAGGTTTAATAATACAAGCTACAGCAGGTGGTGGGAGCTCGGGAGACTGCGAACCCCGAACTCCACCCCCAGGAGTCAGACAAGGCAAATCACAATAATGAGGAGAAGAGTGAACTTGAACTTGCCTGTCTCCCGGAGGGAGGATGGTGCCTGCTGTAGCGGACGTTGCTCCTCCCTTTCCCCGCCGGATGCTGACAGAGGGCCCCCTGGGAGGATGAGGGGGAGCCGCTTGCGATGGACCTGGGACGGGGCTCGCCGGAACAGGACTCTGAACTCTCTCTGCAGCAGGAGGTGACGTCACAGAGGAGGGGGCGACAGCCAAGACGATCCGGGCACGACGAGCTGACGGGACAGCGGGAACAGGTGGCCCGGGGGGAGAGGCTGCGGGGATTCCCTCCTGACGTGACACCAAAAAGGAGCAGCTGACTGGGAGGCAGGGTTCCTCCGACGAGCCGGAACAGGATCCGGACGGGGTTTTGGCTGAGGGTTATCTTGGCCGAGGCACCAACGTCTTCGACGACCCCCGGGTGGAGCGAACTCTCGTTGTGGATTGAGGGCAGGAACGGGATCCCAAAGCGGGAAGTGGGGATGCTTCCTCCTCTGCTTACCCCCGTAGTCCTCCTGCACCATGCGGAGTATCTCGCGCTGTGCGTCGATGTCATCCCTCCGCACGCTGACTTCTGGGTGGTCGGTGTAGCGGGGAAGATGATTTAAAACATCCTCAGCACAGTCCAGGTACCAGCGCACATCGCTGTGGTAGTCGAGGAGGGAGGCGGTGATGAGTGTCTCATCGACATATTCAAGGGTATCCGCCAGCTCGTTGCTCTGACTCTGAGCGCGGACCCTCCGCGATGGCATGCTTCCAGCACTTGGTACCCAGACAGGAAGGAGCACAGTCCAAATGCAAAACTCACCGGGAATGGCGTCTCGGTGTGGCGCCTCCGTTTAGGCGCCCTGGCAGCAGTTTACTGTCATGGTGGCCCTCGTGAGCCACCATAAGACGCCACAAATCACTGGTGAGTTTGCAATGATGTTTAAGGATAAAGGAACAGAAGGATATCACACAGTGACAAAATAAAGAGCCACGGTGGGCTAAAACACACTATATCGGAACAGAGATAGTAAGGCTGAACAAGCTCACTTACGATACTGTCCGTGGACCAGGGATGCTCGTTAACGATGAGAAGACGAGGAATGAAAAGGGTTGTTTGACGGAGAGTGCTGCATCGGGCTGCATTCAGCGTCTGCTTTAAATGCCGGCCACTAATGAGCCCTGAATGCAACACAGCTGGCAGGCTTTGACAGCAGGAAGCTCCCCCGAGCGCTGTCACAATAAGAGCCTGGGGAGCCAGAAGGTACTCACTGCTGTCAAGCCTGCAGAAGATGACGTATGACCCAAGCGTGGACGAGATCGGTGCTCGGATCATAACAAAGAAAAGGCCATTGTTAAACTAAAACTGTACACCGTGCTCCTAAACTAAAGAAAAACACAAAATAATCCCATATATAACATTTCTACTAACACTAGAACTTTAATACATACTATTTACAATCCAGTTCTTTGGGTGAAAGGATATAACTGGCATGGGAGCCCAGGGCAGCCCCTCAGCAGATGCGCCCCTGGAAACAGTCGGTCACCGGGGCGATGGCTGACCGTCCGGACACTGAAGCCACTCCTCCTCACCCTCGACCTCTCCTCACGTCCAGCCAGGACTCCCAGAGCCTTCTCCTGGACACGCCAAAGCCAATTTGCATGCCACACCAAACCATCAGACAGCCTGAATTACATCGTGTCCAGTTTGACCACTATGCGCAGACACTCCCGACGCTCCTGAGGTTGTCGTCTGGCCCATCTTTGCCACGGATGTTTCTCACCTCGAATCCAAACCCAATCTAGGACCCTCAACGGGGCCCAGCTCGGCTTGAGACATTGTTGTAGAGTGCGCTGATCCCCCATGCTCATTGGTCTTGCCCCAACTTCTAGGACCGTCGTAGCATTTATCATCGTAGCTGCAGACCCTATGTCCCTCTGCGGCCAAGCTCTGGAGGCATCTGGGGCTAGTACATTAGTGTCACTCGTCGACGCAGGTGCCTCGCCATCATGCTTGGTACTCCCTTCGACCATTTCCCGAGCGCCAGCACTGAGACCCTCCTGCACCAAACCTGAGCAAAATTGGTCCTGCTTGACCACCATGGCATCCATTAGTTCTTCACCCGACACCACATCCTCATCGATAGTCACAGTCAGAGGGTTCCACTGGCCACAGCCTGACCACTCTTCCCCAGCGTCGTCTTTAATGGTGAAACCCAGTCCATAAAATAAATCACAGCCTATGATGTTATCGCCTCGTGCTGTCATGTAGAACGTGAAGTCAGTCACCGTCGCAGACTTCTACCGAACAGTCAACTCCAAAGTCCCGACTGTGTCCAGCCTTCCACCTCCATAACCGTACAACAGCACTGGGTTACCTTTAATCCTGTGGTGGGGAAAAAACTTCTTCATCGTGGCCCAATTCAGCAACGACCCCTCTGCTCCCATGTCAATCAACAGCGGCACTTCCACGTTGTCCGGCCCCACTGTGCAAAACGTGTACCCGCTCGTGTTGGGGGACACTGTGTGGATGGTTGTCGGGGGCGGGCGAAGGGATTTCTTCTGCGGGCTCTCTGGGTTAGATTCACAGCACACCCTGGCAAAATGGTTCAAGCGACCACATCTGCTACAGCATGCTCCTCTTGCTGGACAGTACTTAGCCTTTTTGCGGTGCATCACAGACCCACAACCCATGCAAAGGGGTTTTCATGGGGCAGACCTTCGGCTGGTAGCGTTGGCCTCCATATTTTCGTTGTCCAAGCTATCTTCGTTTTCCGGGTCCGCAACATTTGCCGAGATGAGAGGCTCTGTTGGCTGCTGTGACTGGCGCCTGATTAGCTCCAGAACTAGTTTGTCTGCGGTTTCCATTTGGAGAGCTAGCTTAACAGCTCTGGCTAACATGAGGTCATTAGGCGCCATAAGTAGCCTAGCCTGTAATGCAGCGCTGCATGTATGTTCCGCCAGCTGGTTACAAATCATTTCCTCCTCCAGCGTCCCAAAACGACACTCGCAATCTAGCTGCCTCAAGTTGGCGACAAACTGCCGAACAAGTTCACCTACCCTCTGATGTTCCTCCCAAAAATGAATCCTCCGGACAGTCACATTATGGTGACTGCTAGCTAGCCATTTCCATGGTGTGGAAATGGCTAGCTAGCAGCTCTGCTACATCTTCATAAGTGTCCGAAGCACCGAGCGTTCGCTGGCCCTCTATACCCGAATTGTGAACTAGAAGTGCCCGGACCCTTAGCTTATCAAGCTCACGAGTCCCAGCGCGGCAACATACGTAGGTCTCAAAGCCCTCAAACCACCTAGTCCAGGGCACCGGCGGGTCCCCGAGAAACTTGAGAAAAGGGCGAATTGGAGCTACGCACACCTTCATGAGTTAAATCCGACATCACCAAATGTTATGTATGGTTTTACCCTGGTTCACAGATTCAGTTCAGTTCAATTCAATTCAACTTTATTTATATAGCGCCATTTCACAACAACAGTCATCTCATAGCACTATCAACTGTAGGGGGAACCCCCACAGTTGCAGAAAGACCCCAGCAATCAAGCGATCCCCTGTGAGCAAGCACTTGGCGATGGTGGAGAGGAAAAACTCCCTTTTAACAAGAAGAAACCTCCAGCAGAACCAGGCTCAGGGAGGGGCAGTCATCTGCTGCGACTGGCTGGGGGGTGAGGGGACAGAGAAGATGAAAAGAACAGACATGTAGAGAGCAAACAGCATGATGGGGACTCAATCTATGGGAGAGAACAAACAGATGTTAATAACCAGCAAAAAAATATTTCATTGAGAGTGAAGAAAGGAGTGAGGCCCAGTGCGTTATTGGAGGTCCCCCAGCTGACTAAACCTATTAGCAGCATAACTAAGGGAGGATTCAGAAACACATGATCCCTCCCTAATTGTAGGCTATATCAAAAAGGTAGGTTTTAGCCCTATTCTTAAAAACAGAGATCGAGTCTGACTCCCGAATCCAGATTGGCAGCTGGTTCCACAGGAGAGGAGCTTGATAACTGAAGTTATGAGGCGAGGTGACTTGTAGAACACAGCTTTATTGAACACTGAAGATGGCGGTCACAGACAAGGCACCGGCTAAGGCACAGGCGAGAAAGAGGCCGTGAGATGGCCGACTCCGGCCTTATATAGGGCGGTGCAGTGATGTCACCGGAAGTGCCCGTCACCGCGCCACATTTCACAATGAGGTACTATACAGCACACGTGTTGTCCAGTCAGTTTCAGCTGTGGGTTTCCACAGCTGCATGAGCCTGTAGAGTCTCTCACAGAGCTGATGATGGTTTTGTGTCAACTTTGTGGAGTTTCACCCACCAAGTGGGTGTGATAGTGAGATGCAGCGTGATCCAATCTTTGCAAAAACATACTTGTATGTCATTACACATTCCTTTAATGGTATGAGCACCACACAGTCACCCAAGTGCATGATTGTACAAAATGTTTAATTACTCTAAGGGTTGCACATGGAGCACAAACACAGTTTTCAGTAATAAGTTATAGATTATTTGCACTAAGTTTGATTGGAAATCTTATTCCAATTAAATGGGTCAAAACATAAAAACATTCCTTGTTTTAAAGTAAATATCAAGTTGTTGATGTGGTCTGACTGTGTTGGGGAGATTTCCAGACTGTAAGTCGATGATGTGGCCTGACCTTGTTTGTGTGTCTGTACTCTTGTTGGTTGTGAAGTTTCTGAAACAAAGAACACAGAAGTTGTAATGGAAAAGAAACTTCCTAATCTGTCTGCTGATGCTCATTTTTGTGCATCCTACTCTGTTTGGTAAATACTTCTATGAATTTCTTTCTTCAAGTCATTTTTTAGTTTTACTTCAGCATTCAACTAAAAATAATGTCCTCCTCCATTTTATATTCCTTTAAAGGGCCCATTGACTGAAAAATTGTGTTTACTGATTTTAACTGTCTGAAATGTGTCTATTGGTCACGTAATTATTAAAAAAAATCAAAAGTCAATTGTCTAACAACCACACAGCCTTTATCTTGTTTTTCTCTCCCCGAAACGCCAGAAATGTTTCTGACTCTTCCGGCTAAATCGTATATGTCATGATTGGGCAAAACCAACTCACCACCATCCTTGACACCCGCCCACTGCTCTATTATTGGCCTGCCTAGCTGTCTGTCATGTAGATGGAAGGGGTGCTAAAGGCAGCCTATTAGCCCCCCAGCTAACACTGGTACAGGAGGCTCACACCAAGCGTGACTTATATTGTTATTTTCTTCAGATCTTACTCACCCTAATAACCATCCCTGTTACCACCTGGTTCACCAGTCCAATAATATACCTTGTATCACTCCGGCCCTTCTACCAATAATTTCGCCATGATTCCACAGCAAATCGTCAACACTGGCATGCTGGTCACAGTAGCCACCTACACCGGGACCTGAGGCTGCTGGACGGAAGCTGCCTGATCTCAGGGCCAGCTCTCCCACCGTTCTCCAGGGCTCAACACGACTCTGCTCCGCTCTCGTAGGCAGCAGATGTGAGCCCCCTCATGATGGGGCATCCCCCAGCTGGCCATGGGAGTGGAGTGGACTCCCACAGAGTGAGACACTGCCCTTTGAGATCCTGTGGCTTGGCAGCTTGGCTCGGCCAGCACCATCGGGTCCTGGGCCAGGTTAATTGCAGCGATCAGGGGGCCACCCAACATGTGATGCTGGTGATTTGTTGTGGAATTTCGGCAAAATTATTGGGAGACGGGCTGAAGTGAGGCAAGATACACCGTTGACTGTGGATCAGTGAACCAGCGCCGCTCATCCGAGTTAGAAGCTACTCAGCTTATAGCTAACTGATGTAAGAGGGACAGTGGAGTTGAATAAGTGAAGGATGTTTCTTTTACCACTAGTTGTCACGTGAACACACAGCGGCCTCCCTTCTCTCTTTGTGTTTTTGTACCATTTAGTGTTGTTTAAATTACGCCTAAGTGTATATTCATGTGTTTAATGTACATATATGATGCGGCGCACAAGCTACAGTTGCCACAGCCTTCTGGAGGTAAAGAATATGACCAAACATTACATCCTGGATCAGAGCGTTACAGAGGAACTCTGTGGCCTAAGTCTTCTCCACCAGACCTCCACACCCCCGGACTCGACTGCTTTGTCTCATCCCAAATGGAGACGCTGTAGACGGTGTGAGCGGTAACAAAAGAGAGGTAAATACAGAGGTATCTGAATCAGAATCAGAATCAGAATCAGATTTATTGCCATTGTTCATGTAGTACACAAACTAGGAATTTGTCTCGGTGCAATGCTGCAACATTAAACATGATAAAATAAAAGAAATAAACTATGCATGCAATAAAGTGTAGAATAAGAATGAGTAATACTGGTCAGCAGTTAAAATATATTAGCGAGCAGCAGATAATGTGGAGAACCATATAGTGCAGTCGGTAATGCAGGAAGAAAACAGTGATGATTGACATGAGTCTGGTTGAGCTGCTGTACATAGTGCACGAGAGTCAATAAGTCACTTAGTGTTCAGCAGTCTGATGGCAGAGGGGAAGAAGCTGTTCATGTGACGGGAGGTTTTAGTCTGGATGGACCGAAGTCTTCTACCTGAGGGGAGGGGGGCAAACAGTACGGAACTGAACAAAGCTGACAAAGTATCAACAAACAGTAACAAAGCTAAGTATCTGAACAAAGCTAACAGCTAGCCCACATAGACTCTTGAGTCCTTCACTCATTCTGGCCAACATACGCTCACTAGACAACAAAATAGACCACATACAGCTCCTGAGAACTACGCAATGTGATGCGTGGAACTTCCGTGTTTTTATCTTTTCGGAAACATGGTTAAATGACAATATACCGGATTCTGATATTCAGTTAGCAGGGCTAACATGCTATCATGCTGACAGTACTCAAGGAAGGAGGGAAAATGCGAGGCGGAGGAGTCTATATCTACATCAGTGACGCTTGGTGCCGTGATGCAACTGTTGTGCATAAACACTGTTTTCCATTGGTGGAGTTTACGATCATCAATTGCCAACCCTTCTACATTCAAAGAGAATTTTCATCTCTCCTACCAGTCATCATGTATGCCCCGCCCACTGCCATCGGCAAGAGGAGTAAAGCACTAAAAGAACTCTATCAGGCCATCACTGAGACCCAAACAGCACATCCAGACGGATTCCTCATCACAGCAAGAGACTTCCAACCATGCAGATTTAAAGGCCCTCCTACCAAATCTACACCAACATGTAGACTTTCCAACAAGAGGAGACAATTTGCTGGACCTGGTGTACACAACTCATAAGAGAGTGTACAGAGCCTCCCCCCTTCCTCACCTGGGTCTCTCTGATCACATCACCATCTTGTTAAGGCCGGCATACAAACCCAGAGTTAAAACAATCAGACCAACAAAAAAGCAGGTGCGTGTATGGCCAGAGGGGGCATCTGGTGCGCTGAAAGACTGCTTCAGCACTACAGACTGGGACGCTTTCAAGCACGCAGCCACTTACAATAGACACACCAACATAGAGGAGTACACTGAGGTTGTTGTAGCATACATAGCTAAATGCATTGATGATCTGATGAGGATCATCTGAAGATGAAGTCCATCCTCCCTCCCTCCCATAACCCATCTCAGTTTGCATACAGGTCAAACAGATCCACAGAAGATGCTATCACTGCTGCTCTCCATCCAGCCCTCACCCACCTGGATTCAAAGAACTCCTATGTGTGAATGCTGTTCTTGGACTTCAGTTCAGCATTCAACCCTCAGCACCTAATACAAAAACTCAGAGACCTGGGACCCAAAACCTCTCTCTGCAACTGGGTGCTGGACTTTCTCACAGGGAGGCCACAGAATGTGCGGGTTGGCAGCAACACCTCCAAGACCATCACAGTGAGCGCAGGGGCCCCACAAGGGTGCGTTCTCATCCCGCTGCTCTTCACCCTGCTGACCCATGACTGTGTACCGGCCTACAGCACCAACCACATCATCAAGTTTGTGGACAACACAACGGTGGTGGGCCTCATCACCAACAACGAGGAGGCCAACTACAGAAATGAGGTGAGCCAGTTGGTCCAGTGGTGTAAAGACAATAATCTCTTCTTGAATGTGGGAAAAACCAAGGAGATTGTGGTTGACTTCATGAGGGGACACACACAACATCCCCCTCTGATCATTGATGGTGCAGCTGTGGAGAGGGTGAGCAGCACCAAGTTCCTGGGGATGTACATCTCTGAGGACCTCTCCTGGTCCAACAACACTGCATCACTGGCCAAGAAAGCGCAAACTCACCTCCATTTCCTCCACAAACTGAAGAGAGCAGGAGTCCCACCCCCCATCATGTGCTCATTCTACCAGGGCACCATTGAGAGCATCGTCACCAGCTGCATTGCGGTGTGGTATGGAAGCTGCACCGCCTCCTGCCGGAAGACAGTACAACGCACAGTGAAAGCAGGCAGCAAGATCATCGGTGCTGCTCTGGCCCCCTCTCTGACATCTATCACACCCACCTCACCCGCAGAGCCATCAACATTGCAGGCGACTCCTCCCACTCCCTCTTCAGCCCGCTGCCCTTTGGGAAAAGGAATCAGAGCCTCCAGGCCCATTCCACAAGACTGCTAAACAGCTTTGTTCATCAGGCCATCAGAACTCTGAACTCTGTCCACTCCCCCCCCCCGAACCGTAACACACTCACCCACACAATAAGTACCTCAGCTGTTGGCACAGAAACACTGGCTCACCAACAGTCATACATCTGCTGCTGTACTATATGTCTCTGCACCTTACTGCAACCATTTGCACAAGTGCCATACCTGCTGCAGTCATTGCAATACTGATCATGTGCAGTCTTATCTGTCACTGTCTGCATCTATTGCATCGAACTTGCAGCTATGAGTATTACTGCTCTACTTTTCTGTATATAGGATTTCTGGGTTTCACGTTTATCTTTGCACTGTGGGATGTCTGGGTCTGTCTTTTTTCACCACTTGCACTACAGGTAGCGTTACTGTACATAGACTGTTGTTGTTGTTTTCCAGCCTTATTCCTTTTTCTTTTTTTAAATTGTGCACACCATTGAAGAGAGAGAGAAATGCCATTTCAATTCTCCTGTATGTCTTGTACGTATAGTAGTATTGACAAAATCTTTGAATCCTAAAGTGACAGGCTTTAAATCAGAGTGTTTCAAGAAAGACAAGAAAAATACAAAACAAATTTGCTTCAATAATTAAAAATTTAAAGAAAATGTGAACAAACTATGTCAGACATGTGAGCTGTTAAAATGTTTTAAAAAGTGCAGTCAGTGAGCCCTTTATGTTTCTCACACATATGGTGGACATGCAGTCCTGTTGTCCAGTCAGATCGAGACCTGTGTTTTGTTGATCTTTCACCTAATTTGTCTCATGTGGTCCTATGCCGGTGTCTTTATTGAGGAGAAGAACTGGAAGACATTGAGTCCTTACATTGGACAGTAATTTCTAGAACTATAGAGGGTATAGTTTAATGCACATCCTTTCTTCCCCATCTCCACAATTATAGCCTCATTTTGTCACTGCAAAAGTCAGTGTGAAATTAGTCCAAGTCTATCTTTGTCTTTATTTCATTCTGTGCATTTAGTAGTGAGCCATTTGAAGCCAGTCCAGGTGCACTCAGGCTTTGTTGTACCATCGCTCACAGGGGTCCCCCACAGTATTTTCTCACTCTCAAAGAAGTCTTTCTTACTCCATTGCTGAGTCTCTCCCTCACCCACTTCACGTCTCGCTCCCTGCCCAAAAACCTCCTTTCCAAAAGACGTGATAATAAGCGTGTACTGAAGCACGGCAGAAAAACATTTAAGTGAAGAGAAGGTGGTGGTGGGGGTTGGAGTTGGAAATGGGAATAGGAGGGCGGGGTTGGGGGGGTGGGGGTTGCAGTGTCATTGGGCTGCGGTGCTGAATGTGGTGGTGAGCAGACAACACACAGAAGGCTTTGCTTTGCTCCGTCACACTGTCAAATCTACCTCGTATTTACACACACACACACACACACATGCACACACAGATTCTCTGTAATAGATTCTTGTCTTGACACTCAATTCCATGGCGAGACGATCCCCTTTATCCCTGCCTGCATCAAATATTTAAACACTTGTATTAGTGGCTGTGTCATCCCCTCAAACACCCGCAGCTCAGAGCGCCAATCTCCTCCTCTCCTATCTTCCTGTTTATTTCCTTCTTTCTGATCCAAGTCTTCCCTCACCGTCCACGATCCTATCCCTAATTTCTACAATGTTATCACCACTTTCCTGACTCCACCGTGCTGTCATTTCAGACATTTCAAAACTATTTTTTCTTCTTCTTTTTAAATGAAGGAGGCTGATGGAGGGAGTGACAAAAAAGAAGGGGCGATGGGATTTTTTTTCACCTTCTTTTCAGAGTTTTTGAGGTGGGGCAGAAAGCCCTTTTCAATCTTATGAGCCGAAGCTCTACAGATTGCAACAAGGAGAGAGGGAGATGGAACGAAGAAAGTGGGATAAAGGAGGAGGAAGAGGGGGAAGAGGAGAGGGAGGGAGAGGGTGAAGGAGTGGGGTTCAGTGGCGGCGGCGCGCTTGAATGATGTCTTTCAAGAGGAGCAGTCTAGCTTGTCAAATCGCCGGCTGCGAAATGAATTGGCATATCTGTTGGGCTCGCAGAGGAGATGTCACACCACGCCGTTTCATATTCCTCGATAAGACCAAATAACGCAATTGTCACAGAGACAGAGAGGGGTGACAGAGAATGAGAGAGTGGGGCCAGTTAGACGAGAGTGGAAGTGGTGGAGAGAGGGAGAAACTGGCAACAATGGTGTGTGTGTGAGAGACGGAGCTTCACACCTGATATTCTGCCTGTCTGTGGATTGTGTTAATGCAAACCTTTTAAAACCAGTCCACACTTAAATCTACCAGCTTAAATCTGATCGCTTGTTTTTGATGTTTTGAGCTCCAAACAAATTTAAGACCATGAAATCAGTGAGGATGTAAAAGCAGAAGGAAACCACTACCCTCACATGCCTTAAATGAGATTTATCATATCAGAAGTAAGTGCATCTCTTCCTTTTCCAGCGTTATTTTCATCAGATTTGGGAGTAGATGTTTTTGAAATCTCATGGTTGCATCACAGGGATTTCACAAGCTTTTTAATGCTGCTTAAAGTGAAAAACCGGAGTAGTGGCCTAGTTGGTAGAGCATCCGTCCCACAACCGGGAGGTCATGGGTTCAAATCCCGGCCGGGTCATACCAAAGACCATATAAAAATGGTACTTTCTGCCTTCTAGGTTGGTGTTCAGCATAATAGAATGGGGAAAGGAAAGTTAACGCACAGCGCTACCAGGGGACTGACCCCCCCACTGTAGCTTTCACTACTTACAGTAGCTGTGTGGCCTAGGGTCAGAGAAACGGCGATAGGTGCTGCCTCATACACCACATGGTGCCCACATGCTGTGGAAGGGATTAACTTAACTTAAAGTGAAAACCACATTAATGTTACATGCAGATCATTATCAATACATTCCTACCTGGCAAAATACCCACGCATGAACGGATGTGGATCACAGAATAACATTTTACAGGTCACATGTTGTCCAAAACAGTGTTCTAACCTCATAAAATGGTCCACATGTACGCCATTAACATGGCAAACTTCTCACTTCACAAAGGAACATGCTAATTTAATTTAGATAAATCCTTAAATAAAAGGGCAGGTTTTCTAGTATCACTAACTAATGAGCCTCAACAAGTTCTCAGACCAAACTTTATAAATGGCTTTTTTAGGAGCTGTAAAACAACAGAGAAATAGTTTTTGGTCTTTTATTCTACATACAGTTCTGTCCTTCAGGATGTGAAACCTTCAGAAAATTATTACCAGGAAAATGCACAGGTATGGGACCTTTACATGTGTGGAAGATTCTCAGGTTTTATCCCCCACGGTCCTTGAGCGAAGACCAATGTCATGGGTCCGTCCATCTGTACGTCCGTCTGTCCCACTTTTGTGAAGTCAACTCCTCCTACGGTTTTGTTCAAAATGTTTTGAGACTTGGTACCATGGTTTGAGATACTCTGATCATGTGCATATTCCAATTTGACTCTCATCGGATGACCTTGAGGTCAAAGGTCAGAGGTCAGTTTTTCCCTAAATCTTCTAAACACAGTAACTACTGAAAGAAATGATGTAGGCTTTTCAAATCGATACAGTAGCTGTGTCTAATACACATCTTGAACGACTTATACCCTGACCTGACTATGGTTTTGGGGTCAAAGGTCAAAGTTAACATTCCCTTTGCACTATGGTTAATGCTAAATTTACTATTATTATAAAATGAGTAAAGCTAGGGCCACCAAACCTGGTACACAGGTTCACCTTGGGATCCTGACCTACAACTATGGGTTATATACTTTGTTGTATATTGGTGGATGATGGGTTTATCATAATTTCATTCTGCCACAGTAATTATATTCAAAGTTGAAAACTGCTCTCCATCAATAAGTATTGGGATCTTCAAAGAAAACGGAGCCGGGGGATATTGCGCTCACCTCAGAGTGCTCTTGTACTGTTTTCTGTATATATTTAGTTAATTATTATGAATTGGTTTAGTTTCTTAAAAACCATAGTTAAGAAGCTCTACTGACACCTGCTGAGAGCTGTTGGATCAGACTCCAACAGCACCTTAGAGAAATGCTCAAACATCCTACCTGTCATGGATCAGTAACAGTCAGAATTCTGTGTGAACATTACCCACCCTGCCATCTTGCTGTCAGTGTTTTTGGAGGGAATAATGGACCATCACATTGTTTTTAAGGTAATTGGAGTTAAGAATTAAGAAGCAAATTGGTTTACTTAGTTAGTATAACCCTAACAAAAGGATAACTGATGAGATAAACCCTTGGTCTTCTGCAGTGGTTCCCAAAGTGTGGCCTGGGGGGGGACATGTGAGCCCATCATCTACTGTGGAGACCCTGAATAAAGGAGCAGCTGAAAGTAGAAGACGATTCTCTCAAATGTCAGAATTACCAACAAAGCTTCACAATGAGGTCTTTGGATCTCACACAAAATCGTAAGATAAAGCTGTGGGTCGCTTCTGCTGTTATTTTTGTTCTAGACTCTTTCTTTCTTGTTCATCATGGCCTTGATTTTATTAATATTTAAAGAATTACTTGCTAGCTGTCTTAAGTAGATCTTGGAGCTATGAAGTTTGGGAATGACTGGTCTGCTGTAGGATTTTTGTAGGTCATTAGTTGGTAAATAAAAAGAGCAGAGAATAATGACTTCCCTAAAAACACATGCTAGGTGACTGGATGTTAACTAAGTAGTACACATGTCAGATACAAGAAAACTGAAGAAAAATTCTAGAGATTTAATTATTAACAACTAGTGCATACCCGTGCATGCCCGTAGAAACCAAGTATTATGCAAGTATTTCTGCATGCCCGTAGAAAGTTACTGTTACCATGGCAATAGTAACCATGTTGATGCCTGCCTTTGATCTTTGACATGGTTACCATGGCAACAGTAACCATGGTGAAACCTTCCTTTGATCTTTGACGTCACCACTCTTTCAGTGATGCCTGCCTTTGATGTTTGATGATTTGTCTGCCTGGCAACAGTAACCATGGCAACATCTGTGCATCTATGATGTCATAGCTATGAACGCTCATAGCTCCCCTAAGGACGTTCATTAAAGATTTCCCCTCCTAAATTTCCACATACCCGGGGAGGCCGAAATTCGGGGATGCACACCCTCATAACCTCAGCAAAGCACGTATAAAATCTGAGGCCAGTCCGATGAACGGTTTGGGAGATACGCGCGGAACACACAGACAGAGATTTCTTGCATTATAATCTGATTAACCAACTGTAGATTAATTTGTCAGTGTTTCTTAATTCTATTTTCTAACATGTAGATTCATTTTAAACTTCTGTTCCCAACAAACCAGGTGGTGTGTTTTTCACCTTCTGAGTCTCCATGGCTCAGCGTTGTTTGGTCCAACAGTAGACTACAGTCTGGTTGGTGTCTGACAAACTGAGACTTATTTGTTTAGCAGCACTGAGTCCACCTGAGGAGAGGAGAGAGGAGAAGAGTGTCGTTAAGGGAGGCCACTGTCTCCACGGCTGGGGATGATGGCACTGAGGAGACTTAGCATATGCACATAAACACACACACACACACACACACACACACAAGCATAGGGAGCACAGTGATCTTAGCATATGCCCATAAACACACACACACACACACACACACACACACACAAGCATAGGGAGCACAGTGATGGCCGCCAGCATCAGAATGTGACAAACTGAAGGTGGTTGGTAGAAACTGTAGTCCAGTCGAGATGTGAAAAGAAAGAATGTACATACTTGTCTGGTGTTGGAACAAACAGCAGGTGTGTGTGTGTGAGAGAGACGGCAAAAGCTTCCCAGGTTCATGGTTAATAAAAACAATGCAAAAGAAACATGAGGTGCTGTCAGACCCTGGCAGTAGGTTGAACCACACACACATTCTGATACACACAGCGCTCTGTTGCTGTTTGCTGTGCCGTTGAATGACTATAGGTTTTATTCATAAGACTTATCTAAAGATGATGAATTCAAACAAATAAAAATAACAAACAAGTAAATAACTGAAAACTTAAAAACAGCAGAGAAACACAGCTGTCCCAGATGAATGTCCCAGCTCGATCTTGAATGGGATAAGTAACAGGACTTTCTCTGTTTTCCTTCAGAATGGATGTGAAGTAATCATAGTGCTCAGAAATCAAGGAAAACACCTGCATTTGGTAAGGGCCCCTTTACACAAACAAAGATCGTTGGGTGACCATTGAGAGATCAGATATTGGCCAGTCACTCAATGATCTCCTAAAGCCTCAAAAAAGGAGTTTCTGTGTAAATGTTTGAGAGATGTTTTGACAACTTTCATGGTGATCTATAGAGATCTTTGGAAGATCCTTGACAGATCATTAAGTGATCATTGAGATATTCTTGGATGACTAAAGAGGTGTACAGTGGGGCAAAAAAGTATTTAGTCAGCCACCAATTGTGCAAGTTCTCCCACTTAAAAGATGAGAGAGGTCTCCAATTTTCATCATAGGTATACCTCAACTATGAGAGACAAAAGGAGAAAAAAAAAATCCAGAAAATCACACTGAATGATTTTTAATGAATTAATTGGTAAGTTCCTCGATAAAATAAGTATTTGGTCAGTAACAAAAGTTCATCTCAATACTTTGTTATATACCCTTCGTTGGCAATGACAGAGGTCAAATGTTTTCTGTAAGTCTTCACAAGGTTTTCACACACTGTTGCTGGTATTTTGGCCCATTCCTCCATGCAGATCTCCTCTATAGCAGTGATGTTTTGGGGCTGTCGCTGGGCAACACAGACTTTCAACTCCCTCCAAAGATTTTCTATGGGGTTGAGATCTGGAGACTGGCTAGGCCACTCCAGGACCTTGAAATGCTTCTTACGAAGCCACTCCTTCGTTGCCCGGGCGGTGTGTTTGGGATGATTGCCATGCTGAAAGATCCAGCCACATTTCATCTTCAATGCCCTTGCTGATGGAAGGAGGTTTTCACTCAAAATCTCACGATACATGGCCCCATTCATTCTTTCCTTTACACGGATTAGTCGTCCTGGTCCCTTTGCAGAAAAACAGCCCCAAAGTATGATGTTGTTCTCCCCGTGTATGCGTGGGTTTACCCCGGGATTTCTCCGGTTTCCTCCCACATGCCAAAAACATGCAGGTTAGGTTAATTGGAGACTCTAAAGTGGCCCTAGGTGTGAATGTGTGTGTGAATGGTTAAGGGATAGCGCCGTATCGTGGCTGCTTCATCCATCCAGGTGGTGGATGACCCTCAATTTCCCCTCTGGGGATCAATAAAGTATACTAAATCTAAAAAATCTAAAAATTAATACAGGTAACGAGTGGAGGACAGAGGAGCCTCTTAAAGAAGAAGTTACAGGTCTGTGAGAGCCAGAAATCTTGCTTGTTTGTAGGTGACCAAATACTTATTTTACCGAGGAATTTACCAATTAATTCATTAAAAATCCTTCCATGTGATTTTCTGGATTTTTTTTCCCCTCATTTTGTCTCTCATAGTTGAGGTATACCTATGATGAAAATTGGAGACCTCTCTCATCTTTTAAGTGGGAGAACTTGCACAATTGGTGGCTGACTAAATACTTTTTTGCCCCACTGTATGTACCCATTCATTTTCTACCTCTTTTCTGGAGGTCCGGGTCACGGAGGCAGCAGTTCAAGCAGAGAAGCCCAGACTTCCCTCTCCCCAGCCACCTGCTCCAGCTCTTCAGAGAGGATGCCAAGATGTTCCCAGGCCAGCTGGGAGATGTAGTCTCTCCAGTGTGTCCTGGGTCTGCCCCGGGGTCTTCTCCCAGTGGGGTGTGCCCAGAACACCTCAAATGGGAGGCTTCCAGGAGGCATCCTGATCAAATGCCCAAACCACCTCAACTGGCTTCTTTCGATGTGAGGGAGCGGCGGTTCTACTCTGAGCCTTTCTCAGATGACTGAGCTCCTCACCATATCTCTAAGGGTGAGTCAAACAATCCTACAGAGAAAGCTAATTTCAGCCACTTGTATCCACAATCTCATTCTTTTGGTCATTATCCAAAGCTTGTGACCATAGGTGAGTATAAGAACGTAGATTGACCGGTAAATCTATAGCTTTGCTTTAGAGCTCAGCTCCCACTTTACCACAACAAACTGGTACAATGTCTGCATCATTGCAGAGGCTTCTCCGATCCGTCTGTCAATCTCTCACTCCATTCTTCCCTCACTCGCGAATGAGACCCCAAGATACTTAAACTCCTCCACTTGGGGCAGGAGCTCATCCCCAACTCAGAGAGTTGGAGACGAGAGTCGGAGAAATACTTCATTATATGACGAAAATGATAAAAGCTGATTTAGATTACATGGAAAAGGAAAATTTGTGTTACCCTTAAAAGGAAGGGCGGTTAATGAAAAAATTGATATTACTTTTCCTAAATTTTATAACTCTGGTTGGAGTTTATGACCTAGATCTCAACACGAGAAATTTTGACATCCTTAAATTGGGACTGACATCATCAGAGCTGAGCCCAGCAGAGAGAAAATGAGTCATGCTTACGTCTTGCAGTTGGTATGGATGAACTTCAGCTGGATCCTAACTGGTCCATCAGATAGAATGATGGAAATTACCTGCCCGCACATAACTTCTCCCAAAAATCAACTGTGTTGAAGCTGCAACCCAGGGAAGATGAGAGGTTTGGCTGCCTCTGCTGATCTGAATATCATCAGGATGGACCAAAACATGATTTCAGAGGACTCACATGGGTCCCCAGAGTTTGTAGGTTGTTCAAAGTCTGATCAAAGTCAAACAATTTGAAGAAAAAAAAAAATATTTAAGCCACAAAATCCGAGTTCTTCCAATGTCGTAGTAATTGAGTGAGAGTAAGCTAGTTATATGTGAGAAAAATCAAAATCAGTCCTCTTTGACATGATGATTTAAGAAAAAAAGGAATAGAGAAAGCCTAAAAAAAATATTGTTGAGAATATGTCTGAGGAGAGAAAAACAGAGTTTTACTCCAGGCAATAGACAAGGTTTGAGCTCAAGGAAGGCAAAGGAAGTTTCTCCCCAGAGAAAGGTGAAAAGTAAGAAACTATGCAGAACTAACACAAGAACACTAACACAAGAACAGAACTTTAAAGGAACTGAACAACTTTGGAGTTCCCGACTTTTAAAGTGAGCACTTTCCAGAAGAAAAAAATCTTGACTGGCAGTAAAAAGGACCAATTACATTTGAGAGTGGGAGAAAAGGATGGACTTTTGTCTAATCAGGAAAAGTTTCTTTGTCTGAAACTGACCAATAGGATGAAAGAGGCGTAAACATAAATAAGACTAGTTAGTGACTGGCTGATTCAAGTCAGATGGCTTACGTGAGCTTCATAGAGAAAAAAAAAATTGATTAAACTGTAATTCACATTATATATAAGCAAAACTAAACTTTAGTGATTCATGAATACTTTTCATTATTACTACAGTAAACATGCATTTCCATAAATTTGCAGTTCCTTATTAACATGCATTGAATAAAGTTTAGTGTAACATACTTTTCAAGCATACAATACATTCAAATCAGTGATTAATAAAGCATTTCAAACCAGAATTGTCCATCGGAGTCCACTCCTAATCATCCCATGCATCCTGAGAAGTATCTTCTGAAAAACGCGAGTCTTAGGGATAAAAAGGTTAATTCTTGTGGGATTCTTGTTAATTTGAGGATGAGACATAATACTTCACTCATCCATTAGGGGGCAGTGTTGGACTTCCACAATTTTTGAGAGAAAGGGAGTGAAGGGATCTGGTACAGTAAATGTCAGTGGGCTGTTAAAATATAAAGTTGTCAAATTGATGTTCCCCTTTGTCAAAATTTACGAAAGGGAGAGAATTTGTTCCTGGCATGGAGTGCGGTCAATTTGGCCATGGAATGTGACTTCAAAAGCTCTGTCCTTAGGTGAAAGGAAAGGGGTTTTTACAACGAGGATCTGAGTTCCACTCCAAAGAAAGGATGAATTTTTAATTTCAAACCAGCTGGTAACACTACATCTATATACAGCAGGGAAAATAAGTATTGAACAGGTCAACATTTTTCTCATTAAACATATTTCCGTTGGAGCCATTGGCCTGAGATTTTCACCAGATATCAGTAACAACCCAAATAATCCATACATACAAAGAAATCAAGGCAGCTATGTTCACAAAACAAGTTTTATTTAATAAAGTGGAATGACAGATGGAATAAGTATTGTACGCGCTTGGTGAAATTAATTTAATATTTAGTAGAAAAGCCTTTGTTGGTAATAACAGCTTCCAGACGCCTCCTGTATGGAGAAACTAGGCGCAGGCATTGCTCAGGAGTGATTTTAGCCCATTCTTCCACACAAACTGACTTCAAATCTTGAAGGTTCCGTGGGTGTCTTCTATGAACTCTGATCTTCAGATCTTTCCATAGATTTTCAATTGGATTCAGGTCAGGTGACTGACTGGGCCATTCTAGCAGCTTTATTTTCCTCATCTGGAGACAGTTGAGAGTTTTCCTTGCCTGTGTGTTTGGGATCATTGTCTTGCTGAAATGTCCACCCTCATTTCATCTTCAACATCTTGGTAGATGGCAACAGGTTCTTATCAAAGATGTCTCTGTACATTTGTCCATTCATCTTTTCTTCAATTATATTACTTCTGCTGATACTATGTGCTGAACACCCCCACACCATGATGCTCCCACCTCCAAACTTCACTGTTGGTATGGTGTTTTTGGGCTGATGTACAGTGCCATTTCTCCTCCAAACATGCTGCGTGTTGTGACATCCAAAAAGTTCAATTTTGGTCTCATCTGACCAGACTATATTCTCTCAGTGTTTTACTGGCTTGCCCAAATGTTGTGCAGCAAACTTTAAACAGGCTTCAACATGCTTTTTCTTCAGCAATGGAGTCTTGCAAGGTGAGTGGGCATAGAGCCACGGTTGAGTGCATTATTGTTTTCTTTGAAACAACAATACCTGCTAACTCCAGGTCTTTCTGGAGCTCTCAACAAGTGGTCTTTTGCTCTTGGATAACTCTTCTGATAATTCTTTTGACTCCTGTGTCAGAAATCTTGTGAGGAGCTCCTGGTCGGTTTATGGTAAAATGAAGTTCTTTCTACTTCTGAATGATGTTCACTTATATAGCGCTATTTCTCATCTCTAGATGACCTAAGCGCTTTACAGATCCTGCTATCTACCCATTCACACACTGATGGCAGCAGAGCTGCCATACACAGGCGCTGGCCTGACCCACCAGGAGCAATTGGGGGTTCAGTGTCTTGTTCAAGGACACTTCGACATACAGACTGCAGACAGAGCGGGAATCGAACCCCTAACCCTCCGATCAGTAGTCTGCCAAACTACACCTGCACCACAGCCACGTACTTCTGAATGATGGCTCCAGCAGTGGTCACTGGAACACTTAGCAGTTTAGAAATGTGCCTGTAACCAATGCCATCATTATGTTTTGCAACAATAAGGTTGCAAAGCTCTAGAGAGAGCTCTTTGGTTCTACCCATCATGATTTTATTGTGGTGTGACAAGCTGACATTCACAGACCTTTTAAAAGGCTATCAGTCTGGACTTAATCAGTTGAAATTAATTTGCACTGATGGGGTCAATTTAGGATGGCTTCCTAAATTGTGATCGCTTGAGCTGGTTTCTTGGCTTTCTATGCTTTTTTGCACCGCTTTTTCTTCACGTATTCAATACTTATTCCCTCTGTCATTCCACTTTATTAAATATAACTTGTTTGGTGAGTTGCCTTGATTTCTTTGTATGTATGGATTACCTGGGTTGTTACTGATATCTGGTGAAAATCTCAGGTCAATGGCTCCATCAGAACTATGTTTAATGAGAAAAATGTTGACGTATTCAATGCTTATTTTCCCCATTGTATAATACACACACACACACACACACACACACACACACACACACATATATATATATATATATATATATATTTACACACACTACCGTTCAAAAGTTTGGGGTCACTTAGAATTTTCCTTATTTTTGAAAGAAAAGCATGTTTTTTTTCAATGAAGATAACTTTAAACTAATCATAAATACACTCTAATATCTAATATACATTGCTAATGTGGTAAATGACTATTCTAGCTGCAAATGTCTGGTTTTTGGTGCAATATATACATAGGTGTATAGAGGCCCATTTCCAGCAACTATCACTCCAGTGTTCTAATGGTACAATGTGTTTGCTCATTGCGTCAGAAGGCTAATGGATGATTAGAAAACCCTTGTGCAATCATGTTAGCACAGCTGAAAACAGTTTAGCTGGTTAGAGAAGCTATAAAACTGACCTTCCTTTGAGCAGGTTGAGTATCTGGAAAAAATTATTACTTCAAATACAAATCATTATTTCTAACCTTGTCAATGTCTTGACTATATTTTCTATTCATTTTACAACTCATGGTGGTAAATAAGTGTGACTTTTTATGGAAAACACAAAATAATTGTCTGGGTGACCCCAAACTTTTGAACGGTAGAGTATATACGTATATATATATATATATATATATACACTACCGTTCACTTCACTTAGAAATTTCCTTATTTTTGAAAGAAAAGCACTGTTTTTTTCAATGAAGATAACTTTAAACTAATCAGAAATACACTCTAATATCTAATATACATTGCTAATGTGGTAAATGACTATTCTAGCTGCAAATGTCTGGTTTTTGGTGCAATATCTACAAAGGTGTATAGAGGCCCATTTTCAGCAACTATCACTCCAGTGTTCTAATGGTACAATGTGTTTGCTCATTGCGTCAGAATTCTCCAGATTACCTCAACAAATTAACAGCTAGAATGCCAAAGGTCTGCAATGCTGTAATTGCTGCAAATGGAGGATTCTTTGACGAAAGCAAAGTTTGAAGGAAAAAATTATTATTTCAAATACAAATCATTATTTCTAACCTTGTCAATGTCTTGACTATATTTTCTATTCATTTTACAACTCATGGTGGTAAATAAAAGTGTGACTTTTCATGGAAAACACAGAATTGTCTGGGTGACCCCAAACTTTTGAACGGTAGTGTATATACTGTATATACGTATATACGTATATATATATTTTTTTTTTCTAGTGCTCTTCTAACCCCTTTACACAGGGGTGGAAATCGTTGAGAGATCATTAAATATGAAAAAAAAATGTCCAGATCTCTCAACAATCTTTTATTGATCTCTCAACAATGGCCAACATCTCTCAATGATCTCTCAGTGATCTTCCAGTGATCTCCATGGTTTCAACAGTCTCCTCAAAGTTTTGGCTCAGTCCAAAACAATATCTCAACCATCACCAAAAGGAAGTGATCTGTCAAGGAGCTCTCAAGGAATGCTCAACAATCTCATCTATCTCCCGACGATCTCTCAGTGATCTTTCGATCTTTGCAGATCGATGAGATTGTTGAGCAGTCAAGGAGTACTT
The DNA here is from genome assembly GCA_020510985.1 of Pholidichthys leucotaenia. Classification (NCBI taxonomy): domain Eukaryota; kingdom Metazoa; phylum Chordata; class Actinopteri; order Cichliformes; family Pholidichthyidae; genus Pholidichthys; species Pholidichthys leucotaenia. The sequence continues at coordinate 311,900,878 of CM035846.1, forward strand.
GAGGAGCACTCAATGATCTCATCGATCTCGAAATGATCTCCCGTGGTCTTTCAATGAATGGCAAATTTTTCCATCCTGAAGTTAGAGATGGCTGCAAGATCAGTGAGGGGCCAATGAATGTACTGTGAAAGACCAATAAAGTTCATTGACAGATGGCTGAGAGATCATTGGAAGATTTAATGAGACTGTTGAACTCTCCCTGAGGGTTTGTTGAGAGATTGCTTCCCTTTGGTAATCATTGAGAGATTGCTTTGGACTGAGTCAAAACATTGTAGTAGTAGTAGTAGATTAGTTTATTTGACAGGGACAGTGCAATAAACATAGACAATTAATCAAAGACAATCAATCTGATGTGTTGCACATAGAGTGTATAGCTATTAGCTAATTTGCAACTCTTGTCCCTGGATGGGCTTTAGAAAAAAGAATCAAGTAAAGATGGGAAAAAAAAAATAAAAAATATACACAATAACCACATACATCAATGCAGAAAAATTATAAATACACAATTATAAATATTATAAATATTATAAATACACAAATATAACAGCCTGACTCACACTTAACATAAATATTATAAATATTATAAATACACAAATATAACAGCCTGACTCACATTTAACACATATAACATAACTCACATTTGCCTATTTCAGGCCTTCCTCCCTCCGTCACTCACTATAAACAAACACATTTATTCCTTCCCTTCATTCACTCTCACTTTGCAGACAATTAATTCATACATGAGTACATTCTTGTTTATTTTTCAGCCAGTTTTTAACATTTTTAGTGAATGTTTTAAAGTCCGTTATTATTTTAATTTCATTTGGCATTGTGTTCCAGATGTGACTGCCCTTTATAGAGAAAGCTGTTTGTCCAAATGTGGTTCTGCGGTGGAATATTTTACAGTTATTGTTAACAGAACTCCTGGTGGCTCTGCTGCTGTCCTGTCTTTGGACGAAACCAGCAAGTGGCTCGGGTGCTGATTTATGGAAACATTTGAACGTTAATTTCAGAAGACAGAGGTCAATGAAGCTCTCAAAACTCAATAGGTTGTATTTTTTTAAAACATTACAGTGATGCCACCTAATGGGCTTTTTGTCCAAGATTTTTAGGGTTTGATTATATAATGAACCTATATGTCTTATTGTGGAAGGGGCTGCTTGAGCCCAGACTGTCAAACAGTATGATATATGAGAAAAAACCATAGAATGCATATACAGTGCAGCTGCTTCGTAAGGTATGTAATATCTAATTAATTTAAAGCAGTTCAGATTTTTTTTTACTGTTTTTGAAATTTTCTTTATATGAAGATTAAATTTGAGTTGAGGATCTAGTACAATGCCAAGGTATTTGAATTCTGTAGCTAAACTGATGTCATGATCATGTATATTAACTTTAAAATGTTGCAGGTTACATTTTTTGATTGAAAAGCACATTGAGACTGTTTTCTGAAGGTTCAGCAATAGATGGTTCTTGAGGAGCCACTCTTGGACATCAACCATACTTGTAGACAGTACATCTGCAGCCTGTGCTGGAGTCTTGGCAGCTGTGTAAATAACTGCATCATCTGCATAAAGTTGGCATGTTGCAGCTGAGCAGTGTAACGGCAAGTCATTAATAAAAATGCTGAAAAGTAAAGGACCAAGAATGGACCCTTGTGGGATACCCATGCGGTTGTTTAAAAATGAGGATTTATCCTGGTGAACTTTTACACACTGTTCTCTATTCTGGAGATAAGATGCAAACCATTCTAATGTATTTGGGGAGAAGTTAAAAGATACCATTTTGGATAAAAGCAAACTGTGGTTTACAGTATCGAAAGCCTTTTTGAGATCTAGAAAAACAGCTCCTACCACATTACCCCTGTCCAAGGACTGTTTGACGTTTTCAATAAGGCAACAATTTGCTGTTTCTGTTGAGTATCCTGGTCTAAAACCAAATTGATGTGGATGAAGAAGTTGACTGTCTTGTAAGTAGTCTATCAGCTGTATAGCTACAACTTTTTCAAGAACCTTAGATAGGACTGGTAAGATAGAGATTGGGCGGTAATTGCATATATCGTCTTTACTGCCTGATTTATGAACTGGTATGACGACAGCTTTTTTCCAGCCAGATGGAAATGTACTAGACCTAATGGAGAGATTAATGAGATGGGTCAGTGGTTTGATTAATATTTTGCTGTGCATTTTGAGAAAGGAGGTGCTCATATTGTAGATATCATTAGTTTTTGAGTTTGACAGTGTTTTAACAATACCAGCAATTAACTTCTCATTTACCTCATTGATGTGAAAAGTATCTGTTGGAAGTATGGAATTTGTGTTGTTGAGCACATTTGGCAGCACAAAAATTTTTGTTAAGTCTTCCACAGAGCCCACAAAGTGTGAATTAAATTCATTTGCCAAAGTAGCCTTGTCACTGACGGTCTTGCCATTGATTCTAAGTTCCTTTACCCCCTTCTGATCGTTTTTTTTATTAGTTAAGTTATTTAAATGCCTCCATAGGGAACTGTTGTTACCCTTTGCATGATCTATCAGTTTATTGTAATAAGATATTTTTGATTTTCGCAGCTCATGTACCACTTTATTTCTTAAACTTTTGTACACAAGGTGATCATTTTGTAGTTTGGAGGTTAGTGATGTTTTCAGTGCATAGTCTTGCCTCTTCATAAGTTTTCTTATTTCATTATTTAACCATGGTAGGCTAATCTTCTGTTGTCTACTTTTAATTTGCTTTGAAAATTTTTCTATAGACTTTGTGATTGTTGCAGTTATAAAATTACAACAATCATCTACTTCACATGTTGACATGAGCTGCTCCCAATTTTGATTCTCTAAGTAATGTTCAAACTCCTCATTTTTTGATTTGGGGATAATAAAATTTGATTTGTCAATATCGACTCCCCCAAAATATTGTAGTCGCTTTTTAGTAAGTTTCCTGACAGCAAGAACCATGTTATGATCTGAGAGACCAGTTACAAGATTATAGGTTCTGGTTATTCGTTCTGGTTTATTAGTAAATACCATGTCAATAAGTGTTCTGGATTGTTTGGTTATCCTGGTGGGTCCTTTGATGATTTGCTGGTAATTAAATTTAGTCATGAGGCTTTTCAGTTTTTGTTTGTCTTTTTTATCAGACCAGTTGATATTAAAGTCACCATGAATTATTGTTTCTCTGTTCTTCTCAAGTTGTTTAACCAGATCACTTAATTCATTATAAAAGGAAGAGTTGTGTGACGGTGGGTTGTACACTACTGCAATGTTGAAATTCATTACCGGAGAGAGACATACATTAACAGCTAAACATTCAAGTGAAGTATTCAAATCAACCAGTTGACATTTATATTTCTCTTTGATGTAAATTAAAACACCTCCTCCCCTCCCTACCTGCCTGTCTTTTCTAAAACACTGGTAGCCCACAATATCGATCATATTAGTGTCTATGTTCCTGTGTAGCCAGCTTTCTGAGAGACAAAGGTAGTCCAGATTTGAGTCCAACAGCAACACCGAAATCTCATCTCTTTTGGGGATTATGCTCCGTATGTTTAAATGACCGCCGAGGATCCCCTTTGGTTTAGCCTTGGTGTCCCAAAGAACTCGTGCATGATTAACAGTTTGGAAAAATAAATGTTGTTTTTGCTTTTGTACAGCTCGGTTTTGTGCTAACCCAGTGGTCTGCTGTTTAATAGTGGCAGGTCCAGGGTTAAGGTGAATATCTCCTGCCAGAAGTAGCAGAACTAACAGAACTTTAATTGTATATCCTCTGCCATATTGTGATTTTTGCTTAACAGCCATGTTTGCCTTAATTTGGAAGTTTTTGCTCAGGGCTTTTAAAGACCACATAGAGTGTAGGGTGAGATGTCCAAGCCCAAATCCATACAGATAAAACTTTTTAACTTCACCTTTGGTTGAGTTTGTCGGAAAATCCTTCTTGTTGCAGGTCCAGACACACAAAGACAAAACGAAGAGGAAGTAGATAAGTAGAGAAGGCTTATTAGTGGTGCCCATCAGCCCACTTTTTAATCTGGTGGCAGCCATCTTCAGTCTTTCTTGGAAAGAAGGAAAAAGAAAATCTGTGGATAGTAAAATAAATTCTGCTTATATCGCCAGAATCTGATCCGATCGTCCTCGAATCCAGCTGGGCCTCAGCTAGCCAACTAGCCCCTTCCGTTGCTGGTCTCGTTGCTCATAGCCGCCGTAACTGGTCTCCCGTCCCGCTCCTCCAACCGAGTCTCATCGCACACCGCCGCTGCCACCGAGCTCCGCTGAGGTCACGGTAAGTCCTCCGCTAGGCACCGCCACCTACCGTCGTCTGCCTGGGTGAAATCTCTGCTGAGCCCCGTCAACAAATAGCCGCTTGCCTGGTAGTATCTCCGCTGGGCCTCGCAGCTGGGCTTCGATTCAGGCTGGTGTAAGGTGGAATGACTGGCGCCAGCATTAAGCTAACTAGCGTTAGCTTAGCAATCACTTCGGGTAGTCTCGTCGCACACCGCCGCTGCAGTCACGGTAAGTCCTCCGCTGGGCACCGCCGCCTACCGCCGTCTGCCTGGGTGAAATCTCTGCTGAGCCCCGTCAACAAATAGCCGCCTGCCTGGTAGTATCTCCGCTGGGCCTCGCAGCTGGGCTTTGATTCAGGCTGGTGTTAGGTGGAATGGCTGGCGCCAGCATTAAGCTAACTAGCGTTAGCTTAGCAATCGCTTCAGGTAGGGCACATCAGTGAATCACAAGGAAGCGCTGGAATCGCTGGTCAGTTTACTCACAGTGGCCGGATAAAAGCGATCAAAGGGGTAATCCACCGGAGGTATATCCGATCGCTGTAGGTTAGTTATTTAGAGACTGGCACCAGCATTAAGCTAACTAGTGTTAGCTTAGCAATCGCTTCAGGTAGCATTAAGCTAACTAAGGTGAGGTTTAGCAATCGCTTCAGGTAGCATTAAGCTAACTAAGGTGAGGTTTAGGGTCGTGATACACTAACCTGACTATGGGAAATAGTAGAGGGTGTAAGGCGAAGTAGAGATGAAGAGGATTGGCAACCATGGAGGCCATTGAGAGATCTTGACGATTACTAAGAGATCATTGAAAGGTCTTTGAGAGATCTGGCCATTTTTTTCATGACTCAACGATCTCTCAACGATCTCCACCCCTGTGTAAAAGGGGTAGAAGACAACATAATGGAGTTTAATATTGTATTTGGGTTTAGTAATCATCACATATTTCTAAATCAAAGAGCCCAGTGGGAACAAGGGATTTGCTACACTACAGCAAAAGTCTCATAAATCTGAGAAAATTATGACCACTAATGGTTCATAAATGTAAGTTACTGAGTAAAATGTTTGTTACTCTATTTTTTACAAGTGTTTTCCCTACCAAATAGTGTAAAATCTGTAAATGTGTAGATCTAAACTCCAGTCAGGCACTTTTCTTTGCCTCCATCTGTTCCATCCGGCCTTTCTCCTCTGTGCTCGGCCCATTAGCTGGGTGACCGGTGGACTATGACAGGGCGGCCTGGTCATGGCAACACACAGCTGTAACATGGATGGTGCCTTTCACATTAGTGTGGTGAACAAGGGGAACAGGAGCAGGAGCTTTTCCATTAGCGCCTCCTACGAGCTGCCAAGATCCTGACAGCGAGCGTGAGCAGGAGAGGGAGGGAGCAGGAGAATGAGATTGACCATGTTTTCAAATGGCTGCTTCTTAACGGTATGACAGTGGCCTCGGCCAAACAGCGAGCAGGACCATTACTCCATATTTACACAGTGAGAGAGTGAGATAGAAGACTGGAAAAACAACCGCAGAAGGGCAGAGGAATTGACAGTGTATTGAGGTTAGCATGGTGTTTGCTTGGTTCTTCTTAACATCTGTGGTTAAATATGAGTAACAACAAGGCCATCAGCTGAATTCCTGTCTAATCAGGCAAATTAATTTTAATTCATGAAGAAACATTCAGCCTCTGTGTCAGACCAAATTGCCACTGTTGCTGTTTAGTGACTGTAGAGATGAATGGTTGGATCAATGACACGGTGTATTCACATTGTGAGGGCACGCAACACGAGCAGCATGACGCAGAGTATTTATGTTTGTTTTGTTCTGTAGATGGGTCATTCCAGAATTGGAGGACATTTTACGTCCCACCCATCAAATTTTAAATAATCCACATACAAAATGCTAAAACATGCAGTTTCTGACTAAATTTACTTGTTCTGAGACCAAATCTAAAAAAACTAAGAGAAAAGAATGCTTGAAAATAGTTTTAAAAATACCAAATAAGTCTGGAATACCCCCTAAAATGCCATTTTTCTCTTGTCCCACCCCCCAATGACTAAACTGAATCTCAAATAAAACAGTTAAAATGAAAATTAAATTTCATTTTTTTGGTATTATTTGTTTCATTGCTGTCTCTTGTAACTGTGGGAACATTTGTTTTAATAAACATAATATTTCAAATAATAATTATTATTCATGGAACGTGTGTCTCACAACATGCACGCAACCCTGTTACCATATCCTTTTCAGCATGGTAGAAGAAGAAGAAAGCAGTGAATCACATGATACGCTGGACTTGACATCATCAAACAGTTTTCCAAAAGAATGGGTAGAGCAAAGCTATGTCCTTTCTTCTATTTTTCATATTTTTATAACATAGTTAGCCTTGATTGAATGTCTCACTCTACCTCATGCAACCCTGTTATGCATATGATCAGAATAAGACAAATATTTTTTTTATTTTTTCTTTACTTATTTACATAAGTAAGTTTGTCCTCTTGGTCAGCAGTAACAGCTAGCTAAACAGCTAGCTTCTACTCCTGAGAGAAAGCTAACATTCGTCTGGATTTGCAACCCTATTACCTGCAACCCTGTTGCTGTGGGTTGCACCAAGTATTGTAAACGCCACATAAATCATGTAATAAAAATTGTACCATTGATCTGTAAGCTGAGCTAATCAAGCCTTTGATAGTTTATTACCTATTATTGATGAATATGTAGCAGAAAATCAGAAAAGTGAAGGTTTATTTTTCAAGAATTTTGAAGCCCAAATGTCCTCCAATTCTGGAATGACCCAGATACCTCTCTCTGTAATGCTGAGTTGGCGTGACAAAAAATTTACACACAGATTATCCGCACTGCCGTACTGTTTGTTTTTTTTTTTTATCCCCCACCAGTCGAAAACCAAAGGGGGATTATGCTATGGGGCAGTCCATCTGTCCCATCCATCCATCTTCTACCGTTTATCCGGGGATCCGGGTCAAGGGGGCATCAGTCCAGGCAGAGTTGCCCAGACTTCCGCCCAGTTCACACAGCACCATGATCCCCATGACCCCTCCTGCAGGTGGTGAGCTGACTGGAGAGTGGACCCATGTGCCTCCTTTGGTTACACTGGGTCCTTGATGTAACGTTTTTCATGGAGATCCACTGGATCGCTCTTAGTCTGGCCCTTCACCCAGGACAAGTTTGCCTTGGGAGACGTTACCAAGGGCAAGTTGCCCCCGACAACATAGCTCCTGGGATCATTCAGGCACTCAAACCCCTCCACCATGATAAGGTGGCGATCCACAGAGGGGTCCGTCTGTCCCACTTTTGTAAAATCAACTCCTCACACAGTTTTGTTCTGATTATTTTGAAACTTGTTACGAGCGTTTGCTATACCCTGATGATACACATATTGCAGTTTGGCTCCGATCTGCACATTCACCAACCATAATGCTCCGCACTGTGTGTCTATATATATATATATATATATATATATATATATATATACAGTATATATACTATATAGTAATATGTACATATGTATACTAGCTGTTCTTGTTTTTTCTTGCCTTCTGATTGTTGCTCTGAGTGTTGCTATCCCTGTGCTGTTGCAATCCTGGAATTTCCCCATTGTGGGACTAATAAAGGCTTATCTTATCTTATCTTATCTTATCGGATGATTTTCAAATCAAATCAAGTTTATTGTCATACGCACAGTAAGGAAACATGTTTTCCTGTACAGTCAAAATCTCCCGTTAAATACTCAAGTACGCTCATTTTGTCTTCTTTTTCCATAATTAATTTGGTTTCTTTTTTGTCAGAAAAAAAGGTAAAAGATGTTTGTTTTTTACCTTGACATACAGTATTTCAATTGACACCTGCAGTCATCTTCAGAAGCATCAGCTGATTGCTGTGACTTGCCATTTATCAGCTGTTTTCCTTAGGCATGGCCAGCCTGATGGACCTGACAGATCCACACAAACTATCAGTTGTCAGAACTCTTTACGAACGGGCCAGCTACATCACAGATGAAAAAGACAGACAGGAAGAAGAGGAACACATATGCCACGCACTCACATGCTGCCAATATCCAATATGGGCCATAAACAAAGGAAAAAAGCAGGTCAAGAACAAAGAAGATCAACGGAAAACAAACACCGAAAGCTGAAATGAAAAACAAGAAACCATCTCTATTGTCATTCAGTCCATCATGTACAGTAGAATGAAATTACGTTTCTCCTATCTAAAGTATTAATCACATGTAGAATCAGAGGGGTTGCGGCCATGCAAGGCACCACCACAAACAACTTCTCCTTTCCCAATTCTATTATGCTGAGCACCAAGCTAGAAGGCGGGAAGTACCATTTTCATATGGTCTTTGGTATGACCTGGTCGGGACTTGAACCCCCAACCTCCCGGTTGTGGGGCGGATGCTCTATCAACTAGGCCACCACTCCAGTACAAGACCAAAACAAGAACATGATAACCATACCATACATCTGAGGGATAACAGAACCTATACAAAGGACCACGAGAAAACACAAAGTCAGCAAAGCAGTGAAACCACACATAAAAACAAGACAACTAAAGATAAAATAGAACGGGACAAAAATGCAACGTAAGATATGAAATTCCTTGCAGATCATATGACAAGACATACATCGGGGAAACGGGAAGAACACTCAACACAAAAAGAAACAACACCAGAAGGAATGTGAAAAGGAAACACTAGGACGACTTGCAAGATCACAAAAGGAAAGGCAGAACAAGAAACCGTGAAATCAGCAATATCTGATCTCCGCAAAAGGAACAATTACATCATGGACTGGGACAACACAAGAATCATTGGATCGGAGGGTAATAAACACAATGGCTGGATCTAGGAACCAAAGAAATCAGAAAACGTGTAAAGGACACCATGAACTGGGATGAGGGAGCATTCACGCGCTCCCATGATGGGAGGCGTGGCCAGCATGGTGAATCTGTCAAGTCCATCAGGCTGGCCATGCCTAAGGAAAACAGCTGATAAATGACACGTCACAGCGATCAGCTGATGCTTCTGAAGATGACTGCAGGTGTCAGTCAAAGCATGTTAAGGTAAAAAACATCTACCTTTTTGTCCGACAAAAAAGAAACTGTAAAATTAAAATCGTCCTTTAATTTCTATCGCAAATGCCACACAATATAAAATATAAAATATGTCATAGGGTTTTTTTTCCAAGATGGCTGATACAGAGCGAGCACGCAGTGCGGCGGGTCCTGCATGTAAGGTCAAAAAAACAGCTAAAACTACAGCAAAACCTCTAAGTCTCTTACAGTCCCACCTGTTAACTGCTGCCTTACTCCTGTACTTAATTCTAAGTACAGTACAACATCAGCTCTGAACAACAAAATGCAGAGAACAAATCCACCTCACAGGTAACGGAAGCCAGTATCTCTTTTACACAAGTTACCTGAACAAAGGACGGGTCAGACCGCCAACTTACCACGGGCAATCTTGCACAGTCAACGGATTTGTGAGATTATTCCACCTCAGCGTTATCTAGCTCCTGGCTGGTGACGTGGAAATAAACCCAGGACCGGTGTCCACAGACCTGTGTGCGGGACAGATGCCACCAATGCTAACAGGACTAGCGCAGCTAATGCCTCCATCATCAGAAAAGACAATGAGACCACAATTGTTTAGTGGACCAGCATGGACACAGGCACTATTGCCAGCAAAATTAATGCCGCTTCCACAGCCAATACTGGCCAGGCAAAGGCAGCCCACACCAACCAGTACCGCTGCACCCATGCAGCCCACCAACATCACCGTGGCATGGCAGTCTGATGGTGTCATCACAGACCAACAGCAGAACAGAGCCGGGGTGGACTGGCGATCAACCCTCGTCCCCATAGCACAACAACCAGCTCTCCTCACCACGGCACTGCGGAGAACCCACATCACCATACGGCCAGACATGACGGCTCCGCAGCCAACCCTCGGCACCGCGACCTAGCGGTCAATTCTTGCTGCAGCAGCCTAGTGCACGGACTTCACCACAACGGCAATGCAACAACCAGCCGTCAGTGAGTGTAAAACTCATCAGAAAAATCCAGTGTTAAAAAACATAGATGACCCAAAGCTTTTCAAACCCTGAAGCAGGCACTTAAATGTACGGAGTATGATCTCCAAATGTGAACAACTAGAACATCTGCTGATGAACTCCAATATTGATTTTATGGGCCTGTCTGAAACCTGGTTATCATCTTCGTCACCTGAAAGTCTTTTATACCATGCCTAGCTATAATGTGTTTAGGAAAGACAGGGAGCAAAGAACAGGTGGAGGAATTTTACTATAGTATGTTAAAAACATCTTAAAATGTACTCAGACTGAATGGTCAAAAGATACTGGTCTAGAATGTGTAGGAGTTAACATTAAGTTGTCAGCCAATATGACCTTCTCTGTTATTTGTTTATGCCGCAAACCCTCCTCTAAAGCAGATTTTTATGACCAATTTAAAGCGCTTCTTAATCAGTGCAGTCCCAAAAATGAATTAATCTTAGTGGGTGATTTAAATATAAACTGGGACAACAAGACAGAAAAAAAATCATTACAGATCACTATAACTTAACTGAATTAATAGATAAACCAAACAGAGTCACAAGCCAGTCAAAAACCAAAATTGATTTACTTTTTACAAATAGACCTGAAAGAATCTCCCAGACTTATAACCTTTTAACAGGACTGTCTGACCACAATATAATATTAGCAACAAAAAAACTTCCACGGAAACAGTTGTCATAGCCATTTAAAATATCATCAGGTAACACAGTAAATTATATAATCCCAAAAAACCAACAAGAAGATATAACATTGGCAATAAATGAAACTGAATGGAAGGAAATCACTTCCTCAAATGACATAAATCACAGCAACGAATTTTTATAACGAAAATCAAAGAGGTTATTGAAGCATTTTCAAAAATAAAAAACAACAGAAGAAGAATTAACTTACCATGGCTCAACTTCGAATGTCTCCAACTAATGAAGACCAGAGATCAACATCTTAAAATAGCTCTAAAAACAGGTTTAACAACATCCATCCATCTTCTTCTGCTTAATCCTTTTTGGGTCGGGGGGGGGGGGGCTGGAGCCTATCCCAGTATCTTTGGGTGAGAGGCAGGGTACACCCAGGACAGATCGCCAGTCCATCGCAGGGCCAACACAGAGAGACAGACAACCATTCACTCTCACAGTCAGACCTAAGGACAATTTAGAATCCCCAGTTGATGCCAGTTAAACTAACTTGCATGTTTTTGGTATGTGGGAGGAAACCGGAGAAATCCCAGAATAAACCCACGCAGACACAGGGCAAACATACAAACTCCATACAGATCACTGTTGGTCAGGGGCTGGGATCGAACCCGGGATCCCCTGGCCAAGGGTGAGTTGCTGTGCTGCCGCAGTGCTAACCACTCTTTCACCTCGCTGCCCTTATTTTTTAAACTCTATGCTACACAAAATGAATGTTTGCAAGAGTGGAGCTCACATTTTTTTTCTCATGCTGAATTGCATTTAAATCCTCCAGTATATTGTGCTGAGTAATAAGATGGTGGATCTATCCCCTTGGGAACCTAAAGAAATACAACCACTGATTAATCTTATACCAAAAAAAGGGGAGCATTTTAACAACAGACAGACAAAAATTTACATCTGCTAGAAATAAGGTAACACAAACTCTGAGGAAAGTTAAAGCAAACTTTTATATAACGATTATTGAAAATGCAAAAGGAGATGGCAAAAAAATTGGAATAATATTAACAAACTGATCAATAAACAGAACAAAAAAGATGGTGGGGAGATGGAACTTAATAGCAAATTGATACAGAATACCGCGGTCATTGCCACAGAGTTTAAGAACTTTTTCATAAACTCTGTGCTAGAAATATCCAACTCATTTAATCCACCTGATCATAATTCTAGTCTTATTAACCCCTCACAGCCAGTTTTTGACATATTAGAAATAACTGAAAAGGAAGTCGCAAATATCATCAGCTCATTGAATAGCTCAAAAGCAACAGACAAACATGGTCTCACACCAAATTTTTAAAAGAAAAAACAAAATCTCTCATATGTCCAATTACTCATCTAATCAGTCTGTCAATCAAACATGCTGCCGTCCCAACTGCTTAGAAGGTAGACGTGGTCAGACCAATTTTCAGAACAGGGAGTAAAACTGATATAAACAACTACAGACCAATCAGCATCTTACCTGTCATCTCCAAAACAATTGAAAAATGGGTGGCTACACTATTATGAGAACATCTGAATTATGGAAACACCCCCCTGCATCACACACAGATGGGTTCCGTGCCCACCACTCAACAGAGTCTGCAATAAGCTTGTTCCTAGAGAAAACTAAATATTTCTTAGATACAATGGTGAAAAGGTGTTTGCCCCCTTCCTGATTTCTCATTTTTTTGTGTTTGTCTAAATGTTTCAAATCATCAAACAAATTTAAATATTAGACAAAGATAACACAAGTAAACACAAAATGCAGTTTTTAACTGAAGGTGTTTATCATTAAAAGAAAAAAAAAAATCCAAACCTACATGGCCATGTGTGAAAAAGTGATTGCCCCCTAAACCTAATAACTGGTTGGGCCACCCTTAGTAGCAACAACTGCAATCAAGCATTTACGATAACTGGCAATAAGTCTTTTACAGCGCTGTGGAGGAATTTTGGCCAACTCATCTTTGCAGAATTGTTGTAATTCAGCCACACTGGAGGGTTTTCGAGCATGAACCGCCTTTTTAAGGTCATGCCACAGCATCTCAATCAGATTCAGGTCAAGACTTTGATTAGGCCGCTCCAAAGTCTCCATTTTGTTTTTCTTAAGCCATTCAGAAGTGGACTTGCTGGTGTGTTTTGGATCATTGTGCTGCTGCAGAACCCAAGTTTGCTTCAGCTTGAGGCCACGGACAGATGGCCGGACATTCTCCTTCGGGATTTTTTGGTCGACAGCAGAATTCATGGTTCCATTTACCAAAGCAAATCTTCCAGGTCCTGAAGCAGCAAAACAGCCCCAGACTATCACACTACCGCCACCATATTTTACTGTTGGCATAATGTTCCTTTTCTGAAATGCTGTGTTACTTTTACGCAGATGTAATGGGACACACACCTTCCAAAAAGCTCAGCTTTTGTCTCATCAGTCCACAGAGTATTTTCCCAAAAGTCTTGGGGATCATCAAGATGTTTTCTGGCAAAACTGAGATGAGTCTTTATGTTCTTTTTGCTCAGCAGTGGTTTTCATCTTGGAACTCTGCCATGCAGGCCAGTTTTGCCCAGTCTCTTTCTTATGGTGGAGTCATGAACACTGACCTTAACTGAGGCAAGTGAGGCCTGCAGTTCTTTGGATGTTGTTGTGGGGTCTTCTGTGACCTCTCGGATGAGTCGTCACTATGCTTTGGGGTAATTTTGGTTGGCCGGCCACTCATGGGAAGGTTCACCACTGTTCTATGTTTACAACATTTGTGGATAAGGGCCCTCACTGTGGTTTGCTGAAGTCCCAAAGCTTTAGAAATGGCTTTATAACCTTTTCCAGACTGATAGATCTCAATTACTTTGTTTCTCATTTGTTCCTGAAGTTCTTTGGATCACAGCACGATGTCTAGCTTTTGAGGATCTTTTGGTCTACTTCACTTTGTCAGGCAGGTCCTATTAAAGTGATTTCTTGATTGAGAACAGGTGTGGCAGTAATCAGGCCTGGGTGTAGCTAGATAAATTGAACTCAGCTTTCCAAAGATGTGATAAACCACAGTTAATTTATGTTTTAATGGGGGGGGGGGTCACTTTTTTACACAGAGCCATGTAGGTTTGAAATTTTTTTGCCCTTAACACCTTCATTTAAAAACTGCATTTTGTGTTTACTTGTGTTATCTTTGTCTAATATTTAAAGTTCTGATGACATGTTTTTGACATCATCTAATTTTTCAACACATAATACAGTATGTCGAAATAGGTTTGTCTGTGCAGTTCTAAGTCAAACGAGCTTTTTTTCACACGAATATCTGACGTTTTTATGAGCGCCACGTCACCATTTGCGCCAGTGGCTGGAAAAACCCCCGGCCATGTTGTAACGTCATCAACAGAACACAGCGCTTGGCTGCCCTTTGTCCACACAGGATGGAAGCGGTAGAAAACATTGACGATGGTTCCAGCACATGTAGTCTGGAATTGGTTTGTGTTGTCCAATCTTCAGACGATTATAGTTCCGAAGAATGGGATGACAGTGAAGAATTTGGGGGCATCAGACTGTATAGGTTTGAGAGATGAGATGAGATGAGATTCAACTTTATTGTCATTACACATGTATGAATACAAGGTAACGAAACGTGACTTGGCATTTGGGCACGCTCTGCAGAGCGCATCCAAGGCCGGGGCAGCCGCTAGTGGACATCGTGCCTAGCGAGTCAGACTCAGAAGGTGACAGTGGAGAGGCACACATTCTCGCCACAGCAGCAGCGACAAACACACGGCAGGGGAACACCGAGTGTTATTCTTTTGTTACAGATATTGCAACAAATTATTTTTTCATAAATATAATTTATTTAAACCCAATTTTTCAATAAAATCATAGCAGTGTATTCTCTGTGGCTCAAACATTGGGTTTATTATGGATTATATTTTGAGTTTTTGTTGTTTTTGTTTTGTACATGTGTTTTATGTGCGTTTTGACCCACTTTCAGGTGGGCACTGTCCAAGATTCGCCGTTCCGACCATGCGCCCTCTCTCTTTGACAGTCAGCTGTTCATGTTTTGTGTGCATCACCTGCCATGTTGTCAGCCAGCCAATATTGCCAACACTATCACGACGTGTTAGCCACTCCACACAGCCGTAGTTCTGTTGCATCCCTTGAAGCGATGTCGGCCCTGGGGCGCAACCGTGGTTAACACGTCTTCTCTCCATGTTCACTGGGTGATGTCGGCCCCAAATGCCAACTGTAAGTTTTTCTGTTTATTTTTGTAAGTCTTCCCCTTTTTGGGAACTGTTGTCATCATTCTTTTGTTCAATACATGTGCTGTGGTGAATCCTGCGCGTAAATCCATTCATCATGACCCTCCGTGCACTCTTACGCAGGGCAGGGAGAGGGAGGATGAAACAATGAGGATTTACGTGCAGGGTTCACCATAGCACATTTAATACAGAAAGACAGACAATTCCCAAAAAGGTGAAGACGTACAAGAAACACAGACACGCTTACTGATGGAATTCGGGGGCCGGCATCGCCCAGAGAACAAATGAGAGGAGAAGTGTTAGCCATAGTTGCGCCCCAGAGCCGACATCGCTTCAAGGACGCACGAGAGCCATGGCGAACATGGAGTGACTAACGTCGTGAGAGTGCTGAAAATACTGGCAGACTAACAACACAGATGACAATACTATGGACCAGCAGTGCGTGACTGGCAAACGGCTGCTAAGTACACGCACTGCTGGTGATGGTGTGATGAGAAGCACCTGGGCGAGGACCGAGAAACATAATCAGCAGCTGGTGATAATGAGAGAGGGGACATGGCCGGACCGGCGACAGTCAGCATGCGATCACAGAAAGTAGGTCAAAGCTGCGCATAATTAATTAATCCTTCCCCTCCTCCTGCGCTCCTCCTGCGCACGAGGAGTGCACGAGGAGGCTTATGACAGTTGTTGCTGAAGCGTGTGATGTGGTCTTTCACAGCCTGCTGTTTACCTAAGCCTGCAACACAACACAAAGGCATAGCCATAAAATTAAAACAAGAAACCAGAGAAACTGTGAGCTACAAAGCTGCTGTCATTCCAGTCAACAACACCAACGTCCGTTCTGTCGCTTACGTCATGGTGGTGCCGCCCTTCATTCGGTGGGCGGCACCAAAGTCCAGTCAGCGGCTGCGGTTTTTATGATGATAACTAGTTTATGCAGGCGCAGCTGTAAATATTATGTTGATCATCAGCAATGACTTTTGGTTTTACACAACATGCTAAAAAATGTCAGAAGCGTGTCATCAGACCTTTAAATTTGTTTGATGATCTGAAATATTTAAGTGTGACAAACATACAAATAAGTGAGAAATCAGGAAGGGGGCAAACACTTTTTCACACCACTGTAACTGCAATTGTGTAGATTCTGTGTGTTTAGATCTGAAGAAGGCATTTGACACCGTTGACCACAACATCCTTTTTTTTTTAACCAGACTTAGTTTAATTTTTGGAGAGCAAATTCCATTTTTGAATAATCTTTATCCAGGTAGCAAGTAATTTCAGTGGCTCATAGTCTCAGCTGTCTGATGGAAAGTCACTGTTTATATCACATCTTCAGTCTGTAATGGCGTATCTTGCAATCAGTCCTTTTAATTCTTGCTGGGTCACAAACTGTCCAGATGCTTACTTGTGCTTGAAATCCAGCTGTGGCTGTTGAGACAAGAGTATTTCCACTTTACATCCAGCCGTGGCTGTTCAGAATACAGTACATCCACTAACACTGTGTTAGTCGTTAGCATAGCTAGCTGTTACTTCGCACTAGCTTTGTCGGAGCGCTGTTTTCAGGTGCTTCTGACGATTGCAGTAGGTCTCAACTGGCACTTAGTTTGCAACCCACCAATATGCTTTTGTCTTTAACCGCAACAAAGGAAAAATAATCTATTTCCACAAAAACAAAGTAGCTTCATCTTTTCCTCCACTCAGTAGTGAAGACTCAGGCTGTTTGCAACAGGTCACATCGACTGATGGCCACTTCTCAGCTGTGGTAGGGTCAGTTTGTATACTCATTTATTTACGCTAAAAATATCTATCCATATTACTAAAATGAGTAACGCATCTGATCAAATTTCAGTAACTGTAACACATTACTGAATTTTTAAACAGTAATTTCATTACACAGCATGTTACTGCAAAAGTAGTGGTGTTACAGTAACAGTAACGCATTACTGTAACACCACCAACCAGTGTGGTTATAACCATGTGTATCTGTCATGACTGCGAGGAGAAAAGCTCATGTGCACGATGCAAACACCAGAGAAGGCACACAACACAGAGGGATAAACACTACTTTATTGAAAATAAACACACAACCGCAGAGAAAAGCGGCGCATGCCAGGGGGAGCACACAGCCTGAAAGAGAGGGAGACGAGACCAGATTAGGAATGAGGAGGGAGGCTGGGAACAATGGATTAACAGGGGTAGATCTTACTGTAAGTGAGCAGAAAGCCCGGCAGAGGAACCTAGCGGAAGGTGGAGGAACCAGCAGAGCAGAGCTGGCGGGAAGTGGAAGAGGAGTGGAGCTGGGAGATGATTCTGATCGTGTGGAGAAGGCAGTCTGGATCGAAGATGATGATGGGACAGGTGAACACTCTGCAACCCCGGGGACGCACCGCGGAGATGGCAGCAGCCTGGGGAGAGAGGAGGAAAAGGAGAGTTAAGCTGAGTTCCCAAAAAACGTTCAGTTCTTGTCCTATTTCAAGGCAGCTATACCCAATGAGCCAGCACCGACGCGTTCACAAACAGGTCCTTTTAAGCACTGGCAGAGAAGAGGAAACAGGTGCGTCCACTCACGCAGGTGCGCTGATGACCTGCGGAGCCGGGAGCCTGATGGAGAACCTCCCACAGAAAGGGAGGGGGAGCACGCTCACCCAGTCATCACAGTATCTGAACTGAAGTTTCAATTTTTGTAAAGAATGGGAGGTGTCTTTGTTGTATAAATATTCCTGATAAATGTAAGAAGTGAGAATCAAAGTCTGCCTTAACTAATAACCAGCTTAAATCACATATTTTACATTAGTTCTGTAACTGCATCTCAATACAATACGTGTTGCACGACATTGTAGAAGTTGTAATTTCTTTGTTTCCATTGTTTTACTCGACCACACTGCTGAGCAATAGTCTAAGTTTGAAAAAATTACTGACTGAATTAATAGTTTTGTAGCAATTGGTATCAGAAATGTTGCACTCCTTTTTATAGCTGATATCACACCACCCATTTTGGCAGTGATTTTTTTTCAGTGTGTCTATTCCATGTTACTTTGTTATCTGTAAAAATGCCTAAAAGCTTAGTTTCTTGTACCTGTTTAATGGCTGTGTCTTTTATTTTCAGGTCTAGTTTTGGATTTTTGCTTATTGAATGATTCAATCCTATTATCATGCAGCTTTTGTTATATGTGATGCCAATTGATTTTCTTCCACCCAGTGATTTACATGTTTTAACTCATCATTTAATATGTTGTTTAACTCACTTGTTGTATGAGCGGAGTAATATCATGGAATCATCGGCATACATCATTGAACTGGCTTTTTTTAGAACTAGTGGTAAGTCACAGTTCCCTGTGACAGTCCACACGTTACAGCCCTGACATCCGACATGCGTCTGTTGTAATAGACCGTTTGTGATCTGTTAGTCAAGTAACTTTTGAACCATTGTATTGCTGACCACATTCCGAGGGAGTCTGGAGACATGGAGTCTGAATGGGCCATGTTCTCCACCTCCATTGTTGAAGCAGCTGTCCGGAGCTGCGGCCAAAAGGTTGTTTGTGCATCTTGTGGTGGCAACCCCTGAACCAAGTGGTGGACATCTGTGGTGATGGGAGCCATCAAGCTGAAGAAGGAGTCCTATCGAGCTTGGTTAGCTTGTGAGACTCCTCAAGCAGCTGAGGTGTACTGACAGGTCAAGTGTAGTGCAGCTAGGGTGATTGCTGAAGCAAAAACTCGGGCGTGGAAGGAGTTTGGTGAGACCATGGAACAAGACTTTCAATCGGCCTCGATGAGATTCTGGCAAACTGTCCGGCGGCTCAGGAGGGGCAAGCAGCTCCCTGTCCACACTGTGTATGGTGCGGATGGGGCACTGCTGACTTCGACTGGGGACATCGTTGGGCAGTGAAAGGAATACTTCGAGGATCTCCTCAATCCCACTGGCCCGACTTCCACAGAGGAAGCAGGGCTTGAGAACGAGGGGGACGACTTGCCCATCGCAGGGGCTGAGGTCACCAAAGTAGTTAAAAAACTCCTTGGTGGCCGGGCCCCGGCGGTGGATGGGATTCGCTCTGAGTACCTCAAGGCCCTGGATGTTATAGGGTTGTCATGGTTGACATGCCTCTGCAACATTGCATGGAGGTTGGGGACAGTGCCTTTGGCATGGCAAACTGGGATGATGGTTCCTATCTTCAAGAAAAGGGACCGGAGAGTGTGTTCCAACTTTAGGGGGATCGCACTTGCCAGCCTGCCCGTGAAGGTCTATGCCAGAGTACTGGAGAGGAGAGTCCGGCCGGTGGTTGAACCTCGGATTCAGGAGGAGCAATGTGTTTTTCATCCCGGCTGTGTCACATCGGACCATCTCTTTACCCTCTCGAGAATCCTCGAGGGTTCGTGGGAGTTTGCACAACCAGTCCACATACTGTATGTTTTGTGGACTTGGAGAAAGCATTCAACCACGTCCCTTGTGGTCTCTTGTGGGGGAGTGCTGCAGGAGTATGGGATATTGGGCTTGTTACTATGAGCTATCCGGTCCCTATACGACTGTTGCAAGAGTTTGGTTCATATTGCCAACAATCAGTCAGACTCGTTTCCAGTGAGAGTTGGACTCCGCCAGGGCTGCCCTTTGTCACCAATCCTGTTCATAATCTTTATGGACAGGATTTCTAGGTGCAGCTAAAGAACGGAAGGTGTCATGTTTGGTGACTACAGGATCTCATCTCTGCTGTTTGCAGATGATGTTGTCCTGTTGGCTTCATTGAGCAATGACCTACAGGTTTTACTGGGACAGTTTGCTGCTGGGATGAGAATCAGCACCTCCAAGTCAGAGTCCATGGTCCTCAGCTGGAAAAGGGTGGATTGCAAAGGTCGTGCCCCAAGTGGATGAGTTTAAGTTTCTCGGGGTCTCATTCACAAGTGAGTGGAGAGTGGAGCGAGAGACTGACAGACGGATCAGAGCAGCATCTGCAGTGATGCTGACGTGCTCGTCTGTGCTTTATATAGATAAAAACAGAAGGCACATTTAGTTACATATATTTACGCGATACATACCTACCCCTTCCAACCCTCCCATAAACACACACACACACACACACACACACAGAGGCACATACAGTGAGGTAAAAACGTATTTAGTCAGCCACCAATTGTGCAAGTTCTCCCACTTAAAAGATGAGAGAGGTCACCAATTTTCATCATAGGTATACCTCAACTATGAGAGACAAAATGAGAAAAAAAAAATCCAGAAAATCACATTGAAGGACTTTTAATGAATTAATTGGTAAATTCCTCGGTAAAATAAGTATTTGGTCAATAACAAAAGTTCATCTCAATACTTTGTTATATACCCTTTGTTGGCAATGACAGAGGTCAAACATTTTCTGTAAGTCTTCACAAGGTTTTCACACACTGTTGCTGGCATTTTGGCCCATTCCTCCATGCAGATCTCCTCTAGAGCAGTGATGTTTTGGGGCTGTTGCTGGGCAACATGGACTTTCAACTCCCTCCAAAGATTTTCTATGGGGTTGAGATCTGGAGACTGGCTAGACCACTCCAGGACCTTGAAATGCTTCTTACGAAGCCACTCCTTCATTGCCCAGGCAGTGTGTGTGGGATCATTGTCATGCTGAAAGACCCAGTCATGTTTCATCTTCAATGTCCTTGCTGATGGAAGGAGGTTTTCACTCAAAATCTCACGATACATGGCCCCATTCATTCTTTCCTTTACACGGATCAGTCGTCCTGGTCCCTTTGCAGAAAAACAGCCCCAAAGCATAATGTTTCCACCCCCATGCTTCACAGTAGGTATGGTGTTCTTTCTCCTCCAAACACGACAACTTGAGTTTTTACCAAAAAGTTCTATTTTGGTTTCATCTGACCATATGACATTCTCCCAATCCTCTTCTGGATCATCCAAATGCTCTCTAGCAAACTTCAGACGGGCCTGGACGTGTACTGGCTTAGGCAGGGGGCCACGTCTGGCACTGCAGGATTTGAGTCCCTGGCAGCGTAGTGTGTTACTGATGGTAGCCTTTGTTACTTTGGTCCCAGCTCTCTGCAGGTCATTCACTAGGTCCCCCCCCCCCCCCCCGTGTGGTTCTGGGATTTTTGCTCACCGTTCTTGTGATCATTTTGACCCCACGGGGTGAGATCTTGCGTGGAGCCCCAGATCGAGGGAGATTATCAGTGGTCTTGTATGTCTTCCATTTTCTAATAATTGCTCCCACAGTTATTTCTTCACACCAAGCTGCTTACCTATTTCATATTCAGTCTTCCCAGCCTGGTGCAGGTCTAGAATTTTGTTTCTGGTGTCCTTTGACAGCTCTTTGGTCTTGGCCATAGTGGAGTTTGGAGTCTGACTGTTTGAGGTTGTGGACAGGTGTCTTTTATATTGATAATGAGTTCAAACAGGTGCCATTAATACAGGTAATGAGTGGAGGACAGAGGAGCCTCTTAAAGAAGAAGTTACATGTCTGTGAGAGCTAGAAATCTTGCTTGTTTGTAGGTGACCAAATACTTATTTTACCGAGGAATTTACCAATTAATTCATTAAAAATCCTTCAATGTGATTTTCTGGATTTTTTTTTTTCTCATTTTGTCTCTCATAGTTGAGGTATACCTATGATGAAAATTGGGAGACCTCTCTCATCTTTTAAGCGGGAGAACTTGCACAATTGGTGGCTGACTAAATACTTTTTTGCCCCACTGTACATCACCCCCTACTTCTCTTACACACATATAAAATAAAAGAGACATTGTTCAGCACTGAAGCACCACATGAAGGAGCAACCATTCTGTGGAGCCCCCCATGCCTGGAGACCACACAGCCCATAACCACAGAGGGCGCCACAAAGGCTCCCCTAACCAGGACAGACCGAGGCCCGCATCACAGCTGTAGGCAGTGGCATAAAGCCCCCACCCACCCAAGCTAGAGCGACCCACGAGACCAGCACCCCTGCAGATGGGCCAGGCAGCATCCAGCGGGAGTGGCCCCACTGAGGAAACACTGGAGCTAAAACACATAAAATACAAGATTAAAGTAAGAACACATAGAACAAAGGGAACTAAAGACTCTTACTTAGAAACTGAGCTAAGAGCACATCAAAATAAGAAAATCTAAAAGAAAATGGAACTAAGAAGAATGTAAAACAATGGAACATAAATGACGACTTCAATAATAGTTAAATGGTTTATTAAAAGCCAAAATTTAAAAAGGTACAAGAAGAAAATAAGAACACATAAAAACAGGAACTACAAATCAATACTTAAAAACTGAACTAAACACATCAATAAGATGAGAAAATCTAAGAACAAATGGCGCCAAGAGCAACATAAAACAATGGAACATAAATGACTACTTCAGTAATAGTTAAACAGGTTTATTAAAAGCCAAATTAAAAAGGTGGGTCTTGAGCCTGTTTTTAAAAACATCTACTGACTCTGCAGCCCTGAGGCTCTCTGGCAGGCTGTTCCACAGACGAGGACCAGAATAGTGAAAGGAAGCTTCACCAAAGGTCTTGGTCTTGACTTTGGGAACCATTAAAAGGCCAGTACTAAAGGACCTCAGGGTCCACGAGGGCTCATAAGATAAAAGCAGCTCAGATAGATAAGAAGGCCCAAGACCATCGAGGCATTTAAAAACTACTAAGAGAACCTTAAAATTGATCCTAAAACGCACTGGGAGACAATGCAGTGATTCTAAAACGGGTGTAATATGCACCCACCCCCTGGTCCTCATCAACACTCGTGCTGCTGAATTTTGGAGCAGTTGGAGATGTGATATCCTTTTTGGGGGGAAGACCAGAGACCAGGGCATTACAATAGTTTATACGACTAGTAATAAAAGCATGCGTCAAGACTGCCGTGCTGGCAAGAGAGAGAAAAGGGTGGACTCTGGCTATATTCCTAAGATGGTAAAATCTGATTTTTGTTACATTTTCGTGTAAAATAAAATTAAAGTCAAGAGTCCAAAACAACGCCCAGGTTCTTGACACAATGTGTAGGTTTTATACCTAGCAATTTGGGTAAAAGTTTCTCTCTTGTCTTCAGGACCAATGATTAAAACTTCTGCTTTGTCCTGGTTGAGCTGTTCAAAAGGGCATTAATTGGTTTGGTGTCATCAGGAGACGTGGCAATGTACAGCTGTGTATCATTAGCATAGCTATGAAAATTGATACCATGTGTCCTCATAACATCCTCAAGTGGTAACATATAAAGATTAAAAAGTATTGGCCCTAAAATTGAACCTTGGGGTATGCCACACTTGAGTTCATTGATTGCCAAAGAGCATGTATCCATACTTACAAAACAGCGACGATCTGTGAGATAGGAATGAAACCATTCAAGAACAGTACCTGAGAGGCCCACCAGGTGTCTTGAGTCTGCTTAATGATCTACTGTATCAAAGGCAGCGCTGAGATCCAGCAGCACCAGGACTGACAGTTTGTGGAAGTCCATGTTACACCTGATATCATTAACGATTTTTAAAAGGGCTGTCTCAGTACTGAGGTTTGTCCTAAAACCAGATTGAAATTTTTCAAAAATGTTGTGGTCAATAAGAAAATTATTTAACTGGAAAACTACAATTTTTTCTAAAACTTTACTTAAAAATGGTAAGCTGGATATAGGTCGATAGTTACTGAGAATATCAGGATCTAAATTACTCTTCTTCAAAAGATTTAAAGTCTGTGGGGAAAACACCAGTCCAAAGAGAGCAATTAACAATGTTTAAAGTTTCATGTTTGAAGAATCCATAAAATGTTTTAAAAAGTGATGTGGGGATCAGATCTAAAAGGCAGGAGGTCAAGTTTACCTTGGAGAAAACTCTACCAAGCATCTTAGCATCAACCAGGGCAAAACAGGCCAGCATTTCCTCAGCTAAAGGTAAGTCCAAGATTCCATTAAAAGCAGTCTTCTGGTCAGATAAAATGTTGGATCTAATAGAATCAGCCTTGCACCTGAAGTGGTCTGCAAAACTCTCACATACTGTACAGAGTTGGATGGCAGGTTTGTGTTTTTATTAAAATCTGGGTTGATTAAGTGATCAATGGTTGCAAAAAGGACTTTAGGGTTGTTGTTATGGGTTGAGATTATGTTGGCAAAATACTCTGTTCTCAATGTCTTGACTGCATTGTTGTATATTTTTAATTTATTCTGTAGTATTTGGTAATTGATAGTTAATTTGTTTTTCCTCCATTTCCTCTTGCTTTTCAGTTTTTCTCCATGGAGGCTTTGGTTTATTCCTAACTGCCCTTGCAATTATTGGGGCGACTCTGTCAATGGTAGATCTTAATTTACTGTTAAAATTATCAACAATAAAATCACACAATGAAGATGAAATAACTGGGGGAGTGTTGCGTAAGAGTTTGATAAAATCAGCAGCCATTTCAGGTGTCAGATGACGTTTCCTCATAGTTCGCACCGAGGTCTCCTGTTGCATAAAACCAGTGATGTTAAAAAACACACAGTAATGGTCAGATACAGCCAAGTCAACAACAGAGGACACACTCGTGGGCGGGCCATGGCTAATGACAAGATCTAGAGTGCATCCCCCATTGTGAGTCAGCTGCATGACATCCATCCATCCATCTTCTTCCGCTTAATCCTTTTCGGGTCGCGGGGGGGCTGGAGCCTATCCCAGCATCTTTGGGTGAGAGGCAGGGTACACCCTGGAGAGATCGCCAGTCCATCGCAGGGTCAACACAGAAAGACAGACAACTATTCACTCTCACAGTCATACCTAAGGACAATTTAGAATGCCCAGTTTGATGCGAATTAACCTAACTTGTATGTTTTTGGCATGTGGGATGAAACCGGAGAAATCCCGGAGTAAACCCACGCAGACACGGGGAGAACATGCAACATAGATCACACAGATCACTGTTGGTCGGGGGCTTGGATCGAACCCAGGATCCCCCATGTTGAGTAAAATTCATGGACATGAGCAGGTCATTAAAATCATCTGACATATGGTCGCCCTGCTTACCAATGTGTAGATTAAAATCACCGGAAATGAGAATAAATTTATATGAGGAGTGGATTATTGATAAAAACTCAGAGAACTCATTAATAAAAACAGGGCAGTATTTGGGTGGTCTGTAAACCGTGACACATAAAATTGTGGGGCTGCTAAAGACAAAAGCGTGGTGTTCAAATGAGGTATATTGATCAGGTAAAATTTGCTTTACTACAAGTGAGGAAGAAAAAATAGAAGCAGTACCCCCACCTTTCCTGCCCTTTCTTATGGAAAAAACTGAACTAAAATTTAGTGGGGAGGCCTTAGTGAGAACCGCTGGTGCATCCATGCCAAGCCACGTCTCTGTTAAAAAATAGACAGTCAATCTTATTATCTAAAATCAGGTCATTGATGATAAAAGTCTTGTTGGCAAGAGAACGTATGTTTAAAAGAGCCATATTGAGGGTAGGTGGTGAGTTATTTATGGATGGGTAGTTTGTTTTCTGTGGATTATTGTTAGGTGACTGATCCACAGAAGGTAGGCAGCGTGGGCGTGAGTTCTTGTAAACTGTATGTTTTATGGATGGAGGTCTGTCCGTGATCAATGTCCTAATAGGGAAGGTAGATAGTGAATGAATTTCCAGACCAGATGGTGGAGGCTGACAAAAACGGAACTGGTGCTGGAAAGTCTTCCTAGGGGTCAGATATGTGAGTGGATCCAGAGGGGAGGGGTCGTGGGATGTAAACAGTCAATTGCATGTTGTGGTTTGAATGATATGCATCGGGTTTGCTGCTAAAAGCCGGCTACCTGATGCATTTAAATGTATGCCGTCAGATTTATATAGGGTGTGGCAGCCCCAAAACAAGTTAAAATTGTCAATAAAATTAATGTTGCTGCTGCAGACGGACTTGAGCCAAGTTGAGAGGGCAAGAACACGGCTAAAACGATCTGATCCACAGCGTAGTGTGGGAATGGAGCCAGAAATAAAAACAGACTTTCCGCTGTTTGATAAAATGTTAAAAAGTTTGCAGAAATCATTTTTAGCGATTTCAGACTGTCTGCAGGTGGTGTCGTTAGTCCCTATGTGAATAATAATCCGTGTGATGGAGGGAGGTTGTGACTGCAGCAGATCCAGGAGCATTGTTAACAGGTCAGGGACCGTAGCTCCTGGGAAACAGTGAGTGATAGAGTTAAAATACCTGATGTGCCTGATGATGGAGTCACCGACGATCATCGTTGTTGGAGGAAAAAGCGGGTGGGATGTTGGTGGTTGCAGGGTCCCTCAGCGAGAGTCAATGCGGTGAGGTGGCGGCAGAGTGGGGGTCCTATCATTGGGACAGGTAAGGCCCCTTACCTCACTAGCCGATGAGCAGGGAAGCGAAACTTCGTCAGAACCAGAGGAGGGATTCCCCGACTGCTCCGTGCAGTGTGGTCTCCCGGAGTGCCAGCGAACAGCCTCCCTCAGGATCATATGTCGGGCACAGGAATCTCCAGAACGGGGCCAGAGCTGCTGTGGCTCGGCTAGGGCCACGCCAGCCACCCCACTGCTGTCAGCCCTCAGCGGAGGAAAGGCCGCCAGGTCTTCCAGCGAAAGGATGGGTGCGACGTGAGCAGGGGCTGCGCGCCAAACGGACAAACTGGAACCCATGAAGCTGGAGCATCGGTGGAAGGTGGATTATCAGCCGTTGCCAGAGCCTCATAGTGGTTAGAGATGGGTAGAGGAGGGCTGGTAGTTGAGGCGTCTGAGGCCCTTTTCCTGCCCCGGACCATCTCCGCAGACCAGGCCATCTGATTTGGCGTTGAGCAGGAGGGCAGCCGTGGACAGGCGGAGGGGTCCCAGGTGACTGCGTCTCAGTGGACTGAGTCACTCGAGCCCGTTTTTTTGGACTCCTGGGCCACTAAAAGACTCATCGTCTGTGATAACAGAGGAAGGCGTAGGGTGAAGTTGGAGAGGAGCGTGTTTTTCTGCTGCAGTTCATCAGAGAGTCGTCGATATCGTCCTCCAGGTCAACAATTTTCTTTTGTGCTTTCTGCAATAGAATTTTATCACCCTCAGGCACTGTCATGTCCATTTTTGACTTTAAAAACATAAACGGTCCAGCCGTTGGGAGCTGCATGATCAATATAGCCAATCATTAAGGTTCTAGCTCCAGTTTAAAAAGTTAATATTATTAAATAGAAAGTTAATATCAATAAAAGAGATAAAAAATGTAAAACGGAATAGGTAAAATAAATAAAAACAGATAAAAAAAACAGTACGTGAAAGAGTGACCAAGGCTTTGAGTAATGACTGAAAGAATGAGATCGCAGATACAAGCAGCGGACATGAATTTCTCCGAAGGATTGCTGAACTCACCTTTAGAGCGCAGCTACCCACTTATTGATTCTATAACCTGAGGGGTGGCAGGTGGTGGCTTACTTTCCTTGGTGCCTCTGGCGGCTGGCTGCACCCTGACTGCGAAGGGTTTCTGTGACCTACTAGAGCTGCTGTCTGGGGAATCTGTCCCGTGGTGGCTGTGCGTCTGGCCTGGGGGGGGCTGGTAGTGGGGGGCTGCGGGGTGGGACTGGGGGTAGGCCGTGGCCCTGGCCCTGCCGGCCTTGCCTCCCAAGTGGGGCTGGGTTTGGCCTTGGGCCCCTGGTGCTGGGGGGGCCTTTCCCCCTTTGGGCCGGGCTTGGGTGTGTGCTGGTGGTGCAGGCCAGCCTGGCGCGTCCCCACCCTCCCCTGGGCCCTGGCGGTGCTCCAGGGGCTGGTGCCTCCATCCTGGGGGGAAGGTCGCCCCGCGGGGCCTACAGGTGTGGGTGCACATATGTATGAGTGCGTGTACGTATGCATATGTGCAGGTGTGCATGAGTATGAGGGGTGTGTGTGTGGATATGGTTGTGTGCATGTGTGTGTGAACGTGTACGTATGTGTGTTGTGTGTATACATGCAAGGTTGTGTGTGGGTATAGGTGGACATATGTAATGGTGAGTATGTGTGTGCACATGAGGGTGGGCATGTGTATGTGGGGGTGGAAGTATCTGTGGGTGGACATGCAGGGCTGGAAGGTGTGTATTTGGACGGGAAGACCTCATTGTGCGGAGGGGGATAAGGCGGGCCATCTGGTGGCCTGGGGGTGGTGGTTTGGGTCCCGCTCTTTTCGGCTGTCCTGCCATTGTGTCTCGGGGCGGGGCGTTTTGCCACTTTGCTTCTGGTGTCCATGGCGCCAGGTGTGTGTGGGTGCTTGGAGGTGGCCGGGGGGGGGGGGGGGGGGGGGCTGTTGGCACAGGTTTGCAGCGATGTTTCTGTCAGGGTAGCTGTGGCTGCAGGGTAGCCTGCCATTGTCGATGTCTATCTGGGGAGGATGGTTGGTGGGCTCGCGGTGGGCACTCTGGGATGTCGCTTGGCATGTGGAGCACCGTATATGTCTGGCCCATTATTGATTTTTATTATTATTATTATTATTATTATTATTATTATTATTATTATTATTATTATGCATGTTTGTGTGTACAAGATGTGTGAGAGTAAGTGTGAGTGTGGCTGCCCCATCATGCCTGTGGTGCTGGTGAGCACTGGGGTGCAATGCTGGCGGGTCTTAGGCTTCTCGGCCTAGGATGGGATTTGGGGGCAGTGGATGACCTCCAGAGCCAGTTTGGGAGCTGGCTTCTGGGGTGATGGGCTCTCTTTTGGACCACCTCCCTCCCAGTCTTACCCCCCCCCCCCAATTCTGGGTGGAACATACATCTTATTGAATACACTTAGGGGTTTGGGGTGGGGGTGTTCCGTACTGTGTCAGTGAAGAGGATCCCTCTTTCTACTGCACAGTGGGGCCACCCTCACCTCAATTTTAAGAGTGGGTGGGTGTGGGATTGCAAGTATGGGACTGTGTGGGGGAGAGGGTGAGTGAGTGAGAGTGAGTGAGTGCGTGTGAGTGTGAGTGGATGCGAATGAAAGCATGAGGGTGTGAGTGCATGGGAATGAGTGTGTGTACTGGTCGGGGGGTGATGGACTGACAGGGTGGCACCTCCTGGCCTAGTGAGCTCCCTTGGACTGGGGGGGCTGGCCCCCCGTG
This sequence comes from Pholidichthys leucotaenia, assembly GCA_020510985.1. Taxonomy (NCBI): domain Eukaryota; kingdom Metazoa; phylum Chordata; class Actinopteri; order Cichliformes; family Pholidichthyidae; genus Pholidichthys; species Pholidichthys leucotaenia. Next base: position 311,930,111 of record CM035846.1, read on the forward strand.
GGGCCCCTGTGCCTTGCTGCCACCTTCCTTGGGCGTGGGGGTGTGGGGGTTCCTAGGGTTAGTGTTGGCAGCGCTGGGGTGGGAGCAGGCCCGTTGTGGGGGTGTCTGGCTTGCGCTGGAGGCGCGGGCAGGTCTCCGGCCTGGGGGGGGGGGGGACCTCTAGCGCCTGGGGTCTGGGGGCTGGCGTTGGCTCCGCTGGGGGGGGGGGTGACTTGCGGGTCGGGGGACGGGGGTATGCTGCACTTGCCGCTTGTCTGCCCGGTCTCCCTCAGCCCTCCTTCCTGGGGTGAATGCCTGGGTATCCTGGAGCTTGTTGGTCTTGGGACATTTGTGCTCTGTGGGGGTTGGTGGCGCTGTCTTGCTTGCTCTGGGTTTCCAGAGGGGGTTGCTTTGTGTGCACTCTCATACACACGCACACACACATATGTCTCCCCTTTAACAGGTGCAGATACCAGACTCGTGATGAGACCTTTTCAGTAGAAGAAACAGTTTGTCTTCTGTTTGTTTCAGTTGTGTTAGTCTGTTTCTCATCTCTGTTTGTTCCTCTCCCTTTTCTGTCCCCTTCCCCACCCCTCCTTTCCCCATGCCCCCCGTCGGGTCCTTTATGGGTAAAACAATTTAAATAAAGTATTAAAAGTTATTACAAGAGGAGTTTACAAATAATATATAGTATATATACAGTGGATATAAAAAGTCTACACACCCCTGTTCAAATGCCAGGTTTTTGTGATGTAAAAAATGAGACCAAGATAAATCATTTCAAATCTTTTTTCCACCATTAATGTGACTTATAACCTGTACAACCCAATTGAAAAACAAATTAAAATCTTTTAAGTGGAAAAATCAAAAATAAAAAACTTACAATAACCTGGTGTCATAAGCTCCCCGTGCACTTTTCCACAGTGCACGGAGGAGGAGAAGGAAGGATGGACTGAAGTGCAGGGTTACACCAAACACGCATTTATTGACACAAAACAGTACAGAAACGCATAGACAGCTCAGGTAAACTTATAGTCCTCCAGGACGCTCAACAGGACGAGGAGAAACAACTGGGCAGCAGTGCCAAAGCGTAGCAGTTGTGCCGCACGAGGAAACGCTACCAATAAAGCATAGCAGCACAACTGCACTCAGAAACAGTTTTCCTCACAGCACTGGAATAGTCCGAGTAATAAGATAAGATAAGATAAGATAAGATAAGCCTTTATTAGTCCCAAAATGGGGAAATTCCAGGATTGCAACAGCACAGGGATAGCAACACTCAGAGCAACAATCAGAAGGCAAGAAAAAAACAAGCAAGCAAGAGCAGCTAATATACATATGTACGTATTACTATAAAATATATATATATACACACACACACAGACACACAGTGCAGAGCATTGTAGCTGGATGGAATAAATATATGAATATATGAACACACAGTGCAGAGCATTGTAGCTAGATGGAATAAATATGTAAATATATAAACACCCACAGTACGGAACATTGCAGCTAGGTGGAATAAATATGCAAGTATATAAACACACACAGTGCAGAGCATTGTTGCTAGATGGAATGAAACAGCATAACCGTCTACTTAGTTATCCTACATGGTATGTTTATGTGCCCATACATATTCTCACCCTCCATAGCGACCGGTATGTTCCTAGTTGTATGCCGGAGGGGACCATTGTGTAAGTCTATTGCATCTTTTGCATTCAAAAAACTATTAGTTTGTTACGTCTTTTTGCTATCTCTGCGAGCAGCCCTGCTTAGGTTGTACAGTCTGACAGCCGTTGGTAGGAAGGACCTACGAAACCTCTCGGTTGTGCACCTGGGATGATGTAGTCTGCTGCTAAATGAGCTCCTCAGTGCATTCAGTATGTCCTGCATAGGGTGGAACTCGGACTCCAGCAGAGATGACAGTTTAGCCACCGTCCTTCTCTCTCCTATCTCCTCCATCGGATCAAGGCGCTGCCCCAGGACAGAGCTAGCTTTCTTAATCAGTTTGTTCAGTCTCTTCCTATCGGCTGCAGTAATGCCACTGCCCCAGCAGACCACTCCAAAAGTGATGGCTGATGCCACCACCGTGTCATAGAATGACTTCAGTAGCGCCCCTTGTACACCAAAAGACCTGAGTCTCCTCAGCAGGAACAGCCTGCGCTGTCCCTTCTTGTAGAGTGCATCAGTATTGTGTGACCAGTCTAGTTTATTGTTCAGATGAATACCCAGGTACTTATAGGATGTCACCATCTCGATGTCTGTTCCCTGTATATTTACTGGTACTGTGAGGGGCTGCCCATGCCTGCGGCAGTCCACCACCAGCTCCTTAGTTTTCCTCGCGTTGATCTGGAGGCAGTTCCGATGGCACCAATCCACAAAGTCCTGGATAAGCCCTCTGTACTCAGCTTCATCTCCATTGGAGATGAGGCCAACGATCGCAGAGTCATCAGAGAACTTCTGTAGATGGCAGTGTGTTGTGTTGTGTTGTGTGAGAAGTCCGCAGTATAAAGAGTGAACAGGAAGGGAGCCAGCACCGTTCCCTGGGGGGCCCCCGTGCTACTGATGATCGTGTCGGACACACAGTCCCGGGTTCTCACAAACTGAGGCCGGTTCGTGAGGTAGTCCAGGATCCATGATGACAGGTGCTGGTCCACCCCTGCGCGCAGCAGCTTGTCCTTCATGATCATCGGTTGGATGGTGTTGAAAGCACTGGAGAAGTCAAAGAACATGATCCTCACCATATTCCCGGGCTTCTCCAGGTGGGACAGAGAACAGTGAAGGAGGAAGATCACCGCATCCTCCACCCCAATGCCATGCTGGTAGGCGAACTGGAGTGGATCCATCGCTGGTTCCACCAGGGGGCGGAGGTGAGCAAGGAGCAGTCTCTCCAGGGTCTTCATCAAGTGGGACGTCAAGGCCACCGGTCTGTAGCTGTTCAGGTCTTTGGGGTGGGAAGTTTTTGGTACAGGTACCACACAAGATGTTTTCCACAGCTGTGGTACCCTCCCCAGTTTCAGCCTCATGTTGAAGATATACGTCACAATCCCACACAGCTGGTCTGCACAGGACTTGAGGAGCTTTGCGCTGATGCCGTCCGGTCCCGGCGCCTTCCTCGCCTTGATCTTCCTCAGCTCCGTCCTCACCTGGGTCCTGGTCAGGGTCAGGATGGGGGGCTGTGTGTTGGGAGTGGGGGGGTGTTGGTGGAGTGGGGAGTGGGCAGCAGGACTTGATTTCTTTAGAGGCAGCAGTGGTTGTTGTGCAGTCAGAAGGGGAGGGCGGTTGGTCAAATCTATTGAAAAACAGATTCAGGTTGTTCGCCCACTCCCTGCCCCCTGTGGCCTGGGGGGAGGTATTCTGGAGCCCCGAGATGGTTTTGAGGTTTCTCCAGACCCCGCTGATGTCGCTCTGTTGCAGCTTGTCCTCCATCTTCTTCCTGAAGCTGTCCTTGCCTTCTCTGATCTTTCTCCTCAGCTCCCTCTGTACGGACTTCAGCATCTCCCTGTTCCCTGACCTGAAGATCCTCTTCTTCTCTCTCAGAAGTGTTTTTATCTCAGGGTTGATCCAGGGTTTGTTGTTTGAGTGACGCCGTATGGTCTTGGTGGGAACGGATTTGTCCACACAGAAGCTGAGGTAGCCCGTGAAGGTGTGAATGAGGCCATCGATGTCCTCACCATGTGGATCGCAGAGCTGCTTCCAGGCGGTGGCTTCAAAACAGCCCTTTAGGGTGTCCATTGTCTCCTCAGACCATAACTCCACAGTGTGCATGGCCGGAGGTTGTCTGTGCACTAGGGGTTTGTACACCGGCCGGAGATGAACCAAGTTGTGATCCGATCTCCCGAGTGGGGGGAGTTGTGATGAGGTGTACGCCTCCTTAGTGTTTGCGTAGAATAAATCCAGTGTTTTATTGTCTCTAGTGTGGCATGTGACATACTGGGTGAACGTGGGTAGAATGGGAGACAGTGAAACATGGTTGAAATCGCCTGAGATGAGGAGAAGAGCATCTGGGTGTTCTGTCTGCAGCCTGCTGGTTACTGAATGGATGACGTCACGTGCTGTCCCAGCGTTCGCCGTCGGATTTGCATAAACAACAATGCGGATCACGTGTGAGTGTTCTCTCGGGAGATATGTAGGCCTCATGCTAACAGCTAGCAACTCAATGTCTTTGCTGCAGTGTCGTTGTTTAACAGTGATATGTCCCGGTCTGCACCAGTTGTTGTTAACATACATTATCACTCCACCGCCCCTAGCCTTGCCACTGTCTGGTGTTCGGTCAGCTCGTATCATGTGAAAACCCTCCAGCTCAATGTTAGCATCTGCTGCTAGTTCAGTTAGCCACGTCTCAGTAAACAAAAGGAGAGAGCACTCCCGGTATGTGCTATCATAACGGGAGATAGCCGCTAGCTCATCTAACTTTCCCAGTATCAACCGTACATTTCCCATGACAACAGATGGAAGGGAGGGTCTGTACCTTATATTTTTTGTCCTCCGCCTTACTCCAGCCCGGCAGCCGCGGCGTTTTCGCCTCAGTTCTCCCAGTATGTCGAGTTTTTCCAATGGGACCGGGTGGCGGTTGAATGCTAGCAGCTCTTCTCTGCTGTATCGTATCCTGCTATAAACAGTGGCTCCGTCCACCGGCTCAGGAGACATTTAGGACGATCTGTGTGTCCGTGATATAAGTGGGGTGAAAAAAAAAGACGGATCAAAAGAGAGAGGAAGGGAAAAAGACTCGGAATCGAGCCGCTGTTGCAAAAGGCAGCCTACTCGTGTGGCGCCGAGAGGAAAAAAAAAAAAAAAAAAAAAAAAAAAAATCCCAGTCTCCCAGCGAGCACATAAAAGCAGTCCTTCCGAGACGTGACAGTCACACGGCAGAGAACAACCGTGTGAACACCTTCAATGGTCCGGCGGTGTTTGATTGGCAAAGAGCTGCCTAAGTACAAACACCGCTGGCATGACAAATTGGCAACACCTGGGCAAGGCGCGGGAAAGATGATTACCGGGGCGAATAACTGATTGTCAGAGAGAGAGGGGGGCGTGGTCGGACTGGCGAATGTTAGACAGCGCCCACCAGGAAGTGGGTCAAACAGCTGCATAACGATTGCCGACCAGAGCAGCGGCTACAGGCATGGAAAGAAACAATAAACAGACATGAAAACAACAAGAAATCAAAAGATAACAACACATGATAAACTCAATGCCTGAGCCACCAAGAACGATCGGAACTAAGCCAACAGAAAATGTGGCCTCGGTTTGTGACACCTGGTTGCATAAATATGCACACCCTGTTATAACTGGGGATGTGGCTGTGTTCAAAATTGACTAATCACATTCAAGCTCATGTTAAATGGAAATCAGCACACACCTGCCACCATTTAAAGTGCCTCTGATTAACCCCAAATGAAGTTCAGCTGTTCAAGTAGGCTTTTCCTGACATTTTTGTAGTCACATCTTACAGCACAAGCCATGGGCCACAGCAAGCTTCCAAAGCATCAGAGGGATCTCATTGTTCAAAGGTATAAGTCAGGAGAAGGGTACAAAAGAATTTCCAAGGCATTAAATATACCATGGAACACAATGAAGACAGTCATCATCAAGTGGAGAAAATATAGCTCAACAGTGACATTACCAAGAACAGGACGTCCCTCCAAAATTGATGAAAAGACAAGAGGAAAACTGGTCAGGGAGGCTACCAAGAGGCCGACAGCAACATTGAAGGAGCTGCAGGAATTTCTGGCAAGTACTGGCTGTTTAGTACATTTTTTTTTTTTTTTTTTTTTTTTTTTTTGTTACTTATTTGTACCCGTAGGTAGATTTGGTTTGCAGTCTGGTGACAAGCCACTGGCTGCCGGTCGCTGCGTGCGCGAGCGCCCTAAACCTACATGTTTTTGGTATGCGGGAGGAAACCGGAGAAATCCCGGAGTAAACCCACGCAACACGGGGAGAACATGCAAACTCCACACAGCTCACTGTTGGATGGGGGCTGGGATCGAACCCACGATCTCATGATCCCCGCGGTCCCCCGGCCGAGGGTAAACTGTGCTGCCACAGTGTTAAACCACTGCGCCACCGTGCAGTGTTAGATTATTTTTCAGCATAATTAATCTGAGTCAAAAAACCAGGCAGAATATTTAAATTTAAGTAAATCTATTCCCCATGGCCAATGAGGGAGAAGTGATACATGCAGTAGCCCCGAGTCCACATGCACACACACTTCTGAATTCAATCACCCATTGTTCAAAGTTTTATAGTCCTGAGTGTTGGTGGGAAGCAGAAGAGTATCTTCTTGACAGTCTAGCTCAGTACATCTGGATAGGGGATAAGGATAAGGATAAGGACCTGCACTTATATAGCGCTTTTCTAGTCTCAAAGACCACTCAAAGCGCTTCACTAGTACTAACCCTCTATTCCAAGGGCCTATAGGAGACAGATATCTAGGGACAATTTAGAACAACCAATTAACCTAACATGCATGTCTTTGGATTAGCAACAGATAGTTTAATCTCCCCGGAACTAGGGAGCCACACATCTTCATTCACACAAGAAACTAACAGGATGAACCGGATGAACCCAAAAACAAAGATGGATGGATGGATGGATGGATGGATGGACTTTATTGATCCCAAACTGGGAAATTATAGTGTAACAGCAGCATGACAGTAGACAACCAAACAACAGAAACACACACATGACAAAGGGATTACCCATGGAAAGTAAAAACTAACACTGCTATAAAACCTATATACGTCATAGCTTAATATATGATGACCCATATAAACACATGAATCATCCCATTGCACAAGGAAGGACCATCAGGAGCAGAGTGAAATGTGAGGTACCAGTTAGTCTGTAAGGTGCACTGTGGCAGCATAGTTATGACCAGAATACAACATCATAGTGAGTTATTGTACAGTGAAATTGCATGTGGCAGGAAGGATTTCCTGTACCTGGCCATTCGACAGCAAAGCTGTAGTAGTCTACTGGAGAAAGTGCTCCGCTGTCTGTAGTGTGTGGTGGAGGGGGTTATCAGGATTGTCCATGACGGATCGCAGTTTATTTAGTGTTCTCCTCTCCACCACTGTCTCAAAGGTCTCCGGTCTGAGACCAATTACAGAGCCAGCCCTCTTGATAAGCTTGTCAAGTCTGTTGGTATCTCTGGCCCTGATACTGCTACCCCAACAGACAGCAGCAAAGAAGATGGTGCTGGCGACAATGGACTGGTAGAAAAGCTCCAGCATCCTGCTGCACACGTTGAAGGATCTCAGCTTCCTCAGGATGTATAATCTGCTCATCCCCTTCTTGCGCGCAGCTGATCCTGACACCCAGATATTTGTAGTCCTCAACCACTCCCACATCCTCCCCCCTAATCTGCAGTGGCTGAGAAGGCGTCTTCCTCTTCCTGAAGTCAATCACCATTTCTCTGGTCTTGCTGACATTCAACCTCAGGTGATTCTGCTCTGTCCACTCCACAAATCTGTCTACCAGTGCCCTGTGCTCCCCCTCCTTTCCTCCTCTTATACACCCCACAACAGCTGAGTCGTCAGAGAATTTCTGCAGGTGGCATGATTCTGTGTTGTACTGAAAGTCAATAGTGTATAAGGTAAAAAGAAAAGGAAAGAGCACAGTCCCCTGTGGAGCTCCCGTATCACGAGCCACCACTCCAGACAAGACACTGCCCAGCGGACAAACTGTGGTCTGCCTGTCAGGTAGTCAGTAATCCAGGAGATCACAGAGCTATCAACCCCCATCACCCGCAGCTTCTCACCCAGCAGCAGTGGCTGGATGGTGTTAAAGGCACTGGAGAAATCAAAAAAAGTGATTCTCACAGTATCTCCTCCACCATCCAGGTGCAGATGGGCTCGTTGCAGCAGGTAGATGACAGCATCTTCAACTCCTAAATGGGGGTGATATGCAAACTGCAGAGGTTCCAGCCACGTCACCTGTATCATCATTATTTTCTGCTGACCCAGTCACACACACACACACACACACACACACACACACTGACTCGGGGGCATACTGAAGACCACATGAACAATATAAAATCACTAATGTATATCAGACATGGAAATATAAAGGACATGGAGTAATAAGATAAGATAAGATTAGATAAGCCTTTATTAGTCCCACAACGGGGAAATTCCAGGATTGCAACAGCACAGGGATAGCAACACTCAGAGCAACAATCAGAAGGCAAGAAAAAAACAAGCAAGCAAGAGCAGCTAATATACATATGTACATCAGTGCAGAGCATTGTAGCTGGATGGAATAAATATATGAATATATAAACACACAGTGCGGAGCATTGTAGCTGGATGGAATAAATATATAGATATTTAAATATAAACACACCCAGTGCGGAGCATTGTAGCTAGATGGAATAAATATGTAAATATATAAACACACACAGTGCAGAGCATTGTTGCTAGATGGGATGAAACAGCATAACCGTCTACTTAGTTATCCTACATGGTATGATTATGTGCCCATACATATTCTCACCCTCCATAGCGACCGGTATTTTCCTAGTTGTATGCCGGAAGGGACCATTGTGTAAGTCTATTGCATCTTTTGCATTCAAAAAACTATTAGTTTGTTACGTCTTTTTGCTATCTCTGCGAGCAGCCCTGCTTAGGTTGTACAGTCTGACAGCCGTTGGTAGGAAGGACCTGCGAAACCTCTCGGTTGTGCACCTGGGATGATGTAGTCTGCTGCTAAATGAGCTCCTCAGTGCATTCAGTATGTCCTGCATAGGGTGGAACTCGGACTCCAGCAGAGATGACAGTTTAGCCACCGTCCTTCTCTCTCCTATCTCCTCCACTGGATCAAGGCGTTGCGCCAGAACAGAGCTAGCTTTCTTGATCAGTTTGTTCAGTCTCTTCCTATCGGCTGCAGTAATGCCACTGCCCCAGCAGACCACTCCAAAAGTGATGGCTGATGCCACCACCGTGTCATAGATTGTCTTCAGCAGCGCCCCTTGTACACCAAAAGACCTGAGTCTCCTCAGCAGGAACAGCCTGCACTGTCCCTTCTTGTAGAGTGCATCAGTATTGTGTGACCAGTCTAGTTTATTGTTCAGATGAACACCCAGGTACTTATAGGATGTCACCATCTCGATGTCTGTTCCCTGTATATTTACTGGTGCTGTGAGGGGTTGCCCATGCCTGCGGCAGTCCACCACCAGCTCCTTAGTTTTCCTCGCGTTGATCTGGAGGCAGTTCCGATGGCACCAATCCACAAAGTCCTGGATAAGCCCTCTGTACTCAGCTTCATCTCCATTGGAGATGAGGCCAACGATCGCAGAGTCATCAGAGAACTTCTGTAGATGGCAGTGTGTTGTGTTGTGTGAGAAGTCCGCAGTATAAAGAGTGAACAGGAAGGGAGCCAGCACCGTTCCCTGGGGGGCCCCCGTGCTACCGATGATCGTGTCGGACACACAGTCCTGGGTTCTCACAAACTGAGGCCGGTTCATGAGGTAGTCCAGGATCCATGATGACAGGTGCTGGTCCACCCCTGCGCGCAGCAGCTTGTCCTTCATGATCATCGGTTGGATGGTGTTGAAAGCACTGGAGAAGTCAAAGAACATGATCCTCACCATATTCCCGGGCTTCTCCAGGTGGGACAGAGAACGGTGAAGGAGGAAGATCACCGCATCCTCCACCCCAATGCCATGCTGGTAGGCGAACTGGAGTGGATCCATCGCTGGTTCCACCAGGGGGCGGAGGTGAGCAAGGAGCAGTCTCTCCAGGGTCTTCATCAAGTGGGACGTCAAGGCCACCGGTCTGTAGCTGTTCAGGTCTTTGGGGTGGGAAGTTTTTGGTACAGGTACCACACAAGATAAGATAAGATAAGATAAGATAAGATAAGCCTTTATTAGTCCCACAACGGGGAAATTCCAGGATTGCAACAGCACAGGGATAGCAACACTCAGAGCAACAATCAGAAGGCAAGAAAAAAACAAGCAAGCAAGAGCAGCTAATATACATATGTACATATTACTATAAAATATATATATACACACAGACACACAGTGCAGAGCATTGTAGCTGGATGGAATAAATATATGAATATATGAACACACAGTGCAGAGCATTGTAGCTAGATGTTTTCCACAGCTATGGTACCCTCCCCAGCTTCAGGCTCAGGTTGAAGATGTACGTCACAATCCCACACAGCTGGTCTGCACAGGACTTGAGGAGCTTTGCGCTGATGCCGTCCGGTCCCGACGCCTTCCTCGCCTTGATCTTCCTCAGCTCTGTCCTCACCTGGGTCCTGGTCAGGGTCAGGATGGGGGGCTGTGTGTTGGGAGTGGGGGGGGTGTTGGTGGAGTGGGGAGTGGGCAGCAGGACTTGATTTCTTTAGAGGCAGCAGTGGTTGTTGTGCAGTCAGGGGGGAGGGCGGTTGGTCAAACCTATTGAAAAACAGATTCAGGTTGTTCGCCCACTCCCTGCCCCCTGTGGCCTGGGGGGAGGTATTCTGGAGCCCAGAGATGGTTTTGAGGTTTCTCCAGACCCCGCTGATGTCGCTCTGTTGCAGCTTGTCCTCCATCTTCTTCCTGAAGCTGTCCTTGCCTTCTCTGATCTTTCTCCTCAGCTCCCTCTGTACGGACTTCAGCATCTCCCTGTTCCCCGACCTGAAGATCCTCTTCTTCTCTCTCAGAAGTGTTTTTATCTCAGGGTTGATCCAGGGTTTGTTGTTTGAGCAACACCGTATGGTCTTGGTGGGAATGGATTTGTCCACACAGAAGCTGAGGTAGTCCGTGAAGGTGTGAGTGAGGCCATCGATGTCCTCACCATGTGGATTGCAGAGCTGCTTCCAGGCGGTGGCTTCAAAGCAGCCCTTTAGAGTGTCCATTGTCTCCTCAGACCATAACTCCACTGTGCGCATGGCCGGAGGTTGTCTGTGCACTAGGGGTTTGTACACCGGCCGGAGATGAACCAAGTTGTGATCCGATCTCCCGAGTGGGGGGAGTTGTGATGAGGTGTACGCCTCCTTAGTGTTTGCGTAGAATAAGTCCAGTGTTTTATTGTCTCTAGTGTGGCATGTGACATACTGGGTGAACGTGGGTAGAATGGGAGATAGTGAAACATGGTTGAAATCACCTGAGATGAGGAGAAGAGCATCTGGGTGTTCTGTCTGCAGCCTGCTGGTTACTGAATGGATGACGTCACGCGCTGTCCCAGCGTTCGCCGTCGGATTTGCATAAACAACAATGCAGATCACGTGTGAGTGTTCTCTCGGGAGATATGTAGGCCGCATGCTAACAGCTAGCAACTCAATGTCTTTGCTGCAGTGTCGTTGTTTAACAGTGATATGTCCCGGTCTGCACCAGTTGTTGTTAACATACATTATCACTCCACCGCCCCTTGCTTTGTCACTGTCCCTCCAGCTCAGTGTTAGCATCTGCTGCTAGTTCAGTTAGCCACGTCTCAGAAAACAAAAGGAGAGAGCACTCCCGATATGTGCTATCGTAACGGCAGATAGCCGCTACCTCATCTACCTTTCCCAGTAACGACCGTACATTTCCCATGACAATAGATGGAAGGGAGGGTCTGTACCTTATATTTTTTGTCCTCCGCCTTACTCCAGCCCGGCAGCCGCGGCGTTTTCGCCTCAGTTCTCTCGGTATGTCGAGTTTTTCCAATGGGACCGGGTGGCGGTTGAATGCTAGCAGCTCTTCCCTGCTGTATCGTATCCTGCTATAAACAGTGGCTCCGTCCACCGGCTCAGGAGACATTTGGGACGATCTGTGTGTCTGTGATATAAGTGGAGTGAAAAAAAGACGGATCAAAAAGAGAGAGGAAGGGAAAAAGACTCGGAATCGAGCCGCTGTTGCAAAGGGCGGCCGACTCGTGTGGCGCCGGGAGAAAAAATAAAAATAAAAATAAATAATATAAGAATAATATAAAATTTTTCTATCAATGTGACAACACTCTCCCGTCTAGGGTGGCAAGACGGAAGCCAGAGGTTTTATGAAGAAAAACATCCAAGCCCAGCTACATTTTGCAACAACACATTTGAAATTTCCCAAGCATATGTGGGAAAATGTGTTGTGGTCCAATGAAACCAAGGTTGAACCTTTTGGCCAGAATTTCAAAAGGTATAGTTGGTGCAAACACAACACTGCTCATTACCAAAAGAACGCCAATCCTATAGCGATGCGTGGTGGTGGCAGCATCATGCTTTGGGGCTATTTTTCTTCAGCTGGAACTGGGGCCTTAGTCAAGGTGGGGGGAATTATGAACAGTTCCAAACACCAATCAATGTTAGCACAAAACCTTCAGGCTTCTGCTAGAAAGCCGAAGATGAAGAGAAACTTCATCTTTCAGCACAACAATGACCCAAAGCACACATCCAAATCAACAAAAGAATGGCTTCACCAGAAGAAGATTAAGGTTTTGGAATGGCCCAGCCACAGTCCAGACTTGAATCCGATCTAACATCTGTGGGGTAATCTGAAGAGGGCTGCGCACAGGAGATGCCCTCACAATCTGACAGATTTGGAGCATTTTTGCAAAGAGTGTGCAAATATTGCCACATCAAGATGTGCCATGCTCATAGACTCCTACCCAAAAAGACTGAGTGCTGTAATAAAAGCCAAAGGTGCTGCAACAAAGAATTAGTTTAAGGGTGTGCATAATTATGCAACCAGGTTATTGTAAGTTTTTTTTTTTTTTTTATTCTTCCCCATAAAAGATTTCAATTTGTTTTTCAATTCGGTTGTACAGGTTATAGGTCACATTAATGGTGGAAAAAGTTTTGAAATGATTTTTCTTGGTCTCATTTTTTTTTCTGTCCATCCATCCATCTTCTTCCACTTAATCCTTTTTGGGTCAGCCTTTTCCATTTTGCTATTACTAAATACCATGAATTTTGTTTTGCTCAAATTTAGTGACAGTTTATTTATATCAAACCATTTTTTAAATTTTGTTCATTTCTGCAGTGATATGGCTCAAAACTTGCTGTAAATTCTCCCTAGTGCATAAAATATTTGTGTCATCTGCAATAAAACAAATTTTATGGAATCTGTTAATTTGCGTAGATCATTTATGTACATAATGAATAGTTTTGGCCCCAACATCGACCCCTGTGGCACATCACATACAATGTCCAAACATTCAGATTTAAACTCACCCATCTTCACAAATTGTTTCCTGTTTGTTAAATAGCTTTTTACCCAATCCAGCACAACTCCCTGTATTCCTGATTTCTCCAGTTTGTTCAATTCATTCTCCAATGTTTTATGATCATTTGTGTCAAATGCTTTTTAAAGATCTAAAAATAACTTTTTTTTTTCTTATCCATAGTTTGTCACTTCTTCAATGAGGTCTATCAGTGTTGATGTTGTCGACCAGTTAGTTCTGAATCCATATTGACTATTCGAAAGCAGTTGATATTTATCAGTGAATTTGTCTAGCAATGAAGAGTTTTTCAAGAATTTTTGAGAATTGTGGTAACAGAGAAACAGCCCTATAATTTGTGGTGTTTTTTTTCCAGTTTTGAATAATGGAATGACCTTTGCTGTTTTCATTTTATTAGGAAATGTTCCAGTTTGAAAAGCTAAATTGAAGATGTAAGTCAGTGGTTTGGAAACACCATCAATAACCCATTTCACAGTCTTCATATCAATATCATTACAATCAATAGAGGTTTTACCCTTACATTTATTAACAATATCTATAATTTCTCTTTCTTCAACAGTGTGGATAAAAATAGAATGAGGATTTCTTGCAGTATAGCTCACATTGTGATATATGGATGTCACAGTATCAGGAATTTTCTCGGCTAAAGAGGGTCCAACATTTACAAAGTACTCATTAAACTTGTTCACAATATCATTCATATCACTGATATTCTTATCATCATCACTAAAATGTGGAGGATAATTACTGTGTGCAGAATTATTGTGAATTATGCTATTTAATATACACCATATACCTTTAATATCATTTTCTGTCTTCCAACAATTTACTGTAGTATTGTTTTTTAGAAATTCTCATAATACTTGTCAACTTATTTTTATATTTCTTATACCTATTTTCAGCTTCTTTTGTTTGATATTTTACAAATTCTTTGTATAATATATTTTTCTTTTTACATGCATTTTGCAGTGCTTTTGACATCCATGGTTTGTTTTGGTATTTGTGTTTACCAAATTATTTAATTGGACAGTTTTTGTCATACAATGAACCAAATATCTCAAGAAATTCATTATATGCTTTATCAACATCCCTTTCTTTATAAATAATTTCCCAATCCTGTTGTAATAAATCATTTGTTAGTCCATCCACTGTTTGTTCTCTTTTAACTCGTTTACAAATCAGGGATAAGACCATTAAGACCCTTAACATCCAATAAAAGAACCTTAAAGTCTGTTCTGAAGTTGACAGGAAGCCAATGCAGAGACTTTAAAATGGGTGTTACTGTATGTGTGCTCTCTTTCTCGTCTTGGTCAGAACCCGGGAGTCTGAGTTCTGGAGTAGTTGTAGGGGGGATATAGTCTTTTTAGGAAGACCAGAAGGAAGAGCATTGCAATAATCTATTCTAGAAGAAATAAAAGCATGTAAAAGGACTTCCGGTTATGGCTGCCACGTAAGACGGACGTGTCTCACTCTGCTCTGCTCCTGGAGAAAAAAAATCGGCAAATAACTCTCTCATTTGGGACAGAACGTATCCCAGCGTTTGGGCGAGGATATGTCGGCGAAGCCTAAGGCTGGAAAACCAGGTAAAGGAAAAAGCGAGCCGCCGAAACAGTCCAAATTAACGGACTTTCAGGTCTGTGACGCAGCAAATAAAACTCCATATATGGCGGAGGAGGCTGGCAACGGTGCGATGTCTGCGGGGGGAGGCGCAGATGCGCTGATGGCTGCCATGAGTTCAATGAGAGCGGACTTTTCCTCTAGATTTGATGGGATTATGACAGCGTTGGAAGGAATAAGAAAGGAATTGGGTGACTGTGTAGAACGAACGGCGCAGATGGAGCTCCGTCTCGCTAGTGCTGAAGATGACGTCACCCGTCTTCAATTAAAGGTGCGCACTTTGGAAAAAAAAAAAAAATCTCTGGAAAATAATATTTTGGATTTGGAATCTCGGTCGAGACAGAATAACTTGAGGCTGGTGGGTCTTCCAGAGGAATCAGAAGGTCGGGACGTATGTTCCTTTCTGGAAAAGTGGATTCCGGAGGTGCTGGGCAGCGAGGAGTTGCATTCAGCAGTGGTTCTGGAAAATGCACATCGTATTGGCCCACGGAGAGATAAGGGACCGCCGAGGACCTTAATTATGAAGTTTCTTAGCAACAGAGACAGGATGAAGATCTTCAACGCTGCACGAGCTAAAGGAGAGATTAAACACCAGGACCAGCAGGTGCGGTTCTACCCAGATTTGGCCACAGGAATCCAGCAATTGAGGAAGCAGTTTGATCCCATACGTAAGGAGCTGCGCAACCTTGGGATTCGTCATGGTGTAATCTATCCTGCGAGACTGCTGACCACGTATGAGGGCAGAACCCACATCTTCAAGACCCCAGAGGAGGCACAGGAGTTCATCAAGAAGATCAAAGAAGAAGAAGAGACTGGTGGGAGCTAAGCATGAACAAAATATAAGGTAGAATAATTAAGCATTTGCACAGGCATCTGACTGACTTGAAGTAAATAGTAAGTTTACAAAATATAGATTGTATTATATATTAAAAAAACAAAACAAAACAAACAAAAAAAAACTATGATGTACAAAGTTGTTAAAAATTTTGGAGTTAAGTTGGAAAACTACAGAGGAGAGTTAATGTTACGTCATTAAAAGCAGTAGAGTTAGGGGGATTGGGAGGATGAAGAAGGAGTGGCTTAGGCTGTTCCCCGTGGGTGTGGAACGGTCGATGGCTATATTGGGAGACAGAATTTTTCTTTTGATTTTGGGGGGGTTTGCCACAAGTGTGGGAAGGGGAAATTTGTTTGTGTGTAGTTTGTAGGATGAATGTTCAACCACTCATGTTTTTGCTTCTCTGTATGAGCATGTTTACACTGCAAGGTAATCCCAAACTCTCTATTGATCATAAACCAAAGTGTTAATCTTAATTTAACTTCATGGAATTGCAGAGGTCTACAAAATTTAAAAAAACTTAAACAAGTTATGAATAAAATAAAAGACATGGGTTCAAAAATTGTGTTTTTACAAGAAACTCATCTAATAGAGGAGGATGTTAAAAGAATTAGGAGTAGATGGCAAGGAAGTGTATTCACCTCTTCATTTTCATCCCGAGCCAGGGGAGTTATGACTCTCATACATAAATCAGTTCCTTTTCAAGTGAAAAATGTAATTGGAGACAAATTTGGAAGATATGTAATCATTCAAGGTTCTTTGCTATTAGAAAATATAAATCTTGTGAACTTATATGGTCCCAATATAGATGATCAGAAGTTCTTTGCTAATTTATTTCTTATCTTATCATCACTTACAGGGCAACATATAATAGCAGGGGATTTTAATTGTACATTGAATCCAGGTATAGATAGATCAACAGGACTGGATTGTACGCACATTGGATGTAGGATGACTATTAATCATTTTATGAAAGAATTGAGATTGTTAGATATATGGAGAGAAATGAAACCACAAGTTAAAGCCTATTCTTGTTATTCCAGTACCTACAAGACATTCTCACATATTGATTATTTTTTGATTTCCACAGAATTAAGGTCCAAGATTCAAAACTGCTTTTATGATAACATCGTGATCTCTGATCATGCACCCTGTTGTCTAATATATGTAGATAAAAAATTGACAAAGGAATCAGGTAGATGGCAATTTCAGCATAAATGGCTTCAGGATGAGGAATTTGTCAAGTATATAGAAAAACAGATAGATGAGTTCTTTGACATCAATACTACACAAACATCAGCATGTGTAAAGTGGGAGGCTTTCAAAGCTTTTATTAGGGGACATATTATTAGTTATACAGGATCAAAATCTAAGAAGACTCGAGAGGAGAGAGCTAAATTGGAACATAAAATAAAAAGTCTTCAGGAAAAAGTGTATGCAGGAAGTGACCCAAGGTTGGAGAATGAATTACTGATTTTGAGAGCTGAATACGACAAAAAATCAGCGAATAGAGCTGCCTCGAGTCTTCTAAGATTGAAACAATCTTTTTATGAACAAGGTGAAAAATCAGGAAAATTATTAGCATGGCAGATTAAACAATTAGAAATTAAAACACCAATTATCAGTATTATAAGTAATGGACAGGTAGTTATAGATCCTTTAGAAATTAATAGAGCCTTTAGAGATTACTATGAAAAATTATATGATACCAAAAATGAACCTGATTTAACAAAACTAAATGGGTTTTTGAACGAACTATCTATACCGTGTATTCCAAATGAAAACAGGGAGATATTGGAGTCTAAAATTAGTCAAGAAGAAGTTGGGCTAGCCATTGATAATATGAAATCAGGAAAAAGTGCAGGACCAGATGGTCTTCCAGTTGACCTTTATAAAAAATTTAAGAATAAATTAATAAAACCTTTTTTGGAAATGGTTTTAGAAGCATTTCAAAATAATAATTTACCATCATACATAAATAATGCCTTAATTATACTGCTGCCAAAACCAGGTAAGCCCTCTAATAAATGTGAAAATATGAGACCAATAAGCCTATTAAACGCCGACCTTAAGATAATCTGTAAAATTTTAGCAAGACGAATACAAGAAATTTTACCAAATATTATTAATCGAGATCAGAATGGCTTTATAAAGGGTAGACAAGGCTTCCATAATGTAAGAAGACTATTTAATATTATTTATTTTAATAAAGAAGCACCGGATACAGCTCTCCTATCACTGGACGCCGAAAAGGCCTTTGATAGAGTTGAATGGCCCTTTCTTTTTGAAGTCCTACAAAGGTTTGGACTTGGAAATAATTTCATAAAATGGGTTCAGATAATATACAATAATGCTACAGCAGAAATCCTAACAAATAACAATATTTCAAAACCAATAAAAATCAATAGAGGATGTCGACAAGGATGTCCACTTTCACCTTTACTGTTTACTATGGCAATTGAACCTTTAGCGATAGCGATACGTTTACATTCACAAATATATGGAATTAAAGTTGGACCAACAGAACATAAAATCTCCCTGTACGCCGATGACATAATTTTGTTTGTCGAATCTAAAAAAATCAATTCCAACCTTGTTGAATTTAATAAAGAATTTTGGGGAAATATCAGGATATAAAATAAATAAAACTAAATCTTCAATATTAATGCTAAATGAGACCCAGAGAAATTACCCAGCCCCTGAGGTAAATCAATTCAATGTTGTAAATCAGTTTAAATATTTAGGAATCCAAATTGTGCCTAAGCTAGAATCAGTCGCCAGTGTCAACTATGAAGCCTTAATGTCAGATATCAATGAGTTAACTCAGAGATGGATGTCACTACCAATGTCGATGATCGGGAGAATCAATATACTTAAAAGTAATATTTTACCTAAAATACTTTATTTATTTCAATACATTCCCTTATCACCACCTTTAGATCTATTCTCAAGAATAAAAAAAAAGTTAGTGGAATTTATATAGAACAACAGGAGGGCTAGATTACGTTTGTCTTTATTATATTTACCATTTGATCGTGGAGGTCTGAAATGTCCAAATTTTATGTTGTACTATTGGTCGGCACAACTGAGGTCTATGACATATTATTTTTCATCAAATGATCTCCCTCACTGGACTGAAATGGAATCATACAATTTACCTTTACCTCTTCCCATATTCATATACTCAGATTCGGCAAAAAAATTACAAAAACAAGTTAAAAATCCATTTGTAAAGCATATGATCAAAATATGGTGTGAAGCTAAAAACTATTTAAAAGAACCACAGTTATTGCCACAATTTAGTCCAATATGGGGTAATCAATATTTTAAACCAGGGAGAGCGGACGCTGTATTTAAAGTATGGAATTTAAAAGGGATACAAAAGATTCAGGATTTATATTTGCCATGTGCAGATAACATAATGTCTTTTGAAGAGCTGAGGATCAAATTTAATCTCAATAGAACACATTTTTTTAAATATCTTCAACTTAGAAACTTTATTCGATCAAATCAAAATAAAGCTCTCACTCGACCTATTTATTCATCCTTGGAAAAAATGATGATGAAAGATAGTAAAAGAAAGGGTATTATTTCAGAGTTTTATAACTCATTGACACTATCTTCAAGTGAAAATTCACTGAAAAGATTAAACTACTGGAAAGAAGATCTGCAAACTGAAATTTCAGAGGAACAATGGGAATTGGCTTGTACAGAAGCTCAAACCAAATCAATAAATGCACGCCTTAAATTGATACATTTCAAATGGTTAATGCGGATGTATGTTACACCAGAGGAGTTAAATAGATATAACAAAAATATACCAGATACATGCACAAAATGCATGGAAAGTAAAGGAACCCTATTTCATTGTTTATGGGAATGTAGATTAATAAGAATGTTTTGGGAAGAGGTGAGGGTAACAATTGAAAAAATAATCTCAAAACAAATCATATTGAATCCTAAACTGTTTTTGTTGGGTCTGTACCCAGAAAAGCATAATTTTAATAAAAGTGAAAGAACATTCATAGACCTCAGTTTGCTTAATGCCAAAAAATGTATTGCACTATTATGGAAAAAGACTCATAGACCAGATGTGACTCAGTGGTTAAGACAGATGTTAACAAACCTTCCATTAGAAAGAATAACATATATACTGAAATCAAAGGAAATTGTGTTTGAGAATATATGGAGACCTTTTATTGATTATGTAAAAAATTTAAACATAACTCTTGAAGAAGAAGGTGAATGATGTGTGTGGACCTTGTAAATTCCAAACTGGTGAACATAATATGTATACTTATGTAATGGATTGTCTAGACTAAACAGAGGAGCATTGTTGAAGACTTGATTTTGTTGGTGGTTGTTGGTGTTTTTAGTGCATTTTTTTTTGTAGTACTTTAGTGTTAGTGTTTGATTGTTTGTATTATGTTTGTTAAAAAAAAAAAAAGGTTCAATAAAGATATTGTGGAAAAAAAAAAGCATGTAAAAGCATCTCTGCATGGGCTTGAGAGAGAAACTGCCGCACTCTGGAGATATTCTGTACGTCCATCCAACAGACGTTTTTAACTTCTATTAATTTTTTGTTGTTAAACATTTTATATGATCATTTAAATATTGTTTTGGGTCTTGGCTTATCAATTTTTGCTTTCCTTTCTATTGATATTAGGTTGTGATCAACAGGAATAGAGGAAGTTGTCACACAGTTCAGGCACATTTATGAATATGTGGTCTATACATGTTGACATTATCATGGCATCATTTTTTAAGTTGGTTTGGTAATCACCTGAGTGAAACCGCATGCCTTTGTGACAGATAATTTATTTTTCATGGAACAGTTTAGGGATAGCCAGTCTATATTTAAATCACCCATAAAGTATATTTCATAACCCATTATTGACTTTAGGAGGAAAACTCCCAGGCACAAAGTCACCATACTAAAAGGCCAGACCACCGAATGTGTACAATCGTACAAATATCTTGGGACGATTATTGATAGTGGATTGAACTTTGAGGTGAACTGTGAAAGGGTGTGCAAAAAGGGTCGACAAAATTTGCATTGTTTGAGGAAACTTGCACGCTTCCAAATTGACCGAACCATAATGACTATGTTTTATCGGGCTTTTATTGAATCTGTTTTATCCTTTTCTTTAATGTCATGGTTTGGTCAGATAAAACTGAAACAGAGGAAATCCTTGGATCAGGTAGTGAGATGGTCCAGTCGTTTGCTTGGTGAGTCACAGCTGAGCCTGACATCCCTGTACACCAGACAAGTACAGAGGATGGCTGACTCGATTTTAAATGATGACTCCCACCCTTTGCACTGCAACTTTCAGCTTCTTCCCTCCAGACGGAGGTTTGCTGTCCCAAAAAGTAAAACCCAGCGCTACAAAAACAGCTTTGTCCCTGCTGCTGTCAAAGAGTTGAACAAGCTATAAAAATTATATTGTACATATTTTATATTTACCTATTTTGTAAGATGTGTGCCTGTGTTTGTGTCTATGTTGAATGTAATTAGTGGCTTGTAAATATGGATGTCACCAACTGCAAAACAAATCTACCTACGGGTACAAATAAAGTAACCTGAACCTGAACCTGATAACCCATTACACTAACATTGTCTAACATAGTACAAATGGTGTCCAAATAAGAGTTACTTGCCCATGGTGTTCTGTGGCAGCATCCAGTTATCATAGGTTTCCAATGTTGTAGGTGTATTTGCAGCCAAAGTGCCTTGACATCAAATTTCATTTGCTCTTCTCTAATTTTAACTGATACATGTTTAATATAACAAGCTACAACACCACCATGTGCATTTTGGTCCCTTCTAAATAGCTTATATCCTTGTACATTTACCTTTCCGTCTTGAAAAGTGAAGTCCAAATGACTTTCTCATATTGCGAGTACATGGAGATCATAGGAGTTTAGTAATATGGAGATGTTATTTAATTTGTTCCTGATGCTATTGATGTTGATATGTGCAATCCTTAAACCTTTTTTGACACTATGTGATGTTGTGAGTCATACATATAGATTAGTGTCATGATTTTTAAGCTTACAGCTCACGTGCAGAATGCAACAACAATGGAACACACCACACACCAGAAAACACGTTTGAGAATCCTTATTAAATCTCAAAGGGCATGGAGAGCAGCTACAGAAAACATCACTCGCCAGAGGAAATGGCCTGTGGAGAGAGAAACGAGAGCTGTGAGAGGAGGAATGGAGAATGGGGAGATGGCTAACCAAAATACCACTTACATGGGCAGAACAAGAGAACTGGCAGGGACCCCAGCGGGGAGAGACAAACCAGCAGAATGAAGCGGATTGTGAGGTGGAATGGAATGAAGCCGATGGTGCCTGACCGGCTGGAGAACAGTTGCAGTTGAGTGAGGATGGAGGGGCAGGTGAGCACACGCAGTCCCCAAAGACGCACCCACACTGGTGGCAGCAACCTGAGAACAAAGAGAAACAGGTGAGTGCATAAACTTCACCAAAGCACGGAAAATACTTGCAATGTAGTTACTGCGAGGCAGTATACCCAAATGAGCCAGCGCTGAGGCACCGAAGAGATGGTCCTAATAAGCGCTGGCAGAGTAGAGGCAGCAGGTGCGTCCAAGCTCCCAGGTGCGTTGATTACCTGAGGAGGAGAGAAACGGGAAGGAGAGGGCACGCCTCTCACCAAACCATGACAGTGCCCCCCCCCCCCAAGGAGCACCTCCTGACGGTCCACAAGGCTTCTCTGGGTGGGCTCGGTGGTAGGTCTGGACCACCCCCTTGTTGTGGAAGTGCAATTTAGGAATCCACGAGCATTGTTCCTGGCCATAGCCCTCCCAGTGGACCAGGTACTGCAGGCCCCGACCCCGACGGCGAATGTCCAGGATCATCTGGACAGTGAAGGTGATGTGGCCGTCGAGCATCCGGGGAGGAGGAGGCAGCATCGGCGGAGGACAAAGAGGACTGACGGAGACAGGCTTGATGTTGGAGATGTGGAAGGTCGGGTGCACTCGCAGGGTCCGTAGGAGCTTTAATCGGACCGAGGCGTCGTTAAACACCATGGTGATGGAATAGGGACCCAAAAAGCGGGGGGACAGCGTCTTAGACTCCATCTTCAGAAGGATCTGGTCCTCCGCCAACCAGATTTGCTGCCCCATGACGTACTTGGGGGCGGGAACCCACTTCCGGTTGGCCACCTAGCGATTACGGTCGGACGAGTGGGTTAGGGCGGCACGGGTGGACCTCCAAATGTGGCGACAGTGGCGAGCATGGCCCCCCACAGACGGCACCGCGACCTCCCTCTCGGTCATGGGCAACAGAGGAGGGGTGTAACCCATTGAGGCCTCAAAAGGGGTGAGCACTCAGCCTGCCCGTTGCTCTGTGGGTGATGTCCTGAGGTGAGGCTGATTGTGGTCCCAAGCGTGCAACAAAAGGACTTCAAGACTTGGGACATGAACAGGGGACCCCGGTCAGACACAATGTCGCAGGGAATGCCGTGCAGGCGGATAACATGGGAGGTAAGTAGCTCAGCAGCCTCTGAGGCAGAGGGAAGTTTGGGCAGGACAACCAGGTGAATGGCCTTGGAGAAGCAGTCGATGATGGTGAGAATGACAGATTTCCGGTGGGAGGGGGGAAGTCCAGTAATGAAGTCAAGGACGATGTGGGACCAAGGACGACCAGGGAAGGGTAAGGGATACAGGAGACCAGCAGGGGGCGAATAGTCTGCCTTGCCTTGGACACAGGTTTGGCATGCCTTGACGTACTCCTGCATGTCCCGCAGCAGCGTGGGCCACCAGAATGCCCGCCGGACAAGATTGATAGTGCGGGTGATCCCAGGGTGGCAGGCGAAGCGGCTAGTGTGGCCCCAATGGATGACTTCACTGCAGAGGGCGGCAGGAACAAACAGGTGGTTATGGGCGCATCCTGCTCGATTGGGCTTCCGAGACTGGGCCTGTCATGACTCGCCGCTCATCAGCGGTGCCAGCTGCGCGCACAGCTGCTCCTCGTCAGCGGCGAAGTACTTAATCCACTCTGCCCTGGGCTTCGGCCTGAAGCCGTCTCTCTACTTCGGCATTGCTTGCTACAACGGTACTCTAACCTTCAAGCAAGATTATCTGGGTAAGCTCCCCTTACCTCTTTTCCTCCAGCCCTCTCCCCTGTGCACAGGTGGACTTCCCCGGCGGCGGACTTCCTCATCTCGCCGCTGTCTCGACACTGCTGCTACAGGCACTCCAGGTCGCTGTCTCCCGGGCTCCGCCCTTGTCAATGCCAGCCACCTGTCCTAACCAAGTAAGCCAGCAAGACTATTATTATCCTCTGTGTTGGTGTGGTGCCCGTTACCCTTCTCCCTCTGCTTCCTCCCATAGGGTTGTCCAGCTGAACGGCCTCCTGCCCCCGCGCCTGATGCAGACGCCACCACCAACACATTCTTATTCCACAGACACGCAGCCACACATCCCTGTTGTCAATAAAGCTGTTAAATCTTCCCTGAGCCTGCGTGTGTGTCTCCTGAGCCGTGCACTATGTCAGTACGGCTTCAGCAGAGCGGCTCGGCAGACAGCGGGCTCGCACGCCATCTTTCCACCCTCGAGGCTCGGGTGGATTTAATAGCCCACCAACAACAGGTGATATTAAACCAATTGACAGTCATTACTAACCAATTAGACCGCTTGGACCCCCAGCAGCCGTTCCCCTCGGTTTGTCTGGGTGGCGCAGCTCCCGCTGCTCCGGCGGCTGTCCAGCCTGCTCCGGGTGCGCCGGCACGGCTCACACCAATCCCCACTCCTGCTCGCTTTAGCGGCAAGCTTGGTGGAGCTCGAGGTTTTATCATGCAGTGTGAGTCCGTGTTCCTTCGCGTTCCCGGAGACTTCCCCTCAGACCACAGTAGGATTGGCTATACTGGTAATCTCCTGGAGGGTCGTGCGCTTACCTGGGCTTACGCCATCATGGCGAAGCCCAGCTACGCCACCCTCACCTATGGCCAGTTCGTGCGACAATTTCTGGAAGTGTTCGACCATTCGCGTTTGGACAGTGTCCAGGTGGACCGCCTTCTCGGCCTCCAACAGGGGAGCCGATCGGCGGCCGAATACGCGATCGACTTCCGGGTTACCGCGGAGGAAGTTGGCTGGGAAGAGCGTGCGCTCTGCGGCATCTTCCTCCGCAGTCTTAACTCTGGTCTGAGAGATGAGCTGGCCGGCCAGGATATCCCGGAGACTCTAGCGGAGCTGATCTCCCTTGCCATCAGCTTGGATAACAGGCTGCGTGAGCGCGCCTCAGAGCGGAAGCACCCTTCTCGCTCGCGGGGCGCCTCAGCGCGCTTGCCCCAAGCTCGCCACCTGGCGTTGCCTCCGCCGGAGGTCTCCGAGGAGTCGGAGCCGATGGTGACGGGCCGGACAAAGCTCCCCCTGGCGGAGAAACAACGCCGCCATGATCTGGGCCTTTGCATGTATTGCGGGGGCAGCCAGCACACGGTGGAGCATTGTCCGGAGAAGCCAAACGAGGAGGTCCGCGAGTCACTGTAGGGGGCCTCGCGGACGCTAATCGGTTAAATCCCCTCACACATTTGATGCTGCCCATCCGCTTCTGTCACAACCTCACAGGGCACCTCACACATGCACTGGTGGATTCAGGCACGGAGGGTAGCTTTATTTCACAGAGCCTGGCAACCCGATTGGGCATCCGTTGTCACCCCCTCGACCCTCCTCTTGCCCTGGTAAATCTCTCCCGTGTCTCATTGGGAAAGGTGACCCACCGGACATCTCCTATTCCGGTGATCATCTCAGGAAACCACCGGGAGGATATCTCCTTCTACGTCCTGCCCACCTCGGTCACTCCTGTCATTCTCGGATACCCTTGGCTCCGCCTCTACAACCCCGTCTTGGACTGGAAGACCGGAAAAGTGTCAGCTTGGAACACCTTCTGTATGGGCACCTGTCTCCAATCCGCTGCCTGCGCCCTGTCCTCGCCTCCCACAGCCAAGGACACCGCGCCCCCGGATCTCACCCTTGTGCCCTCAGAGTTCCACGACCTGGGTGCGGTCTTCAGCAAGTCCAAGGCGATGTCTCTTCCTCCTCACCGGCCTTACGACTGTGCCATCAACATCCGCCAGGGGGCGCCCCTACCCTCAGGACGCCTTTACAGCCTGTCAGCACCAGAGAAGAAGGCCATGAACACCTACTTGAAGGAGTCGCTCAGCGCTGGGATTATCCGACCATCTTCCTCACCAGTAGGCGCAGGGTCCTTCTTCATGGGAAAGAAGGACGGCTCCCTTCGTCCTTGCATAGATTATCGAGCTCTCAATGACATCACGGAGAAGGACCGGTACACCCTGCCCCTCATGGACACCGCCTTCCACTCCCTCCAGGGAGCGACCTGGTTTACCAAGCTGGATCTCCGCAGTGCTTACCACCTCGTCCGGATCCGGGAGGGAGATGAGTGGAAGACAGCCTTCTGCACCCCTAACGGACATTTTGAATATCTCGTGATGCCGTTTGGGTTGACCAACGCTCCAGCCGTCTTCCGGCGCCTCATTAATGACGTCCTCCGGGATTTCATCGGCCTGTTCGTGTTTGTCTACCTGGACGATATCCTCATCTTCTCCAGGTCCAGGGATGAGCACCGGGTCCACGTGAGGCGGGTCCTGCAGAGGCTGTTGGAGAATCGTCTATATGTCAAGGCAGAGAAGTGTGAGTTCTATGCCAAGACAGCTTCCTTCCTGGGGTTCGTCATCTCCCATGACCAGGTGCTCCCGGACCCAGCGAAGATTAAAGCGGTGGTGGATTGGCCCACACCTACCTCTAGGAAACAGGTTCAGCAGTTCGTCGGGTTCGCCAATTTCTACCGCCGCTTCATCCCAAACTTTGGAGCCATCGTCGGGCCTCTGACCCGCCTCACCTCCCCTAAGACCCCATTCCGGTGGACTGAAGAGGCCGCAATGGCCTTCCAGGCGCTGAAGACGGAGTTTTCCTCCTCCCGGGTCCTCAGCCAGGTCGATCCCGCGCTGCAGTGCATAGTGGAAGTGGACGCTTCAGACACGGGGGTGGGGGCGGTGCTGTCCCAGCGGTCTCCAGCCAACGGAGTCAAGCGACCCTGCGCCTTCTTCTCTCAGCGCCTGTCCCCGGCGGAGCGTAATTATGACGTGGGGGACAGAGAGATTCTGGCCATCAAGCTTGCGCTTCAGGAGTGGCGTCACTGGCTGGAGGGGGCCGCCTTGCCTTTCGTGGTCCTAACTGACCACAAGAACTTGGAATACCTAAGATCTGGTCGTGCGTCGTGGGGGCTGTTTCCTGGGACATAGAGGATAAGATCCGGAGGGCGCAGGAGTCGGAACCGGACCCTGGCGGCGGACCGGAGGGGAGGCTCTTCGTGCCATCTGCCGTCCGGGGGGACGTTATTCACTGGCTCCACACCTCTAAGCTCACCTGCCATCCTGGAGCTTCCCGGATGATCGACCTCCTCCAGCGATCCTTTTGGTGGCCAGGTCTGCGGAAGGATGCCGCCCGCTACGCCCAGGCCTGCCCCGTCTGCGCCACCAGTAAGTCAGGTAACGCTCCCCCTGCGGGTCTGCTCCAGCCCCTGCCCGTCCCTGGCAGGCCCTGGTCGCATATCGCCCTAGACTTTGTCACCGGGCTTCCTGTCTCCAACAACTTCGACACAGTCCTGACCATCGTTGACCGTTTTTCCAAGGCCGCCCACTTTGTGCCCCTACGTAGACTCCCCTCAGCCTTGGAGATGGCGGACCTCCTTATCCAGCACGTGGTCAGACTGCACGGAATACCGGTCGACGTGGTCTCCAATCGTGGCCCCCAGTTCTCTTCGGACGTCTGGAGGTCTTTTTGCAACGCCCTGGGAGCTAAAGTAAGCCTCACCTCCGGCCATCACCCCCAGTCCAACGGGCAGTGTGAACGGACCAATCAGGAGCTGGAGGCTGTGCTCCGCTGCGTTACCACATCCAAGCCCATGTCCTGGAGCTCTCACCTCGCCTGGGTGGAGTACGCCCACAACACCTCTCGCTCGTCTGCCATCGGGATGTCTCCCTTCAAGGCATCCCTGGGTTATGATCCACCTCTATTCCCCGCGCAGGAGGGCGAATTGGCTGCCCCCTCTGCCCAGGCGCACTTCAGGCGGTGCCGCTCCCTTTGGACTACGGCGCGCAATGCGCTTTTACACACGGCGGAGCGCAATAAATCCACGGCGGACCGGCACAGGAGACCTGCCCCTGCCTACCAGGTGGGACAACAAGTCTGGGTATCCACACAGGACGTCAACCTAAAGGGTGAGAGGAGGAAGCTGGCCCAACGATTCATCGGCCCGTTTCCCATAATTAGGATTATCAACCCGGTGGCTGTGCGTGTGGCTATTCCCTCCTCCCTCCGCATCCATCCCACCTTCCACGTCTCCAAAGTCAAACCGGTGGTCTCTGACCCCCTCTGCCCTCCACCTGCAGCGCACCCCGCTCCCCGGATGATTGGTGGCCATCCGGCCTGGACTGTCTCTGAGATCTTGGACGCCCGACGCCGGGGTCGTCGGTTGCAGTATTTGGTGGACTGGGAGGGCTATGGGCCCGAATGGAGACAACGGGTGCCTTCCTCGCTGGTTTTGGACCGGTCCCTCATCACTGAGTTCCATCGAGCGCACCCAGAGAAACCATCGCCAGGAGGCGCTGCTAGAGGGGGGAGTACTGTCATGACTCGCCGCTCATCAGCGGCGCCAGCTGCGCGCACACCTGCTCCTTGTCAGCGGCGAGGTACTTAATCCACTCTGCCCTGGGCTTCGGCCTGAAGCCGTCTCTCTACTTCGGCATTGCTTGCTACAACGGTACTCTAACCTTCAAGCAAGATTATCTGGGTAAGTTCCCCTTACCTCTTTTCCTCCAGCCCTCTCCCCTGTGCACAGATGGACTTCCCCGGCGGCGGACTTCCTCATCTCGCCGCTGTCTCTACGCTGCTGCTACAGGCACTCCAGGTCGCTGTCTCCCGGGCTCCGCCCTTGTCAACGCCAGCCACCTGTCCGAACCAAGTAAGCCAGCAAGACTATTATTATCCTCTGTGTTGGTGTGGTGCCCGTTACCCTTCTCCCTCTGCTTCTTCCCATAGGGTTGTCCGGCTGAACGGCCTCCTGCCCCCGTGCCTGACGCAGACGCCACCACCAACACATTCTTATTCCACAGACACGCAGCCACACATCCCTGTTGTCAATAAAGCTGTTAAATCTTCCCTGAGCTTGCGTGTGTGTCTCCTGAGCCGTGCACTATGTCAGGGCCTGTTGGACCCTCCGCTCAATGCCCCAGGTAAGGGCTCCGAGGATGCAGGAAGGAGGAACAATTGGCTGGGGAAGGGACGGGGGGG
Source organism: Pholidichthys leucotaenia (assembly GCA_020510985.1). Lineage (NCBI taxonomy): Eukaryota > Metazoa > Chordata > Actinopteri > Cichliformes > Pholidichthyidae > Pholidichthys > Pholidichthys leucotaenia. The sequence goes on from CM035846.1 coordinate 311,959,021, forward strand.
CTACCTGCTCGGAATCAAACTGGTGGGAGAGCGCATCCGGTTCGGTATTCCAAGAGCCAGGCCAATAGGTAATCGTGAAATTAAACCTATTGAAAAACAAGGCCCAGCAGGCCTGCCTGACATTGAGTCGGCAGGCCGACCAAAGATATTCTAAGTTTTTGTGGTCGGTCCACACGACTATGAGGTGAATAGCCCCTTCTAACCAATGTCTCCATTCCTTCAAAGTCAACTTAATGGCCAAGAGCTCTCTATCCCCTACGTATCCCCTACGTTTTAATTCGCGCACAGGTGGAGATTCTGGTTGGAGCTTCTGGTTGGAGCTTCTAGTTGGTGGATGAGCGCTGTAAAAGGACAGCGCCCACCGCTGAGTTGGAAGCGTCCACCTCGAGGATAAATTGGAACTGAGGGTCGACCTGTGACAAGATGGGTGTTGAAGAGAACAGGCCTTTTAATTTGACAAAGGCCTGCTCAGCTGCCTCGGACCAGCAAAATGGTACCCTAACGGAGGTCAGCTGTGTAAGAGGCTTTGCTACCCCACTGTAGTTCCGAATGAACCTGCGATAAAAATTTGCAAACCCTAGGAAGCACTGAAGCTCCCTACGGGAGTGGGGTGTTGGCCAATCAAGCACAGCCTTCACCTTGGCAAAGTCGGCAATCAGCTCCCCTTCAGCCACTATGAAGGAGGTGGTGTTGGTGGAGAACTCACACTTCTCGGCCTTAACGTAGAGCTGTTTCTCCAAAAGCCGTTGTAAAATGGCCCCAACATGGACCTCATGTTCCTCTGGCGAGCGGGAAAAAATTAATATATCATCTAGATAAACAAAAACAAACTGGTTAACCATATTGTGAAGGACATCGTTAATGAGCCGCTGGAAGACGGCGGGGGTGTTAGTGAGCCCAAACAGCAAGACCAAATATTCAAATTGCCCCAAGTGAGTTTTAAATGCCGTCTTCCACTCATCTTCTTCGCGTATACGGATTAAATGGTAAGCGTTGCAGAGATCTAATTTGGTGAACACCCGCGTGCGCTGAAGGAGCTCAAACGTGGAGTTTATCAAAAGCAGAGGATATTTATCTTTAACTGTGATCGCATTAAGCTCACGGTAGTCAACGCACGGGTGCAAAGACCCGTCCTTCTTTCCAACAAAAAAGAACCCTGCTCGGAGCGGAGCCGAAGATGGCCGAATAAGGCAAGCATTCAGAGAGTCTTAAATCAGCTTTAAAATACACTAAAAACAATAACCTATCATCCAATTTTTTTGTCATCTCTTGGTTACTTTGTTAGGCTGACAGTGCACTTATGATTTCAATTTTGGCTCTAATTATTGCTTTATAATCTTATTTTTATAACCGGGTCGAAACCGACCCTAACACCACAAAGAACATAATTTCAACCAGAGCATTTTATAATGTAGTGAAAAAAAATTTTTGTTTAATTTTGTTGAAATCAAGGTTCCTGACAAAGTCAAAAAGCCTTGATGCAATAAACAAATTTTAAGTGATTCTTTTATGCTTTTAAAAACTAAAACGAGTCGGTGCCGACCCTAACACCAGAGGAAGGTTGTATCTCTCCATTGCCTCTCTCTCAGGGCCAGAAATACTATAGAGCCGGCTGGACGGCAACCGCGCCCCCTGGAGAAGTTCCACAGCGCAGTCATAAGAGCAGTGAGGCGGAAGCGACAGTGCTCTAGACTTGCTGAAGACCTCCCCCAGATCGTGATAGACCTCGGGGCAAGGCTGGGGTCCTTTGGCTCGGCCGGAGGAGAGGAGATGGGAAGAGACGGCAAACACTCGACCGAACTCAAACAGGAAGCCAAACACTACGGTCTCCAGGAGAAGATGGAGTTTTGTTTCCAAACCAAGCACAAACCAAGCACGGCGCTTCCTGTGGACTGCAAGACACTTCCTGTGATAACATATTGTCACTTCCTGTGTTGCTGGCTGTCTGTGTGGTTTGCTCTGTGGTTAGCTCTCCTCTCCCTCCTGAGGATTATTGCCTTTAATTGTATTTTAATCACTTTTTCCCATCTATTATTAGCTCTCACTTCTGTTTAACAAGCCTCTTGCACCTGTGTGCGCGCTCAGTGTCATCTAATCACCCTCTTTAGCCTTCAGTTCACCTTTCATCGGTGTTTTTGTTAGCTTCGGGTTAGCCACTAGCTATGGCTACGAGCTCTCCTTCCCCTTCTCCTCTGGTGTGGTCTCTCTGTCAGATGTTTAGCTACACCTCTGCCTCTTGTAGTGATAACGGTAAAAGAAATAAATGTTGTCTTTTTGAGGTGCTCGAGACGAGGTTGTGTGATTTAGAATCCTGGCTACGCTGCATTGAAACACCGTCTGTGCCAGTTAATAATGACGGACGCCCCTTAGCTGCAGCGGAACTCCCTAGCATAGGGCGGCCTGCTAGCAGTCCTCCGGTCCTCCTGAGCAGCCAGGAGAATGGGTGGGTGACAGTGAGAAGGAAGCCTAGCCACAAGCCCCTGGTTCACCACCAACCTGTTCATATTTCTAATCGCTTTTCCCCACTCAGCGACACACCCACTGAGGAAAAAACTCTGATCATTGGCGACTCTGCAGTCAGAAACGTGAACCTAGAGATTCAGCGGCCATAGTCAAATGCATTCCTGGGGCCAGAGCAGGTGACATGGAGTCAAATTTGAAAATGCTGGCTAAAAGTAACTGTAAATACTCCACAATTGTTATCCACGCCAGCATTAACGACATCCGACTCCAACAGTCAGAAGTCACAAAACTTAATGTGGAATCAGTCTGTGATTTTGCCAAAACAATGTCTGCCTGTGTAGTATTCTCTGGGCCCCTCCTCAATCTGACCAGTAATGACATGTTTAGCCGCATGTTATCCTATCAACCGCTGGCTGTCTGTGTGGTGTCCTGCAAACAATGTGGGCTACATAGACAATTGGAACTTATTTGGGGGAAAACCTGGTCTTAATAAACAAGATGGCGTCTATCCTGCTTTGGATGGTGTGTCTCATTTATCTAACAATCTGGCATCATTTTTATCCAAATTTCCAAAACATTGAAGACTCAAAGTTGGGACCAGGAAGCAGAGTCGCAGTCCTACACGCCTCTCTGCAGCTCCTCTTCATCCACCACCCCTCAACTTAGCCCCTGTCTTCCCCATCAGAGAATCACTGTCTGCTCCTTCCAAAGTACATAAAAATATAATGTATAAGCATCCCAAAGTGATTAAACAAAAAGTTGGTAAAACTCAAATTAAACATGAAGTCTTTAAAATTTAATGGCTTGACCTCTGTTCCTCCTCATAATTTAAAAATTAAATGTGGTTTGTTAAATACAGTATTAGGTCTCTTAACTCCCAAGTCTCTGTTAGTCCATGATCTGTTAATTGATCATCAGATTGATTTAATATCCCTTACAGAGACTTGGTTAGGGCAAGAGGGTTATGTTGGTTTAAGTGAATCAACTCCCTCTGGTTATTTAAACTGTCAAAATCCCAGAAGTTCTGGTCGTGGAGGAGGAATAGCAACAATTTACCATTCCAAATTACTAGTTATTGTAAAGCAAAAAAACACGTTATAATTCCTTTGAGGGCCTGATCCTCAGAACTGGGCATTTTAGCAATTTTAGGCTAAATCCAATTTTATTTGCCGTAGTTTATCATCCTCCATCAGCCTACTCAGAGTTTTTATCTGAATTTGTCGAATTCTTAGCTGATTTAGTGCTGAAATCAGATAATTATAGTAGGGAACTTTAATATACATGTAGATGTATAAATATCCAAAAGTTGTTCCAAACAAGGGAGAAACGATATCACTTCAGAGGAACATGTATATTTCAAAAGCCTACAGTGAGAACAACCACCAAGCAACACTGTATTTCAGTGCAAGGAGTCAGATTATGGAACGATTATGGACCTGAATTAAAATCATGTACAACGCTTGGACAATTTAAACAAAAACTAAAGGGAGAAATACTCCAAACATATTTACAAGACGACATGTAAACTCACATAAGGATTGACATATCCAGCCTGTGTTGTGTTGTAGCTTAGTTTTTTTTTTTTTTTTTTTCTCTCTGTGACATTCTGTCTTAGATTTGTCTTGAATAGTAACCGCTCAACTTAGCTTAGCTTAGTTTTCCTTTTTTTTTCTCTCAGTCACACTTTGTCTTAGCTTTGTTCTAAATTGTAATCAATCTTGTCTTGTTTACTCTTTTTTCTTTTGAATTCTTGGATGGAATATGGGTGGGCAATATAAGCTGCGGCTTCAGCCATCACCCATTTCGGATAACTCACGTGGAATTGTTTAGTAGAAGGAGTCTTTGTCTAATTTGACCTTGTTGTTATATTATACAGTTTCTTTTAACCTGTACTGTATTATCCGAAATAAATTCATTCATTCATTCATAGATGTAAATAGTGATTGCCTTAATTTGGCATTTAATTCAATATTAGACTTGATGAGGTTTCCTCAAAAAGTAGGAAATTCTACCCATTATCTCCACCATACGTTGAACCTTGTTCTAACATATGGCATAGAAATAGAAAATCTGGTAGTGTCTCCTCATAACCCTGTACTGTCAGACCATTGTCTGTTAATCTTTGATTTTACTATTTCTGACTCCTAAGGAAAAATATTACTACAGTAGATGCCTCTCAGATGATGTTGTTGCCAAATTTATGCACATTGTTTCCTCTATGCCATGTGTCAACACAACGGAAATAAACTACAGACAGCTTGCTCCTTCTGTAATTGATAGCATGGTAGATAGTGTTACAGCTTCTCTGCATCAGACTCTAGACATGGTGGCCCCTTTAAAAAAGAAAAAGTCTAATCAGAGATTTCTAACTCCTTGGTTCAACACAGAAACTCATAGCTTAAAACAGGAGACTCGTCAATTAGAAAGAAAATGACGCTCCACTAATTTAGATGAAATCTATTTAGCTTGGAGAAATCATGTTTTAATTAAAAAAAAAAAATATCTTAGAAAAGCTAGAACAAGTTATTATTCTGCATTAATAGAAGAGAACAAGAATAATCCCAGGTTTCTTTTCAGCACTGTAGCCAGGCTGACAAAGAGTCAGGACTCTGTCAGTCCTAGCATTCCCTTAGAGCTTACTAGTCAGGACTTTATGAACTTTTTCAATTATAAAATTTCATCTATCAGAGATAAAAGCAGTCAGATTCTTCCCGCTGTTAACTTAAATACAGTAACTACTACAACTTCTTCAATTGATATTTGTTTGGATGAGTTTACTCCAATTGACTTTTTAGAGTTAGATAAAATAATTTCCTCATCCAAGCCTTCAACTTGTCTTTTAGACCTTATTCCTACCAGGCTATTTAAAGAAGTCTTCCCATTTAATGGGAGCCATATTCTCCAAATAAACAATTCTTTAACATTAGGCCATGTACCGCAGGCTTTTAAAACTGCTGTAATTAAACCCTTACTCAAAAAGCCAACACTGGATCCAGGAGTTTTAGCTAACTATAGACCAATCTCTAACCTCCCTTTCATTTCAAAAATCTTAGAAAGAGTTGCGTCAAATAGGTTCATTTTGTCTTCTTTTAATTATTTATCTTTTGTTATCTCACTGCTGACGAAGGCTGCAGTGCAGTTGAAACATGTAAAGAAGGTAAAGACATCTCCTTTCTATTTTATTTTTTGTTTTTTATATGAACAAAAGATAAAAAACTTAGAAAGAGTTGTTGCTACACAATTTTTTTGACCACTTGCAGGGAAATGGCTTATTTGAAGAGTTTCAATCTGGGTTTAGAGTCCATCATTGCAATGAAACAGCCTTAGTGAAGGTCACTGATGATCTCCTTATCACATCTGATTATGGACTTGTTTCTGTACTTGTCCTTTTAGACCTTAGTGCAGCTTTTGATACTATTGATCATAATATTCTACTTGATAGATTAGAACAGTATGTTGTACTTCATGGAACTTTGTTGCAGTGGTTTAGATCTTATTTAGCTGATAGGTTCCAGTTTGTTGATGTCAATAATGAGTTTTCTTCCAACTCAAAGCTCAGTCATGGAGTTCCACGGGGATCTGTGCTAGGCCCTACTCTTTTTAGTTTATATTATTATTATATGTTATATTATTCAGTTTCTTTTAACCTGTACTATCCGAAATAAAGATTCATTCATTCATATATGCTTCTGTTAGACAACATTATTAGAAAGCACTGTATACATTTTCATTGTTATGAAGATGACACACAATTATACTTGTCAATGAAGCCAGCCCATAGAATTTAGAATCAAGTTTAAAATCCTTCTTCTTACTTTCAAAGCTCTTAATTATCAGGCCCCCCTATATATAAAAGATCTGATATTACCTTACCATCCTAATAGAGCATTACGCTCCCAAAATGCTGGATTACTTGTGGTGCCCAGAATCTCTGAAAGTACAGTGGGAGGCACAGCCTTCTGCTACCAAGCTCCTTCTCTCTGGAACCAGTTACCATTCTGGGTCCGGGAGTCAGACTCGGTCTCTGTTTTTAAGAACAGGGTAAAATCCTTCCTTTTTAATATAGCTTACGTTTAAGGAGAGAATTTGTGTCTCTTAACCCCACTTTTGTTCTGTTGTTATTTGATCCATACTGCTGGTTGACCTCCAATAATGTACTTGGCATCTTACTGTTATGTTCTTTATGTCTGTCCTCTCCATCCTCCCTATCCCCTCACCCCCAGCCAGTCGCAGCAGATGACTGCCCCTCCCTGAGCCTTGTTCTGCTAGAGGTTTCTTCCTGCCAAATGGGAGTTTTTCCTCTTCACTGTCGCTAAGTGCTGGCTCACAGGGGATCGTCTGATTGCTGGGTTTTTCTGAGACTGTGGGGGTTTTTTCTGCACTGTGGCGCCACAAGACGGCTTCTGTTGTGGTGTGGCGCGGTATAAATAAAGCTGAATTGAATTGAATTGAATAGATGATAGTAATCAATTAGCCAAGTTAGAAGCCTGTCTTAAGGAAATCAAAGCTTGGATGACTTGTAATTCCCTGCTATTAAATTCAGATAAGATTGAAGTCATTCTTGTTGGTCCAAAAAAAACCTTAGAAATACCTTTCCAAATCAGACTTTTAGTTTGGATCCAGTTACTCTTTCTCTTAATAGTTCTGTGAGGAACCTTGGAGTTATTTTTGATCAAGATCCGTTTTTCAGTTTACATATTAAATTCGTTTCTAAGACTGCCTTCTATCATTTGCGTAATATTGCCAAGATTACGCAATATTTTTTTTTTCAGCTCCCTCATCAAAAAGGCCCAGCAGAGGATGTTCTTCCTGCGGCAGCTGAGGAAGCTCAAGCTACCCACCAAGATGTTGGTGCAGTTCTACACGGCCATCATCGAGTCCATCCTCACACCTCCATCACCGTGTGGTACACAGGAGCCACCGCCAGGGACAGACTAAGACTGCAGTGCGTTGTGCGCGCTGCTGAGAAGGTGATCGGCTGTGAGCTCCGATCCCTCCAGGACCTGTACATCTCCAGGACCCGGAGGCGTGCAGGTCGGATCATAGCTGACCCTTCACACCCTGGACACGCACTGTTTGCCCCCCTCCCCTCAGGTAGAAGACTTCGGTCCATTCAGACTAAAACCTCCCGCTACATGAACAGCTTCTTCCCCTCTGCCATCAGACTGCCGAACACTAAGTGACTTATTAGACTCTCGTGCACTACGTACAGCAGCTCAACCGGACTCATGATAATTATCACTGTTTTCTTTTGCACTACCGACTGCACTATGTGGAACTCCACAATATCTGCTGCTTGTTATTATATTTTAAATTGCATAGATTAGTATTACTCATTCATATTCTACATTTTATTGCATGCATAGTTTTTTATTTTTATCTTTAGTGTTACTCCATGTTTAATGTTGCAGCATTGCACCGAAACAAATTCCTAGTTTGTGTACTACATGAACAATGGCAATAAATCGGATTCTGATTCTGATTAGGATCATCTTGTCTTAGAGTGATGCTGAGAAACTGATCCACGCTTTTGTTAGCTCTAGATTAGATTATTGTAACTCTTTATTATCAGGTTGTTCTAAAGCATCTTTAAAAAGTCTTCAATTGATCCAAAATGCTGCAGCAAGAGTTATAACGGGTACTAGAAAGAGAGATCATATCTCTCCGGTTCTGGCCTCCCTTCACTGGCTTCCCATAGAGTTTAGAATTAAGTTTAAAATCCTTCTTCTCACTTACAAAGCTCTAAACAGGCCCCCTTTTATTTAAAAGATCTGATACTACTCTATTATCCTAACAGAGCACTACGCTCCCAAAATGCTGGATTACTTGTAATACCTAGAATCTCCAAAAGTACAATGGGAGGCAGAGCCTTCAGTTATCAAGCTCCTCTCCCGTGGAACCAGCTGCCAGTCTGGATTCGGGAGTCAGACTCAATCTCTGTTTTTAAGAATAGGGTAAAAACCTTCCTTTTCGATATAGCCTACAATTAGGGAGGGATCATGTGTCTCTGAACCTACCCTTAGTTATGCTGCTAATAGGTTTAGACAGCCGGGGGGTGGGGGGCTCCAATAATTGCACTGGGCTTCACTCCTTTCTTCAATCTCAATGAAATATTTTATTTATTTATTTTTTTTTGCTAGTCATTAACATCTTTTTGTTCTCTCCCATAGACTGAGTCCCCATCGTGCTGTTTGCTCTCTACATGTCTGTTCTTTTCACCTTCTCTATCCCCTCACCCCCCCAGCCAGTCGCCGCAGATAACTGCCCCTCCCTGCCTGGTTCTGCTGGAGGTTTCTTCCTGTTAAAAGGGAGTTTTTCCTCTCCACGGTCGCCATGCGCTTGCTCACAGGGGATTGCCTGATTGCTGGGGTCTTTCTGCACTTGTGGGGGTTTCCCCTACAGTTGAAAGTGCTATGAGATGTCTGTTGTTGTGAAATGGCTCTATATAAGTAAAGTTGAATTGATTTGCCCAATTTATTGTGGGGTTATGCCTCCAGAGTCACAGGTAGCCAAGGACTATCTAGGAGGATGAATTGGCAAACACAAAGAAGAAAGTTCCTCCCGATGATTCCCGGAAAGAAGGACCACGATGGGTGCCGTGCGTTCAGAGACTACTGCAATCGCTTGGCCAGATATAGTGGTGACATTACGAGATGTAGGCAGTTTATGAATGGTAATACCCATGTCCCACATGAGTTGGGAGGAGATGAAATTTTCCTCTGCCCCTGAATCCACTAATGCCATAGCCCTCCTCTCGACCCCCGGTAATTGGACGAGTAGGGAGAGACGAACCAGCAAGATGAAGCGGGTCATGAGGTGGAATGGAGTGGAGCCGATGGTGCCTGACTGGGTGGAGAACAGTTGCAGTTGAGTGAGGATGGAGGGGCAGGTGAGCACACGCAGTCCCCGAAGACGTGCCCGCACTAGTGGCAGCAACTTGAGAACAAAGAGGAACAAAGAGAAACAGGTGAGTGCCTAAACTTCACCAAAACACGAATAACACTTGCAACATAGTTACTGCGAGGCAGTATACCCAAATGAGCCAGCACTGAGGCACCGAAGAGATTGTCCTAATCAGCGCTGGCATAATAGAGGTAGCAGGTGCGTCCAATCTCCCAGGTGCGTTGATTACCTGAGGAGGAGGAGAGAAATGGGAAGGAGGGGACGCGCGCTCACCAGACCATGACAGTTTAGGGTTTTTTGCAACAATCAGTTTGTGATTCACACCTTGTCAAACATGGTTCATTGTATTTATTGCAAGAATCATTGATACCTTTCTAATTCTTCAGTACGTCTTACTACTAAGACCTTGGCTTCCTCAGGAGACCCGTTCAGCTTAATAAAGACTTTACAATTGACTGTCCATGTGGAGTGAATTTTTTCTGTTTTCTTAGGTGTGCTTGTCTAGCAATATCAGCATTTTTCTTTGTCAGATGCTTATTCACATAGACTTCTGTGCCTCTTAGTTTTTTACTTTGCCTAAGAAGTGCATTCTTGCTTTTTCTGTTTACAAATCGTATGATTATAGCAGGTTTAATATTTTTGTTTTTCCGAGGTAGTGGATGGCATGCCTCAATGTCTGCTTTGGATAGGTCTATGCCGTTGCTCTTAAAGAAATCTGTCACCTGGTTCTCCAGGGAGTCTGTGTCAGTGTCAGTCAGCTCCTCACCATCCAAAGCTGCCACAGCCCTGGCATAGAACCAGGTTCTGGTCTCCAGTCCGCTGACGACGACATCATTCATTTTCTTATATTGTTCAAGGTCAGCTACCTGGCATGCCAGACTGGCAGTCCTCTTCACTTTTTCCTCATTTTGATTTCTAAAATCCTTAATTATCTCCATCAAGTCCTTGATCTTGTTCTGCTGCTTGGAGATAGTAGCTATCTCCTCTGACATGAAGCCCAATGCCCTTTTTATTTTCTCAATTTCTTCCTTATTTTTCGGAGGCATTTTTACTCTTTTTCGGTGTTAGTTCTGCTTCCACTCCCAGTGTTCGCTCCACCGTTGGCCCCGGTGTTGTCTCTGGTACCGCCGCCAACATCGGTGATGACTAAGCTGCGGCCTCAGCTCTGTTGGTGGCTCAGCCGTCAACCCTGGTGTTAACGCACAAGTAATCCCTCCGTCTCCCTCAGATGGTGGCTCATCTGTCAGCCTTGGTGATAGCTTCTCAGTGATAGCTTCTTGGTGAGACAGGGGGTCAGATGGTGGCTCATGCGTCAGCCTCGGCGATAGCTTCTCCGTCTGCCACACGGTGGTTCAGTTGTCGTCAGCCTCGGTGATAGCTCTGCCGCTAACCACAATGTTAGTTTGGCTGTCACCCTTGCTTGTTTCGATGGGAGCTCTGTTGTTAGCACTGGTGGTTGCCCCTCTGTCGGCCCAGGTGGTAGCTCAGCTGTAGCCTCACCACTAGCCTAGCTCCACCACTAGACTGGATTAGCAGGAGGTGGCTTCACTGCTAGCTTTGCCACTTGCCTCCATGGTTTCCATTCTGTCTGTCCAGGTGATTGCTTGCCATCAGTGCTAGTGGCAGCTTGTCGGTGTTAGCTTGGCCGAAGCCCCGTTGGTTGCTCGGCAGCTAGCCTAGAGTCCAAATGCACCAAAATGCTGCATAGTTTCCCACAAGCCAACCAAAAAGCAGCAAATCAGTTTTTGAGAGCTTAGCTGCACCACAAATGCCACAGTCTCACACAATTCTGAACAGCCAGGGTCTAGTGGAGTCCATGCCTCAGTGGCTCAGGTCTGGTTTGTGTGTGCAATTAAACACCATTACACACATTTACTGCCCTGCAGAAACACAAACTGATGCAGTGGAGTCCTGATGATCTTCTCCACAGCCTTCACCACTCTCTGCAGGTGTCTGCAGTCCAAGACAACAGTGCTGCCATACCACAAAGTGAAAGAGCTGGTGAAGATGCTCTCAACAATGCAGCTGTAGAAGTTGCCGAGGATCCTGGGCGACATCCCAAACTTCCTCAGCCTCCTCAAAAAGTACAGCTGTTGAGCCTTCTTGACCAGCTGTATTTTCCCTGTGTTTTTGCAGGAGTTATAGCTCCTGACTCATGATGTCCTATTTCGGTTAATAGACAGTAACTGTTTTGTGAAATCAACTCCTTCTACAGTTTTGTTCCAAATGTTTGGAAACTTAGTACCATGGTTTGATATGCACTGATGATGGTCATATTGCAATTTGACTCCGATTGTATGATTTTTTTCCAGGAGTTATAGACCTCAAGGTCAGAGGTCATTCCCTAAATCATGTAAATGTGATAACTAGTAAAATAAATGGAGGTTTTTCAAATCATTGCCATAGTTGTATCTAAGACAAATCTTGGGGTCAAAAGTCAAGGTTAAGAAGAAAAAGAAGAAGTCAACTTTATTGTCATTCAATTCATACAGCCAATCATATACAGTAGAATGAAATTTTGTTTCTCCTATCTACAATGTTAATCACATCTAGAATCAGAAGGGCCGCTGCCATGCAAGGGGTCACCACAAACAACTTTTAACATTCCATTTTCACTATTACTATTGAACAAATAAAGCTAGGGTCACCAAACTTGGTACACAGATTCTGTGACCCTGAACTGTGACTATGAATGCAAGGTCAAAGGTCATCCTCAAAATACCATATAAACTGTATCTCAACATCAAAGAAAGCTAGGGTCACCAAACTTGCTACACAGGTTCACCTTGGGGTCCTGACCTACAACTATGGGTTGTATACAACTATTTTTGTTGTATATTCATAGATCATAATTTGGTTCTGCCCCAATAATTATATGGAAAAGCAGAAAACTGCTGCCCTTCAGTAACATTTTGGGATCTTCAAAGAAAACATAGGTGGGGGATATTGTACTCGCCTCAGAGTGATCTTTCTTCAACGTGAAAGTCTGAAACAGCCTTAAAATAACATTTTCAGGCAACTCTCCGATGTGATGTCATTAAGTAGCCAACTCCAATTGTTGTGACATTCATTTTTACACCGGTATCACAGTTGATACTAGCGATGTACCGATACAGTTTTTGTTAATGCTCTCTGGGAAGGCCCAGAGTGCATATACTGTACACTCTGAACCTTCCCTACTAAAACACTGCTTCAAAGTGTTTTAGTAGGGAAGGTCCAGAGTGTATATGCATCTTTGTCTGTAGCTCAGAGTTCTGATTACAAGGTTGTCAAAGAAGCCATTTTGCACACTTACGAACTAGTGCCCAAAGCTGTCATGGTTTCGTGAGCGCGTGCCCCCTCCTTCCCGTTTCTCTCCTCCTCAGGTAATCAACGCACCTGCTGCCTCTGCTCTGCCAGCACTTAATAGGACCATCTCCTCAGTGCCTCAGCGCTGGCTCATTTGGGTATACTGACTCACAGTTCTAAACAGCAAATATTGTTCATGTTTACGGTGAAGTTTTCACACTCACCTTTTCTCTGTCTTTGGTTCTTCGTTCTCAGGTTGCTGCCACCAGTGTGGGTGCATCTTCGGGGACTATGTGCGCTCACCTGCTTCTCCATCCACACTCAGCTGCAACCGTTCTTCACCCGGTCAAGCACCATCGGCTCCACTCCATTCAATCTCACAACCCGCTTCATTCTGCTGGTTTATCTTCCCCCGCTGGGGTCCCTGACGGTCCTTCTGTTTGACCCACGTAAGTGGCATTTTGGCTTGCCGTCTCCCTGTCTCCATTCCTCCTTTTGCAGCTCTCGTTTTTCTCTCCACAGGTCACTTCCTCTGGCGAGTGACATTTTCTGTAGCTGTTGTCCGAACCTTTGGAGATTTAATAAAGATTCTCAAACGTGTTTTCTTGTGTTCCTTTGTTGTTGCATTCTGCACATGAGCTGTTAGCCTATTAATCATGACAGAACGAGCCAGCCCAAACCTCGGTTCAGCAAGTGTAGCAGCATCGGAACATTTTGCTCTGGATCACTTAGACGCGACCGAAAGGCAGGTGGCCATGTTCACTCAGCAACTGCAGACTTTTATGCAGCAGTTGGGCACGGTGGCCGAATGTTTGGCTAGCATGGCTCCTCCGAGTTCTCCCGTTCCTCCTGCTCCTGTTGTTCAAACCACTATCCGCCATACTACTTCTGTTCCCACACCTGCTGTGTAGATTAGATTAGATTAGATTCAACTTTATTGTCATTACACATGTATGAATACAAGGTAACGAAACACAGTTTGGCATCCAATCAGAAGTGCAAAGGACAGCAGTGCAGTATATACGGTAATTAACAGTATGTGCAATTTAAGCAAATATATGCAAATATATGCAGCAGTGCAGAAAGTTAAAAGTACTGTTATGTGCAAATAATGTGCAATAAGTTAGATGTAGTTATGTAGTTATGCAGTTATGTACAGGTGAGGATGGTAAAAGATGATTGTAAGAGAGTCAGCGGGGAACTAAGTTCAATAACGTGACAGCTGTTGGAAAGAAACTGTTCCTAAACCTGCTGGTTCTAGTCCGAAGGCTTCTGAAACGTCTTCTGGAGGGGAGAAGCTGGAACAGTCCATGAGCAGGATGGTTGGAGTCCCTAAGAATGCTGCGTGCCCGGCGCAGACATCTTTTCCTGTAGACGTCTTCTATAGCTGGAAGTGGAGTCCCTGTGATGCGTTGGGCGGTTTTCACCACCCGCTGCAGCGCCTTGCGGTCAGCTATAGAGCAGCTCCCATACCAGAGTGTGATACAGTTGGTCAGGGTGCTCTCTATCACGCAGCGGTAGAAGTTGCCCAGGATGTCAGTTGACAGATGGTTCTTCTTCAATGTCCTCAAGAAGAAGAGGCGCTGATGGTCCTTCTTGATCAGGCTGGTGGTGTTAACTGACCAGGACAGGTCCTCCGAGATGTGGGTCCCCAGGAATTTGAAGCTGGGGACACGTTCAACAGCTATGCCATTGATATGGATGGGGTCATGTGTCTCTTCCCTCTCCTTCCTGTAGTCCACTATGAGCTCCTTGGTTTTGCTGGTGTTAAGGAGCAGGTTATTGTCAGCGCACCAAGTAGCCAAGTGCTCAACCTCTGCCCTGTAATCTGACTCGTCATTGTCCCTGATGAGTCCAATCACCGTGGTGTCATCTGCGAACTTTATGATGGAATTGGATCCATACATAGGCCTGCAGTCATGGGTGTAGAGGGAGTAGAGGAATGGGCTGAGCACACAGCCCTGTGGTACACCAGTGTTGAGTGTGATGACGGAAGAACGGTTGGGGCCTGACCTAACATGCTGGGGTCTGTTGGTCAGAAAATCCATAATCCAGTTGCAGGTGGAGGTACTGATTCCCAGGTCCCCAAGTTTGGTGAGCAACTTGGAGGGGATAACTGTGTTGAATGCTGAGCTGAAGTCAATAAACAGCATTCTTGCGTAGGTGTTCTGTACGTGGGGAAGGTGGGGAAGTGTAAGGAGTTTTTGTGCCAGGTACGGCTATATCTGGAGCAGGTAGGGGGGGAGTACCCGGGCGACTCTGCTAAGATCCATTTTATGACCCTCTTGCTTCAGGACCGGGCCCTTAGTTGAGCACAGTACATTCTCGACAGCCCGGAGGGGGCTGGTTACACGTTTGGGCAATTTGTGGTTGAGTTCACTCGTGCTTTTGATCATAAGGAGAGTCAGGGGAACATCATGAGCCGCCTCTTGTCTCTCCACCAAGGAACCTGGTCTGTGGCCGAGTTCTCGATGGAGTTTCGGGTTGAAGTGGCGGACTCGGGGTGGAACGAGGTTGCGTTACGCAGCACGTTCCTCCACAGTTTAAACTCTCACCTCCGTGACGACCTGGTGGTTTATGCGGTCCCCGACTCTCTGGACAGTATTATTGATCAGGCTATTGGGTTAGACAACCGCTACCATGAGCGCGAGAAGGAGCGACAGTCCCCCTTTCGCCTGTCCACCGTGTGGGTGCCCACCACGGCTACTGACAAAGGGGGTGCTGGTCCTTCTTCTGAGCCAATGGAGCTCAGTTGGTTTCGGCTAACCGACGAAGAGCATCAGCGGAGAAGAAGGGCTGGTGCGTGCTTGTACTGTGGTTCTATGAAGCTATGAAGCTAGTGAGCCGTTTGGGCTCACTAACGCCCCGCCATCTTCCAGCGGCTCATTAAAGATGTCCTTCGCAATATGGTTAACCAGTTTGTTTTTGGTTATCTAGATGATATATTAATTTTTTCCCGCTTGCCAGAGGAACATGAGGTCCATGTTAGGGCCATTTTACAACGGCTTTTGGAGAACCAGCTCTATGTTAAAGCTGAGAAGTGTGAGTTCTCCACCAACACCACCTCCTTCTTGGGTTTCATAGTGGCTGAAGGGGAGCTGATTGCCAACCCTGCCAAGGTGAAGGATGTGCTTGATTGGCCAACACCCAAACTCCCATAGGGAGCTTTGGCATTTCCTAGGGTTTGCAAATTTTTATCGCAGGTTCATTCGGAACTACAGTGGGGTAGCACAGTCTCTTACACAGCTGACCTCCATTAAGGTACCATTTTGCTGGTCCGAGGCAGCTGAGCAGGCCTTTGTTAAATTAAAGGGCCTGTTCTCTTCAACACCCATCTTGTCACAGGTCGACCCTCA
Organism: Pholidichthys leucotaenia; assembly: GCA_020510985.1. Classification (NCBI taxonomy): domain Eukaryota; kingdom Metazoa; phylum Chordata; class Actinopteri; order Cichliformes; family Pholidichthyidae; genus Pholidichthys; species Pholidichthys leucotaenia. Next base: position 311,975,031 of record CM035846.1, read on the forward strand.
GCTCCAATTTATCCTCGAGGTGGACGCTTCCAACTCAGGGGTGGACGCCGTCCTTTCACAGCGCTCATCCCCCAACCAGAAGCTCCACCCGTGCGCGTTTTTCTCTCGGCAGCTCGCGCCAGCCGAGAGGAATTACGACGTAGGGGATAGAGAGCTCTTGGCCATTAAGTTGGCTTTGGAGGAATGGAGACATTGGTTAGAAGAATTGGTGAACCCCAGGAACAGTTGGAGTTGCTTCCTTGATGGGGGGGGGCAGTCCACTATCGCCTTGACCATCACCGGGTCAGGGAGAACCTGGTTATGGGAAATGACGAAACCAAGAAATGAAGTCTTGTTGGTGTGGCACTCACATTTCTCGGCTTTAACAAACAGCTTGTTCTTCAGGAGTCGTTGGAGGACCCGTCTCACGTGTACCCGATGCTCCTCTAGTGACCGAGAGAAGATGAGTATGTCATCCAAGTAGACGACGACGAAGGCACCCAGGAAGTCCCGGAGAACGTCGTTTATGAGGCGTTGGAAGACGGCCAGCGCGTTGGTCAACCCAAACGGCATCATGAGATATTCGAAGTGGCCGCTTGGGGTCCGGAATCCCGTCTTCCATTCGTCTCCCTCCTTGATCCGCACGAGATGGTAAGCGTTGCGAAGCTCGAGCTTGGTGAACCAAGAGGACCCCTGGAGGGAGTCGAAGGCCGTGTCCATGAGAGGCAGGGTGTATTTGTCCTTCACCGTGATGTCGTTAAGCCCCCTGAAGTTGATACATGGCCGCAGGGAGCCATCCTTCTTGCCTACGAAGAAGAACCCCGCCCCACCGCCAAAGAAGACGGACGAATAATGCCCGAGCTGAGCGACTCCTTAATATAGGCATCTATCGCCTTCTGCTCCAGAGCTGACAGGCTGTAGTGACGGCTCGACGGCAGCAGGGCACCAGCCCGGAGATTGATAGCACAGTCATAAGGGTGGTGGGGGGGGAGTGACAGCGCCCGCGACTTACTAAATACTGCCCCCAGGTCATGGTATTCAGATGGCACCTTGGACAAATCCGGGGGAGGAGGGGCGTGGGGGACTAAGGACACCGACGGGGCGCATGCTGCGGACTGCAGACACGCGCTAAGGCAAAACGAGCTCCATGACGTTATACTCCCAGTCCGCCAATCAAATAATGGATTATGCAGTCGAAGCCAGGGGTAGCCCAGGATGATGGGGGACGTTGAAGAGGGCAGCACCAACAGGCGTAGGTCCTCTCGATGGTTCCCTGAGATGATCACTGATACTGGGGTGGTCTGTTGAGAGACTGTCGCCAGGGGGGTCTTAGACAGGGCGATGAGCCTAAGGGGCGACTGGAGAGTATGGCAGGGAAGCCCTAACCAGGTTGCTAGGTTCCCCGATATGAAATTCTGCTCAGCCCCTGAGTCAATCAGTGCATGTGTGGCGTATTCTGTGTGTTTGTAGATGAATCTAATGGGCACGAGGCACTTGGTGAGGGGATTAGGCTGAGACGCGTATGTGAGTCCCCCTACTGTGACGCACGGACCCCCTCTTTTGGCCGAACGGGGAAACTCTCTACCTCATGCTCACTGCTACCACAGTACATGCACAGCCCTAACTTCCTACGGCGCTGCTTCTCAGCTAAGGAAGTTTTGGAGCGCCCGACCACCATACCCTCCTGCTCGTCTAGAGCTTCAGGTGGAGACAGGGCCAATCAAGATGACTGGGAGGAGCAGAAAAACTGCGCACGCGAGCAACCAGAAGCTCTTCGCTCAGCTGCCCGCTCCCTCAGCCTGTTATCCAAATTAATGGTTAGGGAGATCAGCTCAGTGAGTCTCTCCGGTTTGTCTAACCTAGCTAGCTCGTCCCGTAGGGTAGGGCTTAAGCTCCGGATGAAAACACTACATAGCGAGGCATCCTCCCACCCGACCTCAGCAGCCACCACCTGGAAATCGACAGCGTAGTCCGCCACGTACCTACCCCCCTGTTGGAGATTTAACAACTGGGTGGTGAGCACGCTATCCCGGTCGGAATGGTCAAATACCTCATGAAAATCGGCAATGAACCGCTGGTAAGTAAGACTAGCATAGCTAGGTTTAGCCATAACGGCGTAAGCCCAAGCTAGCGCTCTACCCTCTAGTAAATTAGCCACGTAGCCTATCCTGCTATGATCAGTGGGAAAATCCCCCGGCACTCGCTGGAAAACTGTCTCACACTGTAAGATAAACCCACAGGCCTCACCGAGCTTGCCGCTAAAGCGAGTGGGTGTGGGGACCGGTGTGAGCTTGGCCGAGGGGACCTGACTAGCCTGGCTAGGAGGGAAGCTAGCGGGAGCCGATGGACTCCCGGAGGCCGGAGGGAACGTCCGCTGTCCATCCAGACGATCCAACCGGCTGTTAATTTGGGTTAGCTGGCTAAGGATAACGCTTTGTTGGTAAGCTTGCTGCTCCACTCAAGCCTCTAGGTTGTTAAGCCGGCGTGCTAGCACACTGTCCGCTGGGTCGCTCTGACGGAGCCGTACTGACATAATTCTGGACCCAGGGGACAAAACACAGACTTGAGTAAAGTTCAATTATCCTTTTATTGCTAACTGTGTCTGTGTGTGAGTGCGTGTATGTACAGTGTGTGTTGTGTGCAGTGCAGGACTCGTGCTGGGGAAAGAGCAGGAAGCCATTCAGCCTGGCAACCCTATAACGACAAAGCAGAGATGTTAGCTCAGCCCTCAGGCAAAGAGCATGATAGTAATGACGGCTTACTTTGCAGGTGGTCGTGGTTGAGCTCAGGTTGGCCTTGGGGGCTGCAGCCAGGGAGACAGCGTCTGACTCTGTGCGGGGAAGTGAGCGAGAAGCCCTGTGGCGATGGTGGAAGCAGAACCGCCGCCGGGGAGAGAGGAATCTGCTGCCAGGGAGATCCACCTGTGCACAGGGGAGAATGACTGACAAAGGTGAGTCGATTGTCAGCTTACGTGAAGTGAAGAGATGGTCTGGGATACAGACGATGAGCCAGGACATGGCTATTGACACGAAACGTGTCTTGAGGAGTTTGACAGACGGCTCCGTGCTGAGTCACAGGCAGGTCTAGCTTTTAAAGCCCGCTGGCGATTGGCAGCAGGTGTGCGTGCAGCTGAAGTTAATGATGGCCCTGAGGGAGCCATGACAAGCACAATATAACAAAAATAATTTTTTTGTATGTTGTCTGTGTTTTTTCAACTGATTTAAGACAATTTTGCACCGCTGAATCCAAAAATGACATCCGTTTCTCTCGATCAGGTCAGGTTTTTATGCTAAGTTGTAAGCAGTTGTACAGCAGTTTGACAGTTGTACTGTAAAATGAATAGTAGACAATGATAAAGGTAAGTACATGTAAATTGAAGGGTACGTCATCATTGTTCAAAATTCAGAGAATTTCAAGAAATAAAAAAGAATTTTGCATCATATAAGGCCAAAATACCCGTACATGTAAACAAAAACATAAAAAATGTGGCCATAGTTCAAAAAGTTGACCTGAATGAGCAAAACCAATGTGATTTTTGGATTCAGCACATCAAAATTGTCCTAAATCAGCTAAAAAATACTTAGACAATAAATTTGGTGTTGACCAGTGAAGTATTCAGTAAAAAAAAAGTTACTGGATTAGTAATGACGGTTCTAAATTTGCGGATCGGTTCTAAATATTTATATATATTAAATTAAATTAAATTAAATTTAATTTAATTTAATTTATTCAGTAAAAAAAAGTTACTGGATTAGTAATGACGGTTCTAAATTTGCAAAATTTTTCTCCTAAATTTCTGAGTCTTTTCATATAATTTGTCTTTTTCGAATATAAAAATATATATATATTTATATATATATATTTATATATATTAAATTAAATTAAATTTAATTTAATTTAATTTATTCAGTAAAAAAAAAGTTACTGGATTAGTAATGACGGTTCTAAATTTGCAAAATTTTTCTCCTAAATTTCTGAGTCTTTTCATATAATTTGTCTTTTTCAAATATACAACTTTTATCCTATAAATCTGAGTTTTTCCACATAAATTAGATTTTTGTCTTCTTACTTAAAAAAAATAGCAGTTCTACATTTCAAACATTTTTCTTTTAAATGGATCACTTTTTGTCAAATTTGTGATAGTTTTATATGATTTTTTTAAAACATGAATTTGTAACATTTTACATACAGTATAAACTTTTCACATAAATTTGTAACTTTAAATCTGACTTGTTTGAATTACTTGTTCTTTGTAGCTGGAATAGAAGAAGAAGAATATCAACACACATCTCAGCTAAATAAGATTATAAATTTACTAAAATGGCCAAAGATGCAGTAATTTCTAGTGAGACTAATTAGTCATTTTAAACAGGCACATTTCTAATCAGTTTTCAAATCAGTGAAATTAAAATTTAGTGACTATGACCAAAGGTGCTTGAGTAAGAGTAGTTTTATCCTCACATGTACTTGAGTAGAAAGTATCCTGCAATAAAATTACTCATCTAATTACTGTTCTGTCAAAGTATCTACAAGTACAAGAAAATCCGGGCTCCTCAAATGGCGGATCCCGGTCCGCATCCGGACCCAGAAGATCTTCCCTCCAGATCTGAAGCCTTTTTGATACCATTTGGAAAAAAAAAAACAAGCTTGTTTCTTTTGATGGAAGAAGAAAATGGAACTAAAATATTGTAATGGCTGTCAGCCGGACAGTTAATGGTGATAGGACAGCACTGGATGGAATGAGGTCTGAGTGTCCATCAAACCAGGGAAAAATGCTCAGTGGAGGCCAGCAAGTGAGAAATCACACTGTACTCCCCACCCCAACCTGTTTTTTAATAGGTTTGACCAACCACCCTCCCCCCTGACTGCACAACAACCACTGCTGCCTCTAAAGTCATCGAGTCCTGCTGCCCACACCCCACTCCACCAACACCCCCCCACTCCCAGCACACAGCCCCCCAACATGACCCTCACTAAGACCCAGGTGAGGACGGAGCTGAGGAAGATCAAGGCGAGGAAGGCCTCGGGACCGGACGGCATCAGTGCAAAGCTCCTCAAGTCCTGTGCAGACCAGCTGTGTGGGATTGTGGAGCACATCTTCAACCTGAGCCTGAAGCTGGGGAGGGTACCACAGTTGTGGAAAACATCTTGTGTGGTACCTGTACCAAAGACTTCCCACCCCAGAGACCTGAACAGCTACAGACCAGTGGCCCTGACGTCTCACATGATGAAGACCCTAGAGAGACTGCTCCTTGCTCACCTCCGCCCCCTGGTGGGACCAGCAATGGATCCACTCCGGTTCGCCTACTAGCATGGCATTGGGGTGGAGGATGCAGTGATCTTCCTCCTTCACCATTCTCTGTCCCACGTGGAGAAGCCCGGGAATGCGGTGAGGATCATGTTCTTTGACTTCTCCAGTGCTTTAAACACCATCCAACCGATGATCCTGAAGGACAAGCTGCTGTGCGCAGGGGTGGACCAGCACCTGTCATCATGGATCCTGGACTACCTCACTAACCGGCCACAGTTTGTGAGACCCCGGGACTGTGTGTCCGACACGATCATCGGTAGCACGGGGGCCCCCCAGGGAACGGTTTTGGCTCCCTTCCTGTTCACCCTTTATACTGCGGACTTCTCACACAACACAACACACTGCCATCTACAGAAGTTCTCTGATGACTCTGCGATCGTCGGCCTCATCTCCAAAGGAGATGAAGCTGAGTACAGAGGACTTATCCAGGACTTTGTGGACTGGTGCCATCGGAACTGCCTCCAGATCAATGCGAGGAAAACTAAGGAGCTGGTGGTGGACTGCCGCAGGCAAGGACAACCCCTCACAGCACCAGTAAACATACAAGGAACAGACATTGAGATGGTGACATCCCACAAGTACCTGGGTATTCATTTGAACAATAAACTAGACTGGTCACACAATACCGACACACTCTACAAGAAGGGACAGTGCAGGCTGTTCCTTCTGAGGAGACTCAGGTCTTTTGGTGTACAAGGGGCGCTGCTGAAGACATTCTACGACACGGTGGTGGCATCAGCCATCACTTTTGGAGTGGTCTGCTGGGTCAACGGCATTACAGCAGCCGATAGGAAGAAACTGAACAAACTAATCAAGAAAGCTAGATCTGTCCTGGGGAAACGCCTTGACCCGGTGGAGGAGATAGGAGAGAGAAGGATTGATTGATTTTTTTTTTATTGATTTTATTTATTTGAACATTCTGAAAAAGAAAAAAAAGAATTTAAAACAAAACAAAAAACAAGCCAAAAATAAAATGTTCAAAAGGAGTGGGAAGAAGCCAATGCTTATATAGACCCACCCCTTTTTCATACCCAACAAATTACAGTATCACTCTTAATCATCATTCATCCCACAACCACATTCGCCATAATACACCCCATAGTCAAATTATACAACAGAAATGACACAACAACGACAGTCCATATTGACAACAATACCAACATCCAACAATATTGCAACAACAATAAACAAACACTTCTGGCATGTTCAACACAAACACAGACAACACCATCACCATCACAATCACCATAACACAATAACACACACCACAACAACCTTCCCTCACTGAAGACACATTGTAACATCACTGCCCTTCATTGTCATACTGCTCAAAAATCATTTCTTTTTATGTTGATTTAAATATATGGATGTTTGGACATCGCCTGTGTTTCTCCCCCAACCCATTCCACAATTTTACCCCACACACAGACACACAAAAACCCTTCCTAGTAGATCTTACTAAGTGCATTTTAAATTTTGTGTTCCCCCGTAAATTATATTTCCCTTCTCTCTCACTGAAAAGATTTTGTATATTGTGTGGCAAAAGGTTTTTACTGACTTTAAACATTAATTGTGCTGTATAATAATGAACCAGATCCCGTAATTTCAATAACTTTGAATGTAAAAACAATAAATTGGTATGTTCGAGGTACCCAGCATTGTGTATAACACGGACTGCCCTTTTTTATAATATTAGAAATGAATTAAGTGCACTTTTTTAACTGTTACCCCAGACCTCTATACAATAGATCAAGTATGGAAGTACTAATGAGCAATACAAGATATGAAGTGATTTGTAATCTAGGACTTGCTTAATTTTATTTATAATTGCAATATTTTTTGCAACTTTGTTTTGTATGTATCTGACGTGGTTTCCAACTAATTTTATCATCTAGTATTACACCCAAAAACTTGATCTCCTTAACTTTTTCAATAACTACATTATCTATATGAATATGTATATCTTCTTTATTTTTACAATTACCAAATATCATTACCTTAGTTTTTATCTCTATTTAGTGATAATTTATTACAATCCATCCATTTTTTAAGCTTATTTAATTCATTATTTAGAGTATGGATTAGTTGATTATAATTATTTCCAGAATAAAATATATTAGTATCATCAGCAAATAATATTATTTTTAATAATTTAGAAACTTGGAATATATCATTTATATATATGTTAAATAATTTGGGGCCCAATACTGACCCCACAAGCAATTCCCATACACCCAGACAGATATTCTCCCATCTTCACAAACTGTTGTCTCTCAGATAGATAACTTGTAACCCAATTCAGAGCCATTCCCCTAATACCATACATTTACAGTTTATTAAGAAGTATTGAATGATTTATTGTATCAAATGCTTTTCTAAAATCTATAAATATACCAATTGCATATTTTCCTTGATCTAATGCATTTATTATTTCCTCTGTTGCTTCCATTATCGCCAACGATGTTATACTCTTGGCTCTAAATCCATACTGGTTCTGATTAAGCACATCTTGTTTATTTAAAAAGTTTTCTAATCTGTTGTTGAAAAGTTTTTCCAGAATCTTTGAAAATTGTGGGAGGAGCCATAATGGTCTGTAGTTTGTGTTGTGGTGTTTATTTCCTTGCTTGAATAATGGTATTGTGGAGATGTGAAAATGACGAGGCAGAGTTTATCTCACGAGTCAGGTTTATTCACATCTTCCAACATCAGCAAAGCAGAAAAGAGGAAAAACACAGACATTCGTCCTTTATATATCCAGGACCTTCAAAGCTCACAGTCACATTGCATTTAATCACAAGTAACAATGCATCTTCTTTTAAATCTTATAACATCCTGCTCATAGTCTCTGGCAGACCAGGAAATCCCTCAAGGCCGTCTCTTGCATACCAAAGACTAAATTTTCACATCCTCCTGTTATCTCCAAGGAGACCCAGTTCTTTGTTCTCTCTGAGATGTGAAGCTTAAAGTGATACACGTGTCCCACATGACCCCCCCAAACATCTAAGATGGAACAACAGAATAACAGTTTGCATGTCATGATAAAATCAATACACATTAACCCACGTGCTGCTTGGGCCTCAGTCTCCTCCCGTATCTGCTGTAAGCGGGCTTCGCCACTTCTGCGGTGCCCTCCCGCTGGGGCGCTGCTGTCTTGGGGTGAGAACTGTTTGTCACTCCCTGTGGGTGTTCTGGGGAATGTCCCCGGGGGGGTCTGCCGCGCCGAGGAGCCCTGGCCAACAGCACATCCTCGTCCGCCACCACAAAGGCGGGTTTGAGCCTGTTTATGCCAATCTTTTCCTTCCTGCCCCCCAAATCTAGCAAAAAATGTTTGTCCTCTGTTTCCAGCACTCGAAATGGTCCATCATAAGGTGGTCGCAGCGGTGGGCGATGGGCATCGTGTCTGACAAAAACAAATTCCGCGTTTTTCAAAGCCTTAGGCACAAAAACACGCGGAAAACTGTGGTGAACGGGGCCAGGCAGCGTGCCCAATTCCGTGCCACGCTGCAACCGCTGAGACGGGGAGCTATCTGGCCCAGGATTATCTGGGAGAAACTCCCCGGGCAGCCGAAGTGGTTGCACAAAAACTAGCTCAGCTGGGGAGGCTTCTAAGTCCTCTTTAGGTGCAGAACGCAACCCCAATGAAACCCACGGTAGCCTGTCCACCCAATTTGCATCCGTCAGCGATGCTCTGAGAGCCGCTTTCAATGACCTATGAAAACATTCGCATAACCCATTAGCCTGCGGATTGTACGCGGTTGTGCGGTGGATCGTTACCCCCAGGCTGCAGGCCATTGCTGACCAAAGTTCGGAAACAAATTGAGGACCTCTGTCGGACGTAATGTCCGATGGGACTCCAAAGCGCGCTACCCATGCTGTTAAAAACGCGCGCGCCACCTCCTCGGCTGTGGTTGACGCCAGTGGGACCACTTCTGGCCAGCGCGTGGTGCGGTCCACCATTGTCAGAAGGTGTGTGCACCCCTGTGATGGCGGGAGGGGGCCTACGAGGTCCACGTGAACATGATCGAACCTCTTAGCCGGGATGTGAAACGGCTCCAAGGGAGCTCTCGTGTGTCTGTGTACCTTGGCTCGTTGACAAGCCATGCAGGCTGCTGCCCACTCCTTAACTTGTTTGCGCAGGCTCGGCCATACAAATTTCTCTCCTACCATTTTGACCGACGCGCGCACTCCCGGGTGCACCAGAGAATGAATCGAGTCAAAAACGCGGCGGCGCCACGCGGCCGGTACCACAGGACGCGGTCGCCTAGTGGAGACATCGCATATTAAGGGGGGGCATATCGTCTTGCAGCACCCTGTTCTCCAGCCTTAACCCTGTTGGTCCAGACTGGAGCGCGTGCACGTCCATGTCGCTAACCTGATCCACGGCCATGGCTGCATAATCTATCCCTACGCGGACTGGGGCCGCCACGACGCGCGAGAGACAGTCTGCCACTACATTCAGTTTACCCGCCACATGCTGAATATCGGTAGTAAACTCTGAGATAATGGCCAGCTGTCTTTGCTGCCAGCCTGACCACGGTTCTGAAACCTTGGCCATCGCGAATGTCAGCGGCTTGTGGTCAACGAACGCGGTGAAACGGCGTCCCTCCAGCCAGAACTGGAAGTGGCGAATGGCCAAGTGGAGAGCTAACAACTCCCTGTCGAATGTGCTGTATTTTCGTTCACTATCGCGCAAAGTCCTGCTGAAAAAGGCGAGCAGCTGCCAAGCCCCGGCTACATGCTGCTCCACGACCGCCCCTATGGCCACATCTGACGCGTCAGTAGTGAGCGCTATGCGGGCCGTTGGGTCTGGATGTGCTAACAACGCAGCATTTGCCAGGGCTGTTTTGACCTCGGAGAATGCTCGCTCTCGCTCCGGAGACCATTCGATCTTATTTGTGGGTTTTTGTTTTTTGAGTGCAGCATACAATGGTTGCATGAGCTGCGCTGCGCAGGGGAGGAAACGGTTATAAAAATTCACCATTCCCAAAAACTCCTGTAACGCCTTGACCGTTTGTGGCTGGGGAAAATTTGCTACCGCGCGCACTTTGTCAGGCAGCGGAACCGCTCCTTCTGGAGAGACACAATGCCCCAAAAAATCAATCTGCGTCACCCCGAACTGACACTTCGCTGGGTTGATTATTAAACCGTGCTCTCCCAACCTCCGGAAAACTGCCGTGAGGTGGTTTTCGTGTTCGTCTTCGGACGCTCTGGCTACTAAGATGTCGTCCAGGTAGACGAATAAGAAGGGGAGATCGTGCAACACCGCGTCCATCATGCGTTGGAACGTCTGCGCAGTGCCTTTAAGCCCAAATGGCATGTGCAAAAACTCGAATAGACCAAACGGAGTTATTACCGCTGTTTTGGGTATGTCCTCAGCGCGCACTGGGACTTGGTGGTAACCGCGGACCAAGTCTATCTTAGAAAAAACACGCGCCCCCGCCAAATGAACGGAAAAATCTTGGATATGCGGGATTGGGTAGCGGTCATGCGCTGTGGCATTGTTCAACATGCGGAAATTTCCACAAGGTCGCCACGAGCCGTCAGCTTTCGGGACCATGTGAAGCGGGGAAGCCCATGGGCTGTTCGAACGCCTGATGATGCCCAACCTTTCCAGGTTGGCGAACTCCTCGTGCGCTATGGTCAGTTTAGCTGAATCCAAGCGCCGAGCTTTTGCAAAAATGGACGGTCTGGTGGTAGTAATAAAATGTTCCACCCCGTGTTTAGCGACGGCTGCTGAAAATGTGGGAACCGTGAGTGCTGGGAACTGAGTGAGCAGTGTGTGGAACTTACCGCTTGCAGCTGTGACGTTGGCTTGTGCTGTTGGCGGGGCCACTCGGGCTGTACAGGGAATAGAATCAAAAGAAAGTGCATTAACCAGGCGCCTGTTAGCAAGATCAACCAACAAACCATGTGAGCACAGAAAATCAGCCCCCAACATATTGAAATTCACTGCAGCTATGACAAAAGTCCACTCAAATGTAAGGCCGTGTAGGGACAGAAGCAGAGTCCTCTCACCAAAGGTCTTAATCTCCGAGCCGTTCGCTGCTGACACCCCGGGACCTCTGGAAACCGCCAGCCGGTCAGCGGAGGAAGGTGTGATGAAACTCAACTGGGAGCCTGTGTCCACGAGGAAATGCCTCCCCGAGCGCGCATTCTTCAAGTAGAGCAGCTTGTTCTCTTCCCCGAGGGCCACAGCTGCTACCAACCCCCGGTCTTGGCATTTCCCGAGCGCTTGAACTGGCACAGTGGTATACATTTGCGTGCCTTCTCTGCAAAGCGGTGATGGTAGAAACAGAGGATGTCTCCTCCGCGATCCTTGGCCCCCGCAGCCGCCGTGGTCGGTGGTTCTGCTACCGCCGTCTCTGGCCCCCCGCCATCTCCGGCCGTCGCGCCGAACTCCATCGCTGCTGCGGTGGCCACGCGCTGTTTGCTGGCGTTGAGAATCCGGTGCGCCTCCTGGGCCAGTGCGCAGAAGTCCCGCTGGGCCAACAACGGCGAACTGGCCAGGGTCGCTCTCATGGCCGACGGTAGGGTCCTGAGGAAAATGTGGGTGAAGATGAAGTCGTCGTTGTCTGAGCCCCTCAACCTCAGCATGTTCTCCATCAGGTCAATGGGCGTGCCATCTCCCAAGTCGTTCAGAGCCAGGAGCCTCTCCGCTCTCTCCTCAACTGAGAGAGTGAAACGCTGGATAAGCGCAGCCTTCAACCCGCCGTATTTGTCGTTGGCCGGTGGCCGCTCCAATAGGCTCTGCACATGCCGAGCCGTGTGGTTGTCGAGCTTTGCAATCACATGGTAGAACTTCGTGTCATCTACCGTTATCCCCCGGAGGGCGAACTGTGCTTCGACCAAGTGGAACCAGGAGCACTGGTTGTCTTGCCAAAAGTCCGGTAGCTGGACGGTAGCGGCATACGCTTGGCTGGGAGCTCCTGACTCGGCTGGCCCGGGGGAATTTCTTTCATCCATGATACGTCTTAGGGTCACCAGTGTGGAAATGTGAAAATGACGAGGCAGAGTTTATCTCACGAGTCAGGTTTATTCACATCTTCCAACATCAGCAAAGCAGAAAAGAGGAAAAACACAGACATTCGTCCTTTATATATCCAGGACCTTCAAAGCTCACAGTCACATTGCATTTAATCACAAGTAACAATGCATCTTCTCTTAAATCTTATAACATCCTGCTCATAGTCTCTGGCAGACCAGGAAATCCCCCAAGGCCGTCTCTTGCATACCAAAGACTAAATTTTCACATCCTCCTGTTATCTCCAAGGAGACCCAGTTCTTTGTTCTCTCTGAGATGTGAAGCTTAAAGTGATACACATGTGTCCCACAGTATTACTTTTGCTATTTTCATTTTCTGCGGGAATGAGCCAGTTTGAAATGATAGATTACAAATATATGTAAATGGTTTTAATATGTCATCAACAGTTCTTTTTGCTAGTGCCATATCATTATCATTCCATCATAATCAGTAGATAATTTATTTTTACACTTTTCAACAACAAATTTTACCTCTAGTTCATTCACCGCTGTAAGAAAAATTGACTGAGGGTTATTTCCAATCAGTGTCTCACTTGCGGCGTCTCAGAATCAGAATCAGAATCAGAATCAGGTTTATTGCCATTGTTCATGTAGTACACAAACTAGGAATTTGTCTCGGTGCAATGCTGCAACATTAAACATGATAAAATAAAAGAAATAAACTATGCATGCAATAAAGTGTAGAATAAGAGTAAGTGATACTGGTCAGCAGTTAAAATATATTAGCGAGCAGCAGATACTGTGGAGAACTATATAGTGCAGTCGGTAATGCAGGAAGAAAACAGTGATGATTGACATGAGTCTGGTTGAGCTGCTGTACATAGTGCACGAGAGTCAATAAGTCACTTAGTGTTCAGCAGTCTGATGGCAGAGGGGAAGAAGCTGTTCATGTGACGGGAGGTTTTAGTCTGGATGGACCGACGTCTTCTACCTGAGGGGAGGGGGGCAAACAGTACGTGACCAGGGTGTGAGGGATCGGCTATGATCCGGCCAGCACGCCTCCGGGTCCTGGAGATGTACAGATCCTGGAGAGATGGGAGCTTGCAGCCGATCACCTTCTCAGCAGTGTGCACGACGCGCTGCAGCCTTAGTCTGTCCCTGGCAGTGGCTCCTGCGTACCACACGGTTATGGAGGTGGTGAGGATGGACTCGATGATGGCTGTGTAGAACTGCACTAACATCTTGGTGGGTAGCTTGAGCTTCCTCAGCTGCCGCAGGAAGAACATCCTCTGCTGGGCTTTTTTGATGAGTGAGCTGATGGTCGGCTCCCATTTGAGGTCCCTGGTGATGGTAGTGCCTAGGAAGCGGAAGGAATCAGCAGTGGTGATGGGAGAGCCTGAGAGGGTGAGGGGGGGCAGAGGGGTAGTGACTTTCCTGAAGTCTACAATCATCTCCACTGTCTTCAGAGCGTTCAGCTGCAGGTAGTTATTGTTGCACCAGGACGCCAGCTGGGCCACCTCTCTCCTGTAGGCGGACTCGTCGCCGTTGGAGATGAGCCCGATGAGGGTGGTGTCGTCCGCAAACTTGATCAACTTGACAGACTGGTGGCTGGAGGTGCAGGAGTTGGTGTAAAGGGAGAAGAGTAGGGGGGAAAGTACACAGCCCTGGGGTGATCCGGTGCTGATGCTAGTAGAGTCTGAGACAGTCTTTCCCAGCCGCACATGCTGCCTCCGGTCCGTCAGGAAGTCGGTGATCCACCTGCAGAGGGAGTCAGGCACGTTGAGCAGGGACAGCTTGTCCCGGAGCAGAGCGGGGCGGATGGTGTTGAATGCGGAGCTGAAGTCCACAAACAGGATCCTGGCGTAGGTTCCCGGGGAGTCCAGGTGCTGCAGGATGGAGTGGAGGGCCAGGTTGACTGCGTCGTCTACAGACCTGTTGGCTCGGTAGGCAAACTGCAGCGGGTCCAGGAGAGGGGTGGTGATGGACTTGAGGTGGGGCAGGACCAGGCGCTCAAAGGACTTCATGACTACAGAGGTCTCTTCCTTGGTTTGGAATTTTTGCTGCCAACTCTGGCCCAACATTTACAAAAAATGTATTCATTTTATTTACTACCATGTTCTTATCATAATTATCACCACAATTATCAGTAAAATACTCTGGATATATCGTTTTCTTAGTTCCATTTTTCCTTAATTTATTTGATATATCCCAGACTACTTTTATATTATTTTTATTTTCATTTAACATTTTCCTATAGTATAATTGGATGATTTCCTATAGTATAATAGGATGGTGGCTAAACTGTCATCTCTGCTGGAGTCCGAGTCCCACCCTATGCAGGACATACTGAACGCACTGAGGAGCTCATTTAGCAGCAGACTACTCAGAACTCAGAACTCAGAAAAGATTTATTGCCAAGTACATTAACAGTAAACAACTGATAACATACGAGGGATTTGACTTGACACAGAAAACGACCTGCATTTCCGGTGACGCGGCAGCGTCTGAAAAACGCGCCTGTCATCAGATGGGTACAGGATGCATAGGGAGGAAAAGGATAACACAATAGGAAAGAGCAAAAAATCATTGATTGTCAGAATACCGGTCATATATGATCAATATTATGATTACAAGAAAAAAAGCCCTCAATGCACAGTTAGCAGACAAGAATGTACACAAGGACACAAAGAGAGCAGTGAGTGAGTGATCTTTTTCATCAGTTTTTGAGTCAGTGTGGGTGTAGTGTTGAGTGTAGGTGTTGTATCAGTTAAGAACAACAAAGTCTCTTTGGCAGGAGATGTTTTGTCTTAGCTGCTGGCATTTGTCCTTGAGCCATGCAGCTGACTGTCTGTAGAGTCAATGCAGCTCAAATGTTTTGGAAACAAAAAACTGCAGATAATCTGGAGGACTTGTGTGAGGGGGTCAGATTAGTCGAATAGTACTGATCCCAGAGAAAGAAACTTTATATTCTCTTAAAGATTCAGTACTTTAATCCTTCAGTGCTGGACGTTGAATCCTTCATGGACGGCTCTCAGCGTGATCATGATGTAATCCATTTTCCTAGACAGTTCTCCATTTGCCGCTGTCAGAGTCCTCTCCATTTTTTCAATTTGATGGTTAAGCCTCGCCTGGCCAGCATTTTGATAGGCTATGTCCATCTTCATCAATTTACGGTACACCAGGACAATCCCAGATCCAATCAGAACGATCCCGATGACCATTACTACGAAGACGTACAAATCTTCGACATCTTCAATGGAAAGATCAGACAGGCACAAGAGTTTCCAATTACTTGTGTCCCTCAAATAGCCCGCAGCAGCCGTTCCTGCGGGGCAAACAACCTCCCCCGGGGCACTTTTCCTCGTTGAAAAAATAGTGTCAATTGCGTTCAAAGCCCAGCTTATTAAATCCATAATTTCGTTAGATAATCAGCAGTAGAGACACGCAGACAGACGATAGCAAGCTGGGATCCAGTTAGTTAGAGGAGGAAGGAGATGAAAAGTCAGAGCTGGAGAGAAGAAAAAAGCGTCTGCTCTCTTTGGGAGGCGGAAGTGAGAAACTTCATCATCAACTACATCATCCTAGGTGCGCAACCGAGACGTTTCGCAGGTCCTTCTTACTTACGGCTGTCAGACTGTATAACCTAAGCAGGGCTGCTCGCAGAGATAGCAAAAAACGTGACGACCTAATAGTATTGAATGCAAAAGACGCAATAGACTTACACAGTGGTCCCCTCCAGTATACAACTAGGACAATATCATTCGCTACAGAGGGTGACAATATGCATGGGTACATATTCATACTATGTAGGATAACTAAGTAGACGGTTATGCTGTTTATTGCATCTAGCTACAATGCTCCGCGCTGTGTGTATATATATTTATGTGTACATATGTATATTCGCTGCTCTTGTTTTTCTTGCCTTCTGATTGTTGCTCTGAGTGCTGCTATCCCTGTGCTGTTGCAATCCTGGAATTTCCCCATTGTGGGACTAATAAAGGCTTATCTTATCTTAAGAACCTTTGCTGGCAGCATGTTTCTACATCACTGCCAATGACTGATAGTTCTGAACAAATATAACTTGTATTCTAGCCAAACCTGCAGTGGATATTAATGATTAGAAATAAGTGAATACAGATAAAGTACTTGAGTTAACCTTTGATTTAATAATTAAAAAAAAAAATTTTTAAATACCAGATTACTGTATGTCTTGTCATAAATACATATGTAAAGAATGGATGAACTGAGGTGCAGGTCACAGTTGTGTAAAAATTTGAATGACTGCTTATTTAAAAAGGCTAACAAAGTTAAATAAGACATTTTATGGATTGAAATTGTAAACATGTAAAACATCAATATAGGTCTTCAAGAAGAAGGGAGAAGGTGCTTCCATCTCAGAACCAGCGGATGTGGACACCATTCACACCCAGACTGGTCCCTTGGTCTCTGCAGCTCTCAGCTCCACATCAGATGTAGTCGTCATAGATCACACAGACGTTTTCTGGATTAAAAAACTTTACAGTGATTAACATACATTACCTGCTCTGCTCAGTTGAATGTTTACAATAGAAAATAACCTTTACTAACTTGTGTGGCTGTTGGACAGTAAAGGACTTCAAAGAGGGTTCCTGGTTACCCTGGTATGATAGGATTTCTGAAAAAGAGAATTGATGCAAAGATGCTTGACAATTGTCATATACAGAGGCGGGTACAGTAGTCAGAAACCGTTCTCAAGTAAAGGCAGCATTAACTTACAATTACTCAAGTTTGAGTAGTCACCAAAAACATTAGTAAGGACGTATCTACTAAAAACATTACTTTAGTAAAAGGTTTACTCTTGCTTGTTTGAGCCCCCACCCCACCCCCCAGGTTTGTGAATTTATATTTTTTTCTTATAAATTTGTCATTTTTTTCTCTTAAATTTTTCAGCTGTTTTTGTGATAGATTTGCCCCCCCCTCTCAAATTCATGATTTTCTCTCCATTTTGTGAGTTTGGTTTTTTTTTTTCTATAAACCTGGTATTTATTTTGTAAATTTGTGCAGCGCGGTGACGGAGTGGTTAGCACTGCGGCAGCACAGCAACTCACCCTTGGCCTGGGGATCCTGGGTTCCATTCCAGCCCCCAACCAACAGTGATCTGTGTGGAGTTTGCATGTTCTCCTCGTGTCTGCGTGGGTTTACTCCGGGATTTCTCCAGTTTCCTCCCGCATGCCAAAAACATGCAAGTTAGGTTAACTGGCATCAAAACTGGGGATTCTAAATTGTCCCTAGGTCTGACTGTGAGAGTGAATGGTTGTCTGTCTCTCTGTGTTGGCCCTGCGATGGACTGGCGATCTGTCCAGGGTGTACCCTGCCTCTCGTCCAAAGATGCTGGGATAGGCTCCAGCCCCCCCGCGACCCAAAAAGGATTAAGCGGAAGAAGATGGATGGATGGATGGTAACCTTTTCAAAGAAATTTCTTTGAAGTTTTTCATTTATTGGTTTATTATTTTTGATATATATATTTTTTTAAACTCATTGCTCATCAATAGTAGAAATACAATTCAGTAAATTAGTGACTGTTTTATACTAATAATAGAAAGCACAGCTGGGGTGACTAGTCAATCAACATTGTGAAGGTCCATTGGTACTAAAGTCTAGTTGTTAAAAATGGTTCTATGCAGTTCAAACCAGCCCTCAAATGAATAAGATTTCTACAACTCAACCATCTGACATGACATCCTCCCTTCTCATCCACCACACCACATATGTACACACTTTGCATTTAGTGTATTCATGTATATATACTTAATAATATGGTCAATAAAAATTAAATTGGAGTATTGTTATGTCTGCCATAAATAGCATGTTTAATTAACCTCTTGCACTCCGGGATACCGCGGGCAGTCACGTCTCTGCGTACTAGTGTGCCCTGAAAAAAAAAAGCTGCATTTCCGTTCTTCCACTACAGACACAGCCGCGAACAGAAAGCCAAAGGAGTGCTTTGATTGGTTTAGATTTGATTGACCTCTCATTCGACTAATAAGAGCCTTGAATTGGGTTTCTGAAACCTTGAAGAACCAATGACTGAAAACCTAGCAAGAAGGGCCAGCCTACCAACGGCTGCGAATACAGCGAGCCAATTGAAGCAGAGAAGTTCGACGATTGAAAGCGTGCATCCCGTGTGTAAAATCTGTTTTGTCTAAGCCGCTGTGTGTGACGGTAGCGTTCGCCAGTGTTTTTTTCTTACTACTATTCTCATTTGTTTTGAAAAATTGTTTGCCAAAACCGCAATCATGAAAGCGCAAAACCGCAATAATGGAATCATGGTTTGACCGGGTCGTGTGACCAGACCCACGAGTCGTAACAAGCAGACCAGCGTCATGTTCATCTGACAATGAGGAAGAGAAGTTCACCAGCGACACTGCTGTTGTGGACAGGTAAGTGTTATAAGCTAAATTATTCTTTATCCCTGAAAATTGTAATCAAAATGACTTTTGACCGATCAGTAAATTACAACTGTGCGTCATCGCCATATGACGGACCGCGGCGCACGGACCGGACCGTGCGCCGAGAACGGTCCCCACCTCCCACTACTCCTCTGTAGCGGATTGCAGATATATTGCAGATATTTTAGTACAACTGTGCGTAGTAGACCGCGGCGCACTGTCCAGTCCGTGCGCCGCGGTCCGTCATGTGGCGATGGACGATGTCCGTCCTCTGTAGCGGGGGGGGGGGGGAGTTGTTATCCTCTACATTACAGATATTTTAGTATAATTTTTATTGCACTGTAGGTTATTTTTTCTTGTAAAAAAAAGCCACACATTTTTTACGTGGCGTGCTTCTTTGTGTGTGGGGGCTTGTTTGTTCATTCATTCATTCATGAATGAATAAACAACCCTCCCCCACACACACACACACACAGCCCTGAGTGTCACCTTTCATTAGAGCCCAAGATGAAGCTTCTATATTGAATCATTCAAAAGTTACAGACGTTTTTCCAAACTGTGCCATTTGGCACAATTTGGCACAGTTCAAAAACACCTGGGAACAACCTGACAAAAAAGCTGTGTAATATATTAATTTTTTGTGGTATTGTTACGAAATTTTGACCTCAGCTGGATAACACTTGGTTCTACATTTCTGTTGCATTTTCCAGCCCGTATCTGACAGCTGTGTGTTATTTGCAAGCATTTGTATCCAAAATAACACCCAGGCGAACTTTATTTTCTTCAAGTTCAGTATGTTTAGATGACTGTTACTCAGTGGTAGAGCACTTAGAGAGATTATGACTGTTTTGCCAAAAAATTCAAAGTGTTTTCTTTTAAATGAGACCAACCCCATGAAGATGCTGCAAAGGGTTGAAGAACAGCTTTTGATTTACTTTGGGTACGTTATTTTTAGGCGTTTTTAGGGAAATTGACCAGAGTGCAAGGGGTTAACTAATGTATCCCTATGATGGGTGAGACATAAATGCAACCTTAATTTTAAAAGAAAAATAGTCTATTATCCATCCATCTTCTACCGCTTTTCCGGAGGTCCGGGTCACGGAGGCAGCAGTTCAAGCAGAGAAGCCCAGACTTCCCTCTCCCCAGCCACCTGCTCCAGCTCTTCAGAGAGGATACCAAGGCGTTCCCAGACCAGCTGGGAGACATAGTCTCTCCACCGAGTCCTGGGTCTGCCCTGGGGTCTCCTCCCAGTGGGACGTGCCTGAAACACCTCAAGTGGGAGGCGTCCAGGAGGCATCCTAATCAGATGCCCATACCACCTCAACTGACTCCTTTCAATGTGGAGGAGCAGCGGTTCTACTCTGAGCCTCTCCTGGATGACTGAGCTCCTCACCCTATCTCTGAGGGTGAGTCCAGCAATCCTACGGAGAAAGCTCATTTCAGCTGCTTGTATCCGCGATCTCATTCTTTCGGTCATTACCCAAAGCTCGTGACCATAGGTGAGAGTAGGAACATAGATTGACTGGTAAATCGACAGCTTTGCCTTAGAGCTAAGCTCCCTCTTCACCACAACAGACCGGTACAACGTCCGCATCACTGCAGATGCTGCTCCAATCCGTCTGTCAATCTCTCGCTCCATTTTCCCCTCACTCATGAACAAGACCCCAAGATACTTAAATTCCTTCACTTGGGGCAGGAGCCTGTCCCCAACCCAGAGAGGACAATCTACCGTTTTCCGGCTGAGGACCATGGACGCGGACTTGGAGGTGGCTTGGTGACCACAAATAGTCTATTAATTTAGGCCTAATTAGATTTTTGATTTTTTTTTTTTTGGTTTTTGTATACTTTATTGATCCCCAGTGGGGAAATTGAGGGCATCCACCTGGATGGATGAAGCAGCCACGGTACGGCGCTATCCCTTCCCCATTCACACACACATTCACACCTAGGGCCACTTTAGAGTCTCCAATTAACCTAACCTGCATGTTTTTGGCCTGTGGGAGGAAACTGGAGAAATCCCGGAGTAAACCCACGCAGATACGGGGAGAACATGCAAACTCCACACAGATCACTGTTGGTCAGGGGCTGGAATCGAACCAGGGATCCCATGGCCAAGGGTGAGTTGCTGTGCTGGTGCAGTGCTAACCACTGTGCCACCGCACCGCCCAATTAATTTGGTCCTGTGGAGAGAATAACCGGGCCGAACTTTTTGAGCAGATGAAGCTTTATTCCACTCTCTCTCACATTCACCAGAATCAGAAAAACTTCCCCCTGGTTGCAGGCACTGTCTTTTATATCACAGCACTAGAACACCTCCTCCCAGGCCACGGGAGGGCAGGGAGTGGGCGAACAATCTGAACCTGCTTTTTAATTGGTTTGACCAACCGCCCTCCCCCCGACTGCACAACAACCACTGCTGCCTCTAAAGTCATCGAGACCTGCTGTCCACACCCCACTCCACCAACACCTCCCACTCCCAGCACACAGCCCCCCAACCTGACCCTCACTAAGACCAAGGTGATGATGGAGCTGAGGAAGATCAAGGCGAGGAAGGCCTCAAGACCGGACGGCATCAGCGCGAAGCTCCTCAAGTCCTGCGCAGACCAGCTGTGTGGGATTGTGGAGCACATCTTCAACCTGAGCCTGAAGCTGGGGAGGGTACCACAGTTGTTTAAAACATCTTGTGTGGTACCTGTACCAAAGACTTCCCACCCCAGAGACCTACAGACCAGTGGCCCTGACGTCTCACATGATGAAGACCCTAGAGAGACTGCTCCTTGCTCACCTCCGCCCCCTGGTGGAACCTGCGATGGATCCACTCCAGTTCACCTACTAGCATGGCATCGGGGTGGGGGATGCAGTGATCTTCCTCCTTCACCGTTCCCTGTACCACCTGGAGAAGCCCGGGAATGTGGTGAGGATCATGTTCTTTGACTTCTCCAGTGCTTTCAACACCATCCAACTGATGATCCTGAAGGACAAGCTGCTGTGCGCAGGGGTGGACCAGCACCTGTCATCATGGATCCTGGACTACCTCACAAACCGGCCACAGTTTGTGAGAACCCGGGATTGTGTGTTCGACACGATCATTGGCAGCATGGGGGCCCCCAGGGAACAGTTTTGGCTCCCTTCCTGTTCACCCTTTGTACTGCGGACTTCTCACACAACACAACACACTGACATCTGTAGAAGTTCTCTGACGACTCTGCAATCGTCGGCCTCATCTCCAACGGAGATAAAGCTGAGTACAGAGGACTTATCCAGGACTTCGTGGACTGGTTCCATCAGAACTGCCTCCAGATCAATGCGAGGAAAACTAAGGAGCTGGTGGTGGACTGCCGCAGGCAAGGACAACCCCTCACAGCACCAGTAAACATACAAGGAACAGACATTGAGATGGTGACATCCCACAAGTACCTGGGTATTCATTTGAACAATAAACTAGACTGGTCACACAATACCGACACACTCTACAAGAAGGGACAGTGCAGGCTGTTCCTTCTGAGGAGACTCAGGTCTTTTGGTGTACAAGGGGCGCTGCTGAAGACATTCTACGACACGGTGGTGGCATCAGCCATCACTTTTGGAGTGGTCTGCTGGGGCAACGGCATTACAGCAGCCGATAGGAAGAGACTGAACAAACTGATCAAGAAAGCTAGCTCTGTCCTGGGGCAACGCCTTGACCCAGTGGAGGAGATAGGAGAGAGAAGGATGGTGGCTAAACTGTCATCTCTGCTGGAGTCCGAGTCCCACCCTATGCAGGACATACTGGACGCACTGAGGAGTTCATTTAGCAGTAGACTACATCATCCTAGATGCGTGACTGAGAGGTTTCGCAGGTCCTTCCTACCTACGGCTGTCAGACTGTATAACCTAAGCAGGGCTGCTCGCAGAGATAGCAAAAAAACGTGACGACCTAATAGTATTGAATGCAAAAGACGCAACAGACTTACACAATGGTCCCCTCCAGTATACAACTAGAACAATATCAGTCGCTACGGAGGGTGACAATATGTATGGATACATATTCATACTATGTAGGATAACTAAGTAGACGGTTATGCTGTTTATTGCATCTAGCTACAATGCTCTGCACTGTGTATATATATTTATATATTTATGTGTACATATGTATATTCACTGCTCTTATTTTCTTATCTTCTAAATTATTGCTCTGAGTGTTGCTATCCCTGTGCTGTTGCAATCCTGGAATTTCCCCATTGTGGGACTAATAAAGGCTTATCTCATACCTGTCAAGGCATACCTCATGCTTCCCTTATTGGCGGGGCTTTCACACCTGTACTGAGTACTTAAAAACTGTATTCATCGGCAGATGAAATAAAATTGAAGCAAAAAAACAAACAAACAAACAACAACAATTGCAACATGAACTATTTCAAACATATTTATTCAAATGTACGCTTATATGGACACAATCTTGAGCCATAACTTTTTGGTAATGTGAAAATAATAAGCCAAGTAGCACAAAAAATAAATAAATAAAAAAATAAAAAATAAATAAACTTTAAAAAATGATAATATTAATAATAAACAAATAAAAATAAATAAAAAAAACAATATTTTTCAAATTTACATTAGCACAAGGTAGATTGCTTAATTTGAAAGTACACAATAAGAATAATTCTGAATATAGTTCTTAATTGTCAGCTAGATATATACACTTGGAATTAAAGAGTTTTTAATTGTCAGCTTTGTTACACTAATGCACTTGGATGAACTTGGTTAGGTGCGCTCAATTTCGCCAGGCATCGAATTACTGTTCAGTTGATTTTAGGTTCTCTTGTGGAGGAACAAAATAAGTCCAGGCGGACACAGCGAACTGAAGTTTAAAAGGGTGCTTTATTCATCCTCCATCACGAGGCTCGCTCAGCGCTGTGTGCTGGAGCGAGCCCTGCGTCTCAAAGTCAGCAACAAACAATGCGAGTGATCAAAAAGAGAGAGAGCAAGAGATATGCAGTCAACTTATATACCCAGCTCAGACAATGCATGCATGGCACATTAGCATCACAGTATACAGCAGGAAAGCATGGACATTTGCATTAGAGTCACACATATCAGCTGCAGGATTACTGGCGCCGGGATTCCTCTCTGTTCCGGAGCTGCAAGACGAAAGAGGCTGTGAGGCGCATCTGCATAATGATCAGTCCATACCTCTCACTGTTCTGATAATTGCTCACGCTGAGCGCTCTGCCAGCCATGTACGCTGTGGGGGTCACACACGAGGTGTTCCTCCACACTCTCAATAATTTTTTTTCCCGTATATTTTTCTTTTTGGCGTACAGAAATGGCAATACGCCCGTATTTGCTAAAATTGCATTTTCCCCGTATTAAAATACGGCGAAACCGTATCACTTGACAGGTACGTTATCTTATCTTAACACTTCTCTGCTACCTGGGGTGCTGCGTTAACATATCAATCCCCACACCCCCCACCTTTGATCTGCCACTTCAGTCTGAGGGAAAACTACTGAGTAACTACTGAGTGGGTTCCCCACACCGCCCCCTCCAGAGTCTCAGACTGAGTCTTAACCCCCATGTCCTTTGGGCTTCAGCCTCCGTCCATAGCTGGTGTAACGGGGGGTCTTCGGCTCCGAGGCGCTGCTGTGCCGATGGGGAGTTCCTGGGGGTGTGTCCGTCTGTGGGAGGACAATGGGGAGGGCGGAAATACCTTCAGCATGCTCGTGTGACTGATCTGATGATTCATTTACCTGGGGAGCTCTCCGTGGGGGTCTTCTGCGCCGAGGAGCTCGGGCCAACACCACCTGCTTGTCTGCTAAAACAAAGGCGGGCTTAAGTCCTGTCTATACAGATTGTCTCCCAGCGACCCCTCAAGTCTAACACAAAATGTTTGTCCCCGGGTTACAGCACTCTGAACGGGCCATCGTAAGGCGGGCGCAATGGGGTCTGTTGGGCATTGTGCCTGACAAATATGAACGACGCGTCCTTCAAGTTTTTTGGCACAAAAGCGCGTGGAAAACAGTGGTGGGCCGGGCCGGGTAGCATCCCTGCCTCTGCGCTATGTCTTGAACGCTGGGATGAATCGGTGTTCGGCACGGGGTTATCCGGCAAAAATTCCCCGGGGAGCCGCAGCAGCTGGGAAAAAACCAGCTCTGCTGGGGAGGCTGCCAAATCCTCCTACGGTGCGGAACGCAACCCTAATAGAACCCACGGCAACCAGTCCACCCAATTTGCATCCATAAGCGAAGCTCTGAGCACTGCTTTAAGTGACTTATGGAAATGCTCGCATAGCCCATTGGCCTGGGGGTTTTACGCAGTCGTGCGATGAATTGAGACGCCCAGGCTCTGGGCCATGGTGGACCAGAGGTTGGAAACAAACTGCAGGCCCCGATCGGACGTGATGTCCAAAGGAGCGCTGAAACGTGCCACCCATGTTGTCAAAAAAGCGCGTGCCACATCTGCAGACGCGGTGGAAGTAGCGGGACTGCTTCGGGCCAGCACATGGCATGGTCCACCACTGTCAGGAGGTGCATGAACCCCTGCAATGGCGGGAGGGGGCCCACGAGGTCCTCGTGAACGTGGTCAAACCTCTTAGCCGGGATATGGAACGGCTCCAAAGGGGCTTTCGTGTGCCTGTGCACCTTGGCTCGTTGGCACGCTACGCAGGCTGTGGCCCACTCTTTCATCTGTTTGCGCAGGCTTGGCCAGACGAACTTTGCGCCCACCATTTTGACTGACGCGCGCACTCCTGGGTGTGCCGGGGAGTGAACCGACTCAGGAACGCGGCGGCGCCAAGCGTGTGGGACCACCAGTTGTGGGCGGCCTGTAGAGTCATCACAGACTGGAGCGGGGGGGGGGGGTGTTGCAGCACTCTGCTCTCCAGCCTTAACCCTGTTGGTCCAGACTGGAGCGCGCAAACGTCTGCATCGCCGATCTGCGCAGTGGCCATGACCATGTCATCTATCCCCACGTAGACTGGAACCACTAATGCACGCGAGAGGCAGTCAGCCACCACGTTGAGTTTACCAGCCACATGTCGAAGGTCGGTCGTAAACTCCGAGATCGCGGCCAGCTGTCTCTGCTGCCGGGCTGACCATGGTTCCGAAACCTTGGCCATCACGTACATAAGTGGCTTGTGGTCCACGAACACAGTGAAGGTGCGCCCTTCCAGCCAGAACTGGAAGTGGCATATGGCCAGGTGGAGAGCCAGTAACTCTCTGTCGTACCTGCTGTATTTACGCTCATTGTCGCGCAAAGACCTGATAAAAAAGACGAGTGACTGCCGAGAACCGGTGACGCACTGCTCCACGACGGCCCCTGTGGCCGTGTCTGATGCGTCGGTAGTGAGCACTATCCTAGCCACTGGGTCCGAGTGCGCCAGCAGTGTGGCGTTTGCCAGGGCTGTTTTAACCTCGGAAAATGCCTGCTCCCGCTCAGGAGTCCAGTCGATTCTGTCCGCCGGTTTCCATTTCTTAAGAGCGGCATACAACGGCTGCATGAGCTGAGCTGCGCGGGGGAGGAAACGGTTATAAAAGTTGACCATCCCCAAAAAGTCCTGCAGCGCCCTGATCGTCTGAGGTTGGGGAAAATCTGCGACCGCGCGCATTTTGTCCGGTAAGGGTGTCGCGCCCTCCGGTGAGATGCGGTGGCCCAAAAAATCGATTCCCGTCACCCCAAACTGGCACTTCTCCGGGTTGATTATTAATCCATGCTCCTCCAACCTCTGGAAAACTGTCCTGTCCTGCAACACCACATCCATCATGCGTTGGAATGTCTGCGCCGTGCCTTTTAACCCAAAAGGCATGCGTAAAAACTCAAAAAGAGCAAATGGGGTTATTACTACCATTTTAGGTATTTCCTCAGCGCGTACTGGGACCTGGTGGTAACTGCGAACCAGGCCTATCTTGGAAAAAATGCATGCCCCGGTGAAGTGAACGGAAAAATCCTGAATATGCGGGATGGGGTAGTGGTCGTGCGCTGTGGCGTTATTTAGTCTGCGAAAATCTCTGCAAGGTCACCACGATCCCTTGGCCTTAGGAACCATATGTAGCGGGGATGCCCATGGGCTGTTTGAGCATCTGATGATGCCCAACTTTTCCAAGTTGGCAAACTCCTCGTGCGCTATGGCCAGTTTAGTTGCGTCCAGACGGTGAGGTCGTGCGAAAACGGGCGGCCCCGTGGTGTTAATGAAGTGCTCCACCCCGTGTTTAGTGATGGTCGCCGAAAAGGTTGGGACCGTGAGTGCTGGGAACTGGGTGAGTAGTGTGTGGAACTTACCCTCTGGTGCTGTGACGTTGGCTAGTGTTGTGGACCCAGCTCCTCGAGCTGTACAGGGGAGAGAATCAAAAGACATTGCGTTAATCAGGCGTCTGTTAGCAACATCGACTAGTAGTCCGTGTGCACACAAAAAATCAGCGCCTAAAAGGGTGAAGCTGCATGCCGCTATGACGAATGTCCATTGGTATGTACAGCAATGCAAGGATACAGTCAGTGTCCTCTCACCAAAAGTCTTAATGTCCGGAAGGTGAAACCACCACCCGTGTTACACAATAAATCCTAAGAACAACACTACAAGTAGCAGACTGTTTATCTTGTGTGATCAATAGTTAAACTCATTTAGAAACCTGATTTTTATTTAAAAAAATATTAAACATAATTTTAAAAAAAGAAAAAGAAATTGACTCTGTCCTTTGTTACTGAATTTATGGTGGCTATTTGTTTTGATGTGTTGAACCTTGTATGGTTTTGAGGCCCATTCAAACATCTTGTGCCATTGGTTGTTGGAAACGTATTTGGGGAATTTATTTTGATTGTCGTTTCTACTTTTGTTTGAAATTATTTTAGAGAGTTTTCATTTAAGACAAGTTTTACCGACAAAAACAACAAAGATCTTCTCTATAACAAGAGCGTTTACTTCGTCAGTATAGAATGATTTTATGAAGAGATAAATATGTTGAGCAGATAAAATCAGTTATCTATAAGTCTTCCATTTCATTTATTTATTTATTTATTGTCAATAACATTTTTAATTGCATGATAAATTCTGTTTAGTTTTCATGTGGTTTTTAATCCTAAAAATGCTCATTAACAACATTTTGTCTCTAACATTACATCTTTGACATGAAGACTCCGCTCACAGACAGAGCCTGGCTCCAAGCATTGCAGAGTGAGTGAGACATTTTAATAGAATGTTGGGCAGTTTTAAGTGTTTTAATAGATCAGTTTTATTTATTTATTGCTTCCCGATTAGGGGTGGGACAAAAGATCAATTCAGTGATGGATCGCAATGCTTGACACTAACGATGATGCACCGATCCCTAAACACATGAAACGATCTTTTATTAATTGTACAGTGGTGTGAAAAAGTGTTTGCCCCTTCCTGATTTCTCATTTTTTGTATGTTTGTCATGCTTAAATGTTTCAGATCATCCATCCATCCATCTTCTTCCGCTTAATCCTTTTTGGGTCGCGGGGGGGGGGGAGGCTGGAGCATCACTCTATAAATTCAAGAAATCTGTGTGTTTGTGTCTGTCTGCCTGTCTGTCTGTCACAATCATAGGACATCATAGGACAGCCTATGACACTCCTATGATGTCCCTATGCCTTGATGTCTTTATGATGTCATATAGACCATCCCTATGATGTCCTATGATGTCTGCATCATAGGACAGCCTATGATGCTCCTATGATGTCCCTGTGCCTTGATGTCTTTATGATGTCATATAGACCATCAGGACTCACGATGCCATCATGCAGACAAAGGACTAGGCCATCATATACACAATAGGACACAGCACTTTAACCTGTTGCACTTCTGTGTACCGCGGGCGCGCACGTCTCTGCGTCCTAGGATGCACGAGGGCGTCCGAGTACGCACACTGTGTGTCCTAGGAGGCACTGAAAAAAAAAAAACACCTGCATTTCCATTCTTCCACTACAGACACAGCCGCGAACAGAAAGCCAAAGGAGTGCTTTGATTGGTTTAGATGTGACTGACCTCTCATTCGACTGATAAGAGCCTTGAATTGGGTTTCTGAAACCTTGAAGAACCAATGACTGAAAATCTAGCAAGAAGGACCCGCCTACCAATGGCTGCGAATGCAGCGAGCCAATTGAAGCACAGAAGTTCGAAAGCTGTTTTGTGTAAGGCTGGGTGAAGAGAGACTGACTGCTGCAGCAGATGAAAAAAGGACCCGCAGGAAGAACCGCCACAGACCCAGCAGCACGGAGACCACCCATAAGTGCAACCTGTGTGACAGGGACTGCCATTCGCGCATCGGCCTGTTCAGGCACAGGCGGTGCTGTCCCAGCAGAGTAGACGTTTAGGATTCTCTTCCATGGTCATCATAGACCGTCCACATGCTGTTGTGAACAGGTACGTGTTATAAACAAAATTATTCTTTATCCCTGAAAATTGTAATCAAAAATGACTTTTGACCGATCGGTAAATTACAACTGTGCGGCGCACGAAGTCCGAAGTCCGTGCACGGTCCAGACCGTGAACGCCCCCCCCCCCGCTACTCTTTGGGGGGGGGGGCGCGGGGACTGTGCGCCACGGTACACGGTTCGTGCGCCGCGTCCGGACCGTGAACCCCCCCCCCCCCCCGCCGCTACTCTTCTGTAGCGAGGGGGGGCGGGGGCTGTTCCGTCATGTAGCAATGGCCGATGTCCATCCTCTGTAGCAGGGGGGTGGGGGGGGAGTTGTTATCTTCTACATTACAAATATTTTAGAATAATTTTTAGTGCACTGTAGGTTATTTTTTCTTGTAAAAAAAAAAAGCCACACATTTTTTACATGGCATGCTTCTTTGTGTGGGGGGGCTTGTTTGTTCATTCATTCATGAATGAATGAATAAACAACCCCCCCACACACACACACACACAGCCCTGAGTGTCACCTTTCATTAGAGCCCAAGATGAAGCTTCTATATTGAATCATTCAAAAGTTACAGATGTTTTTCCAAACTGTGCCATTTGGCACAATTTGGCACAGTTCAAAAACGCCTGGGAACTACCTGAGAACAAAGCTGTGTAATATATTCATTTTTTGTGGTATTGTTACAAAATTTTGACCTCAGCTGGATAACACTTGGTTCTACATTTCTGTTGCATTTTCCAGCCCGGATCTGAAGCTGTGTGTTATTTGCAAGCACTTGTATCCAAAAAAAAACACCCAGGCGAAATGTATTTTCTTCAAGTTCACTATGTTTAGATGACTGTTATTCAGTGGCCGGAGCACTTAGAGAGATTATGACTGTTTTGCCAAAAAATTCAAAGTGTTTTCTTTTAAATGAGATCAACCCCATGAAGATGCTGCAAAGGGTTGAAGAACAGCTTTTGATTTACTTTGGGCACGTTATTTTTTGGCCTTTTTAGGGAAATTGACCAGAGTGCAAGGGGTTAAAGCACACCTATTTGAAGCAGTAAATGTGGAAATCTTAATTCAATTCAATTCAATTCAACTTTATTTATATAGCGCCATTTCACAACAACAGTCATCTCATAGCACTATCAACTGTAGGGGGGAACCCCCACAGTTGCAGAAAGACCCCAGCAATCAGGCGATCCCCTGTGAGCAAGCACTTGGCGACGGTGGAGAGGAAAAACTCCCTTTTAACAGGAAGAAACCTCCAGCAGAACCAGGCTCAGGGAGGGGCAGTCATCTGCTGCGACTGGCTGGGGGGTGAGGGGATAGAGAAAAAGAAAAGAACAGACATGTAGAGAGCAAACAGCACGATGGGGACTCAATCTATGGGAGAGAACAAACAGATGTTAATGACCAGCAAAAAAAAAATATTTCATAGAGAGTGAGGAAAGGAGTGAGGCCCAGTGCATTGCTGGAGGTCCCCCGGCTGACTAAACCTATTAGCAGCATAACTAAGGGAGGGTTCAGAAACACATGATCCCTCCCTAATTGTAGGCTATATCAAAAAGGTAGGTTTTAGCCCTATTCTTAAAAACAGAGATCGAGTCTGACTCCCGAATCCAGATTGGCAGCTGATTCCACAGGAGAGGAGCTTGATAACTGAAGGCTCTGCCTCCCATTGTACTTTTGGAGATTCTAGGTATTACAAGTAATCCTGCATTTTGGGAGCGTAGTGCTCTGTTAGGATAATACGGTAGTATCAGATCTTTTAAATAAAAAGGAGCCTGATTGTTTAGAGCTTTGTAAGTAAGAAGAAGGATTTTAAACTTAATTCTAAACTCTATGGGAAGCCAATGAAGGGAGGCCAGAACCGGAGAGATATGATCTCTCTTTCTAGTACCTGTTAAAACTCTTGCTGCAGCATTTTGGATCAGCTGAAGACTTTTTAAAGATGTTTTAGGACAGCCTGATAATAAAGAATTACAATAATCTAATCTCGAGCTAACAAAAGCGTGGATCAGTTTCTCAGCATCACTCTGAGACAAGATGCGCCTAATCTTGGCAATATTACGCAAATGATAGAAGGCAGTCTTAGAAACAAATTTAATATGTGAATTGAAGGACAAATCCTGATCAAAAATGACTCCAAGGTTCCTCACAGAGCTATTAAGAGAAAGAGTAACCGCATCCAAACTGAAAGTTTGATTTGGAAAGGAATTTCTAAGGTTTTTTGGACCAACAAGAATGACTTCAGTCTTATTTGAATTTAATAGCAGAAAATTACAAGTCATCCAAGCTTTGATTTCCTTAAGACAGGCTTCTAACTTGGCTAATTGATTACTATCATCTGGCTTCATTGACAGGTATAATTGTGTGTCATCTACATAACAATGAAAATGTATACAGTGCTTTCTAATAATGTTGCCTAACGGAAGCATATATAAACTAAAAAGAGTAGGGCCTAGCACAGATCCCTGTGGAACTCCATGACTAAGCTTTGAGTCGAAAGAAAACTCATTATTTACATGAACAAACTGGAACCTATCAGATAAATAAGATCTAAACCATTGCAACGAAGTTCCATTAAGTCCAACATAGTGTTCTAATCTATCAAGTAGAATATTATGATCGATAGTATCAAAAGCTGCACTAAGGTCTAAAAGGACAAGTACAGAAACTAGTCCATTATCAGATGCAATGAGGAGGTCGTTAGTGACCTTCGCTAAGGCTGTTTCAGTACTATGATGGATTCTAAACCCAGATTGAAACTCTTCAAGTAAACGATTTCCCTGCAGGTGGTCAAATAATTGCACAGCAACAACTCTTTCTAAGATTTTTGAAATGAAAGGGAGATTAGAGATTGGTCTATAGTTAGCTAAAGCTCCTGGATCTAGCGTTGGCTTTTTGAGTAAGGGTTTAATTACAGCCGTTTTAAAAGCCTGCGGTACATGGCTTAAAGATAATGAAGACTTGATTATATGAAGAATAAAGCTACCAATAAGTGGGAAGACTTCTTTAAATAACCTGGTAGGAATAGGGTCTAAAAGACAAGTTGAAGGTTTGGATGAGGAAACTATTTTGTCTAACTCACAAAGGTCGATTGGAGTAAACTAACATGCAATTAGCCAATTAGCCAATTAGCAGCCAATTAACCTAACATGCATGTTAGGTTTATTCTTCATTATATGAAGAATAAAGCTACCAATAAGTGGGAAGACTTCTTTAAATAACCTGGTAGGAATAGGGTCTAAAAGACAAGTTGAAGGTTTGGATGAGGAAACTATTTTGTCTAACTCACAAAGGTCGATTGGAGTAAACTAACATGCAATTAGCCAATTAGCCAATTAGCAGCCAATTAACCTAACATGCATGTTAGGTTAATTGGCTGTTCTAAATTGTCCCTAGATATCTGTTTCCTATAGGCCCTTAGAATAGAGGGTTAGTATTAATGAAAGCGCTTTGAGTGGTCTTTGTGACTAGAAAAGCGCTATATAAGTGCAGGTTAGTTAGTTAGTTAGTAAACTCATCAAGACAGACATCAATAGAAGGAGTTGTAGTAGTTACAGTATTTAAGTTAACTGTGGGAAGAATCTGATTGATTTTATCTCTGATGGATGAAATTTTATTATTGAAAAAGTTCATAAAGTCCTGACTAGTAAGCTCTAAGGGAATGCTAGGATTGACAGAGTCCTGACTCTTTGTCAACCTGGCTACAGTACTGAAAAGAAACCTGGGATTATTCTTGTTCTCTTCTATTAATGCAGAGTAATAACTCGTTCTAGCTTTTCTAAGAGATTTTTTATAAATTAAAAGATGATTTCTCCGAGCTAAATAGATTTCATCTAAATTAGTAGAGCGCCATTTTCTTTCTAATTGACGAGTCTTCTGTTTTAAGGTACGAGTTTCTGTGTTGAACCAAGGAGTTAGAAATCTCTGATTAGACTTTTTCTTTTTTAAGGGGGCCACCAAGTCTAGAGTCTGATGCAGAGAAGTTGAAACACTATCCACCATGTTATCAATTACAGAAGGAGCAAGCTGTCTATAGCTTATTTCCGTTGTGTTGACACATGGCATAGAGGAAACAATCTGCATAAATTTGGAAACAGCATCATCTGAGAGGCATCTACTGTAATAATATTTTTCTTTAGGAGCCAAATAGTCAGAAATAGTAAAATCAAAGGTTAACAGACAATGGTCTGACAGTACAGGGTTATGAGGAGACACTACAAGATTTTCTATTTCTATGCCATATGTCAAAACAAGGTCCAATGTATGGTGGAGGTAATGAGTAGAATTTCCTACTTTCTGAGAAAACCCAATCGAATCTAATATTGAACTGAATGCCACATTAAGGCAGTCACTATCTACATCCACATGTATATTAAAGTCCCCTACTATAATTATTCTATCAGATTTCAGCACTAAATCAGCTAAGAAATCAGCAAATTCGGATAAAAATTCTGAGTAGGTTGATGGGGGACAATAAACTATGGCAAATAAAATTGGGTTTAACCTAAAATTGCTAAAGTGCCCAATACTGAGGACCAGGCCCTCAAAGGAATTATAACATGTTTTTTGCTTTACATTAACTAGTAATTTGGAATGGTAAATTGTTGCTACTCCTCCTCCACGACCAGAACTTCTGGGATTTTGACAGTTTAAATAACCAGAGGGAGTTGATTCATTTAAACCAACATAATCCTCTTGTCCTAACCAAGTCTCTGTAAGGGAAATTAAATCAATCTGATGATCAATTAACAAATCATGGACTAACAGAGACTTGGGAGTTAGAGACCTAATATTTAATAAACCACATTTAATTTTTAAATTATGAGGAGGAACAGAGGCCAAATCATTCAATTTAGAGGCTTTATGTTTAATTTGAGTTTTACCAATATTTTGCTTTATCACTTTGGGATGCTTATACATTATATTTTTATTCACTTTGGAGGGAGCAGACAACGATTCTCTGATGGGGAAGTCAGGGGCTAAGCTGAGGGGTGGCGGATGAAGAGGAGCTGCAGAGAGGCGTGTAAGACTGCGACTCTGCTTCCTGGTCCCAACTCTGAGTAATCATGGTTTTGGAAATTTGGATAAAAAAGATGCCAGATTGTTAGATAAATGAGAAGCACCATCCAAAGTGGGATGAATGCTGTCTCGTCTCATAAGACCAGGTTTTCCCCAAAAAGAGCTCCAATTGTCAATGTAGCCCACGTCATTTTTAGGACACCACACAGACAGCCAGGATGACGAGCGGCTAAACATGTCATCACTGGTCAGTTTGGGGAGGGGCCCAGAGAATACTACAGAGGCAGACATCGTTTTTGCAAAGTCACACACCGATTCTATATTAAGTTTCATGACTTCCGACTGCCGGAGACGGATGTCATTAATGCCGGCGTGAATAACAATTGTGGAATATTTACAGTTACTTTTAGCCAGCATTTTCAAATTTGACTCGATGTCGCCTGCTCTGGCCCCAGGAATGCATTGGACTATGGCCGCTGGAGTCTCTAGGTTCACGTTTCTGACTACAGAGTCGCCAATGATCAGAGTTTTTTCCTCAGCGGGTGTGTCGCTGAGCGGGGAAAAACGATTAGAAACGTGAACAGGTTGGTGGTGAACCGGGGCTTTGCGACTAGGCTTCCTTCTCACCGTCACCCACCCAGTCTCCTCGCTGCTGAGGAGAGCCGAGGGACCGCTGACAGTGGGACCTAAGCTAGCTAGCTCCGCTGCAGCTAATGGGCATCCGTCAAGATTAACTGGCGCAGACGGTGTTTCAATGCAGCGGAGCCGGGATTCCAAATCAGACAACCTCGCCTCGAGCGCCTCAAAAAGACAACATTTATTACATTTACCGTTATCGCTAAAAGAGGCAGAGGTGTAGCTAAACATCTGACAGAGAGAGCACACCAGAGGAGGAGAAGAAAGAGAGGTAGTAGCCATAGCTAGTGGCTAGAGAGCAAACCACAACGCAAACCACACAGGCAGACAGCAAAACAGGAAGTGACGATACGTTACCACAAGGAAGTGACGATCCCAAGGAAGTGACTCTGGTGGAAGGTCTTATAAATTCACTCTTATAAATTCAAGAAATCTCTGTCAGTTTCTGTGTAAATCTGGAATCTTACTCATCACCCGATAGAGGTTTTTCAGTCACGTGACCCGCGCGCCCAGCGATGCAGCCGGCGGCCATACTGCCGGTCAAGCGCGACGCCCGCCAGGCTTGTTTACATAACAAAGATCGTGAGTATTGCAAACTTCTGAGTCTTCTGGAAGTGTGGGACAGGTTAGCTGGTAGTTTATCACTATTTATCATGTCAGAATGTGAAGCAGGTCTGAGTGAACAGACCAAACACCTCTCTGGCATCGAATTGAAGCGGTATCAGGATAAAATAGCCATTCTAGGAGGCTGTGATCCTTACACTGCACCTGGCGTGTTGTTCTCCCCCATCACAGCTGAGGATGTCACACTGCCAGACTTTGAGTTCAGTGACTTGATGATTTCTCCTGGAGACAAATTTTTAAGAAAACTATGGCGGATGATGAAATAAAGGCAGCGATGTGAAGGTTTTAAGCAGGTTTATTATCATACCGCCTTCACGAGGCTCGCCCAATGGGCAAGCCCGGAGGCTCTCCAGCAAAGGGACACAGTGTGTGTCAGCAGCAGCAGTTGAAGAGAGAGTGAGTTACAAAATCGTGCAGCATATATACCCAGTTACAAACAATACATGAAAGAGCATTCACAGCAGTTGGTATGGGCATTTGTATATGAGAGACATACATAACAATAGGTAGATTGCTGGCCTCTGCTCCAGCTGCAGGACAAAGAGGTTACAAGGCACATCTACATATTGATCTCAGTCCCTAGGTCACAGTTTAAATAACCAGAGGGAGTTGATTCATTTAAACCAACATAATCCTCTTGTCCTAACCAAGTCTCTGTAAGGGAAATTAAATCAATCTGATGATCAATTAACAGATCATGGACTAACAGAGACTTGGGAGTTAGAGACCTAATATTTAATAAACCACATTTAATTTTTAAATTATGAGGAGGAACAGAGGCCAAATCATTCAATTTAGAGGCTTTATGTTTAATTTGAGTTTTACCAATATTTTGCTTTATCACTTGGGATGCTTATACATTATATTTTTATTCACTTTGGAGGGAGCAGACAATGATTCTCTGATGGGGAAGACAGGGGCTAAGCTGAGGGGTGGCGGATGAAGAGGAGCTGCAGAGAGGCGTGTAAGACTGCGACTCTGCTTCCTGGTCCCAACTCTGAGTAGTCATGGTTTTGGAAATTTGGATAAAAAAGATGCCAGATTGTTAGATAAATGAGAAGCACCATCCAAAGTGGGATGAATGCTGTCTCGTCTCATAAGACCAGGTTTTCCCCAAAAAGAGCTCCAATTGTCAATGTAGCCCACGTCATTTGCAGGACACCACACAGACAGCCAGCGGTTCAAGGATGACGAGCGACTAAACATGTCATCACTGGTCAGATTGGGGAGGGGCCCAGAGAATACTACAGAGGCAGACATCGTTTTGGCAAAGTCACACACCGATTCTATATTAAGTTTCGTGACTTCCGACTGCCGGAGACGGATGTCATTAATGCCGGCGTGAATAACAATTGTGGAATATTTACAGTTACTTTTAGCCAGCATTTTCAAATTTGACTCGATGTCGCCTGCTCTGGCCCCAGGAATGCATGTGACTATGGCCGCTGGAGTCTCTAGGTTCACGTTTCTGACTACAGAGTCGCCAATGATCAGAGTTTTTTCCTCAGCGGGTGTGTCGCTGAGCGGGGAAAAACGATTAGAAACGTGAACAGGTTGGTGGTGAACCGGGGCTTTGCGACTAGGCTTCCTTCTTACCGTCACCCACCCAGCCGGGGAACCGGTGACGGGGGGGCTAAGCTAGCTAGCTCCGCTGCAGCTAATGGGCGTCCGTCGAGATTAACTGTCGCACACGGTGTTTCAATGCAGTGGAGCCGGGATTCCAAATCAGACAACCTCGCCTCGAGCGCCTCAAAAAGACAACATTTATTACATTTACCGTTATCACTAAAAGAGGCAGAGGTGTAGCTAAACATCTGACAGAGAGAGCACACCAGAGGAGGAGAGGAAAGAGAGGTAGTAGCCATAGCTAGTGGCTCGAGAGCTGGAGAGCAAACCACACAGGCAGACAGCAAAACAGGAAGTGACGATACATTACCACAAGGAAGTGACGATCCGGTTCAGTAAGGACAGTAAGGACAGGACGCATGAACACAATGCATGAATGGCACATTAACATCACAGTGCATGAATGGCACATTACATCACAGCAGTGCAGTGGAAAAAACCAGAAGTAGCGAGCTGACTGTCCTTAGTCTGTTGTGGGGGATATCCCAAACCGCCACACTGCTCCCCCCCAGAGGGCTCGGCAGGGGGCCGAGACCTCGATAGTGCAGCTTTGGCAGCGAGCAGGGAAAGCTCTGTGCAGGCGAAGGTGGAGGGGGGTGGGGGGTAGTAAATGCCTGCCGGGGACGGCGAAATCGTCCGGGCCGCGCAAAAATTGCTTGTTGTTCCGCGATGTCGAGAGGCTGTCCCGTTGAGCGTGCGGAGATCACAAGAAGAAAAATTAGTCTCTGACTCCTCGCGGCCATGAAGAAAAGCAGGAGCTGCAAGGCTGCGTAGCGGCTGTGAGGAAGAAAAAAAAAAAAAACAAAAGCAGAGGGACTTGGCGTGTTGACTTTAGGTGCGCGCGCAGCCCTAAAGACCTCGGGAACAGCTGACGGCTGGATTCCCTTGTGTGCCGTGGCTGAGACCCGTACAAAATCCTGTGAGCAAGCTGCATGCGTGCTTCTGGTGTGTGAGCAGCCCTGAAGGTTCTGTGTGTAGCGGCGAAGGACAGTGGCGGTCTGTGGAGCCGTTATTGTCCCGTGCGTGGTGCGCTGTCCTCATAACTCCCCGGTGCGTGTGCTGGGGCTCCGTGCGTGGGTGGGCCAGCTGGAGAGGAGACAGGGTCAGGGAGCTTAATCATCCCTGTTCAATGTGTTGGAGCAGTGAAAGGAAATAGACGATCTTTGTCCCTCGGGCTCGTGTAGATGCGTTGGAGTGGTGAGAGGGAGGAGACGATCTTTGTCACTCGCTCGGCCATGGTGCGTTCAGGTCCACGCGCTGCCTTCTCCGTCGGCCATGGAGGTCGCCGTCGTGGAGAGGGGACGAAGTGCATGCGCTCTCGTGTGGAGGAGCTGTGAGCGCGGCCGGTCCAGCGTGGATGTGCCGATCTAGGCGTGCAGATCCCACCATGAAGTTTGCTGCAGCTTTCCCAGTCGTGGGTGATGTCCTGAGAGTTCCCTGAAGCAAAAGGGAGCTGCTGCGTTCGCTTGTCGTCGGAGCATCACCGCCAGGTGCTGCGTTCGCCGGCAGCGTGGCTGTCCAAGCCAGAAGGTTGCATCGCACAAAGCGTGTGCGTATTCGGGGTCACCAGTATGGCGGATGATGAAATAAAGGCAGCGATGTGAAGGTTTGAAGCAGGTTTATTATCATACCGCCTTCACGAGGCTCGCCCAATGGGCAAGCCCGGAGGCTCTCCAGCAAAGGGACACAGTGTGTGTCAGCAGCAGCAGTTGAAGAGAGAGTGAGTTACAGAATCGTGCAGCATATATACCCAGTTACAAACAATACATGAAAGAGCATTCACAGCAGTTGGTATGGGCATTTGCATATGAGAGACATACATAACAATAGGTAGATTGCTGGCCTCTGCTCCAGCTGCAGGACAAAGAGGTTACAAGGCACATCTACATATTGATCTCAGTCCCTAGGTCACAGTAAGGACAGGACGCATGAACACAATGCATAAATGGCACATTACATCACAGCAGTGCAGCGGAAAAAACCAGAAGTAGCGAGCTGACTGCCCTTAGTCTGTTGTGGGGGATATCCCAAACCGCCACAAAACCACTATTTTCTGTTATATGTTTGTCGCTGGTCCTACCACCCCAACCTTTCGAAATAAAAGAAACAACACCTTGGGGCGTAATTCCAGTGAGGTATTTCATAGTGTTGTGGTGTTTGTACTGAGAGTAGGTTTGTGCCCTGGCTCTGAGATCACTTGGTTTCTCAATGAATATTTCGAAGCCTGTTATGCTGACACACGCATCCTGTGTCTCCTCACGAGATCCCGAGGACCCGCTCCAGTCTGCTCGCACAAGGGCTGGAGCGGAGTTCCTATGATGGCAGTATGATTTAATAAACCTGCTTAAAACCTCACATTGCTACTGCCTATTATGGCAGTGAACAGCACAACACGTCTCCGGCATGACAACAATGACAAAAATGGCGATGACAGGGCTTAGAAAACGTGTGAAAGTGGTTTGTTTACACAAGCTTGTGTACTATGCCCGCCAGCGCTTGACTGGCAGCATGGCAGCGCCGGCCTGTGACCTAGATCTGTGACGTCACATGAAAATCCCCTATTAACAATAGCATACACTACTTTAAACCACACCCATTCGAAGCAGTACATCAGGTCCGTGTGTCACGATCAGAGCACATCATAGGACAGCCTATGATGTCTACATGATGTCCTATGATGATCCTATGATACCAGGCAACATGGGACTCGAGGATCCTATGATATGTGCCAACATAGGACTTGCGATGTCGTCATATACACAATAGGACTGGCTACCTATGATGTAGGCATGAGGTCCTATGATGCCTGCCTTGATGTCTTTATGATGTCATATAGACCATCACTCACCAAAAAAGAGATACTCATCACCTGATACCAATAGAGGGGTTTCAGTCACGGGACCCGCGTGCCTAGCCACACCCACTGTGCGCCATATTGGCAGTCAAGCGTATCGCCTGCCAGGCTTGTTTACATGACAAAGATCGTGAGTGTTGCAAACTTCTTCTGGAGTCTTCTGGAAGTGTGGGACAGGTTAGCTGGTAGTTTATCACTATTTATCATGTCTGAACGTGAAGGAGGTCTGAGTGAACAGACCAAACACCTCTCTGGCATCGAATTGAAGCGGTATCAGGATAAAATAGCCATTCTAGGAGGCTGTGATCCTTACACTGCACCTGGCGTGTTGTTCTCCCCCATCACAGCTGAGGATGTCTCACTGCCAGACTTTGAGTTCAGTGACTTGATGATTTACCTGATCGTGCACCCTTCACCATACAGTCTGGAGAATTTTGAGGCTCACAAGACCAAGCGAGACTCACAAGCGAGTGTACTCTGTGGGAGTCCACAGAGTACACGCACGAGCGTGCGCTTTGCGCGATATTGTGCTTTATCATAGCGTGATTAATACATATGTCAGCTCTATCAAGTGTTGTGGGATGTCTGGTGCGTGTGTTTGGATGGGCAGCTCGGTGCTGGACGTGAGTGAGTGATGGCGTTTGCGCAGCTGAGGCGCCCCCCCCCCTCCCCGGTGTGTGTGGCGAACGGTGTGTGATTTGGTGCGGATAAGTAGAAAGAGCGAGGCCACCAGAGCAGGTAGAATTTGTTGCTGACAACAGTGCGGTATATAAATAAAGCCCCAACGCTTCAGCAAAACGGCCTGTGCTTCTGTGCACCACAAGAGTGAGATTTACTCGGGAATTGACCGCGGAGGAAGATGCATCTCCCCTGCGTCCCAAAACCACAGTTAGGAGAGGAAAGGCAGGAACAGTCAACACAAGCGTGCGATCACAGACATGTCTCATGCGCGCGCTTTGAGCGATATTGTGCTATTATCACAGCGTGATTAATACATATGTCAGCTTTATCAGGCATGCGTTACAGCACGCGATCATAGACTCCTGTCTGCCGCAGTGGTTTAGCACTGCGGCAGCACAGTTTACCCTCGGCCAGGGGATCGCGGGGATCATGAGATCGTGGGTTCGATCCCAGCCCCCGACCAACAGTGAGATGTGTGGAGTTTGCATGTTCTCCCCGTGTTGCGTGGGTTTACTCCGGGATTTCTCCGGTTTCCTCCCGCATACCAAAAACATGTAGGTTTAGGGCGCTCGCACATGCAGCGACCAGCAGCCGGTGGCTTGTCACCAGACTGCAAACCAAATCTACCTACAGGTACAAATAAGTAACAAAAAAAAAAATTCTCCTTCTGTCCACGCCTATTATGGCAGTGAACAGCACAACACGTGTCCGGCATGATAACGGCGAGAAAACAGCAATGACAGGCACCAAAACAGGTGTAGAACTGGTTTGTTTATATAGGCACATACACAGACACCTCCCGCGCTTGACCGCCAGCATGGCGGCGCCGGCCTGAGACGTAGATCCGTGACGTCACATGAAAAACCCTAATAGGACACAGCACTTGAAACCAATGGGAGTTGCCAGAAACAGGAAAGAAGAGATACTCATCACCCGATTAAGAATAGGACACACTAATTTATACCAGGATCAAATGCAGGCATCATAGGACTCGCTATGCCATCATCAAAGATCATAGGACATAAGACAGCTTCCAAGACCGAATTCAGGCATGACTCACGATCGTGACTCCCATATGACATCATCACAGATCATAGGACTCACTATGACACCATCAAAAATCAAAGGCAGGCATCACTGAATGAGTGCTGACGTGCTTGCTTATACCCTTGCTTACATCTGCTTTCTACGGTCATGCAGAAATACTTGCTTATACTTGGTTTCTATGGGCATCCACGGGTATACATGGCCATGCACGGGTATGTACTAGTTAAACAAATTTAAATATTAGACAAAGATAACACAAGTAAACACAAAATGCAGTTTTTAAATTGAAGTGTTTATTATTAAGGGTAAAGAAAAATTCAAACCTACATGGCCCTGTGTGAAAAAGTGACCGCCCTTCCCCGTTAAAACATAAATTAACTGTGGTTTATCACATCTTTGGAAAGCTATATATATTATAAAGCCATTTCTAAAGCTTTGGGACTCAAATGAACCACAGTGAGAGCCATTATCCACAAATAGCGAAAACATGGAACAGTGGTGAACCTTCCCAGGAGTGGCCGGCTGACCAAAATTACCCCAAGAGTGCAGCAACAACTCATCCAAGAAGCCACAAAAGACCCCACAACAACATCCAAAGAACTGCAGGCCTCACTTGCCACAGTCAAGGTTAGTGTTCATGACTCCACCATAAGAAAGAAACTGGCAGAGTTCCAAGACAAAAACCACTGATGAGCAAAAAGAACATAAAAGCTCATCTTGTGGTGACACTAAACACAGCGGGGAGACATTCCTCTGGGACATTCTTCTGGAACTTGCCTCACACCCAGCAGGGGCTCGGAGGAAGCAGAGGACAATTGACACATGACCAAAAGAACCACAGGAGACAGTCAGACGGGACTGAATGCATACATCTTTGTGCCAACCAATGTCATGCTAATCATGTGTATTGACCAATGGTATTAGATGACAATTGATATGCTAATGTGCGATGCATTCTCTCTGTCTGTATGACAGTATAAAAGAGTGGCTCTTCCTCATCTCTCTCTCTTAACTCTTACACTCTCAACCCATCACGACTAACCGGCTGTAGGATGTACTCATGTTAGAGTTTAAATAAAGAATCTGTGCTGACCTACGCTCGTGTCTCGCCTCCACATCCTTTCCTTTGCACCCTCTACAATCTCAGTTTTGCGAGGAAACATCTTAATGATCCCCAAGACTTTTGGGAAAATGTTCTGTGGAATGATGAGACAAAAGTAGAACTTTTTTGAAGGTGTGTGTCCCATTACATCCAGCATAAAAGTAACACAGCATTTCAGAAAAGGAACATCATACCAACAGTATAATATGGTGGTGGTAGTGTGATGGTTTGGGGCTGTTTTGCTGCTTCAGGACCTGGAAGACTTGCTGTGGTAAATGGAACCATGAATTCTACTGTCGATCAAAAAATCCTGAAGGAGAATGTCCAGCCATCTGTTTGTGACCTCAAGCTGAAGAGCACTTCAGAAAAACAAAATAAAGACTTTGGAGTGGCCTAGTCAAAGTCCTGACCTGAATCCGATTGAGATGCTCTGGCATGACCTTAAAAAGGCGGTTCATGCTCGAAAACCCTCCAGTGTGGCTGAATTATAACCATTCTGCAAAGATGAGTGGATCAAAATTCCTCCACAGCGCTGTAAAAGACTCATTGCCAGTTATCGTAAACACTTGATTGCAATTGTTGCTGCTAAGGGTGGCCCAACCAGTTATTAGGTTTAGGCGGCAATCACTTTTTCACACAGGGCCATGTAGGTTTGGATTTTTTTCCCCTTAATAATAAACACATTAATTTAAAAAATACATTTTGTGTTTACTTGTATTATCTTTGTCTAATATTTAAGTGTGACAAACACACAAAAAAATGAGAAATCAGAAAGGGAGCAAACACTTTTTAACGGTGTGGGGGACCGACTCAGTAGTTTTCCCTCAGACTGAAGAGCATGGCAGATCAAAGGTGCTGGGGGACAAGGGGAATTGTCATGGGGGATTGATATGTTAATCCAGCACCTCAGGTAGCGGAGGAGTGTTATGATATAAAAGAGAGTGCCTGCAACCTGAGTGTTTAATGCTTTTGATTCTGGTGGATGTGAGAAGGAGAAGAATAAAGTTTCCTCTGCTCTGAATGCTGGGCCTGGTTATTTCTCTCTCCATACTGGTGACCCTTGATGCACAATGGAACGCGAGGTGAACACCCCGGAGACGACCCAGACGGGAAGTACCAGCAGCGCGTGTGCCGTTTCGGACAAACTCCCAGACTTTTGGCTATATGACCCAAAGTCTTGGTTCCTTCACACCGAGGCCCAGTTCGCGCTCCGGGGAATAAGGGCAGATGACACCAGATTCTACTACGTGGTTGCAGCACT
This sequence comes from Pholidichthys leucotaenia, assembly GCA_020510985.1. Taxonomy (NCBI): domain Eukaryota; kingdom Metazoa; phylum Chordata; class Actinopteri; order Cichliformes; family Pholidichthyidae; genus Pholidichthys; species Pholidichthys leucotaenia. The sequence continues at coordinate 312,018,934 of CM035846.1, forward strand.
GGACACACGCACAACCCAGCAGGTGGCGAGCCTGTTCCAACAGCCCCCAGCCCGCGACAAATACGGTGCTCTCAAAACCGCGCTTACCCGGCGCTACACGCTCTCGGACTGTGAGAGAGTGGAGAGGCTCCTGACGCACTCTGACTTGGGTGACGGGTCGGCAGTCGAATTGATGGAGAAGATGTTGGCATTGATGGGCACAGATGACGGGCATTTCCTCTTTGCCCACCTTTTCCTCCGGAACCTCCTGACAGCAGCCAGGGCGGTCTCAGATAGCGCTCACTACCGACGCCTTGGACGTGGCCATAGGGGCGGTCGTGGAGCAGCACGTTGCCGGTTCTTGGCAGCCGCTAGCCTTTTTTAGCAGGTCTTTGCGCAACAGTGAGCATAAATACAACACGTTTGACAGAGAGTTACTGGCTCTCCACCTGGCCATACGCCACTTCCAGTTCTAGCTGGAAGGGCGCACCTTCACTGCGTTCGTGGACCACATTCCGCTAATGTAGGCGATGGCCAAGGTTTTGGAACCATGGTCGAGCTGGCAGCAGAGACAGCTGGCCGTGATCTCGGAGTTTACGACCGACATTCAGCATGTGGCCGGTAAACTCAACGTGGTGGTGGACTGCCTCTCGCGCGCATTAGTGGCCCCAGTCTGTGTGGGGATAGATTGCATGGCCATGGCCGCTGAGCAGATTGGCGATGCGGATGTTTGCACGCTCCAGTCTGGACCAACAGGGTTAAGGCTGGAGAGCAGAGTACTGCAGGATGGAGGCCCCCCCTCCCAATCTGTGATGTCTCCCTGGGCCGCCCGCGCCCAGTGGTCCCACATGCTTGGCGCCACCACGTTTTTGAGTCGGTTCACTTCCTGACGCACCCAGGAGTGCACGCGTCAGTCAAAATTTTGGGAGTGAAGTTTGTATAGCCGAGCCTGCGCAAACAGGTGAAACAGTGGGCAGCAGCCTGCGTAGCATGCCAACGAGCCAAAGTGCACAGGCACACAAAGGCCCCCTTGGAGCCATTCCATATCCCGGCTAAGCGGTTCGACCACGTTCACGTGGACCTCGTGGGCCCCCTCCTGCAATCGCAGGGGTTCACGCATCTCCTGGCAGTGGTGGACCGCACCACGCGCTGGTCTGAAGCAGTCCCGCTAGCTTCCACCGCATCTGCAGATGTGGCACGCGCTTTTTTGACAACATGGGTGGCACATTTCGGCGCCCCTTGTTGTTGAACATTTTGTTCTGTCCAACAGAGTGCGTACATTCCATTCTGCTAACACACAAGGCTGCCGTTTTCCTCTTCTTTTGTCTTCCTGCTCCTAGCTTACTTTGTCTCAGAGCAGCATTAGCAGTGGCTAAGCTAAAAACACACTGGCATGAAGCTTGTGAGCAACACTCGAAGAAAAAGTAAGTTTATTTATGAAGCGCTTTTCAGAGATATATAGGCTGCATTCAGACCAGGATAGTCTGGGGGTCTTGATTCGATTGGGTGGGGAATGGCAAGAATTTTCACACCTTCATTTGGTTTGGTTTGCATTCACACAGCACTTTACTCAAGCAGACCAAACTGTTTGGACACCATCATGCAGTTACAACAGCTGCTTGTTTGTGGTGCTGTAATAATGGTCTATAAACACTATGAGGTGCATTTTTTGAACAACTATTATAAAAATAAAAAATAGCAGCAAGTACAGAACATTTAAGCAAAAATTGAAAGTAATCATCTGTTTTTGTCGTTTGTTTTTGCTGTGTGTGCGACAAGCCATTGACTTGTTTATTTTTATGGTTTTTATTTTCCTGCTTAATATGCTGTGGTATTTGAAATAATGAAGATTTCTGTACACATTCTTCACAGCTAATGACACCTTTATTTTACTGTGAACAAACAAACAGCTGCAATCTGTAATGATGGTCTATAAACAGTATGAGGTGCATTTTTGGAACAACTGTTATAAAAAACTCCACTGTCCATATAAACCCCCGTGCCGCCATCTTGTCGCTAAGCATTTTAAAAACCCCGGTATTCTTGTGTGTAGCCACAAGCAGCTGAGAAATCTGGTCCTGAGACCAAGTACAGTGGATATAAAAAGTCTTCACACCCCTGCTCAAATGCCAGGTTTTTGTGATGTAAAAAAAAAATGAGACCAACATAAATCATTTCAAAACTTTTTCCACCATTAATGTGACCTATAACCTGTACAACCCAACTGAAAAACAGACTGAAATCTTTTAAGGGGAAAAATAAAAAACTTACAATAGCCTGATTGCATAAATATGCACACCCTCTTATAACTGGGGATGTGGCTGTGTTCAGAATTAACCAGTCACATTCAAACTCATGTTAAATAGGAGTGAGCACACACCTACCACCATTTAAAGTGCTTCTGATTAACCCCAAATAAAGTTCAGCTGTTCTAGTAGGCTTTTCCTGATGGGGTGGCTGTGGCTCTGGAGGTAGAGTAGGTTGTTCAATAACTGGATGGTTCGTGGTTCGAATCACACTCTCTCAAGATTTCCTGCCGTTGTGTCCCTGGGCAAGACTGTTTGCTCCTGGTGGGTCTGGACAGTGCCATGTTTGGCAGCTATGCTGCCATCAGTGTGTGAATGGGTGGATAGCAGGATCTGTAAAGCACTTTAGTCATCTAGAGATGAGAATAAAAGCATTATATAAGTGAATACCATTTACTATTTTGGTAGTTACAGCACAAGCCATGGTCCACAGAGAGCTTCCAAAGCATCAGAGAAATCTCATTGTTCAAAGGTATCAGTCAGGAGAAGGGTACAAAAGATTTCCAAGGCATTAAATATACCATGGAACACAGTGAACACAGTCATCATCAAGTGGAGAAAATATGGCACAACAGTGACATTACCAAGAACTGGACATCCTTCCAAAATTGATGAAAAGACGAGAGGAAAACTGGTCAGGGAGGCTGCCAAGAGGCCAAAAGCAACATTGAAGAAGCTGCAGGAATTTCTGGCAAGTACTGGCTGTTTAGTACATGTGACAACAATCCTGTCTAGGGTGGCAAGATGGAAGCTTTATATTACGAAGAAAAATATCCAGGCCCGACTACATTTTGCAACAACACATTTGAAATCTCCCAACCATATGTGGGAAAATGTGTTATGGTCCGATGAAACCAAGGTTGAGCTTTTTGGCCATAATTCCAAAAGGTATATTTGACACAAACACAGCACTGCTCATCACCAAAAGAACACCATACCTACAGTGATGCATGGTGGCCGCAGCATCATGCTTTGGGGCTATTTTTCTTCAGCTGGAACTGGGGCCTTAGTCAAGGTGGAGGGAATTATGAACAGTTCCAAATACCAGTCAGTGTTGGCACAAAACCTTCAGGCTTCTGCTAGAAAGCTGAAGATGAAGAGGAACTTCATCTTTCAGCACGACAGTGACCCAAAGCACACATCCAAATCAACAAAAGAATGGCTTCACCAGAAGAAGATTAAGGCTTTGGAATGGCCCAGCCAGAGTCCAGACTTGAATTCGATCAAATGTCTGTGGGGTGATCTGAAGAGGGCTGTGCACAGAAGATGCCCTCGCAATCTGACAGATTTGGAGCATTTTTGCAAAGAAGAGTGGGCAAATAGCAGCACAGCAATTCACCCTTGGCCATGGGATCCCTGGTTCGATCCCAGCCCCTGACCAACAGTGATCTGTGTGGAGTTTGCATGTTCTCCCCGTGTCTGAGTGGGTTTACTCCGGTTTCCTCCCACAGGCCAAAAACATGCAGGTTAGGTTAATTGGAGACTCTAAAGTGGCCCTAGGTGTGAATGTGTTTGTGAATGGTAAAGGGATAGCGCCGTACTGTGGCTGCTTCATCCATCCAGGTGGATGCCCTCAATTTCCCCTCTGGGGATCAATAAAGTATACAAAATTAAAAAAAAAAAATCAAATATTGCCACATCAAGATGTGCCACGCTGATAGACCCCTACCCAAAAAGACTGAGTGCTGTAATAAAAGCCAAAGGTGCTGCAACAAAGTATTAGTTTAAGGGTGTGCATATTTATGCAACCATGTTATTGTAAGCTATTTATTTTTTTATTTTTCCCTTTAAAAGAATTCAGTTTGTTTTTCAGTTGGGTTGTACAGGTTATAGAATACATTCATGGTGGCAAAAAATTTTGAAATGATTTATCTTGGTCTCATTTTTTTACATCACAAAAACCTGGCATTTAAACAGTTTTGTGTAGACTTTATATATCCACTTTATCTTTCAGGGCCTGCATCTCCTCGCTACTCCAAGTCTGTCTACAAGACATTTTTTAACCTTTCTCCTCAGCTTTCTCTGGTAAAAAGATTTTTTGGATCCATGAGGTTGTCTTTATTGTTATTTGCTACCCAAATTGTGCTATGGTAAACGCCACTTCCTCTTCTCATTACATGTTGCTATGGTTACACAAACGCCAAGGGGCACTTTGGCCCTTTGGTCTGCTGGATACTCCGTTTGGATTCACATGCCAAGTGAAGCACACCAGACTTCATTTGCAAGCAAACCGAGACCCACGTTTTTGAGGGGTCCAGATTTTGCTTGTTTGGTGTGCACCAGAGTTCAACGCGCGCTCAGATGGCACCATACAAGCTGAACTATCCACGGATGGTCCTTTGGTCCGGACCAAACAGTGGCAGTCTGAATGCGCCCATAGTCACCAAGCGCTGTACAATAAAATAGAATAAAAGGAATTTGAAAGACAAAAATTTTAAAAAATACAAAAACAAGTTAAAACACAAGATTAAAATAATTTAAATTTACCATTAAAAAGCAGCTGAATTAGAACTCAATGGAAAGCCTCCTTATGTGGCTCATGTATTTTTGCCTACATATGTATGAGTATAAAGTGAGATGTTTAGGATTGCATATGTGGATTGACCTCACGTCTTAGGATGGGACAATATGTCTGGACCGCCTGTGGATAACGGCAAGAGGACGGAGGTACCGGATAAGGAGCTGAAAGGACTTCCTGACCTCCTGGGGCCAGGCGGAGGACTAAGGGACTCGGGGGAGAGTTATTGTCAATGCGGGGTTTTGACAGGGATGTGTGATTCTTCCTTTGATGTTGATGTATAAATGTGGGGGTGTTTGATGCAGCTCTATCTCTTCTGTTCTTGAGAGATCGCTGGGGATGTGAAAGCTACTTTAAAACCTGAATTGAGAAATAATTCAGCCTCGTTATTTCACGCTCCCCACATTGGTGACCAGAGACGTGAGAATGCCTAGAAGCGAGTCCCCCGATCCAGACTCGTCGGAGTCTGCCCGAGCGAGTGCCGTCTCCATCAAACTTCCAGAATTCTGGCAGGATAACCCGGACTCGTGGTTCCTCCAGGCCGAGGCACAGTTCGCACTCGGGGGAATAACGGCAGATGACACTAAGTTCAACCACGTCATCGCAAAGCTCGACAACCGCACAGCTCAGTGCGTGCGGAGCCAGCAACCGCCTGCTGATGACAAATACGGCGAGCTGAAGACTGCCCTCATCCAATGCTTTACGCCCTCAGCCGAAGAGAGGGCTAGGAGACTCCTGGCTATGCACGACCGGGGCGGACGAAGGCCAGTCGACCTTATGGAGGATATGCTGCAGCTGAGGGACTCAGACAACGACGATTTCTTGTTGAAGCATCTCATCTCCCAGCGCAGATGAGAGGGACCCTGTCCAGCATGCGTTGCGTGACCCAGCAGGACTTCCGCGCGCTGGCCCGGGAGGCACAGCGGCTCCTGGACTCCTGCGGTGAGCAGACGGCTACAGCAGCAGCGGCAGACCTCGGTGCGGCGTCCGGGAGCAGCGAATGGCCGGAGACAGCAGAACCAACCCCACCAACAATGGCAGCGGCGCGTTCCCGACGCAGCGGGGGAGATGGCCTCTGCTTTTATCATCGGCGTTTCGCAGAGAAGGCGCACAGATGTGTGCCGCCGTGCAACTTCAAGAGCTCAGGAAACTCCAGGACCGGGAGTCGTTAGCAGCCTCGGCTCTCGGAGAATGGAATAAGCTGCTCTACATCACAGATGCGAGTTCTGGGCGACACTTCCTCGTGGACACCGGGGCCCAAGTGAGTTTCATCACCCCGACCTATGCTGACCGGCTGGCAGGCCCCCGGGGCAACGGGGCAATGGCGGCGAACGGCTCGAGCATCGACACCTTTGGAGAGAGGACTCTGTTTCTGTCCTTACACGGCCGCACTTATGAATGGACTTTTATTATAGCGGCGGTGAGTTTCAACATGTTAGGTGCTGATTTTCTGTGCTCACATGGTTTGTTAGTTGATCTTGCCAATAGGCGGCTGGTAAATGCACTCTCTTTTTATTCAATCCCTTGTGCAGCTCGAGTGTCCCTGCCACCAGTGCAGACCAACGTCGCCACAGCAGGCGGTAAGTTTAACACACTCCTCACCCAGTTTCCAGCGCTCACAGTTCCCACATTTTCGGCAACAGTTGCGAAACACGGGGTGGAGCATTTTATCACTACAGCTGGCCCCTCCGTCTTTTTGAAAGCTCGGCGCTTGGATGCTGCTAAGCTCTCCATAGCGCGCGAGGAGTTCGCCAGCCTGGAAAGGCTGGGCATTATTCGCCGTTCGAAGAGCCCATGGGCCTCGCCGCTGCATATGGTCCCTAAAGCTGACGGCTCGTGGAGACCTTGCGGCGATTACCGCAGATTAACGCCACAGCGCATGACCGCTACCCAATCCCACACATTCAGGATTTTTCGGTGCATCTAGCAGGGGCGCGCATTTTTTCTAAAATAGACCTGGTTCGCGGCTACCATCAAGTTCCAGTCCGGCCTGAGGACATTCCAAAAACAGCGGTAATAACCCCTTTTGGACTTTTTGAGTTTTTGCGCATGCTATTTGGTCTTAAAGGCACTGCACAAACCTTCCAACGTATGATGGATGCCGTGTTACGCGATCTCCCTTTTGTGTTTGTCTACCTCGACGACATTTTAGTCGCCAGCACTTCCGAGGAGGAACACGAAAAACACCTCACTGCGGTTTTTCGGAGGTTGGGAGAGCATGGGTTAATAATTAATCCAGCCAAGTGCCAGTTTGGCGTGGCGCAGATTGATTTTTTGGGGCACCACGTTTCCCCAGAAGGGGCAGTTCCGCTACCGGACAAGGTGCGCGCAGTGGCAGATTTTCCCCGACCACAAACGGTCAAATCATTACAGGAATTTTTAGGAATGGTAAATTTTTATAACCGTTTCCTACCCCACGCAGCGCAGCTCATGCAACCATTATATGCCGCGCTTAAAAAGCAAAAACCCTCCAATACGATCAAGTGGTCCCCGGAGCGGGAGCGCGCATTCGCAGAGGTTAAAAAAGCCCTTGTTGACGCTACGCTTCTAGCTCACCCAGACCCAACGGCCCGCATAGCGCTCACCACTGACGCATCAGATTTGGCCATAGGGGCGGTTGTGGAACAGCAGGTTGCCGGGGTTTGGCAGCCGCTGGCCTTTTTCAGCAGATCCTTGCACGGGGCCGAGCGGAAATACAGCACGTTTGACAGGGAGCTGTTAGCGCTCCACTTAGCCATTCGCCATTTCCAGTTCTGGCTGGAAGGTCGGCGTTTCACCGCGTTTGTCGACCACAAGCCGCTCACTTTTGCGATGGCCAAAATTTCAGAACCTTGGTCGGGCCGGCAGCAGAGCCAGCTGGCCGCAATTTCGGAGTTTACTACTGATATTCAGCACGTAGCGGGTAAACTCAATGTAGTGGCAGACTGCCTCTCTCGCGCGGTGACAGCACCAGTCCGCGCGGAGGTAGATTATACTACCGCAGCCGCAGGGCAAAATAGCAGCGCGGAAGCGCACGCGGCCCCAGTTCACGTGGGGATAGATTATGCAGCCATGGCGGCGGAACAGAGTAGAGATGCGGACGTGTGCGCGCTCCAGTCTGGAACAACAGGGTTAAGGCTGGAGAGTAGGAGTTTGCAAACCGGTATGCCCCCTCTAATCTGCGATATCTCTACTGGGCGACCGCGCCCGGTGGTACCGGCCGCTTGGCGCCGCCACATTTTTGACTCGGTTCACTCCCTGGCACACCCAGGGGTGCGCGCTTCGGTGAAAATGGTAGCGGAGAAGTTTGTTTGGCCGAGCCTGCGCAAGCACGTGAAAGAGTGGGCAAGAACCTGCATGGCTTGCCAGCAGGCCAAAATTCACAAGCACACAAAAGCGCCCTTTGAACCGTTCCACATTCCAGCCAAGAGGTTCGATCATGTGCATGTCGACCTCGTGGGCCCCCTACCGTCGTCGCAGGGGTTCACACATCTTTTGACAATATTGGACCGAACCACACGCTGGCCGGAAGTGGTCCCACTAGCATCGACCATGGCTGCAGAGGTGGCAGAGGTGGCTCGCGCTTTTTTGACGGCCTGGGTAGCACGTTTCGGGGTCCCGTCGGATATTACGTCCGACAGAGGGCCTCAATTTGTCTCTGAGCTTTGGTCAGCGATGGCCAGCAGCTTAGGGGCGACACTTCACCGCACTACTGCGTATCACCCCCAGGCTAATGGTTTATGCGAGCGTTTTCATAGGTCCTTGAAGGCAGCCCTCAGAGCGTCGCTTACGGATGCAGATTGGGTAAACAAACTACCATGGGTTTTAATGGGGTTGCGTGCTGCGCCCAAGGAGGATTTAAATGCCTCCCCAGCGGAGTTAGTTTTTGCACAACCTCTCAGGCTGCCCGGTGAGTTTCTACCAGAGCACCCGGAGCCCGGGCGTCCCCCGGCTCTGGGGACACTGAGTGGCACGGGAGCAGACATGCTCCTGGGCCCCGTTCATCACACCTCTCCGCGTGTTTTTATTCCCAAAGCTTTAAAAAATGCCGAGTTTGTTTTTGTCAGGCACGAGGCTTCACGATCAGGCCTCCGCCCGCCATATGATGGCCCATTTAGAGTGCTGGAAACGGGTGATAAGCATTTTGTGCTAGATTTGGGGGACAGAAAGGAAACAATTAGTATTGACAGACTAAAGCCTGCTTTTGTGATGAACGACGAGTCTGTACGGGTATCGAGGGCTCCTCGACGTGGCAGACCCCCCCAGGGAACAGGTCCTGGAATCCCCACAGGGATCAAATAACCATTCTCTTCCTCAGTCGGCAGATTCTTTGCAGGACAGCGCCGCAGGGACGGCGAGGCCTGCTTACAGCAGATTTGGAAGACGTTTGAAGCCCAGACGACGTACTGACTGATGTGTGATTTGATCATGTTGTGTAAATCATGCTGTTGATGTTGTCATATTTTGTGAACTATGAGATATTGTCCATTCTTCAACGTTTGGGGGGGGGGTTTATGTGGCTCATGTATTTTTGCCTACATATGTATGAGTATAAAGTGAGATGCTTAGGATTGCATATGTGGATTGACCTCACGTCTTAGGATGGGACAATAAGTCTGGACCGCCTGTGGATAACGGCAAGAGGACGGAGGTACCGGATAAGGAGCTGAAAGGACTTCCTGACCTCCTGGGGCCAGGTGGAGGACTAAGGGACTCGGGGGAGAGTTATTGTCAATGCGGGGTTTTGACAGGGATGTGTGATTCTTCCTTTGATGTTGATGTATAAATGTGGGGGTTTTGATGCAGCTCTCTCTCTTCTGTTCTTGAGAGATCGCTGGGGATGTGAAAGCTACATTAAAACCTGAATTGAGAAATAATTCAGCCTCGTTATTTCACGCTCCCCACACTTAAACAAAAAAGATTTCATCTGCTTTTTAAAAGAATCCACAGAGTCAGATAAACGTAGCTGGGGTGGGATTCTAACCCAAACAACAGTCCACCGTCCTCCCTGTGTGCAGAGGCGTGTGTCTGCAGAAAATGAAGCCCTGAGAATATTATATGAAAGAGATGTCTGTGGCGGCATGAAATAATAGGCAGCGAACTGGGAGTTTTTGAGGGAGTTTATTAACCATACCGCCATCACGAGAACTCACTCCAGCCCTGTACAGGCGGGCTGGAGCGGGTCCTCAGGCTCTCATGAGGAGACACAGAATGCGTGTTGTCAGAAGCAGTGGTCAGAGAGAGGGTGAGTTACAGAGCATATGCAGTTTTTATACCCCACTACAGACAATGCATTCACAGCAGTAGGTATGGACATTTGCATTTGAGAGTCACACATAACAATAGGAAGATTACTGGCCGGAATTCGCCTCTGCTCCGGAGCTGTAGGACAAAAGAGGTTACAAGGCACATCTACATATTGTTATCAGTCCATAGATCACACTGCTATGTTAATTGCTCCCGCTGAGCGCTCTGCTTGTCCGTGGCTGTTGTGGGGTTACCCATATGTCAACAGTTTTACTTCAGGACATGATTTAAGGTGGAAAAAATTTGAAAACTATGGCAATACTCAATATCACAATATTGTGATTATCATTGAATCACGATAGGATTGTATCGTGACTCAAGTATCACGATTTGAACTGAATCATGAGGTCTCTCACAATTCCCACCCCTATCCCTCATACAAATCCAGTCATTTTGCCTGGATTGAACCTGATACTGGTGCAGCATATCGGATCGGCCCATCTCTAATTTATACCGATATTCTAATGGATGAGATGATATGGCACATGCCTGCTGCATCCTGTTGTTTTAAGCCCTATAAACATGCAAGCTGTGCTGTCTTTGTATGAATTAGATGCTCCGGACATACAGAGGTCACACTGCTATTATGAAAATAAACAGATTGCTGAACCATGCATCATATCCGTCTGCATTCATATGTTTGTCTAATGTGTGTAATTTCCTAGAACACTACCTTTACCTTTCCTTTTGACTTCTTTTGAAAGTCTTGAAACATAATTACAACAGAGCTATTGGAATGGATTGCACAGAATTTCATCAATAGTTTTCTTTTTTAATTTCGTAGTTTTCTTTCTCATCTGCAAAGGTAGCTGTGACATCTGCGCTGATGAAGTGATCAAACGATGAGCGTCTCATTTGCTGTGATCACAGGGACATGCTTTCCCAAGCCAGGTCTCCTGACTTCTGTCTCCATTTTATCTTCTTTGTTTGTATTTCAGTGTCTCATTCTTCTTCCTCCGTCTGTTCTTGTGTAATTTGACATGGAGATGCTCGTTATGGTAGATCAAAGACAGCCATCTGTGGTCTGTCAGCCTCACTGAGACAGAGTGGGAGGGGCGACTGGAAGATCTATAGCATGCATATATCAGAGAGGGACAAACAGATGATGAGAAAGTCGTACATGAACAACATATGACAGAGTGTAAAAAAGAAAACTAAGACCGGCACAGAGAAGGCGTGCTATGTAGCCGTCAGAGTGTAGCTCACCAATCAAAAATCCACCCTGTGGAAGGGGTCGGTCATCTTTTTACCTTTTGCAGCTGCTTTGAACCTGCTGTGAAAATCCCCCAAAACACTGTCAGGTTTGGGTTTACAATCCAAACTGTTCAATCCTGTACAATCCTGTTGCAATCCTGGAATTTCCCCATTGTGGGACTAATAAAGGCTTATCTTATCTTATCTTATGCTAATCTTATGCGGATGCTAAAAATTTGCTTTGCATTTGGTCTACATGCACCATCAAAATAATTGTAAATGAGCTTTCTTTTTGAATCAACATAGATTGTTGGGGATTGATGGGGAATGGCTCTAAACATGAAATATCAAATAAATGCCATCTGTAACACAGGGATAAAGTCATTGCTGTGGCTCGTATATTAGACACAAACTGGTTGCTGTTTAAAACATTTAATTCCATTTATCCCTTTATTTTTGTGTTAGTTTCTACTGCTGAAAATAGAAAATGAATCCTGCTGACGGCTCTCACGTGAGTGAGGATTCATGTGAGAGTACAGCCACATGAGAGTCCTCTGGTAGACCTTTTGCAAGTTTCACACGTGAAAAGGCATTATATTTTAAAATACATTTTATTTTATTTAATCAATATTGAATCTTTCTAATGAAAATTGATTGAAATTAGAAAATTGATAACATAAACCCAGTCCAACTTGTATAGAAGATCTTATGAATATCTCAAAACCTTAAAAGCACAAAGGAAACGAACATTCACAAAGGAACAGAACCATTCACAAAGGATTGATACTATCTCCTCTCCTAGTTTTGCAATAGACGGGAGGCCAAGGTTCTTGGTGCGGATAGCCCTTTATTTTGACTGTGTGGGGACTGTTAGCGGAATTCCTGTACTGGCTGTGATACCAGTCCTTTAATGGATAGGCCTTAGAAGGAGCTACACATTTTGTTTTCATGCTGCTGTGCTTGTTTCTTACTGTTTAACTTTTGATATATTTGAACAAAAACAGACTTAATAAGAATGTTCTGATTTTTATGACACAAAAGGATGTGTAGTTGCAACACAACAAACTTCCAACATCCATATGCAGCAGAAATTCAGAAAGCCTTTCAAGTGTTGCCCTGCTAAGTGTAAATGTACAAGATGTTGTATGACAAGGAAATAACTGCCTAATGATTAAGGACACACATTACATGGATTAAACTGGAATGGACAGGACAGGACACTGTAGGAACATAATGCTACAAGCCCATTATTACACGGGACAAGACACTGCAGAGGACAGGACATAAAGTGATCCAACAATCTCTAGAGAGATAAAAGAGATGAGAATGACAGAGTGAGGGACGGGATGAGAGAGTCGTGGAGAGGACAAAAGAATGAGTGAAGGAGGGATGAAATAGGAGGAAAACTCCACTCAGACAGGCCCTATCCCTCAAAGTAATGATGATGTCTTAGTTGGTTAAAAAGCAGTGCTAAATATTGGACGTGTTGAATATCTAGGAGAGCTGGCTCAGTGAGATGGATGGGTTCTTAAGTGACAACATCTTGATAGATATGTTGGCACAGGAGCTGAGCATGACGTTTACTGTAAGAGGAGAGCTTGAAATATGACAGTAGGAAGGAAACACAGGTGGGGGGGGTGGAGGAAGTGGAGGCTGCTAACATTCACTTCCTTATTCTCATTCACACTAAAAGGAAAGGCTTTAATCACTGTAAAGGCACTTCTAAAAACATTGAATGATCGTTGAGAAATCTGGCTGTTTTTTTAATGATCTCTGAATAATCTCCACACATGTAAAAGGGGGTAAAACAGCACTAGAAACCTGTCAAAAATGTGTGTGTGTGTGTGTGTGTGTGTGTGTGTGTGTGTGTGTGTGCGCGACACACACACACACATGGCATATGAGCCCCCACGGTCCCTGAGGTCCTCTGGCACTGGCCTTTTATTTATCCCTACTGTCAGAACATACACCCATGGTGAAGCGGCTGTTAGTTACTACGGCCCACATCTGTGGGACAGCCTGCTGGAGAATATCAGCTGCCGAGAATGTTTTTAAAAGCAGGCTCAACACCTACTATTTTAACTTAGCTTTTGATTAGTTTCCTATTGTAATTGTCTTAATTTATGATTTTAAACCTATTTTATGTCACAATTACTTATCTTACTGCAAATTAGTAATACTTATGAATATATGTCTGTTTGACTGTATTAAAGTGTTATTCTTCTAGTCATTTTAACTGCCTAGTCTTTTTATCAGCAAATTATATTATTATTTATATTATTATATTTATATTATTATTTATCAATGATTTATCAATTATTATTTATCAATGACTGGGTTTTCTCAGAAAGTAGGAAATTCTACTCATTACCTCCACCATACATTGGACCTTGTTCTGACATATGGCATAGAAATAGAAAATCTTGTAGTGTCTCCTCATAACCCTGTACTGTCAGACCATTGTCTGTTAACCTTTGATTTTACTATTTCTGACTATTTGGCTCCTAAAGAAAAATATTATTACAGTAGATGCCTCTCAAATGATGCTGTTACCAAATTTATGCAGATTGTTTCCTCTATGCCATGTGTCAACACAACGGAAATAAGCTATAGACAGCTTGCTCCTTCTGTAATTGATAACATGGTGGATAGTGTTTCAGCTTCTCTGCATCAGACTCTAAAAAGAAAAAGTCTAATTAGAGTCTGATTAGACTCTAGAAAAAGTCTAATCAGAGATTTCTAACTCCTTGGTTCAACACAGAAACTCGTAGCTTAAAACAGAAGACTCGTCAATTAGAAAGAAAATGGCGCTCCACTAATTTAAATGAAATCTATTTAGCTTGGAGAAATCATCTTTTAATTTATAAAAATTCTCTTAGAAAAGCTAGAACGAGTTATTACTCTGCATTAATAGAAGAGAACAAGAATAATCCCAGGTTTCTTTTCAGTACTGTAGCCAGGTTGACAAAGAGTCAGGACTCTGTCAATCCTAGCATTCCCTTAGAGCTTACTAGTCAGGACTTTATGAACTTTTTCAATAATAAAATTTCATCCATCAGAGATAAAATCAATCAGATTCTTCCCACAGTTAACTTAAATACTGTAACTACTACAACTCCTTCTATTGATGTCTGTCTTGATGAGTTTACTCCAATCGACCTTTGTGAGTTAGACAAAATAGTTTCCTCATCCAATCCTTCAACTTGTCTTTTAGACCCTATTCCTACCAGGTTATTTAAAGAAGTCTTCCCACTTATTGGTAGCCTTATTCTTCATATAATCAATTCTTCATTAACTTTAGGCCATGTACCGCAGGCTTTTAAAACGGCTGTAATTAAACCCTTACTCAAAAAGCCAACGCTAGATCCAGGAGCTTTAGCTAACTATAGACCAATCTCTAATCTCCCTTTCATTTCAAAAATCTTAGAAAGAGTTGTTGCTACGCAATTATTTGACCACCTGCAGGAAATGGTTTACTTGAAGAGTTTCAATCTGGGTTTAGAATCCATCATAGTACTGAAACAGCCTTAGCGAAGGTCACTAACGACCTCCTCATTGCATCTGATAATGGACTAGTTTCTGTACTTGTCCTTTTAGACCTTAGTGCAGCTTTTGATACTATCGATCATAATATTCTACTTGATAGATTAGAACACTATGTTGGACTTAATGGAACTTCGTTGCAGTGGTTTAGATCTTATTTATCTGATAGGTTCCAGTTTGTTCATGTAAATAATGAGTTTTCTTTCAACTCAAAGCTTAGTCATGGAGTTCCACAGGGATCTGTGCTAGGCCCTACTCTTTTTAGTTTATATATGCTTCCGTTAGGCAACATTATTAGAAAGCACTGTATACATTTTCATTGTTATGCTGATGACACACAATTATACCTGTCAATGAAGCCAGATGATAGTAATCAATTAGCTAAGTTAGAAGCCTGTCTTAAGGAAATCAAAGCTTGGATGACTTGTAATTTTCTGCTATTAAATTCAAATAAGACTGAAGTCATTCTTGTTGGTCCAAAAAACCTTAGAAATTCCTTTCCAAATCAAACTTTCAGTTTGGATGCGGTTACTCTTTCTCTTAATAGCTCTGTGAGGAACCTTGGAGTTATTTTTGATCAGGATTTGTCCTTCAATTCACATATTAAATTTGTTTCTAAGACTGCCTTCTATCATTTGCGTAATATTGCCAAGATTAGGAGCATCTTGTCTCAGAGTGATGCTGAGAAACTGATCCACGCTTTTGTTAGCTCGAGATTAGATTATTGTAATTCTTTATTATCAGGCTGTCCTAAAACATCTTTAAAAAGTCTTCAGCTGATCCAAAATGCTGCAGCAAGAGTTTTAACAGGTACTAGAAAGAGAGATCATATCTCTCCGGTTCTGGCCTCCCTTCATTGGCTTCCCATAGAGTTTAGAATTAAGTTTAAAATCCTTCTTCTTACTTACAAAGCTCTAAACAATCAGGCTCCTTTTTATTTAAAAGATCTGATACTACCGTATTATCCTAACAGAGCACTACGCTCCCAAAATGCAGGATTACTTGTAATACCTAGAATCTCCAAAAGTACAATGGGAGGCAGAGCCTTCAGTTATCAAGCTCCTCTCCTGTGGAATCAGCTGCCAATCTGGATTCGGGAGTCAGACTCGATCTCTGTTTTTAAGAATAGGGCTAAAACCTACCTTTTTGATATAGCCTACAATTAGGGAGGGATCATGTGTTTCTGAATCCTCCCTTAGTTATGCTGCTAATAGGTTTAGTCAGCCGGGGGACCTCCAGTAATGCACTGGGCCTCACTCCTTTTCTCACTCTCTATGAAATATTTTTTTTGCTGGTCATTAACATTTGTTTGTTCTCTCCCATAGATTGAGTCCCCATCGTGCTGTTTGCTCTCTACATGTCTGTTCTTTTCTTCTTCTCTATCCCCTCACCCCCCAGCCAGTCGCAGCAGATGACTGCCCCTCCCTGAGCCTGGTTCTGCTGGAGGTTTCTTCCTGTTAAAAGGGAGTTTTTCTTCTCCACTGTCACCAAGTGCTTGCTCACAGGGGATCGCCTGATTGCTGGGGTCTTTCTGCAACTGTGGGGGTTCCCCCTACAGTTGATAGTGCTATGAGATGACTGTTGTTGTGAAATGGCGCTATATAAATAAAGTTGAATTGAATTGAATGACTTTTTTTTTTATCACCCTGTCCAAGCTCTGCCGTTTCCTCATGGGGAGCACTCCCATAGGCAGTTGTGTCTGTTTTCTGGATGCAGGATGCTGGCCTGTGGCTGCCCTGGTCTACCCGGCTGAGGGGATTGTACGCTGTGGTACCACACCTGCAGTGTCGACTCCTCAGATTGGCCTTGGGCAGTCTCAAAGGGGGTGTTCCCATAGCCGTGAACATGGCACTTTCCCTGCTGGTAATGGCTCTCTAGTGATGGTGCTTCCACACTTGGATCCTCAATGCCCAGCCATAAGCCTTAAGTTTTACACTGACAAAAGTTTCTTTGTGTGTGTGTGTGTGGGGGGGGGGGGGGGTAATTATGTTTTATTTCAATGTGTGAAGCACTTTGTATTGTATCTTTTTGTTTGAAAAGTGCTATATAAATAAAGCTTTGATGTACACTACCGTTCAAAAGTTTGGGGTCACTTAGAAATTTCCTTATTTTTGAAAGAAAAGCACTTTTTTTCAATGAAGATAACTTTAAACTAATCAGAAATACACTCCATACATTGCTAATGTGGTAAATGACTATTCTAGCTGCAAATGTCTGGTTTTTGGTGCAATATCTACATAGGTGTATAGAGGCCCATTTCCAGCAACTATCACTCCAGTGTTCTAATGGTACAATGTGTTTGCTCATTGCATCAGAAGGCTAATGGATGATTAGAAAACCCTTGTGCAATCATGTTAGGTCTGCAATGCTGTAATTACTGCAAATGGAGGATTCTTTGACGAAAGCAAAGTTTGAAGGAAAAAATTATTATTTCAAATACAAATCATTATTTCTAACCTTGTCAATGTCTTGACTATATTTTCTATTCATTTTACAACTCATGGTGGTAAATAAGTGTGACTTTTCATGGAAAACACAAAATAATTGTCTGGGTGACCCCAAACTTTTGAACGGTAGTGTATATCAGTCCCACCAGGATTTTGCAATGTTGTGATCGCACCAATTCACATGAAATCAGCCAATCATCGCCATTATTGCACGACCATGCAACTTTGTCCAATCACCGCAACTTTCCCGCAATTTTGGCCAATCCTCGTCAACTTCCGCCAATTTTACCAATCAAATTTGTCTAACTGGCGCTGAAACGAGCAGTCTAACCAATCAAATGCATCGCTGCACCCCATTCACTTCCGTGTTTACAGTGAGTAATGACTTTATACAGCCGTGGACAAAATTGTTGGTACCCCTCTGTTAATGAAAGAAAAACCCACAATGGTCACAGAAATAACTTGAATCTGACAAAAGTGGTAATAAATAAAAATTCTATGAAAATTAACCAATGAAAATCAGACAATGCTTTTGAATTGTGGTTCAACAGAATTATTTTAAAAAACAAACTCATGAAACAGGCCTGGACAAAAATGGTGGTACCCCTAGAAAAGATGGAAAATAATGTGACCATAGGGACATGTTCAACCAAGATGTGTCCTCTAATTAACATCACAGGTGTCTACAAACTTGTAATCAGTCAGTCGGCCTATTTAAAGGGTGACAAGTAGTCACTGTGCTGTTTGGTGACATGGTGTGTACCACACTAAACATGGACCAGAGGAAGCAAAGGAAAGAGTTGTCTCAGGAGATTAGAAAGAAAATGACAGACAAGCATGTTAAAGGTAAAGGCTATAAGACCATCTCCAAGCAGCTTGATGTTCCTGTGACTACAGTTGCACATATTATTCAGAAATTTAAGATCCACGGGACTGGAGCCAACCTCCCTGGACGTGGCTGAAGGAGGAGACGGATAATACGAATGTTAACAAAAGAGCCCAGAACAACCTCTAAACACATTCATGGTGAACTCCAAGGTCAAGGTACATCAGAATCAGAATCAGATTTATTGCCATTGTTCATGTAGTACACAAACTAGGAATTTGTCTCGGTGCAATGCTGCAACATTAAACATGATAAAAATAAAGATAGAAATAAAAAACTATACATGCAATAAAATGTAGAATATGAATGAGTATTACTAGTCAAGCAATTTTTAAATATATTAGCGAGCAGCAGATATTGTGGAGTACCACATAGTGCAGTCGGTAATGCAAAAAGAAAACAGTGATGATTGACATGAGTCTGGTTGAGCTGCTGTACATAGTGCACGAGAGTCTAATAAGTCACTTAGTGTTCAGCAGTCTGATGGCAGAGGGGAAGAAGCTGTTCATGTGATGGGAGGTTTTAGTCTGAATGGACCGAAGTCTTCTACCTGAGGGGAGGGGGGCAAACAGTACGTGACCAGGGTGTGAGGGATCGGCTATGATCTGGCCTGCACGCCTCCGGGTCCTGGAGATGTACAGGTCCTGGAGGGATGGGAGCTTGCAACCGATCACCTTCTCAGCAGCGCGCCCAACGCGCTGCAGCCTTAGTCTGTCCCTGGCAGTGGCTCCTTCGTACCACACGGTTATGGAGGTGGTGAGGATGGACTTGATGATGGCCGTGTAGAACTGCACCAACATCTTGGTGGGTAGTTTGAGCTTCCTCAGCTGCCGCAGGAAGAACATCCTCTGCTGTGCCTTTTTGATGAGGGAGCTGATGGTCGGCTCCCACTTGAGGTCCCAGGTGATGGTGGTGCCCAGGAAGCGGAAGTAATCTGCAGTGGTGATGGGAGAGCCTGTGAGGGTAAGGGGGGGCAGAGGGGTTGTGACTTTCCTGAAGTCCACGATCATCTCCACTGTCTTCAGAGCGTTCAGCTGCAGGTTGTTGTGGCTGCATCAGGACGCCAGCTGGGCCACCTCACTCCTGTAGACGGACTCGTCGCCGTTGGAGATGAGCCCGATGAGGGTGGTGTCGTCCGCAAACTTGATCAGCTTGACAGACTGGTGGCTGGAGGTGCAGGAGTTGGTATACAGGGAGAAGAGTAGGGGGGAAAGTACACAGCCCTGGGGTGATCCGGTGCTGATGCTAACAGAGTCTGAGACAGTCTTACCCAGCCGCACATGCTGCCTCCAATCCGTCAGGAAGTCGGTGATCCACCTGCAGAGGGAGTCAAGCACGTTGAGCAGGGACAGCTTGTCCTGGAGCAGAGCGGGGCGGATGGTGTACATCAGTGTCAGATCGCACCATCCGTCGTTGTTTGAGCCAAAGTGGACTTCATGGGAGACGACCAACGAGGACACCACTGTTGAAAGCAAATCATAAAAAAGCCAGAATGGAATTTGCCAAACTGCATGTTAACAAGCCACAAAGCTTCTGGGAGAATGTCCTATGGACAGACGAGACAAAACTGGAACTTTTTGGCAAGGCACATCAGCTCTATGTTCGCAGACGCAAAAATGAAGCATAGCAAGATAAGAACACTGTCCTTACTGTGAAACATGGAGGAGGTTCTGTTATGTTCTGGGGCTGCTTTGCTGCATCTGGCACAGGGTGTCTTCAATCTGTGCAGGGTACAATTAAATCTCAAGACTATCAAGGTATTCTAGAGAGAAATGTGCTGCCCAGTGTCAGACAGCTTGGTCTCAGTCGCAGGTCATGGGTCTTGCAACAGGATAATGACTCAAAACACACAGCTAAAAACACCCAAGAATGGCTAAGAGCCAAACATTGGACTATTCTAAAGTGGCCTTCTATGAGCCCTGATCTAAATCCTATTTAACATCTGTGGAAGGAGCTGAAACATGCCGTCTGGAGAAGGCACCCTTCAAACCTGAGACAAATGGAGCAGTTTGCTCATGAGGAGTGGGCCAAAATACCTGCTGAGAGGTGCAGAAGTCTCATTGACAGTTACAGAAATCGTTTGATTGCAGTGATTGCCTCAAAAGGTTGTGCAACAAAATACTAAGTTAAGGGTACCATCATTTTTGTCCAGCCCTGTTTCATGAGTTTGTTTTTTAAAATAATTCTGTTGAACCACAATTCAAAAGCATTGTCTGATTTTCATCGGTTAATTTTCATAGAATTTTTATTTATTACCACTTTTGTCAGATTCAAGTTATTTCTGTGACCATTGTGGGTTTTTCTTTCATTAACAGAGGGGTACCAACAATTTTGTCCACGTGTATAGTTTACAGTGAGTAACGGAGCACATCAGCAAACAGAGTGTGTGATTTAAAAAAACACTCACCAGCGAGGTTTTCAACACCGTCCGTTCCTCCATCTCCCCCAGCCTGCCCGTGGACGCCTCCCCACATCTCCGTCCTGACCGCGTGTACGAAGCGCTGGGTTTGTGTTGAAAAACATGCACCTGCTCCAAAAGCACCCTGTCACGGGAGCGCACGTGAGGAGAGTCAACTACACTACAGCCAGTGTTTGAACATTTATACATCTTTCGAGGTAAAATCATTGCTACATCTGGTCAATGAGCTTTAAAACTGTGAATCTCCGGTCTGGATGGACAAACGCCTCCCTGGCCGTCCTGCTGTAAATGAAAGATGTGTGTGTGTGTGTGTGTGTGTGTGTGTGTGTGTGTGTGTGTGTGTGTGTGTGTGTGTGTGTGTGTGTGTGTGTGTGTGTGTGAAGATCAACATGCAGCAGACAGAAAGCTAGGCGTGGAAAGAGAGAGACTATTCTCTGTATTTTTTTTTTTTTTTCAGAGAAACACAGACTCCAATAGTCAATACAGAGCAACAGAATAAATTATTTTTTCCTCTCCGCACAGTACCGAGTGGTTGGGAACCGTAGGGAGTTTTTAAATGAAGGTGCTGCCAATAATTTCCAAATCTCTACTCTGTAACATGCATTCAGTGCAGTTTAGCAGTTGTAATGGATATTGTGTCAATGTTTGTATTTGCAGTTGCACAAGAGTTTTTTCTGTATAGCAGAAGTTTCTGCTGAATTTACAAATCACTATAATAGGAAATTGTTGACAATTCTGTGCTTGTCTTGTATTGTTATATAGAATACCACTGCAGGAAACTGGAAAAAAAACATCTGCTTTAACATTTGGAATTCTTCCCACAACTTTTAGTGCAAAAAACACTCTAAAAACATTGCAACTTTAATCACAACTTTTTTAAAAAGCTCCCATGAATTCAGGCTTTTTGGCCCGCAACAATCATAAAAACATCCTGCGAAATCCTGAAGGGACTGATATATATATATATATATATATATATATATATATGATATCTATATCTATCTGTGTGTGTGTGTGTGTATACTGTATATATACAGTATATATATATATATATATATACATATATATATATATATATATCTTTGGTAGCCCCACAAACTCTCAGTGATCCCTCAACTATCTCTCCTGGTGTCTCAGTGGTCTCTCCTGGTTCAGTTCAGTTCAACTTTATTTGTATAGTGCCTTATCACAACAAAAATCTCAATGCACCAGAAATATAATCACAAATCATAAGCAATTCAGAGAAAAACCCCACCAATGATCCCCTATGAACGACCAAAAGGCAACAGTGGGAAGGAAAAAGTCCCTTCTCTCCTATCACAAATTGGTTGAAAAAACGTTGAAAAGAAGGCTTTGCCAACCGTCTAAAAAACATACGGATTTGGCTGAAAAGTGAAAGATGAAAATCTGTCTTTTTAAGGTCGTTGAAAAGGCATTTTTATATAGACGTTTCTGTATGGTCTAAATTTAGTTGAAAAATGAAGATGGAAAGCTGCCTTTTTAAAAGAAACATGACTGACATCCTGATCCTTTCAGTTGTGTATGGTGGGGCATCTACATCAGCATCTCTGAGCAACAGACAGAGTCCATCCTGGACAGATCACCAGTCCGTCACAGCACCTGATATCCCCAAACAGTCTCCCATCCCTGTAAGGTAGACCCTGCTTATCTCTCAAGATCAAACAAGACCAGGGTATCTGGGGACACCCAGAGCCCAAGGTGTGGATGTCAATAAAAACAGAGAGAGAAATTTGTAGCACGTACTTGTATTCAAATCGTGCTTTTTAAGTGTACAGCACAATAGCACTAGCACTGGTTTCAGATTGTTCCAGATATTATATAACAAGCATTACATCAAATGTCAAACTTTTAAAAAAGCTGTTAAAAATCTGCATTTTTATAAAGCGCTTTTAACAAAGACTCCAGTGGCTGTAAAGGTATATCTGGCTTTTGAAAGGCAGACCCTCACCACCTTCACTAAATGACCAAAATTATTTTGAGGATAAATTTGGGCCAAATCCTGTGGACTAAACAGCTCAGTAATTGGACCATTTTTTGCCTAATTTTCAACAACTTTTTTCTGATTAAATATGGTCTGTGGTAGATGGACTAACACAGCCTGATTTTCAATGTCTGTTTGTGGGCTAAATTAAGGCGTGGACCGACGGACCTGATTTAGCCCAAAATAAAACGTCTAAGTTACGGTTTGTGCTGGGGGGGGGGGGGGGGGAGAGAATATAGTTTAGTTTAGTTTAATGTTTATTTGAAAGGAACATAACATACTAATGAACATTAATACAAATGTACTGTAAGTATGCCAGATTTAGCAATACTGCTGATTTGCATCTGTAGTCGCCCAGCGGGTCACAAAAACACACAAACAGTCACACACGACAAGGAGATGTCCAATGAAACTGTACAAAGTGGATAAGCTCAAGTGCAAGAGTTCAGGTGCTACAAAACAAGACATTCAAATGTCACACACGTGAAGTGCTGTGGATGCAAACACACACACATGCACCCAAGCACCTCACAGCAACAACAAACAGTATCAAACAAGAGGCGGGGCATTCTATATGTGTAACACAGGGGCACATGTATATACAGTGGTGTGAAAAAGTGTTTGCCCCCTTCCTGATTTCTCTTTTTTTCTATGTTTGTCACACTTAAATGTTTCAGATCATCAAACAAATTTAAATATTAGACAAAGATAACACAAGTAAACACAAAATGCAGTTTTTAAATGAAGGTGTTTATTATTATGGGGGGAAAAAATTCCCAACCTACATGGCCCTGTGTGAAAAAGTGATTGCCGCCAAAACCTAATAACTGGTTGGGCCACCCTTAGCAGCAATAACTGCAATGAAGCATCTGCGATAACTGGCAATGAGTTTCAGGAAATCAGGAAGAAATCAGGAAGGGGCAAACACTTTTTCACACCACTGTATCAGAATCAGAATCAGCTTTATTGGCAAGTATATTTACAAGTAAACATACGAGGAATTTGACTTGACATTGGGCGCGCACGTTAGGCGCATCCAATGACGCGGCAGCCATGTAAGGCGCCTGTCATACAGTGGGGGTAAAGAGGGGAAGGGGGGGGAGGAAAACACAATAGGCAGAGAGAAAAAACATAGTTAATCAGAATAACGCTCGTATAAGCTCATATAAAGCTCAAATGAGCCAAATTTTGATTACACAGAAAAAAACCCTCTATGCACAATTAGCAGACGATAGATCACACATTAACAAAGCAGGAGAATTGAGAGAGTCAGTGTAAGTATATTTGTGTCAGTTTACGTGTATCAGTCATTCATGTAATGTTGAATGCAGTGTAATGTAGGTGTGCCATTGCTAGTGAACAGCAGAGGGCATCCTCTGGCAACGGATAGATATTATTCAGTCATGTGTTCTATAGTCCAGACACATGATAACGCTGTCCTTGGAGCTCTGTCTGCTGAAACAACAACAATTGTCGAATGTTTGGGTAAGCCACTTCTCCAGCCTTATCTTCATCGAGGAGGAATGTAAACAAGGGCACCAAAACACAAGGTCAAATCTGCACAGTGCACTCAGAGAATAGAATTTCCCTCTCTTCGATTCTGTGCTTCATAATTTCATACAGGCTTGAATCATGCTTTAGATCATTCTCTGGAGAGCACTCAGCGATCCCCAGATGTTATCCACCTACCGAAACATAGGTAAACATGTCCAAGAGAGTCCGTTCTCTCTTCAATGCATGCCAGGTGGTAAATTCCATGTTAATCCTATTTGCCGCTGACAGTCAGTGCTCCCCCCAGCTGGACGAATTGTTGAATTTGTTGAGGGAGCTACGCCGGGGTCCGCATTTGATTAGCTCACCCAAATATAATTTCGATACACCAGGAACTCCAGGGGCCAAACAGAAAATCCTGTGATCATTTCAATCTTCAGTCGAATCACACAGACACATGAATTCCAATGCCATGAGTCTTCCATGGGTTCCCCCTGACCCGATTTTCTTCTTTTAAAGTGGTGACAATCGCATATAAGCCGCTTTTCCAGATCCATAATTTCCATTTGGATTAAGATTCAGCCAGAAGAAGAGCGAAAGACAGACATCGCAAGCAGGGAATAGAGAGGAAAGGAAAAGTGACTGCTCTCTCTAGAAGCCGGAAGTGAATTGTATGCATATGGTGCAGAGCAACCACTAGTTATGGGTACAGTTTTGGTTTTTTAAAATCCAATTTTTACAGTGCGTCTTTAAAGTGTTTAGTGTGGTCCGTTCTCTGATTGCAGGTGGTATATTATTCCAGATCTTGGTGCTCCTCACTGATAGCACAGGTTGAGCAAATGTGGTGTGTCTGTGGGGGACCTCACTGCCTCCTCTGGTGGTTTCTTTGGTGGTTGTACTGGTGACAGTCCTCAGTTTGACATATTCTCCCGGGCGGGGTGGTACATAGCCATTTAATATTTTATAAATTGAACAGACAGATTTGAGAGTTTTATAATTTTCAAAGGAGAAAAGATTGTATTGCTTGTAGATGTGACAACAATGACATGTGGGATCTTTCTTATCAAAGATTTTTATGGCTTTTTTGTACAATGATTCAGTGGGTTTGATTATTGTTACATATAGGAAGAACCCTCCAGAAGAACCAGCTCAGGGAGGGGCAGTCGTCTGCCATGACTTTTTTTTTTTGTTTGCTTTTTTTTGGGGGGTAGAGAAAAAAGAAAAAAAGAAGAGACGTATTATTCATGCAAATAACAACAATGCACAGGCAGAGCAACATTCGTACAGATATTTTTTTTTTTGTTACTTATTTGTACCCGTAGGTAGACTTGGTTTGCAGTCTGGTGACAAGCCACCGGCTGCTGGTCGCTGCGTGCGCGAGCGCCCTAAACCTACATGTTTTTGGTGTGCGGGAGGAAACCGGAGAAATCCCGGAGTAAACCCGCGAAACACGGGGAGAACATGCAAACTCCACACAGCTCACTGTTGGTCGGGGGCTGGGATCGAACCCACGATCTCATGATCCCCGCGGTCCCCCGGCTGAGGGTAAAACTGTGCTGCCACAGTGCTATTTATTTATTTATTTAGCGAATGCAAAGTCCTTAAGCCAAGCAGTTGCCTCCTGGTTTGCTGTATGGAGGGTGTGTAATCCTCCTTCCAGTCTTTGGAGCGGGCAAGCCTCTATGATGTGTTCCATTGTTTGCTCCTCTCCACATGCGCACAGTGGGCTAGGGCTACTGCCCCATCTGTAAAGGCTGGCCAAGCAGGGGCCATGTCCAGTCCTGAAGCGATTGAGTGTAGACCACTGTCTCCTTGGGAGGTTGGTGCCCGGGACCTGTTGGTTGGGGTTTATCACCAGCTGTTTGTTTGGGACCTCCTTGGTCTCCCATTCCTCTTGCCAAGCTGTCTGGATGGTAAAGTCAGCTGGGGGAGGGTTTTTCCAAATCGGCCGTCTGGATGAAAGTCGGGCAGTGGGTGGAGTGTAGATATCTGCATGGATTGGTAAGTGAGGAGAATCTTTAACTTTTTGGAGCATCCTTTGAGTTAATGCTGCTCGCCGGATGTGTGGAGGGGCTATGTTTGACAGTACAGAGAGCCAGGGGAGTGGTGTTGAGCGGATTGTTCCAGTTATAGTTCTCATGGTTGTGTTGAGCTGGGTGTCTACATGGTGTGTGTAAGATGACCTGGACCAGACAGGGGCACAATATTCTGCTACAGAGTATGAAAGGGCCAGTGCTGAGGTGCGCAGGGTGGAGACTGCCGCCCCCCATTTTGCACCAGCGAGCTTGCAGAGCAGGTTGTTTCGTACCTTCACCTTAGCAGCCGTCCCCTTTAGATGTTCCTTGAAGGATAAGGTCCTATCAAGGGTCACTCCAAGATAAGTTGGAGTAAGCCACAGTGCTGCCACAGTGCTAAACCACTGCGCCACCGTGCAGCCCATATGACGTGCAATGTTGCATCAAAGCTAGGTTAATCTGGGATTACAGCACTTTTAATGGCTTTTTTCAGTCTTATTAAAGTAGCTGGTCTCTTAGTGATCTCTCAAGGATCTTTCAAAGATCTTTATAGATCGCCATGAAAATCATATCTCGCAGTGATCTCGCAAACATTTACACAGAAATGGTTTTTGAGGCTTTAGGATATTGTTGAGAGATTCGGTCAATTTTTGATCTCTCAATGGTCACCGAACCATCTCCGTCTGTGTAAAGGGGCTCTTACCAAATGTAGGTGTTTATTTTTCATTGGTTTTCTTTCTGCCTGTTTTTCTTATGCAATAATCCTTTAGGTTAAAAAACCCATGCTGTAATGACATTAAGTTTGTGTGGCAAGAATTTTTTTTATGCATAATGGCTCTGAGGACAAATTGATTGCCTCATTTTAAATATGTGGTCCCAACAGAAGGAATAAAATAATTATTACAGAATATAAAGATGTGAGGAAAAACTTTATTTGTGTTTAATATTGTGTGTTTCTGGGAGTGAGAAAGCCAGGAGGTTGTATCTGAAAATGTGTCCATTCATCACCTTTAGACTGCTCTTACCCACGGAGGGTTATTTTGTGTGATGGGACTCAACCGGCTCTCCTCCCCAACCACTCCAATAAGTGTTTTTCAATTACTGCTGTCAGCCAGTAATCATCTTGTGATGAATAGTCTGATATCCAGCCTTTATATTCATCTGCCTTCTTTGTTATGTCGCTTCTAGACAAAACACTACACTCGTGTGTTTTTGTGTGTGAGTAGAGGGAGCACTAATGATATATATATATATATATATATATATATATATATATATATATATACAAAGTCTACAAGATTAAGCAAATGGTTAATTGAATTTAGTTTTCCTTATTTATTTTTACACAACAAAAATTAATAGAAGTGTGGCTTTTGTGAACAATTAAAGTATCCTCTGTCATAAGAGAAAGCCAGATTTTTTTAAAATCAAATATTAATGATCATTACTCATTTTGGATAATTATTGCATGTAATTTCATTTTTCTGTGTTCCATGGAAAAGTGATGATGATGAAATAAATGTAAAAAAAATTAAAACAAATGTGGCCAAACATGGCTGTTAGAAGCATTATGTAAATACAGCATTATGCAGAAATCGTGTAATTGCACTTAACAAGTCCATGTACAGCAGACAGGACAAAACACTGATTTTAATATAAGTGGGTCATTATAGTGACACCAGAATGGTTAAACATTAATGCTGGAAACACTTAGGAAGGCTATTGTGAAGAAAATGATAAAATGTAAATGTATCTTTTATGCACAAATATGGGCAATATTAAAAACTCTTAAGCTTGTATGAAGTACAGTGGCTTGGTTTGATCATGTTTTATGAAGTTATAGGAAACTTTTCTTAAGATATGTGTTCCTGTTTATACGTTGGGGTCATTCAGATGTGACTGACTTTAAACTCTGAGATGCTGACGTCATGGATGAATAGTTCCTGTTATTATCATTTCTAGATATCCACTCAAGAGTGAATGGATAGCACCCTTCACTAGTGCACTGTGGTCGCAACAAATAGGTGGGAGTGTTACCATCCAGTACTTCATTCTGTTCTTTTCTGTTAGCTCCATGGTATATCCGCGGGGAGAATGGCGATGGCCACAATTTTTAAGCATCTTACTATTTTTTGTACCAAACCATATATTTTCTCTCATTTTTAGCGGCGACTGGTTGTATGAAATGCACTTAAATGCCTCCAGGAGGTGGCACGAAGCCACCATGTCCATAAAAACCAAATAAACCAAAGATATGAAAGTGAATGTTGTGTTGCTCTGCAAAAATGATCTAGTGGAGGAGCAATGGCACTAGTGGGAGAACTATGCAAAACCATGCACAAACAGTTCTGAAACTGAACACGAACAAGCTCCTTCCCCTGGAGTCCGGAACATACTCTGGCGGGTAAAGCTGTTATGTTACAGCTAACTTCACAATTGTGGAGTCATTTGAGAATGAACTTCAAATCATTGTTGAAGTGAAGGTATGATAAGGTAAGGTAAAAGCGTAGTATACTGTATAGTGGTTAGTACTACTGCCTCATAGTAAGAAAGTTGTGGGTTCATATCCACCAGCCAGCAGGGTCTCTCTGTATGGAGGTTGCAGGTCCTCCCCACGCTTAAGTGGGTTTAATCCAGGTGCTCCGGTTTCCTCCCACATTCAAAAACATGCAAGTTAGCTTAACTGGAGAGGTGTGAATTATGAAGGGGCTGGTGTGGATGCCCTTCAGTCTCCTTCCGGGATTAATAAAGTATAACAAACAAGAAAACCTATACAGTATATATTGCTGCCTATAAAGTTTCTTCAACACAATTTTATGAGTGCCTAATGACAAAATCAGCATTTAGATGATAGCCGCTACAGCCTGATAAAGTCAAATATCTTGGAGATGCACACCTAATTTCTTCTGTAAATGGTGTAAGTACACCATCATCACTTCTATCAACAAAAAAGGAAGATGGTGTCTGTTGTGAGTTGAGCAGGATTGTCTGTTTTGTGAAATGGAGGAAGCAGGAGCTCCTCTGTCCATCTTATCACTGACAGGAAGATGAGCCAGCATTGTTCATGCCTTAGTCTTGATGCTGTGACAGCTACAGTACAATGTCCATTCAGTGTTAAACATTATTGCTTGAACTTTCTTGAGATGCCCATCCCTCTTTCAAGAAACCTCAGGCATCCCATTAAGAGGCTGGCATGGGTGTTTTCATCTTAAGTTAGTGGTTTTGTCAGTAAGAAATTGTGGTTTATATCTTGTTTTGCACAATGACAGGGAATTTGTGTTAGCTCATTGATGTAATATTTCTGAAATTAGAACCAGTATTGTGGTAGTTGAGATCGATGTTGAGACCACATTTTCAAAGGCTCAGTCTTGTATTGGTAAATGGCCTTCACTTATATAGCGCTTTTTCTCAACTTTAGATGACCTAAGCACTTTACAGATCCTGCTATCCACACATTCACACACTGATGGCGGCAGAGCTGCCATACACCGGCGCTGACCTCACCCACCAGGAGCAACTGGGGGTTTGCTGTCTTGCTCACGGACACTTTGACATGCAGACAAATCGGGAATCGAACCCCTGACCCTTCGATCAGTAGGTGGCCACACTACACCTGTGCCACAGCCGTCCCCGTATTGGAATTAAAGTCACTGGTCCCAGGGTGGGCATTGCTACGACCTCCTAACCCCCCTTTTTTGGTATGTTTTGTAGCACCCCCCCCCCACACACACACACACACAACCAGGGCCCATGTTGAGACCTTCATAGAAACAGCAATTGTTTCTTGTGTTTTTTTCTCTGTTTTTCTTTTTCTCTCTGTGTCCCCACCTCCGTCACCCCCACCCCCTCGATCACTTCATATCCCTTCAATTTTCCCCCCCATTCCCATTCCACGTTCAGCATAATTAAGACAATTTAAATAAAATATTAAACTTATTAGACCTGAGTGGTGGTCTAGTTTGTAGAGCATCTGCCCCCCAACTGGGAGGTTGTGGGTTCAAATCCTGGCTGGGTCATACCAAAGACCACAAAAAAAAATGGCACTTTCTGGCTTGGTGCTCAGCATAATAGAATGGGGAAAGTTAACGCACAGAGCTACCAGAGGACTGCCCCCCTCCCCCACCCACTGTAGCTTTCACTACTTACAGTAGCTGCGTGGCCTGGGGTCAGTGAAATGGAGATCGGCACTGCCCCATACACCACATGATGTGGAAGGGATTAAGAGAATTAGTTATTATGCAGCAAGAGGACTCTATAAATACTATGAGCAGAGCTCCTCTCAGCAAAGGAAATCTGTTTGACACAATAAGGTAAGCAGATATTTATTCTGCTTGCCAAGCTGGTGGGCAGGACACAAAAAGGAATCAGAGTCATTTTCATTGTCATCACCCTGACAGGTGGATGGGCAGTGGTGGCATCAACACCTACTTTGTGAAAGCGATAATGAGAGAAAGAAATGATGTATGTTTTTCAAATTGATGCCACAGTTCTATCTGAAAAATCTGGGACAATTTTGATTTTGGGTGACTTTGCACAAAACCCTTGTCTTGCTCTTGTCTTGGTCTCGGTCAGTGTGGTCTTGACTGCCCACTGCCAATAGTACAACAAAAATGTCGGTAATATTGGATAGATCTATCTTTCCCTTTTAGTGAAACATTGGAGGTATGTGAGAATGATTAAGTTTATGTCTGCATTCAGAAAAATGATGGGCATTATGATATTTTTCTCACTCATAAGGGTATGAACAGAAATGGAAGGAACTGAGTATTTGAGTGAAGATTAAAAAAACACCCCCTCCAGTTTCAGATGTATATACAGTATAGGAACCATGCAGCCACACAAACATTACGTGCAAACAAATACAGTCTTTTCTTCTGCTGTAGCTACATGACGTCTCCAAGAAAACAATAAAATGGAATACATGTGCAGGCATGAGGAAGGACTCCCTACCCCCCCTTCCCCTCCGGTTTTCTCTCCCCTCTCCATCTATCACATCCAGCGGGTACCACAGGCCACTGACCAAGCCTGTCCTCCCGTCATTAGCCCCACGTTCTCCCCACGCGATCCGTGTGGCTACCCCTGTCTCCTCTCTCCAGCCCGACACCCCATAATAATATCTCTTTCAACCTTCACACCGTGATAAATAGGAGTGCACAGAACAAAAGGGATGGTGGAAGAGGAGGAAGTGGGAGAGAGCAGAGGGGTGAAGAGTAAGAGAATTAGGGGGTAAAGAAAGAAAAAGGGGGACGCTGATGCCCTAGCACTGTATATATTTCCTTTGTGTAGTTCTCACAAGTTTTTTACTTGCATGTCTTTTGTCTCCTGTATAGTTCATGATTGTGATATAAAATGACAAAATTAATATAGACTTTCATTATGGAATCCTCTTGTATCATTTGACTGGTAACAAATATAATACTAAAAAAAGACAAAATAGAACAAACACTGTCCATATGATGACATTAGACCAAAAGTATTTGGAATAGAATAGGCTTTACTGCCATTGTACAGTTATACAGTACAACTACTTAGGTGCATATGCCATCTTGTTTATTGCCTGGCTGTCAGATTTCATTTCTCCCACTTCCTTTTTTTCCTTTCTAAATGTACCACCATCACCACAGAACCTAAAATCGTAAGTATATCGGAATATAGACATATTTTAATATGGAGCTTTATTTTCATTTATCACGTTACACTGAGGCAGCTCAAATTAGTCATTGGACATAAGGCAGTGTGTGAAAGTTTTTCAGAATATTTGCAAAGAAAATATCAATTCAGTGTTGATGCTTGACAATTTGGCTGTGCAAGTAGTCAAAAAAGAACCAAGAAGCACACTATTTAAATTTGCTTAGTAATGTGCAACAATAAGAGTCTCGGTGGACCATGATGTTTGCAGACGACATTGTGATCTGTAGTGAGAGTAGGGAGCAGGTGGAAGAGAACCTGGAGAGGTGTAGGTATGCTTTGGAGAGAAGAAGAATGAAAGTCAGTAGAAGCAAGACAGAATACATGAGTGTGAATAAGAAGGAGGCAGGTGTAATGGTGAAGATCCAGAGGTAGTGAAGGTAGATGAGTTTAAATATCTGGGGTCAGCCATTCAAAGCAATGGAAAATACACAAGAGGTGAAGAAGAGAGTGCAGGCAGGGTGGAGTGGGTGGAGACGAGTGTCAGGGGTGATTTGTGACAGAATCAATCAATCAATCAATCAATCAACTTTATTTATAAAGCACTTTAAAAGCAACACTCGCTACACAAAGTGCTGTACAGCAAGAGAACATAAGAGCAGGGCACTAACACAAAGAGCGCTAACACAAGAACCACAGTAAAAAAAAAAAATAATAAATTCATAAATAAAATAAAAAGTAAAATAAATAAAAATCCAGTTCATTCAATAAAATCAATGTCTCATACTGGGTCGAAGGCCAGGGAGTAAAAATGTGTTTTAAGACATGGTTTAAAAATGGACAGTGAAGGTGCTTGTCTGATGTCCAGGGGTAAATCGTTCCATAACCTGGGCGCCATGATCGAAAAGGCTCTGTCCCCTCAGAGTAGCAGCAAGAGTGAAAGGGAAGATTTATAAGATGGCAGTGAGACCTGCGATGATCAGAATCAGAATCAGAATCAGGTTTATTGCCATTGTTCATGTAGTACACAAACTAGGAATTTGTCTCGGTACAATGCTGCAACATTAAACATGATAAGATAACAGAAATAAACTATACATGTAATAAAGTGTAGGATAAGATTAAGTGATACTGGTCAACAGTTAAAATATATATTAGCCAGCAGCAGATACTGTGGAGAACTATATAGTGCAGTCGGTAATGCAGGAAGAAAACAGTGATGATTGACATGAGTCTGGTTGAGCTGCTGTACATGGTGCACGAGAGTCACTTAGTGTTCAGCAGTCTAATGGCAGAGGGGAAGAAGCTGTTCATGTGACGGGAGGTTTTAGTCTGGATGGACCGAAGTCTTCTACCAGAGGGGAGGGGGGCAAACAGTACGTGACCAGGGTGTGAGGGATCGGCTATGATCCGGCCAGCACGCCTCCGGGTCCTGGAGATGTACAGATCCTGGAGAGATGGGAGCTTGCAGCCGATCACCTTCTCAGCAGTGCGCACGACGCGCTGCAGCCTTAGTCTGTCCCTGGCAGTGGCTCCTGCGTACCACACGGTTATGGAGGTGGTGAGGATGGACTCGATGATGGCTGTGTAGAACTGCACTAACATCTTGGTGGGTAGCTTGAGCTTCCTCAGCTGCCGCAGGAAGAACATCCTCTGATGGGCTTTTTTGATGAGTGAGCTGATGGTCAGCTCCCATTTGAGGTCCCTGGTGATGGTAGTGCCTAGGAAGCGGAAGGAATCAGCAGTGGTGATGGGAGAGCCTGAGAGGGTGAGGGGGGGCAGAGGAGTAGTGACTTTCCTGAAGTCTACAATCATCTCCACTGTCTTCAGAGCGTTCAGCTGCAGGTTGTTATTGCTGCACCAGGACGCCAGCTGGGCCACCTCTCTCCTGTAGGCGGACTCGTCGCCGTTGGAGATGAGCCCGATGAGGGTGGTGTCGTCCGCAAACTTGATCAACTTGACAGACTGGTGGCTGGAGGTGCAGGAGTTGGTGTAAAGGGAGAAGAGTAGGGGGGAAAGTACACAGCCCTGGGGTGATCCGGTGCTGATGCTAGTATAGTCTGAGACAGTCTTTCCCAGCCGCACATGCTGCCTCCGGTCCGTCAGGAAGTCGATGATCCACCTGCAGAGGGAGTCAGGCACGTTGAGCAGGGACAGCTTGTCCCGGAGCAGAGCGGGGCGGATGGTGTTGAATGCGGAGCTGAAGTCCACAAACAGGATCCTGGCGTAGGTTCCCGGGGAGTCCAGGTGCTGCAGGATGGAGTGGAGGGCCAGGTTGACTGCATCGTCTACAGACCTGTTGGCTCGGTAGGCAAACTGCAGCGGGTCCAGGAGAGGGGTGGTGATGGACTTGAGGTGGGACAGGACCAGGCGCTCAAAGGACTTCATGACTACAGAGGTGAGCGCTACAGGTCTGTAGTCATTAAGTCCAGTGATCCGTGGCTTCTTGGGGACAGGGATGATGGTGGAGGATTTGAGGCAGGATGGCACGTGGCATAACTTAAGGGAGGTGTTAAAAATGTCTGTGAATACAGGAGCCAGCTGTTTCGCACAGAGTCTCAGGGTGGAGGGAGACACGCCGTCTGGGCCGGGGGCCTTGCGCGGGTTCAGTCTGGAGAACTGTTTGAGCACATCCTGCTCACTGATGATAAGGGGAGGGGGGGAGGAGGGGGGGGGGGGGCCTTAAATGAAGTAGGGAATGTGGAGGCTGTGGAGCTGGAGGGAGGGGGGGAGTTGGACACAGATGACGAGATGTCAAAACGGGCATAGTGTTGGGACAGTCTCTGACAAAGGGCTTTGTCATCCTGACCTTTAGGAGCCTTAGGTCGACAGTTGGTGATTTGCCTCAGTCCTCTCCACACGGAAGCCGAATCATTAGCAGTGAACTGCTGCTGGAGTCTCTCTGAGTACACAGATTTAGCCCTCTTCAGCTCTCTGTTAAACCGGTATTTAACCTCCCTGTAGCAGTCCCTGTCTCCACTTTTCAGCGCTGCTTCCTTCTCCTTCCTGATCTGTCTGAGCTTAGCTGTGAACCAGGGTTTGTCATTAGAGTAACTCACCCTGGTGCGTGATGGAAGAATGTTCTCTTCACAAAAGTGGATATATGAGTTCACAGTGTCCGTGTACTCATCCAGATCATGCGTGGCTCCTTTAAGCATGCCCCAGTCAGATATTTCCATGCACGTTTCCAGCTTCTCCTCAGCATCACTGGTCCGTATCTTCGTAGTGCTCACAACAGGTTTAGTGAGCTTCAATCTCTGTCTGTATGTGGGAATGAGGTGAACCATCACGTGATCAGATAATCCCAGCGCAGCTCGAGGGACAGCGCGATATGCGTCTTTCACTGTGGTGTAACAGTGATCCAGTGTGTTTAATCCTCTGGTGGGGCATTTAATAAACTGTTTGTAGCGGGGGAGATCGTGGCTCAGATTGCACTGATTAAAGTCGCCAGCCACAATAATCAGCGAGTCTGGAAAACTCCGCTCTGTGTGTTGAATGTGATCCGCGAGCACGCGCTGAGCTTCGCGCGTGTCCGCGTCGGGAGGGGCGTACACAGCGATCATTATGAAAGAAGCAAACTCCCGCGGGGAATAGAAGGGCTTGCAATTGATAACAAGAAATTCCAAGGCAGGTGAACAGTGTTTGGAAATTACCGTTACATCAGAGCACCAGATGCAGTTGATGTAGAAGCAGACTCCGCCTCCTGTGGTCTTGCCGGAAAGCTCTGTGTCACGATCAGCACGGACGAGCTGGAAGCCGTCGAGGCGCAGCGCGCTGTCCGGTATATTTTCCCGGAGCCAGGTCTCAGTAAAGCAGAGGACAGCTGAGGAGGCGAGGTCCTTAAAACGCATCAGCAGTCTCAGTTCATCCACCTTGTTAGAGAGAGAGTTGGTATTGGACAGAAATATGCCAGGCAGCGCCGTTCGCGAGCCTCTCCTGCGAAGTCGCACGAGAGCGCCCGCTCGTCTACCTCTCTTCCGCCGTCTCACTTTCCGAGCCAAACAATAAACCAGATCGGCGGCAGGGGCTAGAAAAACTGGGAGGAGGTCCGTGGGGGTGAAAGTCCTGATATTTAAAAGTTCTTCACGGGTATAAGTGCAAGCAGACACACAATTGACAAACAAAAACAAACAAAGAGCGCAGCGAAGCACCATGTCGACCGCTGTGGGCGCCATCTTGGATCGAACTACTTGGATCGATGTATGGTTTAGAGACTGTGGCGCTGACAAAAAGACAGGAGATGGAGCTGGAGGTGGCAATAGGAGTGACGAGGAGGGACAGGATCAGAAATGACTATACAGTTTGGCCCAGAAATATTTGGACAGTGACACAATCTTCATGATTTGGGCTCTGCATGCCACCACCTTGGATTTGAAATGAAACAACTACAACGGAAATGAAGTGCAGACTTTAAGGTTTAATTCAAGGGGTTGAACAAAAATATATGATTAAACATGTAGGAATTGTAGCTATTTTTATACAAACGCTCCTCATTTCAGGGGCTCAAAAGTAATTGGCCAAATAAACATAATCCTAAGTAAAATGTTACTTTTCAATATTTTGTTGAGAATCCTTTGCAGACAATGACTGCCTGAAGTCTGGAACCCATGGACATCACCAAATGCTGGGTTTCCTCCTTTGTGATGCTTTGCCAGGCCTTTACTGCAGCTGTCTTCAGTTGTTGCTTGTTTGTGGGTCTTTCTGCCTTAAGTTTTGTCTTGAGCAAGTGAAATGCATGCTCGATTGGGTTGAGATCTGGTGATTGACTCGGCCATTGCAGAATATTCCACTTCATTGCTTTAAAAAACTCCTGGGTTGATTTTGCAGTATGTTTTGGATCATTGGTGAAGCGCCGTCCAATCAACTTTGCTGCATTTGGCTGAATCTGAGCAGAAAGTATATCCCTATACACTTCAGAATTCATCCGGCTGCTTCTGTCTTTTGTCACATCATCAATAAACACAAGTGACCCAGTGCCACTGGAAGCCATGCATGCCCATGCCATCACACTGCCTCCACCATGTTTTACAGAAGATGTAGTGCTTTGGATCATGAGCTGTTCCAATTCTTCTCCAAACTTTCTTCTTCCCATCATTCTGATACAGGTTGATCTTAGTCTAATCTGTCCAAAGAATGCTGTTCCAGAACTGGGCTGGCTTCTTCAGGTGTTTTTTGGCAAAGTCAATTCTGGCCTTTCTATTTTTGAGGCTGATTCATGGTTTGCACCTTGTGGTGAATCCTCTGTATTTACTCTCATGAAGTCTTCTCTTTATGGTAGACTTAGATACTGATACACCTACTTCCTGGAGAGTGTTCTTCACTTGAGTGGATGTTGTGAAGGGGTTGTTCTTCACCATGGAAAGGATTCTGTGATCATCCACCACTGTTGTCTTCCGTGGACGTCCAGGCCTTTTTGAGTTCCCAAGCTCACCAGTGCACTCTTTTTTTCTCAGAATGTACCAAACTGTTGATTTGGCCACTCCTAACATTTCTGCTATCTCTCTGATGGATTTCTTCTTTTTTTTCAGCCTCAGGATGGTCTGTTTCACCTCCATTGAGAGCTCCTTTGACCGCATGTTGTGTGTTCACAGCAACAGCTTCCAAATGCAAACGCCACACCTGGAATCAACTCCAGACCTTTTAACTGCTTAATTGATGACAGGTTAACGAGGGAAGAGCCCATGCAGCCTTGTTATTTTTTTTTTTTTTTGCAGCCTTCTGAGTCAATTGTCCAAATACTTTTGGTCCTTTTAAAAAGAGGCGGCTACGTATTAAAGAGCTGTAATTCCTAAACCCTTGCTCCAATTTGGATGTGAATACTCTCAAATTACAGCTGAGAGTCTACACTTTAAGCCCACAGTGATTATATAATTGTATCCTGAATATGTTTTCGTAAACAGCTAAAATAACAAAATTTGTGTCACTGTCCAAATATTTTTGGGCCTAACTGTATCAGAGGGACAGCCCTGGTTGAGCAGTTTGGAGATAAAGTAAGAGAGGCAAGACTGAGATGGTTTGGACATGTGCAGAGGAGAGATAGTGGAGATATTGGACGAAGGATGTTGAAGATGGATCTGCCAGGCAGGAGGAAAAGAGGAAGCCCACAGAGAAGATTCATGGATGTAGTGAAGGAGGACATGGAGAGGGTTGGTGTTACAGAGGAAGATGAAGGGATAGGGTGAGATGGAGGCAGATGATCCGCTGTGGAGACCCCTGAAGGGAGGAAGAAGAAGAAGAAGAAATAATGTGCAAAGAAAAGTTGAAAATGAGGTATATTTTCATTGGCAATGACAACTTCAAAACAACATTGTCTCTATATTTAAGTGAAGGTAAATGTTTTAACGCTTCATGCCAGTTTAAACAAAAATGAAATATAAGCTACTGTTTTCACCCTTTTCCTTTCCCCAGTTAATTTTTGTGTTGAACATCGAAAGCTGAGAATTTCTTAAATATTTATCCATCCATCCATCTTCTTCCGCTTAATCCTTTTCAGGTCATGGGGGGCTGGAGCCTATCCCAGCATAGACTTACAAGCTTTTAAGTTGAATACACTCAAGTTTTCATCATACATTAGTTAATTTTTTTAAAGCAACTGGTTTCCTCAAATTTTTTAAGTAAAGTCCACTTATCAAACAACAACAAATCCGTTCCCACCAAGACCATACGGCGTCACTCAAACAACAAACCCTGGATCAACCCTGAGATAAAAACACTTCTGAGAGAGAAGAAGAGGATCTTCAGGTCGGGGAACAGGGAGATGCTGAAGTCCGTACAGAGGGAGCTGAGGAGAAAGATCAGAGTAGGCAAGGACAGCTTCAGGAAGAAGATGGAGGACAAGCTGCAACAGAGCGACATCAGCGGGGTCTGGAGAAACCTCAAAACCATCTCTGGGCTCCAGAATACCTCCCCCCAGGCCACGGGGGGCAGGGAGTGGGCGAACAACCTGAATCTGTTTTTCAATAGGTTTGACCAACCGCCCTCCCCCCTGTCTGCACAACAACCACTGCTGCCTCTAAAGAAATCAAGTCCTGCTGCCCACTACCCACTCCACCAACACCCCCCCACTCCCAACACACAGCCCCCCATCCTGACCCTGACCAGGACCCAGGTGAGGACGGAGCTGAGGAAGATCAAGGCGAGGAAGGCGTCGGGACCGGACGGCATCAGCGCAAAGCTCCTCAAGTCCTGTGCAGACCAGCTGTGTGGGATTGTGACGTATATCTTCAACCTGAGCCTGAAACTGGGGAGGGTACCACAGCTGTGGAAAACATCTTGTGTGGTACCTGTACCAAAAACTTCCCACCCCAAAGACCTGAACAGCTACAGACCGGTGGCCTTGACGTCCCACTTGATGAAGACCCTGGAGAGACTGCTCCTTGCTCACCTCCGCCCCCTGGTGGAACCAGCGATGGATCCACTCCAGTTCGCCTACCAGCATGGCATTGGGGTGGAGGATGCGGTGATCTTCCTCCTTCACCGTTCTCTGTCCCACCTGGAGAAGCCCGGGAATATGGTGAGGATCATGTTCTTTGACTTCTCCAGTGCTTTCAACACCATCCAACCGATGATCATGAAGGACAAGCTGCTGCGCGCAGGGGTGGACCAGCACCTGTCATCATGGATCCTGGACTACCTCACGAACCGGCCTCAGTTTGTGAGAACCCGGGACTGTATGTCCGACACGATCATCAGTAGCACGGGGGCCCCCCAGGGAACGGTGCTGGCTCCCTTCCTGTTCACTCTTTATACTGCGGACTTCTCACACAACACAACACACTGCCATCTACAGAAGTTCTCTGATGACTCTGCGATCGTTGGCCTCATCTCCAATGGAGATGAAGCTGAGTACAGAGGGCTTATCCAGGACTTCGTGGACTGGTGCCATCGGAACTGCCTCCAGATCAACGCGAGAAAAACTAAGGAGCTGGTGGTGGACTGCCGCAGGCAAGGACAACCCCTCACAGCACCAGTAAATATACAGGGAACAGACATCGAGATGGTGACAGCCTACAAGTACCTGGGTGTTCATCTGAACAATAAACTAGACTGGTCACACAATACTGACGCACTCTACAAGAAGGGACAGCGCAGGCTGTTCCTGCTGAGGAGACTCAGGTCTTTTGGTGTACAAGGCGCGCTGCTGAAGACATTCTATGACACGGTGGTGGCATCAACCATCACTTTTGGAGTGGTCTGCTGGGGCAGTGGCATTACTGCAGCCGATAGGAAGAGACTGAACAAACTGATCAAGAAAGCTAGCTCTGTCCTGGGGCAGCGCCTTGATCCGGTGGA
Source organism: Pholidichthys leucotaenia (assembly GCA_020510985.1). Taxonomy (NCBI): domain Eukaryota; kingdom Metazoa; phylum Chordata; class Actinopteri; order Cichliformes; family Pholidichthyidae; genus Pholidichthys; species Pholidichthys leucotaenia. The sequence goes on from CM035846.1 coordinate 312,058,940, forward strand.
GGAGATAGGAGAGAGAAGGACGGTGGCTAAACTGTCATCTCTGCTGGAGTCCGAGTTCCACCCTATGCAGGACATACTGAATGCACTGAGGAGCTCATTTAGCAGCAGACTACATCATCCCAGGTGCACAACCGAGAGGTTTCGCAGGTCCTTCCTACCAACGGCTGTCAGACTGTACAACCTAAGCAGGGCTGCTCGCAGAGATAGCAAAAAGACGTAACAAACTAATAGTTTTTTGAATGCAAAAGATGCAATAGACTTACACAATGGTCCCCTCCGGCATACAACTAGGAAAATACCGGTCGCTATGGAGAGTGAGAATATGTATGGGCACATAATCATACCATGTAGGATAACTAAGTAGACGGTTGTGCTGTTTCATCCCATCTAGCAACAATGCTCTGCACTGTGTGTGTTTATATATTTACATATTTATTCCATCTAGCTACAATGCTCCGCACTGGGTGTGTTTATGTTTATATATCTATATATTTATTCCATCTAGCTACAATGCTCCGCACTGTGTGTTTATATATCTACATATCATTCCATCTAGCTACATTGCTAATGTTGCAGCATGGCATCGAGACAAATTCCTAGTTTGTGTACTACATGAACAATGGCAATAAATCTGATTCTGATTCTGATTCTGATTGCTCCGCACTGTGTGTTTACATATTCATATATTTATTCCATCCAGCTACAATGCTCTGCACTGTGTGTCTGTGTGTGTATATATATATATATTTTATAGTAATATGTACATATGTATATTAGCTGCTCTTGCTTGCTTGTTTTTTTTTCTTGCCTTCTGATTGTTGCTCTGAGTGTTGCTATCCCTGTGCTGTTGCAATCCTGGAATTTCCCTGTTGTGGGACTAATAAAGGCTTATCTTATCTTATCTTATCTTATCTTATCCGGGCTTACAGTGCAGTGTCTTTGGGCGAGAAGTAGGGTACACCCTGAACAGATCACCAGTCCATGGTAGGGCTTTCTTATATATTTACTTTCAAAGTATTAGTTTTATTACTTCTTTCTTTACTTTTAATGCTTCAGAAATTTAAAAAAAATCAATGTTTGCAGTAAAACTTAAGAATGAGTTCAGTGATCTAATGGCTAAATATAAAAACTTTATCTTCGGATCAAAAATTCAGAAGTGTACACATCATGAATAGGACAATGTAACTGGTTACTAATGGTGGAACTCTTTAGGCAGCTCATGATTTGATTCCATTACGATTCAGGGGGCCTCTGATGTGATTCTAAAACGATTCTTGGTACATCAGGATTTTTTTTTCCCTCCCACTGTGTGACAACTTGGTACTTTGAAAGCAAAGTGTTTGCTTTAATCTACTTCCAGTATCTTTTTTTTTTCCACAATATCTTTATTGAACCTTTTTTTTTTTTAACAAACATGATACAAACAATCAAACACTAACACTAAAGTACTACAAAAAAAAAATGCACTAAAAACACCAACAACCACCAACAAAATCAAGTCTTCAACAATGCTCCTCTGTTTAGTCTAGACAATCCAATACATAAGTATACATATTATGTTCACCAGTTTGGAATTTACAAGGTCCACACACATCATTCACCTTCTTCTTCAAGAGTTATGTTTAAATTTTTTACATAATCAATAAAAGGTCTCCATATATTCTCAAACACAATTTCCTTTGATTTCAGTATATATGTTATTCTTTCTAATGGAAGGTTTGTTAACATCTGTCTTAACCACTGAGTCACATCTGGTCTATGAGTCTTTTTCCATAATAGTGCAATACATTTTTTGGCATTAAGCAAACTGAGGTCTATGAATGTTCTTTCACTTTTATTAAAATTATGCTTTTCTGGGTACAGACCCAACAAAAACAGTTTAGGATTCAATATGATTTGTTTTGAGATTATTTTTTCAATTGTTACCCTCACCTCTTCCCAAAACATTCTTATTAATCTACATTCCCATAAACAATGAAATAGGGTTCCTTTACTTTCCATGCATTTTGTGCATGTATCTGGTATATTTTTGTTATATCTATTTAATTCCTCCGGTGTAACATACATCCGCATTAACCATTTGAAATGTATCAATTTAAGGCGTGCATTTATTGATTTGGTTTGAGCTTCTGTACAAGCCAATTCCCATTGTTCCTCTGAAATTTCAGTTTGCAGATCTTCTTTCCAGTAGTTTAATCTTTTCAGTGAATTTTCACTTGAAGATAGTGTCAATGAGTTATAAAACTCTGAAATAATACCCTTTCTTTTACTATCTTTCATCATCATTTTTTCCAAGGATGAATAAATAGGTCGAGTGAGAGCTTTATTTTGATTTGATCGAATAAAGTTTCTAAGTTGAAGATATTTAAAAAAAATGTGTTCTATTGAGATTAAATTTGATCCTCAGCTCTTCAAAAGACATTATGTTATCTGCACATGGCAAATATAAATCCTGAATCTTTTGTATCCCTTTTAAATTCCATACTTTAAATACAGCGTCCGCTCTCCCTGGTTTAAAATATTGATTACCCCATATTGGACTAAATTGTGACAATAACTGTGGTTCTTTTAAATAGTTTTTAGCTTCACACCATATTTTGATCATATGCTTTACAAATGGATTTTTAACTTGTTTTTGTAATTTTTTTGCCGAATCTGAGTATATGAATATGGGAAGAGGTAAAGGTAAATTGTATGATTCCATTTCAGTCCAGTGAGGGAGATCATTTGATGAAAAATAATATGTCATAGACCTCAGTTGTGCCGACCAATAATACAACATAAAATTTGGACATTTCAGACCTCCACGATCAAATGGTAAATATAATAAAGACAAACGTAATCTAGCCCTCCTGTTGTTCCATATAAATTCCACTAACTTTTTTTTTATTCTTGAGAATAGATCTAAAGGTGGTGATAAGGGAATGTATTGAAATAAATAAAGTATTTTAGGTAAAATATTACTTTTAAGTATATTGATTCTCCCGATCATCGACATTGGTAGTGACATCCATCTCTGAGTTAACTCATTGATATCTGACATTAAGGCTTCATAGTTGACACTGGCAACTGATTCTAGCTTAGGCACAATTTGGATTCCTAAATATTTAAACTGATTTACAACATTGAATTGATTTACCTCAGGGGCTGGGTGATTTCTCTGGGTCTCATTTAGCATTAATATTGAAGATTTAGTTTTATTTATTTTATATCCTGATATTTCCCCAAAATTCTTTATTAAATTCAACAAGGTTGGAATTGATTTTTTTAGATTCGACATAAACAAAATTATGTCATCGGCGTACAGGGAGATTTTATGTTCTGTTGGTCCAACTTTAATTCCATATATTTGTGAATGTAAACGTATCGCTATCGCTAAAGGTTCAATTGCCATAGTAAACAGTAAAGGTGAAAGTGGACAGCCTTGTCGACATCCTCTATTGATTTTTATTGGTTTTGAAATATTGTTATTTGTTAGGATTTCTGCTGTAGCATTATTGTATATTATTTGAACCCATTTTATGAAATTATTTCCAAGTCCAAACCTTTGTAGGACTTCAAAAAGAAAGGGCCATTCAACTCTATCAAAGGCCTTTTCGGCGTCCAGTGATAGGAGAGCTGTATCCGGTGCTTCTTTATTAAAATAAATAATATTAAATACTCTTCTTACATTATGGAAGCCTTGTCTACCCTTTATAAAGCCATTCTGATCTCCATCCATCCATCCATCTTCTACCGCTTTTCCGGAGGTCCGGGTCGCGGAGGCAGCAGTTCAAGCAGAGAAGCCCAGACTTCCCTCTCCCCAGCCACCTGCTCCAGCTCTTCAGAGGGGATACCAAGGCGTTCCCAGACTAGCTGGGAGACATAGTCTCTCCACCGAGTCCTGGGTCTGCCCCGGGGTCTCCTCCCAGTGGGACGTGCCTGAAACACCTCAAGTGGGAGGCGTCCAGGAGGCATCCTAATCAGATGCCCATACCACCTCAACTGACTCCTTTCAATGTGGAGGAGCAGCGGTTCTACTCTGAGCCTCTCCCGGATGACTGAGCTCCTCACCCTATCTCTGAGGGTGAGTCCAGCAATTCTCCGTAGGATTGCTGGACATTCTGATCTCGATTAATAATATTTGGTAAAATTTCTTGTATTCGTCTTGCTAAAATTTTACAGATTATCTTAAGGTCGGCGTTTAATAGGCTTATTGGTCTCATATTTTCACATTTATTAGAGGGCTTACCTGGTTTTGGCAGCAGTATAATTAAGGCATTATTTATGTATGATGGTAAATTATTATTTTGAAATGCTTCTAAAACCATTTCCAAAAAAGGTTTTATTAATTTATTCTTAAATTTTTTATAAAGGTCAACTGGAAGACCATCTGGTCCTGCACTTTTTCCTGATTTCATATTATCAATGGCTAGCCCAACTTCTTCTTGACTAATTTTAGACTCCAATATCTCCCTGTTTTCATTTGGAATACACGGTATAGATAGTTCGTTCAAAAACCCATTTAGTTTTATTAAATCAGGTTCATTTTTGGTATCATATAATTTTTCATAGTAATCTCTAGAGGCTCTATTAATTTCTAAAGGATCTATAACTACCTGTCCGTTACTTATAATACTGGTAATTGGTGTTTTAATTTCTAATTGTTTAATCTGCCATGCTAATAATTTTCCTGATTTTTCACCTTGTTCATAAAAAGATTGTTTCAATCTTAGAAGACTCGAGGCAGCTCTATTCGCTGATTTTTTGTCGTATTCAGCTCTCAAAATCAGTAATTCATTCTCCAACCTTGGGTCACTTCCTGCATACACTTTTTCCTGAAGACTTTTTATTTTATGTTCCAATTTAGCTCTCTCCTCTCGAGTCTTCTTAGATTTTGATCCTGTATAACTAATAATATGTCCCCTAATAAAAGCTTTGAAAGCCTCCCACTTTACACATGCTGATGTTTGTGTAGTATTGATGTCAAAGAACTCGTCTATCTGTTTTTCTATATACTTGACAAATTCCTCATCCTGAAGCCATTTATGCTGAAATTGCCATCTACCTGATTCCTTTGTCAATTTTTTATCTACATATATTAGACAACAGGGTGCATGATCAGAGATCACGATGTTATCATAAAAGCAGTTTTGAATCTTGGACCTTAATTCTGTGGAAATCAAAAAATAATCAATACGTGAGAATGTCTTGTAGGTACTGGAATAACAAGAATAGGCTTTAACTTGTGGTTTCATTTCTCTCCATATATCTAACAATCTCAATTCTTTCATAAAATGATTAATAGTCGTCCTACATCCAATGTGCGTACAATCCAGTCCTGTTGATCTATCCACACCTGGATTCAATGTACAATTAAAATCCCCTGCTATTATATGTTGCCCTGTAAGTGATGATAAGATAAGAAATAAATTAGCAAAGAACTTCTGATCATCTATATTGGGACCATATAAGTTCACAAGGTTTATATTTTCTAATAGCAAAGAACCTTGAATGATTACATATCTTCCAAATTTGTCTCCAATTACATTTTTCACTTGAAAAGGAACTGATTTATGTATGAGAGTCATAACTCCCCTGGCTCGGGATGAAAATGAAGAGGTGAATACACTTCCTTGCCATCTACTCCTAATTCTTTTAACATCCTCCTCTATTAGATGAGTTTCTTGTAAAAACACAATTTTTGAACCCATGTCTTTTATTTTATTCATAACTTGTTTAAGTTTTTTTAAATTTTGTAGACCTCTGCAATTCCATGAAGTTAAATTAAGATTAACACTTTGGTTTATGATCAATAGAGAGTTTGGGATTACCTTGCAGTGTAAACATGCTCATACAGAGAAGCAAAAACATGAGTGGTTGAACATTCATCCTACAAACTACACACAAACAAATTTCCCCTTCCCACACTTGTGGCAAACCCCCCAAAATCAAAAGAAAAATTCTGTCTCCCGATATAGCCATCGACCGTTCCACACCCACGGGGAACAGCCTAAGCCACTCCTTCTTCATCCTCCCAATCACCCTAACTCTACTGCTTTTAATGACGTAACATTAACTCTCCTCTGTAGTTTTCCAACTTAACTCCAAAATTTTTAACAACTTTGTACATCATAGTTTTTTTTTTGTTTGTTTTGTTTTTGTTTTGTTTTTTTAATATATAATACAATCTATATTTTGTAAACTTACTATTTACTTCAAGTCAGTCAGATGCCTGTGCAAATGCTTAATTATTCTACCTTATATTTTGTTCATGCTTAGCTCCCACCAGTCTCTTCTTCTTCTTTGATCTTCTTGATGAACTCCTGCGCCTCCTCTGGGGTCTTGAAGATGTGGGTTCTGCCCTCATACGTGGTCAGCAGTCTCGCAGGATAGATTACACCATGACGAATCCCAAGGTTGCGCAACTCCTTACGTATGGGATCAAACTGCTTCCTCAATTGCTGGATTCCTGTGGCCAAATCTGGGTAGAACCGCACCTGCTGGTCCTGGTGTTTAATCTCTCCTTTAGCTCGTGCAGCGTTGAAGATCTTCATCCTGTCTCTGTTGCTAAGAAACTTCATAATTAAGGTCCTCGGCGGTCCCTTATCTCTCCGTGGGCCAATACGATGTGCATTTTCCAGAACCACTGCTGATTGCAACTCCTCGCTGCCCAGCACCTCCGGAATCCACTTTTCCAGAAAGGAACATACGTCCCGACCTTCTGATTCCTCTGGAAGACCCACCAGCCTCAAGTTATTCTGTCTCGACCGAGATTCCAAATCCAAAATATTATTTTCCAGAGATTTTTTTTTTTTTCCAAAGTGCGCACCTTTAATTGAAGACGGGTGACGTCATCTTCAGCACTAGCGAGACGGAGCTCCATCTGCGCCGTTCGTTCTACACAGTCACCCAATTCCTTTCTTATTCCTTCCAACGCTGTCATAATCCCATCAAATCTAGAGGAAAAGTCCGCTCTCATTGAACTCATGGCAGCCATCAGCGCATCTGCGCCTCCCCCCGCAGACATCGCACCACCGCCAGCCTCCTCCGCCATATATGGAGTTTTATTTGCTGCGTCACAGACCTGAAAGTCCATTAATTTGGACTGTTTCGGCGGCTCGCTTTTTCCTTTACCTGGTTTTCCAGCCTTAGGCTTCGCCGACATATCCTCGCCCAAACGCTGGGATACGTTCTGTCCCAAATGAGAGAGTTATTTGCCGATTCTTTTTCTCCAGGAGCAGAGCAGAGCGAGACACGTCCGTCTTACGTGGCAGCCATAACCGGAAGTCCACTTCCAGTATCTTTTAATAAAATTTATGAAAGAGAAATGTGGCAACACACATGGAATGTTAGATCTGTTACATTTCCACTTAAAAAAACATGAAAAATGCACTTGCAGCAGCATATTTGTTGTGACACAGATTTCAGAGTACCCTGAATTTTAACAAATAGTAAACTTCTAATATGGTCCTTCTGTCAAAAATACTCAGAATTTCTAACATATACATACAGTATTAAGGTGCCTTCACACCAAACGCGAACACGCAAATGCATGTAGTCAATGGAAAGGGGTGAGCACACACGAAATCATGCATTCGCATGTTCACATCCGAGGGATAGCGCTAGTTTTGAGATTCTGCCGTCATCGGAGTAAAAGTATCAACATTAGAGAGTAAACTAGTTTGAAAATGAGACTACCAGACAGAAGGATCGGGAGCTCTGCAGCTGAATCAGGATGTCGAAATTATTTACCCACGGATTCCTGCCACGGACGTGCTAGCAAGCTAGCAACGTAAACACCCATCATCTTGTGAAGTTTTAGAGGCAGGAACAACTTTTTTCAGGTGATCCCCCCATCGGATAATGTAAACCTAATCATGACGTTATTTTGGGAATTTCCACAGCAGGTTGAACACAGCTGCAGAAGTTATAAAGGCAACTTCACCTGTCTGCATCTCACTCAGATGGTGAATTCATGTCTGTTCATGTGTTTACATTGAGTTATAATGTAATCGTGCCATACGAAAAATTCACCTGTTCACGTTTGGTGTGAAGGCATGTTGAGACTTCTAAAGAAAATTACAGGCAACCCTGTCCACTGTCATCGGTGGTTCCATGACTTCAATTTTGGTGTCATTGTAGAGTATGGGGATCACTCTAAATAGTCTAAAATAGTCATGGAATGTTGTATGCAAAAGCCCTGGTTCTCAGTGACGGAATACAGGCACCCTTTTGAGTTGGGTGGAAGCTTTGACATTGCTTGCTCATTTCCCTTCGACCACACAGAGGTCGAAGTACAGGCCTATGCTTGCTGTTAATGCAGCGGGTGCTGGTGAATATCCCACTCTGCCATCTTGGGTCTTCATTTTGTGTCATGGAATAAACTGTCCGGACACTACAGTTCCATGTTTCCAAGTTCCACTTTTTTCGCGCCGTCAAAATTAATTACGTTATTAATTAATATTTAAGAAACGAATACTTGACATTTGTGCATCAATTCAGAATCATTAATGTCAGCATTACTATGCATCATATGCATAGTAATATGTCATCATATGCATATCACCATCATATGCATATCAACGTCACATCATATGCATCATATCAACTTCCGGCGCCACGCGAGTCGGCTGCCTTTTTGCAACAGCGGCTCAATTTCTTCATATTTCTTATTTACTATCTGGCTTCTCTTGCTAAACTTTCTGATCCGGCGACACCTTATCAATCACAGACACATAGATTGCCCCAAATGTCTCCTGAGCCAGCGGACGGAGCCAATGTTTATGGCAGGATACAGTACAACAGGGACCAGCTGTTAGCACTTAACCGGCCCATGATGCTAACGCAAAAACTCAACATACTGGGAGAAATAAGACGAAAACGGCGTGGATGTCGAGCTGGAGTAAGACGGCGGGCGAGGAATATAAGGTACAGACCTGTCCTACCGGCCGTTATTATGGGGAACGTCTGATCGCTACTCAATAAGCGTTGTGCACGCGACGCTGAGCCTCGCGTGCACAACGCGAGGCTCAGCGTCCTACCAGATTCTGGGGACTAGCAGTGTTATTTCTGCTCATTTCGGGTATGTTCGTTCAGAACAGCTCTGCTTTTACATCTTACACCCGAGATGAGCTTTTGAATATTGGTTTACAAAACAACGATAACGACCTTTTTATCAGCAACCTACGTCTGAATCTACGTCTCATCCCGGAGCTCTGGAGAACTCCCGACGTTCGGCAGGCTTCCTGGCCGACCGGAAGTGCTCGCAGGCGGCGTAAGGACCGTAAACAAAGGAGGGGTAAACGCGGTGGGCTAAGAGCTAAGCTAAAGCTAACACCGCACCGGCTATCGCTACCCAGTATTTTCCTTGCTAATGTACGGTCTCTGGCGAGCAAAATGAGTGAACTACGGCTTCGGATCACCAACAATAAGAAACTTATGAACTGCAATATCATGATTTTTACGGAAACATGGCTTCACAGTGGAATACCCGACAATGCTATCGAGCTAGCCGGCCTACACACGCTCCGGGCAGACAGAGCAGCAGTTGACTCCGGTAAGACAAGAGGGGGGGGATTGTGCATTTATATTAACAAGGCTTGGTGCACGAACTCTGTCACTGTTGAGAGACACTGCTCAGCTAACCTGGAGTTTCTCATGGTTAAATGTAGACCTTTCTATCTGCCACGCGAGTTCACTTGTACCATCATAACAGCCGCTTACATTTCTCCAGATGCTAATGCTAAGCTTGCTATGAAAGAACTGCATGCAGCTATTAGCAAACAACAAACTGCACACCCAGAGGCAGCATTTATTGTGGCGGGTGATTTTAACCACTCTAACCTCAAGACAGTGCTTCCTAAATTCTACCAGCATGTCTCCTGTCACACAAGAGGGGACAAAACATTGGACCATGTTTACACCAATATTGTGGGAGCCTACACAGCAACTCCCCTCCCCCACCTAGGTCAGTCTGATCATTTATCCTTGTTCCTTACCCCCAAGTATGTACCGCTCATCAACCGGGTGAAGCCATCAGTGAGGACCATCAAAGTGTGGCCAGAGGGGGTTGACTCTGTACTCCAGGAGAAGTTTAGGAACACAGACTGGAGTATGTTCACCTCTCAGGCTACCTGTGGCTCCCACATAAACATCAACTCTTACACCCACTCAGTCCTGGACCATATCAACACCACTATTGACAGTGTCACCACGGAAAGACAGATCACCACGTACCCAAATCAGAAGCCGTGGATGAACAGAGAAGTGCGACTTCTGCTAAAAGCACGTAACAATGCCTTTAGATCTGGTGATGCACAGGCCTACAGTTCATCCAGGGCAGATCTGAAGAGGGGCATCAAGAAGGCCAAAAACAGCTACAAGCTGAAGGTGGAGGAACATTTTGGGGACTCTGACCCCCGACGTATGTGGCAGGGCATTCAAGCTATCTCTGATTATAAGCCCAGCAACTCCATACCTATAGCCATGACTGTGCCCTTTCTCAATGAGCTAAATAACTTCTATGCTCGTTTTGACAAGGACAACAATGAAAAGAACATCAATTTCCCACCCTCTGATGACCTCCACCACCTCACACTCACCCACACCGACGTCCGTAATGCACTGAGTCATGTCAACGTACGTAAGGCTGCTGGCCCTGATGGCATTCCTGGGCGTGTGCTGAGGGCATGCGCTGAGCAGCTGGCAGGGGTCTTCACAGACATCTTCAATCTGTCCCTGGCCCAGGCCGTGGTACCAGCGTGCTTCAAGACCACTTCAATAGTACCAGTGCCGAAACATTCAACACCATCGTGCCTAAATGACTATCGCCCTGTGGCACTGACGCCCATAGTCATGAAGTGCTTTGAGCGACTGGTCTTGGCACAGCTCAAAAAAGGCCTGCCCCCTACACTGGACCCTCATCAGTTCGCCTACCGGAGCAACAGGAGTACAGAGGATGCGGTTTCTACAGCGCTGCACTATGTACTCTCACACCTGGATGACAAGAACACCTACGCAAGAATGCTGTTTATTGACTTCAGCTCAGCATTCAACACAGTTATCCCCTCCAAGTTGCTCACCAAACTTGGGGACCTGGGAATCAGTACCTCCACCTGCAACTGGATCATGGATTTTCTGACCAACAGACCCCAGCATGTTAGGTCAGGCCCCAACCGTTCTTCCGTCATCACACTCAACACTGGTGTACCACAGGGCTGTGTGCTCAGCCCATTCCTCTACTCCCTCTACACCCATGACTGCAGGCCTATGTATGGATCCAATTCCATCATAAAGTTCACAGATGACACCACGGTGATTGGACTCATCAGGGACAACGACGAGTCAGATTACAGGGCAGAGGTTGAGCACTTGGCTACTTGGTGCGCTGACAATAACCTGCTCCTTAACACCAGCAAAACCAAGGAGCTCATAGTGGACTACAGGAAGGAGAGGGAAGAGACACATGACCCCATCCATATCAATGGCATAGCTGTTGAACGTGTCCCCAGCTTCAAATTCCTGGGGACCCACATCTCGGAGGACCTGTCCTGGTCAGTTAACACCACCAGCCTGATCAAGAAGGCCCATCAGCGCCTCTTCTTCTTGAGGACATTGAAGAAGAACCATCTGTCAACTGACATCCTGGGCAACTTCTACCGCTGCGTGATAGAGAGCACCCTGACCAACTGTATCACACTCTGGTATGGTAGCTGCTCTGTAGCTGACCGCAAGGCGCTGCAGCGGGTGGTGAAAACCGCCCAACGCATCACAGGGACTCCACTTCCAGCTATAGAGGACGTCTACAGGAAAAGATGTCTGCGCCGGGCACGCCGCATTCTTAGGGACTCCAACCATCCTGCTCATGGACTGTTCCAGCTTCTCCCCTCCAGAAGACGTTTCAGAAGCCTATATTTTTTAAAAATAAAAATATTAAAAAGACTGCACAGCATTCTGGACCGTAAATGTCAATTACACAGTGATGTGTTTAGAGGTATACTGAGAGGGTCAGGGAGGGTTGGACTGAGAATTCAGAGCCATGATGGCTTTTGGAAAAAAACTGTTCTTAAGTCTATTTGTCCTGGCTCTGATGCACCTGTAGAGCCTCCCTGAGGGCAGCAGGTCAAACAGGTCAGCTCCAGGGTGGTAGATGTCCTTGATGATGTATTGTGCTCTCCTAAGGCAGCGGGCGGTGTAAATGTCTGTCAGGGAGGGGAGAGGGCGGTCGATGATCTTCTGTGCTGCCTTTACTACCCTCTGCAACCTCTCCCTGTCTACCATTGTGCAATTCCCATACCACACTGTAATGCAGTATGTGAGCAGACTCTCAATGGATGAGCGATAGAAGGTCAGCAGCAGGGTGGAGTTGAGGTCGTACTTCCTGAGGACTCTCAGGAAGTGTAGCCGCTGCTGAGCCTTCTTAATAATCGCCAAGATGTTGTCTGTCCAGGAGATGTCAGAGGAGATAAGGACGCCGAGGTACCGGAATGTGTGGACCCTCTCCACACACTCGCCGTTAATGAAGAGGGGGGCTGGATCGGTATTGGTCCTCCTGAAGTTGACAATGATTTCTTTGGTTTTCTTGGTGTTCAGAGTCAGGTTATTTTCTAAACACCAAGTTGCCAACTTCAGGACCTCCCCCCATAGGCTGTCTCGTCCCCTCCAGAAATGAGTCCAACCACCGTGGTGTCATCAGCAAACTTCACGATGAGGTTGTTGTTGTAGGCCGGACAACAGTCATAGGTGTAGAGACAGTACAGGAGGGGGCTCAGCACACAGCCCTGTGGGGAGCCATCAGCGTCCGTGTGGAGGAGAAGTAGGAGCCAAATCTCACAGTCTGGGACCGGTTAGTGAGAAAGTTCTTTATCCAAGCGCATGTGAGAGGTGGGAGACCAAGGGTTGTTACTAGACAAGTGGGACTCTATTCTCATCTTGTAGTCCGCTTTATCTTTTTTAAATCCCTCTTTTCAGATCGGCTCGAGTAGACCTATAAAGGTCTCTGTCACCTGATCTGAAGGCAGCATCACGGGCTCTGAGGAGTGTGCGGACCTGGCTGGTCATCCAGGGTTTCTGGCTGGGAAAAACCCTAATATTTTTGTCCACAGTCACATTACCGATACAAAACTTAATGTAGTCCAAGGTTGTATCAGTGGATGTTTCCAACTCCTGTTGTCCAAATAAATCCCAGTCTGTCTCTGTGAAGCAATCCTGCAGTTTGGAGAGAGCGTATTCAGGCCAAGTTGTGACAGTCTTTATAGTAGGCCTGTCTCTACGCCTAAGGGGGGTGTAGGCTGGGGAGAGCAGGAGGGAAAGATGGTCCGACTGGCCGAGGTGGGGGAGGGATATGGCTCTGTCTGCGTGCTTGATGTTAGTGTAAACATGGTCTAAAATGTTCTCCCCTCTAGTAGAACACTTAACATGTTGATAAAATTTTGCGAGCACAGTCTTCAGATTGGCCTTATTAAAGTCTCCTGCGACTATGTGGACACCATCAGGGTGAGCCCGCTGATGTTTGTTAATGGTGTTAAGCAGGAGGGAGAGCGCCATATTTACATTTGCACTGGGTGAAATATACACGGCCGTGATAGAATCAGAATCAGAATCAGATTTATTGCCATTGTTCATGTAGTACACAAACTAGGAATTTGTCTCGGTGCAATGCTGCAACATTAAACATGATAAAATAAAAGAAATAAACTATACATGCAATAAAGTGTAGAATAAGAGTGAGTAATACTGGTCAGCAGTTAAATATATTAGCGAGCAGCAGATAATGTGGAGAACCATATAGTGCAGTCGGTAATGCAGGAAGAAAACAGTGATGATTGACATGAGTCTGGTTGAGCTGCTGTACATAGTGCACGAGAGTCAATAAGTCACTTAGTGTTCAGCAATCTGATGGCAGAGGGGAAGAAGCTGTTCATGTGACGGGAGGTTTTAGTCTGGATGGACCGTAGTCTTCTACCTGAGGGGAGGGGGGCAAACAGTACGTGACCAGGGTGTGAGGGATCGGCTATGATCCGGCCAGCACGCCTCCGGGTCCTGGAGATGTACAGATCCTGGAGAGATGGGAGCTTGCAGCCGATCACCTTCTCAGCAGTGCGTACGACGCGCTGCAGCCTTAGTCTGTCCCTGGCAGTGGCTCCTGCGTACCACACGGTTATGGAGGTGGTGAGGATGGACTCGATGATGGCTGTGTAGAACTGCACTAACATCTTGGTGGGTAGCTTGAGCTTCCTCAGCTGCCGCAGGAAGAACATCCTCTGCTGGGCCTTTTTGATGAGGGAGCTGATGGTCGGCTCCCACTTGAGGTCCCTGGTGATGGTGGTGCCTAGGAAGCAGAAGGAATCAGCAGTGGTGATGGGAGAGCCTGTGAGGGTGAGGGGGGGGCAGAGGGGTTGTGACTTTCCTGAAGTCCACAATCATCTCCACTGTCTTCAGAGCGTTCAGCTGCAGGTTGTTGTTGTTGCACCAGGACGCCAGCTGGGCCACCTCTCTCCTCTCTCCTGTAGGAGAGAGGTGGCCCAGAGGTGGAGAGAGAGATAAACACTACTGTTAGCTCTCTCTGTAGAAAAAAAGGCCCACATCTTACAGACATGTACTCGAAATCGGGAGAGCAATATCTGTCTGTAATAGTCCCATTGTTACACCAGTTATTATGCACATACATACAAAGCCCTCCCCCTCTACTCTTACCGGAGTCCTTAGTCCTGTCACAGCGTAGCAACGTGCGGTCCACTAGCTGCATGCTAGTGTTGGACATGTCCGGATGGAGCCAAGTTTCGGTGATAATCAGAACACAACAGTCACGAACATAGCGATTACCGGCAAGTTGTAATTCCAAGTCTTCCGTTTTATGCACCAAGGATCTGGTATTGGAAAGATACAGGCTCGGTAGAGGTGGCTTATGTGGTTGTCTCCTTAGCCTTAGCATAACACCGGACCTGCAGCCCCGCTTCTGCTTCCTCTCCCTCCTCCGTCTCCATCTTCGCCGCCTCCACGACTCGACAACAATCCACGGAGAGCTCGGTGGTCTTGCTATGCCGACTGGGATGTTATGTGTGTGGTGAAAAACACTCGCAACTGGTGTCTGATGCTGGTCTCCAATCTCGAGAAGTCTCTGATGGGTGTAGCGAATGTTCGCTGAACTGATAGCACACAAATAAACAAAAAAGAAGTACCATAACATCCAAAAAAACCACTGAAAAGGAGAGCCGTGAGCCGCTGCAACACTGCGCGCCACCATGTTAATGAATGTACATAACGAATGTACAATGAACATACAATCATCGAGACCTGCTGTCCACACACCCCTCCACCAACACCACCCCCCCACTCCCAGCACACAGCCCCCCAACCTGACCCTCACTAAGACCCAGATGAGGACGGAGCTGAGGAAGATCAAGGCGAGGAAGGCCTCGTGACCGGATGGCATCAGCGTGAAGCTCCTCAAGTCCTGCGCAGACCAACTGTGTGGGATTGTGGGGCACATCTTCAACCTGAGCCTGAAGCTGGGAAGGGTACCACAATTGTGGAAAACATCTTGTGTGGTACCCGTACCAAAGACTTCCCACCCCAGAGACCTGAACAGCTACAGACCAGTGGCCCTGACGTCTCACCTGATGAAGACCCTGGAGAGACTGCTCCTTGCTCACCTCCACTCCCTGGTGGGACCAGCGATGGATCCACTCCAGTTCGCCTACCAGCATGGCATCGGGGTGGAGGATGCAGTGATCTTTCTTCTTCACCGTTCCCTGTCCCACTTGGAGAAGCCTGGGAACGCGGTGAGGATCATGTTCTTTGACTTCTCCAGTGCTTTCAACACCATCCAACCGATGATCCTGAAGAACAAGCTGCTGTGCGCAGGGGTGGACCAGCACCTGCCATCGTGGATCCTGGACTACCTCACAAACCGGCCACAGTTTGTGAGAACTCGGGACTGTGTGTCCGACACGATCATTGGCAGCACGGGGGCAACACGGGGGTCCCCCAGGGAACGGTTTTGGCTCCCTTCCTGTTCACCCTTTATACGGCAGACTTCTCACACAACACAACACACTGCCATCTGCAGAAGTTCTCTGACGACTCTGCGATCATTGGCCTCATCTCTAACGAAGATGAAGCTGAGTACAGAGGACTTATCCATGACTTCGTGGACTGGTGCCATCAGAACTGCCTCCAGATCAACGCGAGGAAAACTAAGGAGCTGGTGGTGGACTGCTGCAGATAAGGACAACCTCTCACAGCACCAGTAAACATCCAGGGAACAGACATTGAGATGGTGACATCCTACAAGTACCTGGATGTTCATTTGAATAATATACTGGACTGGTCACACAATACCGACGCACTCTACAAGAAGGGACAGCGCCTGCTGAGGAGACTCAGGTCTTTTGGTGTACAAGGCGCGCTGCTGAAGACATTCTATGACACGGTGGTGGCATCAGCCATCACTTTTGGAGTGGTCTGCTGGGGCAGTGGCATTACTGCAGCCGATAGGAAGAGACTGAACAAACTGATCAAGAAAGCTAGCTCTGTCCTGGGGCAGCGCCTTGATCTGGTGGAGGAGATAGGAGAGAGAAGGATGGTGGCTAAACTGTCATCTCTGCTGGAGTCCGAGTTCCACCCTATGCAGGACATACTGAATGCACTGAGGAGCTCATTTAGCAGCAGACTACATCATCCCAGGTGCACAACCGAGAGGTTTCGCAGGTCCTTCCTACCAACGGCTGTCAGACTGTACAACCTAAGCAGGGCTGCTCGCAGAGATAGCAAAAAGATGTAACAAACTAATAGTTTTTTGAATGCAAAAGATGCAATAGACTTACACAATGGTCCCCTCCGGCATACAACTAGGAACATACCGGTCACTATGGAGAGTGAGAATATGTATGGGCACATAATCATACCATGTAGGATAACTAAGTAGACGGT
Source organism: Pholidichthys leucotaenia (assembly GCA_020510985.1). Lineage (NCBI taxonomy): Eukaryota > Metazoa > Chordata > Actinopteri > Cichliformes > Pholidichthyidae > Pholidichthys > Pholidichthys leucotaenia. Next base: position 312,075,854 of record CM035846.1, read on the forward strand.
TGTGCTGTTTCATCTCATCTAGCAACAATGCTCTGCACTGTGTGTGTTTATATATTTACATATTTATTCCATCTAGCTACAGTGCTCCACACTGGGTGTGTTTATGTTTATATATCTACATATTTATTCCATCGAGCTACATTGCTCCGCACTGTGTGTTTACATATTCATATATTTATTCCATCCAGCTACAATGCTCTGCACTGTGTGTCTGTGTGTGTATATATATATTTTATTGTAATATGTACATATGTATATTAGCTGCTCTTGCTTGCTTGTTTTTTTTCTTGCCTTCTGATTGTTGCTCTTGAGTGTTGCTATCCCTGTGCTGTTGCAATCCTGGAATTTCCCCGTTGTGGGACTAATAAAGGCTTATCTTATCTTATATTAAAGGTAAAATATCCAAATCAATTGCAATACTACACAGAGTGAAATATTTGCTGAATCAAACCACACTATATACCTTGTATCATTCATTAATACTCCCATACATGACATATTGTACTGAAGTATGGGGAAATACTTATAAAACAAACATATATCCAGTCTTTATGGTTCAGAAGAGAGCTATTAGAATAATAAACAAAGCTGCTTACAGGGAACTAACAAACCCACTTTTTCTAAAATTAAAAGCTCTCAAGTTGAAAGATCTGGTTGACTTTAAAACTGCAGTAATTATGTTTAAAATGAAGAATCTATCACTGCCTGCAAATATCCAAAAGCTGTTCCAAATAAGGGAGAAACAATATCATTTCAGAGGAACATGTATATTTCAAAAACCTTCAGTGAGAACTACCACCAAGCAACACTGTGTTTCAGTGCAAGGAGTCAGATTATGGAACGATTTTGGACCTGAATTAAAATCATGTACAACGCTTGGACAATTTAAACAAAAACTAAAGGAAGAAATACTCCAAACATATATACAAGATGACATGTAAAATCACATAAGGATTGTCATATCCAGTCTGTGTTGTGCTGTTGCTTAGTTTTTTGTGTTGTTTTTTTTTTTGTCACATTTTGTCTTAGCTTTGTTCTGAATTGTAATCGCTCTTGTTTGTTTTTCTTTTGAATTCTTGGATGGAATATGGGTGGGCAATATAAGCTGCGGTTTCAGCCATCACCCATTTCGGATAACTTATGTTGAACTGTATAATCAGAGGAGTTATTGTCTAATTTGACCTTGTTGGATTTTCTTTCCCCCTTTGTTATATTATTCTGTTTCTTTTAATCTGTACTTTTAATCTATCCGAAAATAAAGATTGATTGATTGATTGATTGATTGATTGATTGATTGATTGATGAACAAGCAAAGCCTCATCATATTTCCGTTTCTTCTTGGCTTCTTTTGTCAATTATTGTCGGGAATTTCTCTTTCGTCATCATTTTGATGGAGAGAGTTTTAAAAATTAGGTCATGATATAATGTTATCCCTCCATCCATCTTCTACTTCAGGGCTATTCAATTACAAAATCAGTTGGGCCACAATTTGAAATCAAGACATGTAACTGGGCCGCACATGTTCAGCGATCTGTTGAATATGATGAATTTCAAACCAACACAGATCGATATGATGAAAAATATGCATTTTTACCTCCGCCAGGCCGAAAAGGCCAGGAGGAGGTTATGTTTTTGCCGGGGTTTGTCTGTGTGTTTGTCTGTTTGTTCGTCTGTCTGTCTGTCTGTCTGTTTGTCTGTTGGTTAGCAAGATAACTCAAAAAGTCTTGGACGGATTTCCATGAAACTTTCAGGCATTGTTGGAAATGGTACAAGGAAGAACTGATTAAATTTTGGGGGTGATCTGGTTTACCGTCTGGATACAGGAATTTTTTAAAGCATTTTTCAACACTGTGACATACAGCCATTTTCAACATGTGCGCAGGCGCAATGGAGGGCGCTGGTCGTCGTGTCTGCAACACAAACTCCGCATTCTTCAACGTTTTAGGCACAAAAGCACGCGGAAAACACTGCTGGCCTAGGCCCGCCAGCGTGCCTGTGTTTGCGCGCAACTGCAAAACCTCACACGGCCAGCTGTCCGCCGACGGATTCTTTGGCAGAAATTCCCCGGCCAGCCATAGGAGCTGCGCATTTGGCAGAAATTCACCGGCCAGCCATAGGCGCTGCGCAAAAACGAGCTCTCTGCCGGCGAAGCTTCTAAATTCTCGTTTGCCGCGGAGCGCAACCCCAAAATAATATAATATAAAACCCACGGCAACCTGTCTACCCAATTTGCATCCGTCAGTGGAGGAGATGGACACAACAGCAACACTTCAGTTTATTACCTCCGCCAAGGAGGCAATGCTTTTACTACTGAACCACTAATCCTATCACTATCAGATTGATTGTCATTGATTAATTGTGTTTATTGCACTGTCCCTGTCAAATAAACAAATAATCATTGTGAATCCAATTGCTAGTCATATGTTTACATGCTCAAGGAATCTGAAAACGTACACACAAACACTGTATGGGGGGAATTGTGGCGCTTGGCGGAGGTCTGCGCTCTCCGAGTGCTTTTCTAGTTTATTCATTGTCTTGGTTTTAAATGTGCGCTTGGCACATGACAACAGCACATCAAAAGTGCATAAAAACACAGTAACAGTGCTGGGGTTGAGCAGAACTTGAAGTAGTAGAAATATTTTTTCCTTTTGAACAACAATTAAATAAATAGAATAAAAAAATAAAATAATGAAAATAACCATTTTGGTCACATCGTACTCAGGCATATCTCAAAGTGCATAAAAACTCAATGTGCACTGTTAGTAGCATTAACATTTGTTTCCTTTATGAAATAAAATATACTACATCCTGGTCATAAAGGGGCAGCACGGTGGTGCAGTGGTTAGCACTGCTGCCTTACAGCTAGAAGGTTCCTGGTTCGAATCCCCAGGCTGGCAGGGGTTGGAACCTTTCTGTGCGGAGTTTGCATGTTCTCCCTGTGCTGCGTGGGTTTACTCCGGGGGCTCCAGTTTCCTCCCACAATCCAAAGACATGCATGTTAGGTTAATTGGCTGTTGTAAATTGTCCCTAGATATCTGTTTCCTATAGGCCCTTAGAATAGAGGGTTAGTATTAGTGAAAGCGCTTTGAGTGGTCTTTGTGACTAGAAAAGCGCTATATAAGTGCAGGTTAGTTAGTTAGTTAGTAATTGACCTTGGCACATCACAAAGTGCATTTAGCTGAATAAAAGAAGAACTGTCAAACACTTCAGTGCACACCCCCCACCCCCCAATTGTGGTTTATTTTGTTTTAAATGACCACATGTGTGAGTAGGAACCTCAGGGTACACACTGGATGGATTGCCAGTCCATCGTAGGGAAGGTATAATTTTATCAGTAGTTTTAATTGTAATATGATAAAACATGGAGTAGATTTTAGTTTCAGTTGCATTTTCAGTTTTAATTGTGAAACTTCTAACTTTGCAGGAAATAATACACCCCCCCCCCCTTCCAGTAGGTTTACATGTAAATGTAAAGGCCACGTGTAAATGTGGCCTTCGGGAAGTAAGGAAGAAATTTTGTGGCCCCCACTACCACCAAAGTTGCCCATCCCTGGTATAGTTACTGTAATAGACATCAGTTTTAAGTTTAAGTAAATGTTCACACTTTAATTTATTGCTTTTGTCATTTTGTAAATTTGAATATGCTTTTAGTTGAATTAAGAATGTTGCTAGTTTTAACCTTCACACCCTGTTAAAAAATGAATTATAACGTTTATCCTTTTACTTCAGAGACACATAATCAGAGAGAATGTGAAAAAGACAACAACAACAAAAAATCCATCAAAATCAATGTTGTTGCTAATCAATGACAAATCCAAGACTCTAATAGTCCCTCCAAGAAAAATTCACTTTGCATTCAGAATACTGAAAATATTACAATTTTTGTGTGATTTTTTTTAGGTGAAATTTATGATGCCATCACAAACACTGGCATATAAAGTGTTAAAATTCTGAAACAAATTAAATATTTGGGATTAATTATGGTCAGAACTAAAGCTGATTAAAAGATTTATGCAAAAAAGTAGAAAAAATACTAACATACAATATTATTTTTATGGTGTTTTTGAAGTGGATCCTTTTAATGTTACCTTAATGAAACAACATAACAATTAAGGTTACACAGTGTAAAAATAGACTAACATGGGATTTGTGTTTGAAAAATACACACCTTTGCCAAATATCACAGCAAAAAGCACAACCACTGCTAAGTTATCAAAAAATAATAACTGAAAAGGGCACTTTTATCCTTATCGGGTATGAGGATTAAGGTCAACATTCTTTCCCACAATTCTGTATATGTCTATGTCTTAAATACATCTTAATGACTCCAGTATTCATGGGTTAATGTCAGTCGAGACTAGGGGTCACCAACTATTTCTATTTAGGATTTTGGCTCCCACTGTGACATCTGCAAAGACCGATGAATTTACTTCCAATACCTTTTAATTAAACCAAAAGAAGAGAAATATGTTAAGTCACATGGACAAATTCATCTCAAAAACTGCTTTTCAGAACTGCCATCCTTTCATGGACCTTCTTTCAGAAGACCACAGCTGTCTGCAGGCCGGCCAGTATCATTTAACCTGTTTTCACATATTATTTTATTAAGCTCATGTTTTAGTTGTTTTTTTTTTTCCACAATATCTTTATTGAACCTTTTTTTTTTTTTTAACAAACATGATACAAACAATCAAACACTAACACTAAAGTACTACAAAAAAAAAAAATACCCTAAAAACACCAACAACCACCAACAAAATCAAGTCTTCAACAATGCTCCTCTGTTTAGTCTAGACAATCCAATACATAAGTATACATATTATGTTCACCAGTTTGGAATTTACAAGGTCCACACACATCATTCACCTTCTTCTTCAAGAGTTATGTTTAAATTTTTTACATAATCAATAAAAGGTCTCCATATATTCTCAAACACAATTTCCTTTGATTTCAGTATATATGTTATTCTTTCTAATGGAAGGTTTGTTAACATCTGTCTTAACCACTGAGTCACATCTGGTCTATGAGTCTTTTTCCATAATAGTGCAATACATTTTTTGGCATTAAGCAAACTGAGGTCTATGAATGTTCTTTCACTTTTATTAAAGTTATGCTTTTCTGGGTACAGACCCAACAAAAACAGTTTAGGATTCAATATGATTTGTTTTGAGATTATTTTTTCAATTGTTACCCTCACCTCCTCCCAAAACATTCTTATTAATCTACATTCCCATAAACAATGAAATAGGGTTCCTTTACTTTCCATGCATTTTGTGCATGTATCTGGTATATTTTTGTTATATCTATTTAACTCCTCCGGTGTAACATACATCCGCATTAACCATTTGAAATGTATCAATTTAAGGCGTGCATTTATTGATTTGGTTTGAGCTTCTGTACAAGCCAATTCCCATTGTTCCTCTGAAATTTCAATTTGCAGATCTTCTTTCCAGTAGTTTAATCTTTTCAGTGAATTTTCACTTGAAGATAGTGTCAATGAGTTATAAAACTCTGAAATAATACCCTTTCTTTTACTATCTTTCATCATCATTTTTTCCAAGGATGAATAAATAGGTCGAGTGAGAGCTTTATTTTGATTTGATCGAATAAAGTTTCTAAGTTGAAGATATTTAAAAAAATGTGTTCTATTGAGATTAAATTTGATCCTCAGCTCTTCAAAAGACATTATGTTGTCTGCACATGGCAAATATAAATCCTGAATCTTTTGTATCCCTTTTAAATTCCATACTTTAAATACAGCGTCCGCTCTCCCTGGTTTAAAATATTGATTACCCCATATTGGACTAAATTGTGACAATAACTGTGGTTCTTTTAAATAGTTTTTAGCTTCACACCATATTTTGATCATATGCTTTACAAATGGATTTTTAACTTGTTTTTGTAATTTTTTTGCCGAATCTGAGTATATGAATATGGGAAGAGGTAAAGGTAAATTGTATGATTCCATTTCAGTCCAGTGAGGGAGATCATTTGATGAAAAATAATATGTCATAGACCTCAGTTGTGCCGACCAATAGTACAACATAAAATTTGGACATTTCAGACCTCCACGATCAAATGGTAAATATAATAAAGACAAACGTAATCTAGCCCTCCTGTTGTTCCATATAAATTCCACTAACTTTTTTTTTATTCTTGAGAATAGATCTAAAGGTGGTGATAAGGGAATGTATTGAAATAAATAAAGTATTTTAGGTAAAATATTACTTTTAAGTATATTGATTCTCCCGATCATCGACATTGGTAGTGACATCCATCTCTGAGTTAACTCATTGATATCTGACATTAAGGCTTCATAGTTGACACTGGCGACTGATTCTAGCTTAGGCATAATTTGGATTCCTAAATATTTAAACTGATTTACAACACTGAATTGATTTACCTCAGGGGCTGGGTAATTTCTCTGGGTCTCATTTAGCATTAATATTGAAGATTTAGTTTTATTTATTTTATATCCTGATATTTCCCCAAAATTCTTTATTAAATTCAACAAGGTTGGAATTGATTTTTTTAGATTCGACATAAACAAAATTATATCATCGGCGTACAGGGAGATTTTATGTTCTGTTGGTCCAACTTTAATTCCATATATTTGTGAATGTAAACGTATCGCTATCGCTAAAGGTTCAATTGCCATAGTAAACAGTAAAGGTGAAAGTGGACAGCCTTGTCGACATCCTCTATTGATTTTTATTGGTTTTGAAATATTGTTATTTGTTAGGATTTCTGCTGTAGCATTATTGTATATTATTTGAACCCATTTTATGAAATTATTTCCAAGTCCAAACCTTTGTAGGACTTCAAAAAGAAAGGGCCATTCAACTCTATCAAAGGCCTTTTCGGCGTCCAATGATAGGAGAGCTGTATCCGGTGCTTCTTTATTAAAATAAATAATATTAAATAGTCTTCTTACATTATGGAAGCCTTGTCTACCCTTTATAAAGCCATTCTGATCTCGATTAATAATATTTGGTAAAATTTCTTGTATTCGTCTTGCTAAAATTTTACAGATTATCTTAAGGTCGGCGTTTAATAGGCTTATTGGTCTCATATTTTCACATTTATTAGAGGGCTTACCTGGTTTTGGCAACAGTATAATTAAGGCATTATTTATGTATGATGGTAAATTATTATTTTGAAATGCTTCTAAAACCATTTCCAAAAAAGGTTTTATTAATTTATTCTTAAATTTTTTATAAAGGTCAACTGGAAGACCATCTGGTCCTGCACTTTTTCCTGATTTCATATTATCAATGGCTAGCCCAACTTCTTCTTGACTAATTTTAGACTCCAATATCTCCCTGTTTTCATTTGGAATACACGGTATAGATAGTTCGTTCAAAAACCCATTTAGTTTTGTTAAATCAGGTTCATTTTTGGTATCATATAATTTTTCATAGTAATCTCTAAAGGCTCTATTAATTTCTAAAGGATCTATAACTACCTGTCCCTTACTTATAATACTGGTAATTGGTGTTTTAATTTCCAATTGTTTAATCTGCCATGCTAATAATTTTCCTGATTTTTCACCTTGTTCATAAAAAGATTGTTTCAATCTTAGAAGACTCGAGGCAGCTCTATTCGCTGATTTTTTGTCGTATTCAGCTCTCAAAATCAGTAATTCATTCTCCAACCTTGGGTCACTTCCTGCATACACTTTTTCCTGAAGACTTTTTATTTTATGTTCCAATTTAGCTCTCTCCTCTCGAGTCTTCTTAGATTTTGATCCTGTATAACTAATAATATGTCCCCTAATAAAAGCTTTGAAAGCCTCCCACTTTACACATGCTGATGTTTGTGTAGTATTGATGTCAAAGAACTCGTCTATCTGTTTTTCTATATACTTGACAAATTCCTCATCCTGAAGCCATTTATGCTGAAATTGCCATCTACCTGATTCCTTTGTCAATTTTTTATCTACATATATTAGACAACAGGGTGCATGATCAGAAATCACGATGTTATCATAAAAGCAGTTTTGAATCTTGGACCTTAATTCTGTGGAAATCAAAAAATAATCAATACGTGAGAATGTCTTGTAGGTACTGGAATAACAAGAATAGGCTTTAACTTGTGGTTTCATTTCTCTCCATATATCTAACAATCTCAATTCTTTCATAAAATGATTAATAGTCATCCTACATCCAATGTGCGTACAATCCAGTCCTGTTGATCTATCCACACCTGGATTCAATGTACAATTAAAATCCCCTGCTATTATATGTTGCCCTGTAAGTGATGATAAGATGAGAAATAAATTAGCAAAGAACTTCTGATCATCTATATTGGGACCATATAAGTTCACAAGATTTATATTTTCTAATAGCAAAGAACCTTGAATGATTACATATCTTCCAAATTTGTCTCCAATTACATTTTTCACCTGAAAAGGAACTGATTTATGTATGAGAGTCATAACTCCCCTGGCTCGGGATGAAAATGAAGAGGTGAATACACTTCCCTGCCATCTACTCCTAATTCTTTTAACATCCTCCTCTATCAGATGAGTTTCTTGTAAAAACACAATTCTTGAACCCATGTCCTTTATTTTATTCATAACTTGTTTAAGTTTTTTTAAATTTTGTAGACCTCTGCAATTCCATGAAGTTAAATTAAGATTAACACTTTGGTCCATGATCAATAGAGAGTTTGGAATTACCTTGCAGTGTAAACATGCTCATACAGAGAAGCAAAAACATGAGTGGTTGAACATTCATCCTACAAACTACACACAAACAAATTTCCCCTTCCCACACTTGTGGCAAACCCCCCAAAATCAAAAGAAAAATTCTGTCTCCCGATATAGCCATCGACTGTTCCACACCCACGGGGAACAGCCTAAGCCACTCCTTCTTCATCCTCCCAATCACCCCAACTCTACTGCTTTTAATGACGTAACATTAACTCTCCTCTGTAGTTTTCCAACTTAACTCCAAAATTTTTAACAACTTTGTACATCATAGTTTTTTTTTTGTTTGTTTTGTTTTTGTTTTGTTTTTTTAATATATAATACAATCTATATTTTGTAAACTTACTATTTACTTCAAGTCAGTCAGATGCCTGTGAATGCTTAATTATTCTACCTTATATTTTGTTCATGCTTAGCTCCCACCAGTCTCTTCTTCTTCTTTGATCTTCTTGATGAACTCCTGCGCCTCCTCTGGGGTCTTGAAGATGTGGGTTCTGCCCTCATACGTGGTCAGCAGTCTCGCAGGATAGATTACACCATGACGAATCCCAAGGTTGCGCAGCTCCTTACGTACGGGATCAAACTGCTTCCTCAATTGCTGGATTCCTGTGGCCAAATCTGGGTAGAACCGCACCTGCTGGTCCTGGTGTTTAATCTCTCCTTTAGCACGTGCAGCGTTGAAGATCTTCATCCTGTCTCTGTTGCTAAGAAACTTCATAATTAAGGTCCTCGGCGGTCCCTTATCTCTCCGTGGGCCAATACGATGTGCTTTTTCCAGAACCACTGCTGATTGCAACTCCTCGCTGCCCAGCACCTCCGGAATCCACTTTTCCAGAAAGGAACATACGTCCCGACCTTCTGATTCCTCTGGAAGACCCACCAGCCTCAAATTATTCTGTCTCGACCGAGATTCCAAATCCAAAATATTATCTTCCAGAGATTTATTTTTTTTTTCCAAAGTGCGCACCTTTAATTGAAGACGGGTGACGTCATCTTCAGCACTAGCGAGACGGAGCTCCATCTGCGCCGTTCGTTCTACACAGTCACCCAATTCCTTTCTTATTCCTTCCAACGCTGTCATAATCCCATCAAATCTAGAGGAAAAGTCCGCTCTCATTGAACTCATGGCAGCCATCAGCGCATCTGCGCCATTCCCCGCAAACATCGCACCGCCGCCAGCTTCCTCCGCCATATATGGAGTTTTGTTTGCTGCGTCACAGACCTGAAAGTCCGTTAATTTGGACTGTTTCGGCGGCTCGCTTTTTCCTTTTCCTGGTTTTCCAGCCTTAGGCTTCGCCGACATATCCTCGCCCAAATGCTGGGATACGTTCTGTCCCAAATGAGAGAGTTATTTGCCGATTTTTTTTCTCCAGGAGCAGAGCAGAGCGAGACACGTCCGTCCTACGTGGCAGCCATAACCGGAAGTCGTTTTAGTTGTTTTTAGTTCTGCATTAATTTTTAAATAAAAAAATATAATTGCTCAGTTTCAAACAAAACATGTCATCTAAAATTTTATAATACAGGAGAAAATTAAATGTGTTTGACTCCAGATAAATAGCTATAAAATTCTAAAATCTACAGCTAAAAGAAGAAGCCATCTCTGTTGTCATTCAGTCCATACAGCCAGTCATGTACAGTAGAACGAAATTATGTTTCTCTTATCTAAAATGTTAATTCCATAAAATCAGAGGGGTCGCTGCCATGCAAGGCACCACCACAAACAACTTCTCCTTCCCCCATTCTATTACACTGAGCACCAAGCTAGAAGGCGGGAAGTACCATTTTTATATGGTCTTTGGTATGACCCAGCCAGGACTTGAACCCCCATTCTCCCCATTGTGAGGCAGATGCTCTATCAACTAGGCCACCACTCTGATGATGATAAAAATGTAAAGTTTTACAGGAGAACACAAACTAAAGAGCACTGCATTTAAAAAGACTAACATCTAAAAAGCAACATTTCACAAAAGTTCACCTCTATACTATATTTTCAGTACAGAAAAAGTTTTAAATTTTAAGCCTCAAAAATATAATTTACAAAAAGGACATAAATAGACTACAGAATTACAGAGACATTTTTTTCAACAATAAACTCTGTTCCAGCATGGATGGAGTTCTAACTCCATGGTTTCCAGCAAAAGGGGAGGTGGAACTTCTCATCTTCAGTTACATGCAACGCTTTCAGAGGCTACCAAAAGACCTCCATATAAGCAGCGTCATGGAGGCCCAATGTGACGGGGGTCCAGACGAAGCAACCTCACCCCTGCATCCCAGCACGGACAAATCTTGCCAGAATCAGAGGCAGAAGTGTTGTGGTACAGTGCATCCGGAAAGTCTTCGCAGCGCTTCACTTTTTCCACATTTTGTTATGTTACAGCCTTATTCAAAATGGATTAAATTTATTTTTCCCTCAACATTCTACACACAATACCCGATAATGACAATGTGAAAAAAGTTATTTTGAGATTTTTGCAAATTTATTAAAAATAAAAAACTAAGAAATTGTTGCTCCCCTGGGTAGCGGCCCAGGAGGAGGAAACGTGCATGTGGAAGTTAACTCTCCAACCTGTGATAGAGAATCGGCAAAACACGTTTCGTTATTTCACACAAGGAGTTTTATTCTTCCAAGTCATTCACATGACCAACATCAACTGACTAGTATTTACTATCAAAAGTCCATAGTTTCTCTCTTATTGTCTGATCACATCACCATTAAACAAAACACAATCATGTCCATTTATCACAATTTCCGATTTGACATTAACTGTATACTTAACATTCTTAACAAATTACTCTAACATGAAATGAATTATTGGTTTTATCTCCTTCCCATGTATATAGCTTTTAACTTGTTCAAATGTTTATATTTTAAACAATAACCCATGAACTTACATTTACATCAATCATTTTAAGCACTGTCATAAATGTACAGCATGTGGTGTTATTCTTAACAATTCACTGACGTGGCCACTGTGTACCTAACACACTTACAATAGTATTCCTGGTATTCGGTAATACCCCCGAAATGTGCACACTTGGTGACAAATCAAACCAGTAAATGTCGTACTGTATGAAAACTGTTTCATAACTGTCTTTAAATAAAGTAAGCAAATGGTTTCCAACATGTGGGCGGATTTCACTGTTGTGGCACGTCCCATACACTCGATCAATAACATTAGCAGGTTAGCTTATACAACAACACATCAACTTTAACAGAAATACCCTTACAAACCCGCTTTTCGCCTCACACTTATCACAATATAATCTCGGACATCCTAGGACTCTTACAGTTTATATTGCACTCTTGAATTATTAGTATTTACCAACCTGTGATAGAGAATCGGCAAAACACGTTTCGTTATTTCACACAAGGAGTTTTATTCTTCGTACTCCAGTGCGTGAGTCTACTCTCTATCACTGTGCGACATGCGCCATCTATTGGTCGGCGTATGGAACTGCACTCAACTCACATGAGTTATAATGGAACCAGGTGGATTACAAATGCATTGTAGAAAAATAAACAATTAAGGAATAACATAAAATTGTAGGGGTGCCTGTTTTTCTTAAATTTTCTTATCCAAATGTCTTTTTCACCTCTTACATAACTATTAACTATTTCCAACCCTCTACAAAATCATATATATATAAGTATTCACAGCCTTTGCCATGAAGCTCATAATTGGCCTCAAGTTCATCCTGTTTCCACTGATCATCCTTGAGATGTTTCTACAGCTTAATTGGAGTCCACCTGTGGTAAATTCAGTTGATTGAACATGATTTGGAAAGATACACACCTGTCTATATAAGGTCCCACAGTTGACAGTGCATGTCAGAGCACAAACCAAGTATGAAGTCAAAGGAACTGTCTGTAGACCTCCGAGACAGGATTGTCTCGAAGCACAAATCTGGGGAAGGGTACAGAAAAGTTTCTGCTGCTTTGAAGGTCCCAATGAACACAGTGGCTTTCATCATCCGTAAATGGAAGTTCAGAATCACCAGGACTCTTCCTAGAGCTGGCCGGCCGTCTAAACTGAGCGATCGGGGGAGAAGGGCCTTTGTCAGGAAGGTGACCAAGAATCTGATGGTCACTCTGTTAGAGCTCCAGTGTTCCTCTGTGAAGAGAGGAAAACCTTCCAGAACGACAACCATTTCTGCAGCAATCCACCAATCAAGCCTCTATGGTAGAGTGGCCAGATGGAAGCCGCTCCTTAGTAAAAGGCACATAGCAGCCCGCCTGGACTTTGTCAAAAGGCACCTAAAGGACTCTCAGACCATGAGAAACAAAATTTTCTGGTCTGATGAGACAAAGATTGAACTCTTTGGTGTGAATGCCAGGCTTCATGTTTGGAGGAAACCCGGCACCGCTCATAACGATGCCAATGGTGGTGGCAGCATCATGCCGTGGGGATGTTTTTCAGTGGCAGGAACTGGGAGACTAGTCAGGATAGAGGGAAAGATGAATGCAGCAATGTACAGAGACATCCTGGATGAAAACCTGCCCCAGAGCGCTCTTGACCTCAGATTGGGGTGACGGTTCATCTTTCAGCAGGACAACGACCCTAAGCACACATCCAAGATAGCAAAGGAGTGGCTTCAGAACAACTCTGTGAATGTCCTTGAGTGGCCCAGCCGGAGCCCAGACTTGAATCCAATTGAACATCTCTGGAGAGATGTGAAAATGGCTGTGCAGTGACGCTTCCCGTCCAACCTGATGGAGCTTGAGAGGTGCTGCAAAGAGGAATGGGCCAAACTGCCCAAAGATAGGTGTGCCAAGCTTGTGGCATCATAAAAAGACAAAAAGACTTTGAGGCTGTAATTGCTGCCAAAGGTGCATCAACAAAGGAGTGAGCAAAGGCTGTGAATACTTACTGTATGTACATGTGATTTCTTCGTTTTTTATTTTTCTAATAAATTTACAAAAATCTCAAAAAAACACTTTTTTCACACCGTCATTATGGGGAATTGTGTGTAGAATTTTGAGGTAAAAAAATGAATTTAATCCATTTTGGAATAAGGCTGTAACAAAACAAAATGTGGAAAAAGTGAAGTGCTGTGAAGACTTTCCAGATGCACTGTAGATGCACTGATGTTTCACAACAGCGCTTCAGTTCATGGATACTCACCAGGAACAAAGCGTGTCTGTCCGGGTGGTTATCCTGGCCTTATGTCTTATGTAAAGCACGTTGTGCTACATTTGATTGTATGAAAAGTGCTATATAAATAGTCTGATTGAGTGTGTGTGTGTGTGTGAGAGAGAGAGAGAGAGAGAGAGAGCGAGAGAGAGAGAGAGAGCGAGACAGAGAGAGAACGAGAGAGACGCCCACAGCAAACCGTGTTTTTGTGACCCACTGTATACCCACTGGAGCGGTCGGACCCAGAGTCTCTGCACAGAATGTAGTCAGTGGGACAGCGAAGAGTGAAATTTAAGGGCCAAAGGGCTTGTGCCAAAAACTATCCGGGTGGTCGCCAATACAGCATTTCAGTTAGTTTTTTTTGCCAACAATATCCTTTTTTCCCAAATTCTATCAAAAGGCTTTGGAGTCTGGACGGAGGACTCGAGGTCCGGATCCGGACCGAAGTCCACCAGTTGGTGACCCCTGGTCCCTTGTCCTTCATTTATACATTTTTATCCCCCACCGGTCAAAGCCCAAAGGGCTGTTTGACTCCTTTGGGCAAAGACTGAAAGGGGATTATGTTAGGGGTCAGTCTGTCCGTCCATCCGTCTGTCCGTCCATCCTTCTGTCTGTCCCACTTTTGTGAAATCAACTCCTCCTACAGTTTTGTTCTGATTGTTTTGAAACTTGGTGCCATGGTTTGATATATTCTGATGATGTGCATATCGAGAGCCTAAGTCACAAACCCTCTACGTCCACATATGGGACCTTAAAGTGTCTGTGACACGATTTAGGAGCTATGGATCAATATTCAGTATGAATTTATCTTCACTCATCCATATAGTTGGTTCTGTTGACTTAGAACGCTAAATATGTGGGAAAATATTTCCAAGTGAATTCATATTTATCGCCATGTTGCACTAATGCGATCTCCTGAGACTCGCCTCGTTTCCAGATATGACGTCATGAGGTGAAGTTCCTCTCGGCTGATCCATGTGTTGTCAGTGTAAACAAGCTGTTTAGCTTCTATATCAGCAAAGAAATGCCGAAATGTTGCGTGGCAGCTGGGTGTTCTAATTGCTCCAGTGAACATATACAGTAAGCCTGTTCTCATTCCCAAAAGATCCAGATCTTCTTAAAAAATGGGCAAAGGAAGTACAGAGAACAAGGGACAAATGGCAACCAGCACCATCTTCTGTACTCTTTAGCCATCATTTCACTGCAGACAGTTTTGAGGAGGCGCCTGCTATACAGGAATCTTTAGGCTTGAAAGTTCGTTACAAACGGGTTCTAAAACCGACTGCCATACCTACGGTTTTCAAACGAAAACCCACAGCTCAACACGATATCAACATATCAAAACAGCGCAGAGAAGCGACAGTGTCAAAACTTAACCGGAAAAGAGTTTGTGTAATTGATTTTTTTTTCCACATAAGGCAATCTTGATTTTATTATATTTTTTCGCCGAAAGTAAAATCCTCCCCTTTGAATCTTGAAGCCGAGTGTTGACTTTACTCCAAATGGAACGACTTTGTGTTAAAAAAGTTATATTACTTTTTTCAGTTTTCATTTTTATAAATCTCATTGCCTACCAAAACTGAATATCTGAGCTTTTTTTTTATTTCCCCAAGCACCCCATCAGGGAAATTTAAAAAAAAAAAATTGAAGCCAAAATTTCTGTAAACCAAACGATTAAATAACGATCGCCTTATGTGGGAAAAAAATCAATTACACAAACTCTTTTCTGGGCGAGTTTTGACACTCTTGCTTCTCTGTGTAATGGTTTGCTCTGGCTGCCTATTCTCCTCAGCTGTGCGCACACCTGCTCCTCATCACAGCCAGGGTTATTTAAACCACGCTGCCGTGGGATCAGTGTGGAGTCATCTGTCTACACCCCATGAGACCTTTTCTCACCGTCTTCGTTGTTCCTGAGCTTCTTAGCCTCAGTCTATGCCTGAGTCTATGCCTCAGTCTATTCAGGCATCCGGAGGAATCTCTCCACAGCTCAAGTAAGCCCTCGCTCATTCACCTTAAATCCTCTCTCAGACCCCTGTGCACAGGTGGAGTTCTGTGGCGGTGGACCTCCCTCCTTCCTGGCGGCGGACCGAGCTGCACTGCTCCACCTTAGACACACCGATCCCCTTCAGCAGCAGCCGGAACAGCAGACACTGTCCTTCTGGCCGTAGCGACCGAGCTGAACCTGAGCCTCTCTTCATCTCTAAAAACAGTAAGCCCTGGACTGAACTGTACATCTCCACCTGTGATTGCCACTAACAGTTTCTGTCTCTGTCTGTCCCTAGGGTTGCCAGGTTGTACGGTGTTCTGCTCTCCCCAAGCTGCCACAAGACCCCACACCCACACACCCACACACCTTCATTGTTTTTCAATAAATATAATTGTATCTACTTCTGAGTCCGAGTCTGCTCAATGGGTCTATTAACCATGTCAGTACGACTCCGCCAAAATGACCCAGCTGACAGCGCGCTGGCACGCAAAGTTAACAACCTCGAGACTCAGGTAGATCAATTAGCTTATCAACAGCAAATTATTCTCACTCAATTGACCCGTTTAACGGAGCAGTTGGATTGCCTAGCAAGTCCACAGGTGTTTCCTCCGGCTCCCCCCGGCCCCAAGTAGCTCCTCTGCTCCCGCTAGCTCCCAATCCAGCCAACCCGGGCAAGGGCTTTCATCCCGGCTAACCCCCATCCCCACTCCCACCTGTTTTAGTGGTAAACTAGGGGAGGCTAGGGGATTTATTCTGCAGTGTGAGATAGTTTTTCAGCGGGTGCCTGGGGACTTCCCCACAGATCACAGCCAGATCGGTTACGTAATTAATCTATTAGAGGGACGAGCGCTAGCGTGGGCATAAGCAGTTATGGCTATGGCAAACTATGCTAACTTGACTTATAAGCAGTTTGTCAGTGAATTCAATGAGGTGTTTGACCACTCCGACCGTGATAGTGTGTTTACCTCCCGGCTGCTGAATCTAAGACAAGGAACTAAGTCCGTGGCAGACTATGCTGTCGACTTCCGGGTAGTGGCCACAGAGGTAGGGTGGGAGGACGCCTCGCTCTGCAGCATCTTTATTAGAAGTCTTAGCCCTAGCCTGCGGGATGAGTTAGCCCGCTTAGAGAAGCCGTGTAGGCTAACTGGGTTGACTTCCCTGGCCATAAGCCTCGATAACAGACTAAAGGAATGGGCAGCGGAACGCAGGGCTTCCGGTCGCTCGGGTGCCCAATATCGCCACTCCCCCCAGCCTTCCCTATTGGCCCAACCTCCCTATGATTCCCCGGAAGCCCTGGAACCAATGGTAGTGGGACAGTCCAGGTTTCCTTTAGCGGAGAAACAGCGCCGCCGTGAGCTGGGGTTGTGCCTCTACTGTGGGAGCAAGGAGCACGAGGTAGCGTCATGCCCTATACGGCCAAAAGGGTGAGTCAGTGCGTCGCAGTAGGGGGACTCATGGACTCACCTCAATCCAATCCCCTCTCTAGGTTTCTTCTCCCTATCCGTTTCATTCACAACCAAATTGAAATAACTACACACGCATTGATTAATTCGGGGGCGGAGCAGAACTTCATCTCCGGGGAACTGGCAACCCGGCTGGGTCTCCCCTGTCAGTCGCTGAAAACTCCTCATCTCCCATAATGAGATCATCCCTGATCCCAGTAAGGTAAAAGTGGTGGTAGACTGGCCCACTCCTTCATCCAGGAAACAACTTCAGCAGTTTTTGGGGTTTGCCAATTTCTACCTCCGCTTTGTTCAGAATTATAGCATCATTGCTGTCCCCCTGACCCGTCTTACTTCTTCTAAGGTCCCTTTCCAGTGGACGGAGGAGGCGGCTGCAGCCTTTGCTGATCTCAAGGGGAAGTTCTCTGGCTCTCCCATCCTGGCTCAGGTGGACCCCACGCTCCAGTGCCTGGTGGAGGTGCACACCTCGAACTCGGGGCTTAGAGTCGTGCTATCCCAGCGTTCCCCGGCGGATGGCAGGATTCGGCCCTGTGTGTTCTTCTCCCATTGGCTGTCCCCGGCAGAGTGCAATTACGACATTGGTGACAGGGAACTCCTGGCGGTCAAGCTCGCGCTGCAGGAGTGGCACCATTGGTTGGAGGGGGCCTCCCAGCTGTTCGTGGTCTGGACGGACCACAAGAATTTGGAGTATCTCAGGACGGCCAAGCGTCTGAACGCGCACCAGGCCTGCTGGTCCCTGTTCTTCGGACGTTTTGACTTCACCATCACGTGCCACCCCGGGTCCAAGAATACCAAACCGGACACCCTATCCAGACAGTTCATCTCGGATGCTGCGGAGGTAACGGAACATCCTATCCTTCCACAATCGTGTATCGTGGGTGCCCTCTCGTGGGGCATCAGAGAGAGGGTTCTGAAGGCACAGGAGGCTGAGGCAGACCCGAGCGGGGGACCAGCAGGGAGGCTGTTTGTTCCATCGACCGTCCGGGGTGATGTTATCCATTGGGTCCAACCTTCCAGGTTCTCGTGTCACCCCAGGAGGGCTTGCACGGTGGTGCTTCTGCATCGAAAAGTACATCCGCACCTGTCCCCAGTGCGCCACCGGCAAGACGTCCTCTTCTCCTCCAGCCGGTCTGCTCCACTCCCTTCCTACTCCCGGCAGGCCCTGGTCCCATGTGCCGTTGGACTTCGTCACCAATCTCCCACCTTCTAATCATCACACGGTAATTCTCACCATTGTTAACAGATTTTCCAAGGCCGCCCACTTTGTTCCCCTGCAGGGGCTTCCTACGGCAAAGGAGATGGCGGACCTTCTCATCCAACATGTGGTGAGACTACATGGGATTCCCCTGGGCATCATCTCCGACCTGGGACCCCAGTTCATCTCCCAGGTATGGAGGTCTTTTTGCAACGCCCTTGGGGCTACAGTGAGCCTGTCTTCCGGATACAACCCGCAGAGCAACGGACAATGTGAGTGGGTGAATCAGGAGCTGGAGACTGCGCTGCGGTGTGTTGCTACCGCCAACCCGGCATGTTGGATCACGCATCTCCCTTGGATCGAATACGCTTACAACACAACAGTCTCTTTGGCTATCGGCATGTATCCGTTTGAGGCTTCCCTGGGCTACAACCCCCCCTTGTTTCCTGAAGAGGAGGGGGACATCGCCGTCCCTTCCGTCCGGGCTCACCTGAGGCGCTGCCGCCGGCTGTGGAGAGCGTCCCTGACCACGCTACAGTGCACAGCAGAGCGCAACTCCACAGTTGCTAACCGTCGCAGGACACCAGCCCCCCACCCCCACCCCACTCCCACGGGTGGGTCAGCAGGTATGGCTATCCACCAAACACATTAACCTGAAGGCAGAGGCTAGGAAGATGTTCCACTGGTTCATTGGGCCTTTTGTCATCACTCGCATCATTAACCCTGTGTCTGTGCCTAGCTCTCCCCCCCTCCCTCCACATCTGCCCTACCTTCTATGTTTCGCAGGTCAAACCCTTCTGTTCCAGCCCTCTGTGTCCCCCTCCCAGGTCTCCACCTCCGCCGATGTTGATTGACGGTGACCCGGCATGGAAGGTCAATACCATCCTGGACGTCCATCGCCGGGGTCGCGGCCTACAATACCTGGTGGACTGGGAGGGCTACGGGCCGGAATGGAGGTCCTGGGTGCGTCCCTCCTTCGTTCTGGACAAAGATCTCATCAGGGACTTCCATCGGGTGCACCCAGGTAGGTTGGATTGACCGCTGAGAGACATCTCGTAGGTGGGACTACTGTAATGGTTTGCTCTGGCTGCCTATTCCCCTCAGCTGCGCGCACACCTGCTCCTCATCACGGCCAGGGTTTATTTAAACCACGCTGCCCTAGGATCAGTGCGAAGTCATCTGTCTACACTCCATGAGACCTTCTCTCGCCATCTTCGTTGTTCCTGAGCTTCCTAGCCTCAGTCTACCTTCGTCCTCGCATCCAGCCTCCTGCCTGCCGGCGTCAGGAGGAATCTCTCCACAGCTCAAGTAGGCCCTCGCTCATTCACCTTAAATCCTCTCTCAGTCCCCTGTGTACAGGTGGAGTTCCATGGCAGCGGACCTCCCTCCTTCCTGGCGACGGACCGAGCTGCACCGCTCCACCTTAGACACACCGATCCCCCTCAGCAGCAGCCGGCACAGCGGAGACTGTCCTCCTGGCCATAGCCGCCGAGCTGAACCTGAGCCTCTCTTCATCTCTAAAAACAGTAAGCCCTGGACTGAACTGTACGTCTCCACCTGTGATTGCCACTAACAGTCCCTGTCTCTGTCTGTCCCTAGGGTTGCCAGGTTGTACGGTGTTCTGCTCTCCCCCAGCTTCCACAAGACCACACACCCACACGCCCACACACTCACACACCTTCATTGTTTTTCAATAAATATAATTGTATCTACTTCTGAGTCCGAGTCTGCTCACTGGGTCTATTAACCATGTCAGTACGACTCCTCAAAAAATACAAAACAAAACCAAATCTTTGTGTTGTTTTTCCTCCTCTTTCGGTCCTTCTTTCATCGGTCAGGAAACAGGAGGTGAGGTTTTACTGATCTCCCGCCATGATCGTGCTTGGTGATGTGGGATGATGAGAGTTGTCCGCTAGTTGTCACAAAAACTAAATATTACTCTGTTATTATATGACAGCTGAAAACTTTAATTATGTGACAAATTATCTTTTAAATTGACAAATATCATATGTGTAACTCATGGCAAAATTTGATGGGAATCAAAAGATAATTTTACTCTTGGCATTCATTCCAATGGAGATTTTTTCCGATTTAAGGTCCCATATTCGCAAGTAGAGGGGACATGACTTAGGCTCTCTATTGCAATTTCACTCACACAGGATGACCTTGAGGTCAAAGGTCAGAGGTCAGATTTTCCCTAAATCTTCTAAACACAATAACTACTGAAAGAAATGATGTAGGCTTTTCAAATCGATACAGTAGTTGTATCTAATACACATCTTGGATGATTTATACCCTGACCTGACTATGAGTTTGAGGTCAAAAGGTCAAAGTTCAGAGTTAACATTGCTGTTCACTATGGTAAATAGTAAATGCTACAGTTGCTATTACTATAAAACCAGTAAAGCTAGGGCCACCAAACCTGGTACACAGGTTCACGCTTAGACCATAACCTCTGACGACAGGTTTGGGGTCAAACGGTCAAAGGTCAAGGTTGCCACTCCCTATGATCTCTTACTATAGAACGTGTGAAGCTCTCAGGTGTCATCAAACTTGCTACACAGGTTCACCTTGGGATCCTGACTTAACACTATAGGTTGTATACTTTGTTGTTTATTCATGGATGATGGATTTATCATAATTTGGTTCTGCCACAGTCATTATATTGAAAAGCTGAAAACTGCTGTCTGTCAGTAAGTATTGGGATCTTCAAAGAAAACGGAGGTGGGGGATGTTGCACTCCCTCAGAGTGCTCTTGTTGTATTTGGTGACTTAGGTTAAGCTACTAAAGTGCAATTAACATACTGTAAATGGAAAGGAAAAAAGTTTTAAATATGACGGTGTGAGACAATGAGAGAAAGTTTCTGCTTCATACCACAAAAATAAATATTCTTAAAAATTGTAATGTGTTCATTTTTATAGGTTGATTAGCTCTTTGTTTTGTTTCTGAATTTAATGGCACAAATAATGATAATATTAAAATAATTGAACCTCCCTCAGCTGCAGCAAGGCAAAAAAAAAAGAGGGAGATGAAATCATTCCACGTGTTTTCCTGAGACGTGTTTACAGTTTGATGTTTGTTATAATTAAAAAGTCTTTTGCGTCTCCTGTTCCTCTCATAATCTGTGGCTGATTTATGAGCGCAGCCACACATTAGTCTTTTTCCCCTCTGTATGAGGCGTGTGTTCCAATGTGTAATCTAGGCAGTCAGACGGATCTGCGTGTGTCATGACTGCCGTCGTCCAGCTCCACAGTGGCTTTGATCATCGTCGTGCTGGTTTCACGTCCAGTCAAGGACTGTGTTGGTGAAACTGGTCGTCACATCTTTATGGCCTGCTGAGACCAGTCCACCTGGCCATCACTGGCACGTGGGTTGCTGCGAGCTGCTGACTGTGTCTGTGTGTAATTCTGTGCATGCAGATGTTTGGATGGCCGGGTTAGTTTTAATATCAGTTTGAAGTCCAAGTGTGAGTTGTGTGTGGATGGAATAATGTGTCACGGCATGTCAGGAGACGGGGATGTTGTTAATCAGTTTCACCTCGTTTCTATAACACTGTGAACTTAGTTGCTCTTCTGCTTTTTTCCTCCTCCTGTGTTCTCCTTAGCCAGTCTCTTCGGCTTTTCCTCACACCTTCCTTCCATCCGTCGATCCATCCTCACCCCCCTCCGTTTCTCCCCGGCGTGATTTAAGAGTTGCCCTCATGGCTCTGACACATCGGTATTTCTATCAGAGCAGATTAGGGGTGGGTGTGTGTGTGTGTGTGTGTGTGTGTGTGTGTGTGCGCGCGCGTGCGCGCGTGTGAGTCAGAGAGGGAGATTATGATGACTCAAATATAATAGCTTTGTATTGCTGCCTTCTCCGTCTAGCCGTACAGTTCAGTCACAAAGATTAATATGTGTGTGCTAGCGTCTCGACTGTTGTGTGTGCACACATGTAGAATGGTGTGGCTTCACATTAAAGCCCAGACAGTAATATCTGCCGTGCATACATTATCCGTCCTCCCTATTATCCAGAAATTACGAGCAGGAGAATTAAAGTGTGGCTCCTTTCAGTCCTGTTGGTGCTTCTGAGCAGACCAGGACACCCCCCACCCACCCACCCTGCAAGTCAGAGGTTAAAATAGCAATCAGAACAGAATGGCAGACAGAGGCAGACATTTTAATATTATTTTAATATTACCCATGGCTGGTATTGTTAAAGGATCGTGGGGTCCTTACTGCTCTGCCTCAAACTCTTGCTGCGTTACAAACTGGAAAGAAGGGTGATAAAGTGGCCCTTGGACGGAGGTGGCTGAAGAATTCAGGTGAAATAGTAATCCAGATTATATAAAGAAATGGCATGCAATTTTCAAATTCAATCTCAATGCATTAATTACGGTTGCACGATGTACAAGAAGACAGTTTCTCCAGTAACTACAGGGGTGATATGTCTAATGCCCTATGCAGACAGCGTTAGACATATCACACCCGTAGTTACTATATTCATTGATACCATACTCCCTCTCAGGTGATATTGCTTATGTCTTATGTACATTCTAGAGGCCTGTCACAATAATCACTATATCTTCTTTTAGCAAAAAATACATTTATTTATTTCATTTTTATCCTTATCGCATACCATAGTTTACATTGAAATAAGCCGCCTTCATGTTCTTCCTCCTCATTTTGTTTAATTTTGGGTGTTCAGATCCATTTACTAGAGCATTGCTCCCATCTTGGGCTGCACGGTGGCGCAGTGGTTTAGCACTGTGACAGCACAGTTTTACTCTCGGCCGGGGGATCGCGGGGATCATGAGATCGTGGGTTCGATCCCAGCCCCCGACCAACAGTGAGCTGTGTGGAGTTTGCATGTTCTCCCCGTGTTGCGCGGGTTTACTCCGGGATTTCTCCGGTTTCCTCCCGCATACCAAAAACATGTAGGTTTAGGGCGCTCGCGCACGCAGCGACCAGCAGCCGGTGGCTTGTCACCAGACTGCAAACCATGTCTACCTACGGGTACAAATAAGTAACAAAAAAAAAAAAAAAAAAAAAAAAAAAAAAAATCTACTATTGTTGCTTGTTTGAAGAAAATTATTAATGCTCTCTATTTGTCATTTTCATTTTGAGTCATCAGTCGCACTGAAATTAAACAAAAGCCCAGTGTGAACTGCTTCCAGTTCACATTGGGCTTTGTTAGCAAATATGCAACAATCATGTAAATTGTGTCCTGCGGAGATGATTTGGACTCTTTAGTGGACGTGACATGCTGATACATGGCTTTCTGTAGAGACATGATCGTTCCACGTAAACATGTCAAAATACATCCCAACAACAAGCCATGGGTTACAAAATCAGTTAAATCCTGCTTACAGAGGAAAGCACTTGCCTTTAAACAGGGGTCTGTTTCTGAGCTACAGGTTGCCACAAAGGAGCTGAAGGCCGAAATTTTAAGAGTAAAACAGAATTATAAATCAGAGTTGGAAAGCAAGATGGCAACAAAGAAACTTGGTTCAGCCTGGGCCAGTATGAAAACTATTGCAGGCCTTCAGAGCACAGAGCGCAGTAATCGTGTGTTTTTAGATGGTTTTAATTCAGACACAGAGCTGGCTAATGCTCTTAATTGTTTTTATGGTCGTTTTGATTCCTTTGATTTTAGCACAGAAACCCAAGGTTTGAAACAGAAACTCAAAGACAATCAGCACTTTAATATTGAGGTGCAGGATGTTAAAAGGGAGTTCTATGCTGTAAAAGTGAACAAAAGTCAGGGCTAATATATAATATATGTGGGTGCTTGGTAAAGTCCTGTGCACATGAACAGAGTCCTGTATTTCACTTCATTTTTAATAAGTCCTTACAGACACAACATGTGCCTAAGATCTGGAAAGATGCTGTGGTTGTCCCCGTTCCAAAGTCCAGCTGTCCAAAAACAGTAAATGATTTTAGACCAGTTGCTCTGACTTCAATTTTAATGAAAATTTTTGAAAAACTGGTCATATTTGAGGTCCCAAAGTAGACTGAGCATGCATTGGATCCTTTGCAGTTTGCCTATAGGCCTCACAAAGGATTGGAGGATGCCACTTTCACTCTGTTTAACATGCTTTTTGAACATCTGGATTTTAATGGGACACACGCCAGGCTTTTATTTGTCGACTTTTCTTCCGCCTTTAATACAATCCAACCTCATATTTTAGTTGAAAGGCTCCTGCAACAATTTGATTTGAGTAATAATCTGGTGGGTTGGATTCTGGATTTCTTAACCAACAGGACGCAGAGAGTAAGGGTCAATGGTACATTGTCTGACCAAAAGTGTTCTTCTACTGGCTCTCCACAGGGGTGTGTGTTGTCACCACTACTCTTCATCCTGTGCACATACATGTGTCAGAGCAGACATGACAACAGACACATTATAAAGTATGCTGATGATTCAGTTGTTGTCAGTCTCCTCCAGGATGGTGAGAGTGGCCACGGCCCAGTAGTTGATGATTTTGTTCACTGGTGTGAGGATTCCTACCTCCAGCTGAATATGACGAAAACTAAAAATATGATTATTGACTTTAGGAGGAAAACTCCCAGGCACGAAGTCACTGTACTAAAAGGCCAGGCCATTGAATGTGTACAATCCTACAAATATCTTGGGACGATTATTGATCCTAATTTGAACTTTGAAGAGAACTGTGAAAGGGTGTGCAAAAAGGGTCAGCAACATTTGCATTGTTTAAGGAAACTTGCACGCTTCCAAACTGACCGAACCATAATGACAATGTTTTATTGGGCTTTTATTGAATCTGTTTTATCCTTTTCTTTAGTGTCATGGTTTGGTCAGATAAAACTGAAACAGAGGAAATCCTTGGATCAGGTAGTTAGATGGTCCAGTCGTTTGTGTCATGGGTGGCCCTCGCGAGCCACCATAAGATGCCACAAGTCACCGGTGAGTTTGCAATGATGTTTATTAAGCACAAAGGATAACACAAAGTAACAAAGTAGTGAGCCATGATGGGCTAAAACACACTACACAGAAACAGAGGCTGTAAGGCTGAACAAGCTCACTTACGATACCAGATAAGGACGAGGGAAGATCATAGACATGGAATATTGACGTCTGACAAAGTGATGTTCGACGAGACTGCCGCATTGGGCTGCATTCAGCATCCGCTTAAATGCCGGCCGCTGATGAGCCGCGAATGCAGCACAGCTGTTCGGCTTTGACAGCAGGAAGCTCCTCCAAGCGCTGTCACAATAAGAGCTCGGGGAGCCAGAAGGTAACTCTGCTGTCAAACCTGGTGGAGAAGATGTATGGCCTGAGCGCGGACGAGATCGGCACTTGGACCATGACAGTACCTCCCCCCCGAGGGCGGGCTCTGAACGCCCAGGGACACCCAAGCCCCCCCCCCCCCCCCCCCAGGGTGGGCGGATGGGGGAACGGGCCAGGAGGGAGAGGCCCAGCCATAAACCAAAAGACATAATGAAAACAGAGCACGGAGATGACCAGAAAAAGAAAGACAAAACTCCCAAATACATGAATCCCACAGGGCACGAAAACAGAAAATACAACGTCCCCAAACGCAAAACCATGATTAAGGCAGACACAAATGAAACAATTACAGGGCATGATAACAGAAAACACAATATTCCCAAAAGCAAAAATCAAGATTAAGGCGGGCTACGAACGAAACAATTACAGTGCAAGATAACAGAAAATACCACATTCCCCAAAGGTACAAAAACACACAGAACGACCAAGACAGAAGAAAAAAAAACACATTAACATAGGCAGCACATAGAACAAGATTATCACCCCGCATGACCTTCAACCCAGACAGTACAGGGAAATGGTGACAGGCAGGGACCAAAAACCCACGGGGGCAGTTCCGGTGGTCTCCCTGCGTCCCAAGGCCAACAGGGGAATAAGTGGATCCGAATGTGCTCGGGCGGCCTACCCCAGTCCCAGGCCCGGAGAGTCCAAATCTCTGGCGGCCGAACCAGGTCGCCCCGCAGCAAACACAGAATGTCTGGTGGTCGACCCAAGGCGCCAAACCGGCGAAACAGTTTCTTGGGTGGCCGACCCGAGTCCCTCAGCCACCAGAACCGTGGAAAAACAGCCCGCGGCGGCCTCCCTGGCGGGGAAAAAACATGGGAGAGCCGGGCCGAGCATAGAAGGCTCCCAACAGCCCCCGGCGACGATGAGCAGGGGCGGTGACTTGGATGAGGGGAGAGAAGAAGATGACGAGCCCATCCAGTGTCAGGTAGCAGGGGATCTGCAGCTCCCTCACCGACCTTGAACTCTGCTGGCGCTGCACCCGCGATGGACCCCGATTGGGTCACGGCTGCACCCGCGATGGACCCCGATTGGGTCATGACTGCACCTGCGATGGACCCCGACTGGGTCGGCACAGCTCCAGTACCGACCTCCAACCCCGAACCTCCAGCACAGTGATTGGAACCAGCTCCGCACCAGTGACCCTGGGAGAAGGCTCAGGAGAAAGAAAAGAACCGGGATCAGGATCACCGGTAGCGACAGAGCCCAGCGAGACGAATTCCGGCGCAGCGGATGGCTGCTCCTGGCTCGTCTCACCGAGAGACAGGCAAAAGTGCTCCAGAATAGAGAGGAGAAAAACAAGGTAGAGCACTTGCCTGTACTCGGGTTCTGCCACTGTCCAGGACTCTGACAATCCGGGCTCAGACAGAAGGAGATCGTCTTCCAGCTCCCACTCAGCTACGTTGGGCTCCGCAGCTGGCATGATGGTTTCCGCAGCCTGAGGACCCTCCGGCACTGAAGTCCACGCCGACAACCCACACGGCATGGTGGCAGAGGACCAACGACCCGCTGGATCGGACCGCTCGTCTGTGGAGACCCAGGGACGCTTCGTCGTCAGCGCAGGCTCCACGCTGCAGTCCACTCTCCTCCTCTGCCCATGACGTGGCTGCGGGGCTGGAACCAAGCTCTCCAGAGCTGCAGGCCCCCTCCTCATCCAGCGACGTTGGCCTGGCGTTGAGGACAGCTCAGCGGAGGGAGACACAGAGGCAGCAGGTTTAATAATCAGGGCTACAGCAGGTGGTGGGAGCTCGGGGGACTGCAAACCCCGAACTCCGCCCCCAGGAGTCAGACAAGACAAATCACAACTTTGGTGAGAAGAAGGAATTTGCACTTGCCTGTCTCCCAGAGGGAGGATGGTGCCTGCTGTAGGGGACGTTGCTCCTCCCTTTCCCCGCTGGATGGTGACAGAGGGCTCCCTGGAAGGACGAGGGGGGGCCGCTCATGACGGTCCACGAACGGGCTTCACCGGGGCAGGACTCAGAACTCTCTCTGCAGCTGGAGGTGACGTCACAGAGGAGGGGATGACAGCCGAGACTATCCGGGCACGACGAGCTGACGGGACAGCAGGAATAGGTGGCCCCGGGGGTGAGGCTGCGGGGATTCCCTCCTGACGTGACGCCGAAGGAGCAGCTGGCTGGGAGGCAGAGTTCCTCTGACGACCCGGAACAGGATCCGGACGGGGTTCTTGCTGAGGTTTATCTAGGCCGGGGCGCTGATGTCTTCGACGACCCCCAGGAGGCGCGAACTCCTGGGGTGGATCGAGGACAGGAACGGGATCCCAAAGCGGGGAGCGGGGATGCTTTCTCCTCTGCTTCTCACCGTAGTCCTCCTCTACCATACGGAGAATCTCACGCTGTGCAGCGATGTCGGCCCTCCTAACGTCTACTTCAGGATGGTCGGCGTAGTGAGGGAAATGATTAAGGACATCCTCAGCAAGGTCCAGGCACCAGCGTACGTCGCTGTGATAGTCGAGGAGGGGGGCAGCGATGAGCGTTTTCGTCCACGTACTCCAAAGCCTCCGCCAGCCCGTAGTCCCGACTCCGAGCGTGGCCCCTCCGCGATGGCATTCTATCAGCACGCAGTACCCAGACAGGAAAGAGCAAATGTCCACTTTATGCAAAGTCACCGAGAACGGCATTTCGGTTTGGCGCCTCTGTTTAGGCGCCCTGGCGGCAATCTACTGTCATGGGTGGCCCTCGCGAGCCACCATAAGACGCCACAAGTCACCGGTGAGTTTGCAATGATGTTTATTAAGCACGAAGGATAACACAAAGTAACAAAGTAATGAGCCATGATGGGCTAAAACACACTACACAGAAACAGAGGCTGTAAGGCTGAACAAGCTCACTTACGATACCAGATAAGGACGAGGGAAGATCATAGACATGGAATCATAAAGGAATATCGACGTCTGACAAAGGGATGTTCGACGAGACTGCCGCATTGGGCTGCATTCAGCATCCGCTTAAATGCCGGCCACTGATGAGCTGCGAATGCAGCACAGCTGTTCGGCTTTGACAGCAGGAAGCTCCTCCGAGCGCTGTCACAATAAGAGCTCGGGGAGCCAGAAGGTAACTCTGCTGTCAAACCTGGTGGAGAAGATGTATGGCCCGAGCGCGGACGAGATCGGCGCTCGGACCATGACAGTTTGCTTGGTGAGTCACAGCTGAGCCTGGCATCCCTGTACACCAGACAGGTACAGAGGATGGCTGCCTCCATTTTAAATGATGACTCCCACCCTTTGCACTGCAACTTTCAGCTTCTTCCCTCAAGACGGAGGTTTGCTGTCCCAAAAAGTAAAACCCAGCGCTACAAAAACAGCTTTGTTCCTGCTGCTGTTAAAGAGTTGAACAAGGTGTAACAATATATTGCACATAATTTAGTTATCTGTTTATTAATTTTATTTTATATTTACCTTATTTTTGTAGTTTTTTTATTTGGGTTCTAAATCTTTTATTGGGTTTTAGACTTTTGAGTTTTTAACCTCTTTGACTAGTCTTTAACTTTTTAATATGACCCTTCTCTTATCTCTTTGTTTTTTCTCTCATCTCTTTGTCCTATGTCCTGATTGGTGGAACCTTGAGTACTTCTATCATGTTTATAGTCAGCTTCATGTGTGCCTGTGTTTGTGTTCATGTTGAATGTAACTGTGGTTTGTAAATATGGACGTCACCTGACTGCAAAACAAATCTACCTACGGGTACAAATAAAGTAACTTGAACCTGAACCTGAATTATGAATCTAAAAACAAAACTGTAACCATCAAGTATCCAAGAGCTCTTCCAGTTGAAAGCTGATTTCATCATTATTGCAGACAAATATCAAACTGAAATTTAAAATTGAGACATAAATGTTTTGATGATGAAGAAATGTAAATGTAGCTGGAAAAGAAACATTAATATTAATGCAGGTTTTTTTTATTTCTTTAATGAGATTTTTTTTTGTAAAATTGTTTCACTATTTTTGTTTCAGAAAATGTGAAAAAAAAAAAGGAACCAGGATATTTTCCTGTTGTCTTAAATGTGCAGGTTACAAAATCAAATGTCAAACCCCATCACTGTGTGCCTGAAAAGGACAGAACACAACTCTGATTAAAGTCATTTCCCCGCCTGAAAACAGGCATCAGAACTCCAGCATCTGGAGTGTCCGACTGGAATGGGACCCGCTGAAAAATAAAGGGAGCTGACACCAAAATAGCCCGCCTGTTCTGCATGCTCCTTGCTGTTATGCATCAATCGATCAGCCAGCCTTATTACTATTCAGATTTCACTCAGCACACACACACTATTCAGATGAGAGGCTAAGGTGAACGGGACATTGAGGGGTGCAGCGGCGACATGGCTGACCTTTTCAATCGCTGCTGGACACTTTGACTTGGTAGTGAATCCATCTCAGCGAACTGGTCTGATAGGTGATTTCTTGAAGCCTGTCCACTGCTCTTCTCATCTACCAGCAGGTTGTTAAAATACATGCACATTATGCTGGTTCACATGTGTGTTGCTGCAGTTTATTTCTGCCTCTTTCTGTAGATATTTGCTGATTTGTTGGACTGATAGTAAAAGAGAAAATGCTAATTTGGTCATTTTTATCTGTGCAGGTTAAAAAGTTGATCATTTTAATGGTGCAGGAGGGAGGTATAAAACACAAAAAGATGCTTTAGTTAAAGTATGTGCACATTTTAATGAATGCATGCAACAGAACTTGTTTGTATAGAAACATACATTCAGCTCCTTTATTTCTCTAACAGGGTGTCAAACAGTGACTTTGCTGACTTTACTGTATGATTAGTAGATTGTTTTCTGATACCGGTACAAAGTAACATCAGTTTCACTGTTCACCTGCCCAGCCAGCATGTCCAAATGGGCCCCACCAAAGGTCACTTCTGGGCTGTCTTATGGGTCCCATGTGGGTTTGCCCTCGTGAGCTTTACCTATTTTCAACATATTTTCTCTTAAATTTGCAATTTTCTTGTAAATTTGTGACTTCTTTTCCTGTAAATTTGATAAATTTTTCTTGAAAATTTGAAACTTTTTTAAAAATTTTGAACTTTTTCCACTATAAATTTGCAACTTTTCCTCATAAATTTGTGATTTTTTTTTCTTGTAAACTTGCAACTTTTTTCCATAAATTTGTTTCTTTCTTTGTAATATTGTGACTTTTTCCTCATAAATTTGTAACTTTTTCCTTGTAAATGGATTTCGCACATCTCCGGATGACCAAAGCACTTCACGGATCCTGCTGTCCACACATTCACACACTGATGGTGGCAGAGCTGCCATGCACCGGCGCTGGCCTGGCCCACCAGGAGCAACTGGGGATTCAGCGTCTTGCTCAAGGACGCTTGGACATGCAGACTGCAGACAGAGCGGGAATCAAACCCCTCACCCTCCGATCAGTAGTCAGCTGCACTACACCTGTGCCACAGCCACAGAGTGACTTTTTCCCATAAATGTGCACCATCTCTCTTGTACATTTGGAACTTTCTCAGTTTTATTTTACTTTTATTACTGTAAACTTGCAGCTTTTTCTCATAAATTTGTGATTTTTTTTCCTCATAAATTTTCATTTTATTTATTCATATATTTGTTACTTTTTTGTTCATTTGCAACTTTTTCTATTTTTTACCTCATAAATATGTAACTTTTTTCTTGTAAATTTGCTACATTTTTTGTAAGATTTTAACTTTTTTCCAAGTAATGTTACTATATTTTTTCTTGTAAATTTGCAACTTTTTTCTCCTAAATTTTCACTTTTTCTCTTAAATTTGTGACTTTTTTCTCGTATTTTTGGCACCAGTGTTACTGAAACCTTCTCAGCCCCTTTAAACCCATGTGGGGGTCAGATGGGTTTAATACAGGTCAACAGATTACCTGTGCAACACATAAAGCCCATGTGAGCAAACATGGAACCTGCGGACAAATCCATATGAGAGATGGTGATTGACTTCAGGAAGAGGAAGACTCCTTCTCAGCCACTGCAGATTAGGGGGGAGGATGTGGGAGTGGCTGAGGACTACAAATACCTGGGTGTCAGGATCAGCAGCGGGTTGGACTGGAGATCCAACACCGATGCTGCGCAGAAGAAGGGGATGAGCAGACTCTACTTCCTGAGGAAGCTGAGATTCTTCAACGTGTGCAGCAGGAGTCTGGCGCTTTTCTACCAGACCGTTGTCGCCAGCGCCATCTTCTTTGCTGCTGTCTGTTGGGGTAGCAGTATCAGGGCCAGAGACACCAACAGTCTTGACAAGATTATCAAGAGGGCTGGCTCTGTAATTGGTCTCAGACTGGAGACCTTTGAGACAGTGGTGGAGAGGAGAACACTAAATAAACTGTGATCAATCATGGACAATCCTGATCACCCCCTCCACCACACGCTAGACAGACAGCGAAGTACTTTCTCCAGTAGACTACTACAGCTTCGCTGTTGAACGGCCAGGTACAGGAAATCTTTCCTGCCACATGCAATTTCACTGTACAATAACTCACTATGATGTTGTATTCTGGTCATAGCTATGCTGCCACACTGCACCTTACAGACTAACTGGTACCTCACATTTCACTCTGCTCCTGATAGTCCTTCTTTACGCAATGGGATGATTCATGTGTTTATACGGGTCATCATATATTAAGCTATGATGTATATAGGTTTTATAGTCGTGTTAGTTTTACTTTCCACGGGTAATCCCTTTGTCTGTCATGCGTGTGTTTCTGTCATTTGGTTCTCTACTGTCATGCTGCTGTTACACTGTAATTTCCCAGTTTGAGATCAATAAAGTACATCTATCCATCTATCTAAGACAGCCCAGTCTTATAGATACACTCGCCTCATTCAGGTCAAGCCGTCAAGATATCTTATCTAAGGTTCTGCAAAGCTACTCTAACCTCACCCATCAAGGTATGGCAGGTTCATGTGGGTTCCAGCTCGTGTAGGATTATGGGGAATTGAGAAAGCTGATTGTTTAGCAAAACAAGCATTACATAAAAACAGTATTGACCTACATATTCCATTAAGTAAATCAGAAATCAAAGCAATAATCTGGACTAAGGTAGTAGAAGAGCAGCAAGGTGAGTGGAACACAGAAGCAAAGGGTAGATTTTTGCATTGTCTTAACAAAAGAAGTTAATTCATCTTTTAAAAGTACTGGACGGACTAGGAAAGAAGAAGTGATATGTAACCGTATATGGTTGGGACACTCAAATTTAAATAGCACTCTGAAAATTATAGGAAAACATCCAAATGGTTTATGTGAGTATTGTCAGGTTGAAGAATCCATCACACATGCAACAACTGACTGTCCGAGATACAATGCTGAAAGGACACGTTTGGTAGAGGAGATAAGGAAGTCAGGGGAACAGGATCTGAACATTAAAGCCCTGATGAATTTAAGGCATAAGACGGCCATTAGAGTCTTCTTTGAGTTTCTTAGAAAGTCTGTTTTAAATAATAGATTATGGTCTCTGTTCCACACTCTGGACCAGCAGGTGGTGGTAATGCACCTATTTTGCTGGTTGCCAACCACTGTTAAAACACAAGAAGAAGAAGAAGAAGATACACTCGCCTCCTAGCTTGGCTCCAACAAGATGGCTGCCGAGGACAGGTGTGGTTGATTGGGCTCCGCACCTATCCTACTGTTCAACACTTTATGTCATATTTTAGCCAGTGTTTTTTTTTTTTTTTAGTTATACGTAGTGATGGTCAGATGAGGCTTTCTAGAGGACTTGAGGCCTTTCATCAAAATGGCTCATATCGACGAGGCCTCATGTCAAACTTCACTTTCTCTAGAAGGCCATCTAGTGGACAAAATGTATACAACATGCAGATTTTTGCAAGGGCATCGTTGGTTTAATGTGTTTAGGCAGAGATCATAGGCCGTCCTATGATGTCCTATGAAGCGTGACACACACACAGACAGACACACAGAGTTTTCTTGCTTTTATAGAGTGAAATGCACTGTCTTAAATATCAATTATCATAAGGGAAAAAAGAAATAATAAAACTGAGGTAACTACAGTGAATGTGCTTGTGCTACTTATCCATTTTTATTTTTAAAAAATAACTTTTCAACAGTTTTTAAACTAAGGCAATTTCTTTTTTTTTTTTAGGTTATTTCACCAGCTTTGGAGAATACTCTCACAGAGCACGGAGGATGCAGGTGTGCAAAGGACGGCTCCTTCAAGTTTGTACAGTGTAGGATAGACACATTTCTCTTTTCCAGTACATTCACCTCTGTCCTTATTCTCATGCAGGGCACAACAGTGCCTCAGCATAATGATGCATAATAATGATCCAAGCTCTTTGAAACACAACAGACACTTCACCTTGCAAATAAAAATAAAATTACAAAAAACAACCTAGCTGAGACTTGAACCCCAGCCTCCCAGCAGATGCTTTACCTCTAAGTCAGCACTTCAGTTACAATAAACATCCACTATTTGTGAAAAATGCATCAATGGAAGAAATGCGATCAAAATGTTCCCAAACGGGAGAAGTCTGTGTTTTTGGTGCTGGCTCCATCTGAAAATTGGCTATGACAAATCCCTTACACAGTCAAACATCGAGAATACAAAATGTGAGGGACGGGGATTCCCATTGTGTATCGCTGCTCACTTTATTTCATGTTGCGTGCAAAATCATGAATGGCTTCCTGACCAGCAAGGCTAATGATATCAATACCATGCATCAGCAATACACGGCACGAAATGCGCTTTGCCAAATGTTTCCTGGACAAGCTCAGAGCACCCTCGACGCTCCAGAGCCTGCCGTCACATCATTAGTTTTACGTAGTTTATTGGTTTGTCAGGGACCATGTACAGAAAAAACATTAAACACAGGGTAAAGATGCTCTGTACCAGATTATAGTGTTTTCCACCCTACCTCTCGCCCAAAGATGCTGGGGTAGGCTCCCCCCCCCCGCCCCCCCACGACCCGAAAAGGATTAAGTAGAAGAAGATGGATGGGTGGATGGATGGATGGATTTACCAAAAGGTACAGAGAAAAGGAAAATGTTTGGATGTCGTTACTGTGTTCCTGGGTTTTGCTTGTCCCACCTGTTCAGGGCCTCTCTTTGACTGAAAATGAATCAATTACTTCTGGACAATCAGCTATATTGAATAATTCACAGAGACTGATCTTCCTTGGACATGGACATTTGATTATTTATTCACTCTTCTGGCAGAAAGACCAGAAAAAGATTTTCCTAGTAAAGATAAATGTATCAAGAGACCTACATGGCAAGTCAGTAGCATTCTACTTTTTCGTTGTTACTATGTGGGGATATACAGTTGAATCCTTGTCCCAGAAGTCAACTCTAATTCAGACCAACAAAGTAATGTACCCAAGGACTGCCTCTGTGAATCAGTGTGGGCTTTGCTTGGTGTCTCTACTTATTATCAAGATCTTTTTGCAGTTGGGCTTAGCAACAGCAGCCCAGCTAACACATGGCCTAGCATGAGCAGTAGCAGCCAAGCTACCATCCAGGCTAGTACCAACAACAGCAGCAGTGACAACCCAGCTACCATCTGGGATAGCACTAGAAGTAGCAAACAAGCTACCATCTGGCCCAGCACCAGCAGGAGCAGCCCAGCTATCATCTGGCCCAGCAGTAGCAGTCAAGCTACCATCCGGCCTAGTACTAGCTGGAGCAGCCCAGCCACCATCCGGGCCAGCACCAACAGGAGCAGTCCAGCCACCACTGGATCAGCACCAGCAGTCACAGTCAAGCCACCATCTGGCCTAGCACCAGCAGGAGCAGCCCAGATACCATCTGGCCTAGTCCAGGCCGGATGGAGGTTAGTGAAAAAGAAGTAGCAGAAGTCATTAAGAAACTGTCAAACTATAAGGCAAAAGACATTTACAAGTTAGATACTTGTTTCATTAAGAAATACATCTCTATATTAACAAAACGTTTGACTCATCTCATCAATTTATCCATTAGGACCAGTAAATTCCTGAATAACTGGAAAAAAGCCATCATCACACCAGTTTTTAAAGCAGGAAATCCTGAAGCATTTGTTAATTATCGCCCTATTTCTATTTTACCTGTTTTGTCAAAGGTATTGGAGAAGATTGTAGCAGCACAGTTGAGCATCTTGAAACCACTCAACTCCTTCATCCACAACAATTTGGCTTTCGACCAAAAGTACTCTACAGAAACAGCAAATTGCCATTTTATTGAAAACATTAAGCATTCCTTGGATGGGGGCGATATTGTGGGTGCGGTGTTTCTTGACCTAAAAAAGGCATTTGACACTGTCAACCATAGTATTTTCCTATCTTAAGCTGTCCACTTTCAATTTTTCAAAACAGCCAGTTGATTGGTTTGGGCCATATCTTCAAACTAGAGAACAATGTGTTAAAGTTAATGAAGAAAAGTCATCATTCTTGAATAACAAAATGGGAATACCCCAAGGTTCAATACTTGCTCCACTGTTGTTTAGTCTTTTTTATAAATGACTTACCTTTAAGTTGCCCAGCAGTAAATTGCCAGCTTTATGCAGATGATGCAGTTATACTGTATCTGCCAAGTCACCTAGCAAGGCTGCTGAGGTGCTAGTCATGTGCCTGGAGGGTGTCCATTAATGATTGCAACATAATCATCTTGTACTCAATTTGAAAAAGACTGTTTCAATATGTTTTTCTATCAGAAAACCGACTACACCTGGGTCATTTAAAATCATTCTACAAAATAAAGAAATACAGGAGGTCACTGAATTTAAATCTCTCGGGATAATCCTGGATCCACAACTTAAATTTGATCAACACAAAGGAAATTTCAAAAGCAGTAAAAATTAACCTCAACCGTTTTAAACTAATAAGAAATTATATACCTACTCAGGCAGCTCTGACATTTATGCACCCATTCCTGTTGTATAACGGTTTGGGCTCAAGCTTCGCCATCTGCAACCAGGCATATTTCTTCCCTGTACAACCAGGTCTTGAGAATAATGGATAACACCCATCCGTTGGCATCACTGTCAGATATTAAAAAGATATAATTTACTTAACTTTGACAGCTTCACTAATCTTTGTTTTCTCAAATTAATTTTCAAATGTTTACATAGTCTAACCCCAGAGCCTCTTTCCAGCCACATCCAAAGGCATGATGCAAACAGAGTAACCGGGGCATGGTGAATGGTAACTGTAAAATACTACATCGTAAATCTACATCTGGACAGTCCACTTTCTCTATTAAGAGCTGCAAACGTTGGAACACATTGCCAACTGAAATTAAATTAGTTGAAGATATAAAATTGTTTCACAACAAAGGTTAAGTGCTGGCTAAAAGAAAAACAAAGCTGTACCCATTAACTTTTGATGGAGGGATATACTGTATTTGACTTTTAGGGTGTCATGGTTGATGATACTGTATGTAGTGCTGATTTTGTGATATGTATTTTATTTGGAGTGGGAGATCAACTCAAGAAAGGAGAGAAGCAGGAGTGGGCTTTGCAGTTAGAAAGGAGATAGCAGCAATGCTTGATGAGGAACCGGTGCCAATCAACGACAGGATAATGACTATGAGACTCCCACTACAGCGGAAGATGTATGCCACACTCATCAGTGTATATGCCCCAACAATGACCAACACAGAGCAGGTGAAGGAAGAGTTCTACAGTGATTTACGTGAGACTATCAGGCATGTACCGGCTGATGACAGGCTGATACTCGTTGAAGATTTTAATGCCAGAGTTGGTTCAGACACTGAGAAATAAAAAGGAATGCTAGGCAGTCATGGAGTAGGCAAGTGCAATGCTAATGGAGAACTTCTACTTGCACTATGTTCAGAGTACAACCTTGTGATAACCAGCACTCTATTTAAGCACAAGGACACACACAAGTAGACATGGATGCACCCAAGATCCAAGCACTGGCACTTATTGGACTACATCATAGTCAGACAGAGAGACATAAGGGATGTATTGGACACCAGAGCAATGAGAGGCACAGACTGTGGTACTGATCATGTTATGCTGAGATCTAGATTAAGGATTTGGAGACAAAAACAGCACTGCAGGATGGGTGTGAAGCCACCACAGAAGCTAAACACCAGTGCACTGAAAGGCCAAAAGAAGCAGGAAGAACTTACACAGGAAATGGATGAAAACTTGAAAGACTGGGACAGCAACAACTCAGAGAATGACATAGAAGAGAAATGGGCAACACTGAAGGATATGGTGAATCAGACTGCAAGTGATGTATTAGGCCACCCTGAGAGGAAACATCAAGATTGGTTTGATGAGCATGATGAACACCTGAAGAAACCACTAGAAGCGAGGAATACAGCTATGCAGGAAAACCTACAGTGTAACACAAGGTCAAAGAAGAAGAAATACTCAAAGGCTCAGAGTGAGCTACAGAAGTACACCAGAGAGATGAAGTCCAACTGGTGGGATGGAAAAAGTGGAGAAACGTCAAACTGCAGCAGACAGGAAGGACATGAAAACATTCTTCACAGGTTTGAGAGAAATCTACAGCCCTAAACCAAGAGGATTGATCCAACTAAAGGCTATGGATGGTGAAACGGTTTTGCAGGAGAAAGACAAGATCCTGGACAGATTTGCAGACCACGTTGACCAACTACTAAACAACCCTGGAGATCTCATTGAAAAGGCTAAAGAAGCTCTAGTGCAGCAACCAGCTGTATCAAGTCTGGATGAACCACCAAATTTTGATGAACTAATGGCAGCTATCAGGACAACACAGAATGGTAAAGCTCCAGGAAGGGATGGAATTCCAGCAGAAGTGTGGAAATTTGGTGTTGTTCAGCTGACCAACTGCCTGCACAAGCTCATCCAAGAGATATGGGATGCCCAGAAAGTACCTCAAGACTGGGAGGATGCAAGTATTGTGCCTTTGTTCAAGAAAGGTGACAGGAAAGACTGTGGAAATTACCGAGGTATATCACTACTAGCCACTGTTGGTAAGATTCTCTCACGTGCACGACTGAACAGACTCAATGAACACATCTCGCAGAATGTACTACCGGAAACCCAGTGTGGCTTTAGAAGTGGAAGAAGCACAGTGGACATGATTTTCTGCTTGAAACAGGTTCAAGAAAAGTGTATCAAACAGAACATGCCGCTTTATGTAGTCTTCATAGACTTCAGTAAAGCCTTCGATACCGTTTCGTGTCAAGGACTTTGGCAGGTACTCAAGAAATATGGCTGTACAGAGAAGTTTGTCAGCCTGATCGAGGCACTCCATATAGTTATGCAAGCAAACGTGGCAATTAGTGGTTCAGTATCTAAAGACTTTTCAGTAAGCAATGGGGTGAAACAGGGGTGTGTGCTGGCGCCTACATTCTTCTCGCTATATCTGGCAGCCATGCTTGAGGTGGCCTTCAAAGACACTTCAGAAGGAGTATACATTCAAACAAGGAAAGAAGCAGAGTTGTTCAATGTGGCACAGTTTAAAGCCAAGAGTAAGACATCGACAAAGATAGTAAGAGAAATGCTCTTTGCCGACGATAGTGCTCTAGTTGCACACAGTGTGGAAGATATGCAATCTTTAGTGGAGAAATTTGCAAGAGCAGCTAGCCAATTCAGCCTCCAAATCAACATCAAGAAGACAGAGTGCCTTTATCAACCACCAAAGTTCCAATTATCAACATCACTACCAGAAGAGATCAGCATTGGTACAGAGCCACTAGTCAAGTGCAAGACTTACAAGTATCTAGGGAGTACTGTTTCAGAGAATGCTAGGCTGGAGGATGAACTACCTCTCAGAACGGGAAGAGCGAACGCTGTGTTTGGAAACTTGAGGGAGAGACTGTGGAACAACTGATATGTGTCTATCTCTGTGAAATGCAAAGTGTACAGAGCAACAGTACTGGCTATTCTATTGTACGGTGCTGAAACTTGGACTGTCTACAGAGTGCAGGTGAAGAAACTCCACACGTACATGATGAGACACCTTTGAGCCATAATGAACATCTCATGGAAAGACAAGATAACCAACATAGAAGTGTTGAAACGAGCTGGTCTACCATCAGTGGAGGACATGCTAATATAGATGAACCTGAGATGGCTCGGACATGTTGAGAGGATGGACCACCAGCGTCTCCCTCGGCAGTTACTCTACTCACAGTTATGCGAGGGCAAATGCAATCATGGTAGACCAAGGCTCAGAGTTAAAGACACTGTAAAAAGAAACTTGAAGAAGTTGGATATAGACAGGAGTTCCTGGCAGCGGAAGGCTAAGGACAGAGCTGTGTGGAGGAATCTGATCAGACCTAAATGAAACAGTCATTGTCGCCCACGACAGACTGCTATGATGACGATGATGATTTTATTTACTTTACAATGCAGTTTTAGTAGTTTTAGTCATTTACAGGCTTGTGATGATGATTGTGTATATGTATTTTATTGTGCTAAGTGGTGTAGTATTAGTTTGTTGATCATTTAAATTGTATTGTCTTAATTATATTCATGTATAAGCAAACTAGGGACAAGAGTTGAAATTAGCAATAGCTATTAACTCTCTGTACAGCACATCAGTTGCATTTTTGTATTGGAATTATGTTACACTGTACCGTCCCTATTTAAATAAAATTCAATTCAATGTTAACCTTTAGTGGGGCCCACATGGACATGCTGGTTGGGTGGTTACATGGCCACAATAATCCAATAACTGAACATAATCGACAATGAAATAATCAGATTTGGCCTGAATAAAAGGATTATTGTTATATTATTATTATTATAACCCAATAATGGCCTTTATCTGATCGTTCTATTTACATGACTACTTGAATATTGAGATAACTCCAGAAATCTAATTATAATGTTTTTATTAGTGTGCATGTAAACATTATTGCATTATGCACAAATGCACATTTTGTTATCTTTCTTGTGGCATTGCTCAAAATCCCAGTGTATACCCGGATTTTGTTGAACTCTTAATGGCGTAACTTTTACTGATTGGCCTCTTCATCAGGACAGGATGTGGATGTTTCATCAGTTTGTTTTTAAAGTAAGAGTCATACAATTTGATGTCATGTCTGTCTGTTGTGATCATGTGTCAGCACATGTCAATTTGTCTTTGTGGCAGCTGATGCAAAATATTGTAACTGACAAAAAAATTTAAAAAAAACATCTTTACAATGCAAAGTCATGAACTGCTCTCAGCCATTTTTGTTTGGTGGACAGAAATGATTTTTCTGCTTTCTCATCAGGATGTACTATAACGAGGGTAAGAGTGCAGAAGGCATTGGTGCTGTTAGTAATGGTGTCAAACAACAACTGGATGCAGAGAAGAAAACTTCCAGTCAGAATTTTGCTATTTTAAAATTGAAAATATAAATTCCCTCAAAAATGGAAAATAAAATGAAATGACCTTAAACTAATTCTGTTTGTTGTTTATAGATATAAGCCATTAAATAAATCGCACATAACTGAGTGTTGTATACACACTGAAGAAACAACACACAGAAGCACAAATGAAGCACGTGATTGGGTCCTTGGAGTGCACTCATGGTTTCCCAGACATTAATTTATTGCTATTGTTTCTGCTGCTTATTAGCTCTGCAGTGGGACAGACAAAACACAAGTACATTTGCAGTGTAGAGTTTAATCACAACAAAACCATTCCTGACACAGATTTAAGGTGTACAATAAGGAAAAAAGACAACTATGAGCATATGCAAATAAGACACCTGATCCTATAGTGGTAGCATAATGTTTAAATTCCATAATGCACATATTTTTTTTGTTTTACACAAGCAATAGTTACTTTTTTGTTTTGTTTTTGGATAAACAGACTTTTATAATGGGTTGTCATGCCCTGATATATTTTTGTTATGTGTGGAAAAGGTAACAATCTTGCCTCTTGTTTCCACACCAAAAATTAAACAGTTTTATAAACCTGTAACTCGCAGCCTTGCCAACATACTGGTTTTGCAGAGAGTCAACAAGCTGCTTTATTAGTATTAGTAGCCATTAATCCGTTATTCTGAAAAACACACAAACAAACAAAAGAAAAACCCGAATACTCCATCCATCCATCCATCTTCTTCCGCTTAATCCTTTTCGGGTCGCGGGGGGGCTGGAGCCTATCCCAGCATCTTTGGGCGAGAGGCAGGGTCCACCCTGGACAGATCGCCAGTCCATCACAGGGCAACACAGAGAGACAGACAACCATTCACTCTCACAGTCATACCTAAGGACAATTTAGAATCCCCAGTTTTTTTTATGCTAATTAACCTAACTTGCATGTTTTTGGCATGTGGAAGGAAACCGGAGAAATCCCGGAGTAAACCCACGCAGACACGGGGAGAACATGCAAACTCCACACAGATCACTTTTGGTCGGGGGCTGGGATCGAACCCAGGATCCCCCGGCCAAGGGTGAGTTGCTGTGCTGCCGCAGTGCTAACCACTCCACCACCCGAATACTATCAGTTCAAAATGTCTGATTTGGGTTTGGATGGCTGCAGTTTTGAGAAGAGCATTGTGACTCACTACCTCAGAAAAAGGCAGGTGTCCAACCCTCAGCAGGCAAGGCCATGCTCACAGTCTTTTGGGACCAGCATGGAGGATTGATGATGGATTTCCTAGCAAAGGGTACCACAATTACTGGGACTTAACTACGCTTCTCTGCTACAGAAATTGCAGAAGGTAATCAAAGCCGAGAGGCGTGGCCTGCTGACCAAAGGTGTCCACCTCCTGCAAGACAACATCCCACTTCACAGTTTGCATGTTGCCAGATGGGAGCATGGTATTGCGGCTAATTTATCCTTCCTCACCACCTTAGTTTGTTATTTTGCGTCATTTTCCTGTTGGTTCAGTTACCTTTCAGAACGGAAAAAATTCAAGCGGACCAAAATGCATCACGTCAAATCACACAAAAATCATGTGAGAAGGTTTTCTCTGTCATAACTTTGCTTCTGACGAGCAGATGTGGTGGTGAAGGAATTGGACTCAGGGTGCAGGCAGGACTTCGGTGTAAAGTGGTAATTTTATTAACAGAAAAACTCAAAGCAGAATAAATTGCAGCACAGGGGCTGAGAACACTGAGGATAATTAACTTACAGAGAACTGAGTACCGGACATGGGGAGACATGACCAGGACACCACATGAACATTAATGACACCACACTAGACTGAGACAGAACACTGAATACAGTCATGTGAAAAAATTAGGACACCCCATTAAATATTCAGTTCTTTATTAAGAAATGTTCACATATTTATGTCTAACCTTGTTTTTGTTTTTATTTACATTTTTAACATTTATTTTAGCCATTTTAAGTGGGAATGAATGTGGGGGTGTCCTAAAAAGTTGGGGGGGTCCTAGTTTATTCCTCAGTATTTGTTTAGAATTACATTTTACAGAAAATTTGAAAAAAGTCTTTAATTCACTTTTAATTGTTTAGTTGTATTACGTGAATCTCCCAGTATTTTTAATATTGATATTAAATATCCATATGTCCAAATATATTAAAAAAACACAGGCTTATACAGGGTGTCCTAATTTTTTCACATGACTGTATATAGACAGTGGGATAATTAACACAACACAGAACAGGTAGACACAATCAAGGGTAGCAGGGAAGTGGCTGCAGGTGAGGAGCACAGGATGGGCGGAGCTGTACAGACAAACACAGACAGGGAATGCACATGAAGCATAACAATGAACATACAGGACCACAATACAGGATGAATACAGACAGGGTAGTGGTTAGGGGTACAGAAAACATGAGGAGCTGGAACAATAGGTGAACAGGTACACACAACGCCTCAGGACCAGACGGGATGATGCAGAAGACAATGACAGAGGACTCAGGGGAATACAGAGGGAAATAAATGCAAATGATAATCAGAAAAAACAATAAATGAACATAAAATGTGGGCCTGATTCTATGATCAAGCCCAGATTATGATAGGGCCCTTCCTCAAGGGCGGATTCTAGACGCCCTTCAAACAAAATAGAGATTAATCCTATCAGGTGGGGAGAGTGATAAACAGGCATGGTGGGGCAAAACAAGAACACAAACAAAGAAAAAATTTTCATCGAGTGGTCGGCCAAAATCCCTGGACCACCGGATTGATGGACATGACATGTCGGGTGGCCTACCAAAGTCCAAGGGCTACGAGACGGATGAGCATGGCATGTCAGGGTGGTCTATCAGAGTCCATGGGCCATCAGACGAAGGAACAAGGCACCGTGGGAGCGCAGAGCCCAGGGGCCAGTTGCAAAAGAGGCGTGAGCTCAGGAGGCAACAACAAAGGGGCTCTAAACTCAGGAGATAACATAGTAGCCTTTTAACCTCAGAGGATAACAACATAGAACCTTGAAACTCAGAAGATGACAGGGAAGTCTTTTGCTCAGGTGAAAACAACATAGAATCTTTGAGCTCAGCAGATGGCAACAGTGGAGCTCTTTGCACAGAAGATAACAGGAGTTTTTTTGCTCTGGAGATGACAAGAACTTTTGGCTCTGGAGATAATACAGACACTTAACTCAGGAGATAATGGCAACATAAAAACTTTGAACTTGGGAGATGATAGCATGGAAACCTTAAACTCAGGAAATGATAAAATGGAAACTTTAAACTCAGGAGGTGTCAACATAGAACCTTTAGCCTCAGGAGGTGACAACATGAAACCTTTAACCTCAGGAGGTGACAACATGAAACCTTTAACCTCAGGAGGTGTCAACATGGAACCTCTAACCTCAGAAGATAATGATAACACAGGAACTTGAATCTCAGGAGATAACCACAATATAGGAGTTTTAAAGAGTCCGTGACATAATTCAACCAGACACCACACCGCCCGACATGGGCGGTGCGGTGGTGCAGTGGTTAGCACTGCACCAGCACAGCAACTCACCCTTGGCCAGGGGATCCCTGGTTTGATCCCAGCCCCTGACCAACAGTGATCTGTGTGGAGTTTGCATGTCCTCCCCGTATCTGCGTGGGTTTACTCCGGGATTTCTCCGGTTTCCTCCTACAGGCCAAAAACATGCAGGTTAGGTTAATTGGAGACTCTAAAGTGGCCCTAGGTGTGAATGTGTGTGTGAATGGTTAAGGGATAGCGCCGTACCGTGGCTGCTTCATCCAACCAGGT
Organism: Pholidichthys leucotaenia; assembly: GCA_020510985.1. Lineage (NCBI taxonomy): Eukaryota > Metazoa > Chordata > Actinopteri > Cichliformes > Pholidichthyidae > Pholidichthys > Pholidichthys leucotaenia. The sequence continues at coordinate 312,120,701 of CM035846.1, forward strand.
AGATGCCCTCAGTTTCCCCTCTGGGGATCAATAAAGTATACAAAATCAAAAAAAAAAAATCAAATTAGAAAGAACTACTGTGTTTTTATTCTGTGAAGACAAAAAAATTCAATAAAATTTTGTTTCCATATACTACCATAAATTACATTGTGATGCAGACAATTGCGATGTTTGTTTGTCGAAACTGGGTTAAATGCCGCCGCCATTTTGTGACGTAATGAGGTGAACCAAAGATGTAAACAAGCATGGCTGAGTACGCTATTGTCGATAGTTTTTGAGGAAGAAGCAGGATCGAATGATGAAGAAGAGCAAGTTGGTTCTAATGAAGGACTGCAACCCTATTTATTTGAACCATATCGTTCACAAAGTGACAATGACTCACACGTTTCAGAGGATGAAGGGTCCGATGGTGAAGGGTTAGAGATGGACATTGGTCGCCTCCAAAATCCTGAATGGTAATACACAGATAGATCTAAATTTCCCCAATCGGGTGGTCGGGGAAATAAAAAAAATGCTCAGATATTCAGTTTCGGTAGGCAATGAGATTTATAAAAATGAAAACTAAAAAAAGAATATAACTTTTTTTTAACACAAAGTCATTCCATTTGGAGTAAAGTCAACACTCGGCTTCAAAATTCATAGGGGAGGATTTTACTTTCGGCGGAAAAAATATAATAAAATAACAATCGCCTTATGTGGAAAAAAAATCCATTACACAAACTCTTTTCCGGTTAAGTTTTGACACTGTCGCTTCTCTGCGCTGTTTTGATATGTTGATATCGTCTTGAGCTGTGGGTTTTCATTTGAAAACCATAGGTATGGCAGTCGGTTTTAGAATCCGTTTGTAATGAACTTTCAAGCCTAAAGATTCCTGTATAGCAGGCACCTCCTCAAAACTGTCTGCAGTGAAATGATCACTACAGAGTACAGAAGATGGTGTTGGTTGCCATTTGTCCCTTGTTCTCTGTACTTGCTTCGCCCATTTTTTAAGAAGATCTGGATCTTTTGGGAATGAAAACATGCTTATACGTTCACTGGAGCAATTAGCACACCCAGCCACCACACAACATTTCAGTATTTCTTCGCTGATATAGAAGCTAAACAGCTTGTTCACAATGACAGCACATGGATCAGCTGAGAGGAAACTCTCCTCATGACGTCATATCCGGAAATGAGGCGTGTCTCAGGACATCGCGTTAGTGCAACACGACGCTAAATTCAAATTCACTTAGAAATATTTTTCCACTTATTTAGCGTTCGAAGTCAAGAGAACCAACTATGTGGACGACTGAAGATAAATTCATACTGAATATTGATCCATAGTTCCTACATCATGTCACAGACACTTTAAACTCAGGAGTAAACAACATGGAGACTCCCTGCCCTGAAGAAAACAATTTAGGAGCCTCTTGCTCAGAAGAAAGTAAAGTTAGAGCCTCTTGCTCTAGTGAAAACAAAGTAGGAGCCCTTTGTTCTGGGGATAATAACATAGCAGCTCCAAACTCAGGAAATGACCTGGAAGCTCTTTGCTTTGGGGAAAATAATAGAGCAGCTCTGAACTCAGGAAATGACCTGGGAGCTGTTTGTTCTGTGGAAACCAATATGGGAGTTCTTTGCTCTGGGGAAAATAATATAGGAGCTCTTTGCTCTGGGGAAACCAATACGGGAGTTCTTTGCTCTGGGGAAAACAATATAGGAGCTCTTTGCTGTGGGAAAACAATGTAGGAGCACGAAACTCTAGAGAAAACAACACTGGTGTTTCTTGCTCAGAAGAAAACAGTTTAAACTCAGAAGGTGACAACATAAAATCTTTAAACTCAGGAGGGGACAGCATAACCCCTTTAAACTCAGGAGGTGACAACATAAGACCTTTACACTCAGGAGGTGACGACATAAAACCTTGAAACGCAAGAGGTGACAATATGAACACTTTTAACTCAAGATGTGCCAACACTGAACCTTTGAACTCAGGACATGACAACACAGACTCTTTAAACTCAGGAGATGAAAATATAGCACCCTTAAACTCAAAAGATAACATTGGAGCCCTTTGGTCAAAAGAAAACAACATGGGGATTTTAAACTCAGAAGATGACAGTGGGGCTCTTTACTTTGGAAACCACAAAGGAGCCTTTTGCTCTGGGGACAACATAGGGGTTTTTAGCTTTGGAGAAGCCAATACAGGAACTCTTAACTCCAGAAACAGCAACATGGGAGCTCCTAGCTCTGGAGGCATCAATACAGGAGAATCTAGCTCTGGGGGCACCAACATAGGAGCTTTCCACTCAGGGGACAATAACACAGGAGTTTTTAGTTCAGAAGACTTCAATACAGGAGTTTCTAGTTCAGAAGACATCAACACAGGGATTTCTAGTTCAGAAGATAGTACCTGAGGAGCCTTCAGTGTAGGGGCTAACACACCACTGTATCTTGGGGTCTTATTCACAAGTGAGGGGAGAATGGAGTGAAAGATTGACAGATGGACTGGAGCAGCATATGCAGTTCATGCAGACGTTGTACCGGTTTGTTGTGGTGAAGAGTGAGATCAGCTCTAAGGCAAAGCTGTCAAAACTGTCACCTCACTTCCTGGGTCCCTACACCATCTCGAGGATCATCAACGACGTAACAGTTTGTTTAAAAGTGCTGCTGACGCTCCATGTCCACCCCACATTCCATGTGTCCAAGATCAAGCCCATCTCCACCAGCCCTCTATGCCCCCCCCCAAGCCGCCTCCTCCTCCCCAGATCATTGACGGCCAGACCACCTACACCATGCAGAGGATTCTGGACACCTGCCAATACCTGGTCCACTGGAAAGGCTACGGACCGGAAGAAAGATCGTGAATCCTCGGTTCTTATTTCCATGACAAGGGGATGGTCCGAGCCTTTCACCGGGCTCATCCCAAAAAGCCCGGTGGGTCGCCAGGAGGCGCCCCTTGGGGGGGGGGGGCACTGTGATGATCGGGCGAGTGTGCTCCCACCCCCTTTTTGTGGGAGGTTCTTCACCTGTTTCCCGGCTCCGCAGGTCGTCAACACACCTACGTGAGTGGATGCACCTGCTGCCTCTTCACTGCTAGCGCTTAAAAGGACCTGCTTGTGAACACTTCAGTGCTGGCTCATTGGGTACTGCTGCCTAAAAATAAGGTTAAGAATTGTGCTGTGAAGAACTCGGCCTAATTTTCCTTTTCCTCCTCTCTCCCCAGGTTGCTGCCATCTCAGCGGTGCGTCTCCGGGATTGTGGTGTGCTCACCTGTCCCCTCATCATCTTCACCCTGGACTGTCTTCTCCACCCGGTCAGACTCCCCCCAGCTCCTCTCCTCTCTACGTCCTCTGCCAGCTCCACCCTGTTGGTTCGTTCTCCTCCTCACTGGGTTCCTCTGCTGGGCTCTCCGCTCACCTGTAGTAAGATAACTCCTGCTCTTATCCATTTTTCCCAGTTTCACTTCTCATACCTAACCAGCTCTCGTTTTCCCATCTCCCACAGGCTGTGTGTTCCCTCAGCGTGCGCCGCTTTCTTTCCAGTTGTGTTTTTTTCAATAAAGTTGTGTTTAACGTTTCTACTCTGTGTTTGAGTGTCTTCTCTGGTGTTAGCTTCCTTGCACGTGAGCTTATCACTTACAGTCATGACAGAACGAGCCAGCCACGACCTAAGCTCAGCGGATGCTGTATCAGCGGAGCACTCCGCTCTTTACTGGTTGGATGTCATGGAGCGTCAGGTGGCTGTGCTCACTGAGCAGCTGCAAACAATTACTCAACAGCTGACCACAGTAACTGATCATCTCTGCCCTGTCTTGCTCGGGTTCTCCCTCTCCACCTGTCGTCCCGGTGGCTGCTACTGTCCACTGAACCACTTCCATTCCTACACCTGCCCTGTATGCGGGGGAAGGGGGGGTGCAAGGAGTTTTTGCTCCACATTCGTCTTTATCTGCGGCAGATGGGTGGGGAGTACCCAGACGATACATCCAAGATCCATTTTATGACCCTCCTGTTTTGAGATCGGGTTCTTAATTGGGCTCAGTCCATTCTCAATAGCACGGAGGGCTCCAATTATATTTTTGAACGATTTATTTGAGAATTTTCCTGGGGTTTTGACCATTCGGAGAGCGAGGGGAATATCATGAGTCGCCTCAGGACTTCAAGACCGTCCTGCGTTTCCTGAGCTTCGCCGTCATGGCTCTGCAGGAGACCAGCGAGGCCCACCTGGTGGTCTCTTCTTCGCTAAGGGGGTCACCATCATGCCCAAAGACTTCCAGCTGGCCCGCCGCATCCGCGGAGAGAGAGCTTAGACTTTCTGCTGCACATTCACCAACCAACCATAATGCTCTGCACTGTGTGTCTATATATATATACATTTTTAGTAATATGGACATATGTTTACTAGATGTTGTTTTTTCTTGCCTTCTGATTGTTGCTCTGAGTGTTGCTGTCCCTGTGCTGTTGCAATCCTGGAATTTCCCCATTGTGGGACTAATAAAGGCTTATCTTATCTTATCTTAATGTCACTCCGGTAGGGGAATCGGTCTGGGGCCGATTTCTCTGTGGAGTCCTGGGTTGCCGCGATGGACTCCAGGTGGAATGACATTGCTCTACGCAGCGCTTTCCTCCTGGGTCTGAATACCAATCTCCACGATGACCTCATGCGACCCCCTCCTCTCTGGATGAGCTCATCGATCAGGCCGTCAGTTTGGACAACTGTTACCGCTAGCGCGCAAAGGATCAAAAGGCCTTCTCCAGTCCGCCCATCTCGTGCACACCCCCTCCAGCTACCAGCGCAGCCAAGCCCGACTCCTCCTCCAAAGCTATGGTGTTAGGCCAAGCCCGTCTGACTCCGGAGGAGCACCAGCAACGGAGGAAAGCCGCCGTGTGTATGTACTGTGGCTCATTGGAGCATAAACTGTTCACCTACCCTTTGAAACCAAAAGACGTGGCCCGTCAGTAGTTGTGGGGGTTCTGGCGGGCAGTTATTCCATTAATCCCCCCTGTAACTTTTCTTTCCCGGCACTTATTCAGTTACCGGGGTCCGAGAGGAAGGTCTTGATGTTAATTGATTCAGGGCGGAACAGAACTTTATTTCCTCGTGGCTCGTACGGGAGTTAGGCATACCCACTACCAAATTGCCGGCTTCATTAAATGTAGCGGCATTATCCGGCTGCAGCCTGGCTTCCGTTACTGAGCCCATGGAACCAGTCTCCATCCTTCTTTCCGGGAGCCACCGGGAGTCTCTTTCATTCTTTATTCTCCCTAGTTCATCCTCCTCGGTGGTTCTGGGTTACCCTTGGTTCCAGAAGCACAATCCTATAATCAATTGGTCCTAAAACTCAATTTCTTCCTGGAGCCCCTTCTGTTTAGCCTCCTGCCTCAGTTTGGCAGCATGTTCACCGTCCTTTCCCATCACCCCCCCATACACACACACCCGACGGAGCTGCCAGACCTCAGCGTTGTACCCAAGGTCTATCATGACCTTGGGGAGGTCTTTAGCAAGTCAAGAGCTCTCTCGTTGCCACCACACCACTCTTATGACTGTGCTATCGACCTCCTCCCGGGTGCGCGGTTGCCGTCCAGCCGGCTCTATAGTCTTTCTGGGCTGGAAAGGGAGGCAATGGAAAGCTACATTAAAGACTCCCTGAACACCGGCCTCATTCGGCCTTCTTCAGCCCCTCTTAGGGCGGGGCTTTTCTTTGTCGGGAAGAGGGATGGATCCCTGCATCCGTGTATCGATTACCGTAAGCTCAACACAATAACCGTCAAGGATAAATATCCTCTGCCCCGATTAACTCTGCGTTCGAGCTCCTTCAGCGCACGCGGGTGTTTTCCAAACTCGACCTGCGCAACACATATCATTTGGTCCACATACGCAAAGGGGATGTGTGCCTTCAAAACACATCTGGGGCACTTTGAATACCTAGTGATGCCGTTTGGGCTCACTAATGCTCCAGCTGTCTTCCAGCACATGATCAATAACGTCCTCCACGATATGGTCAATCAATTCATTTTTGTTTATCTTGACGATATTTTGATTTTTTCCTGCACGCTATAGGAACATGCAGTCCATGTCGGGGCCGTGTTACAGCGGCTTCTGGAGAACCAGCTCTTTGTGAAGACTGAGTCTCGCAGTCTGAGAGCATATAGCGCTGGGTCAGCGCGGTTTTGAGAGCCTCGTATTTGTCGTGGGCTGGGGGCCGTTGGAGCAGGCTCGCCACCTGCTGAGTTGTGCGTGCGTCTAGTGCTGCAACCACGTAGTAGTATCTGGTGTCATCTGCCATTATTCCTGAGAGCGCGAACTGGGCCTCGGTGTGGAGGAACCAAGACTTCAGGTCGTGTAGCCAAAAGTCTGGGAGTTTGACTGAAACGGCGCATGTGTTGCCAGCACCTCCAGTCCTGGTCGTCTCTGGGGTGCATCAAGGGTCACCAGTGTGGAGAGAGGAATAACCAGGCAGAGCGGTCCGGAACAAAGCAGGCTTTATTAATTTCTCTCTCTCACATCATCCAGAATCACAAGCATCAGAAAAAAACCCACAGGTCGCAGGCACCTCTCCGTTTATAGACTACGACCTGCTCAGTCACGTGTGGTGCTGCAGTAACATGAAAGACTGCAATTCTCATTCTCTTTGTCACTGTTTGCATCAGCACACCAACCCCCCATGACGATTCCCCTTGTCCTTCCGTCTGAGTGGAAACATACTGACATACTGAGAGGGTCCTCCACAATGTGCCAAATAAAATTAAAAATAAATTAATTATGAATGTATAGAGATACCACTAAGTTCACTAGAAAATCTTGTTTTTGTCTTTCATGTATCTGTAATATGCAAAGATATGATGTTTTTAAAAAATGTTCTTTAAGGGAAGCCTCCAGCTCCCATCTTTAACTTTAAATAGCTGTGTGCCAAAAAGATCTGAATTCAGTTTTTGACTAGAACTGATAACAGGATCCTGCTGGACTTTATGCAACACAATGACTTATTTTCTTTTATGGCACTCTTGCACTTTTCCCTTTTGTATCACGAAGAAGAGCTGCACTTCAAATTTTGTTGTATGGATGTAAAATGACAAAGGTTTTCTCGCAATATTATACACCATAAAGTTCGGTTTTGTAGCGTTAGCTTCAACTCGGAAAATAGAAAAAAAAACATTGGCTGGCTATTGGCGGTAGCTGCTTTATGTTCTTTGACCATATAAGCATTATGAGCGTGGCTGGCTAAATTCTATTCAGCTTAATTTAAAATCTTAATCAGGTACCTTGTCTCATATCCACTGTTCATGCATGACGTGGCTGGATACTTTCTGCTGAGATGCTGTAACATTGGTGTTGTGCTGCTGTGGTATGCTAACTCAGCTTTACAATCGACACACTGCACAATGTTCTCCTTCAGTTTGTGCTTGAAATGATCCCAGACTTGACATAGTTTTTGTAATTTTCTCTGACTTTCTTTCTTTCTTTTTTTCATCGCTTTGTCGCTTTCTTCTTTGCTTCGCTGAATCCATGATATTGCGCCATTGAACAAACCCGCATTTTGTTAGCACGACCGGTAGAAGGTCATACCAGAAAAAGGTCATATAGACTGGAAGTGCTGTATTAAATGCAGCCTCGAATCATAGATTTTGAATCGAGGATTTTTTTGTAATGAGTTACTCAAATTATTTGAGTAATCATTGCAGCCCTACTGCTGGGTATTTCTTTGAATGAATTTGGAATTTTGCATTTTGTCCCCATGTACTTCAGTTAGTGACATCGTTCTTTAAGATATCAAACACAAAGTATTAAGATGTTACCCTGAGCAACTGAATGACAAGCTCCAGAAAAAAGCCTCAAGCAGAAATCCTCACAGAGGCACGGGAAGGAGCAGTAGCTGCAGATAACTTAATAGAGGGATCAGACGAGGGCTGAAAAGGACAAGTGAAATCATTAGGATGCAAATGAGAGGGAATGATTAGCATGTGTGTGAGAGATTGAAAGAGATACTGTATGAAAGGAGAAGGATGAGATTGAGTCATCTCTGCCTTCACTAAGGTTTTCTTATCAAAGCAACAACTGTCACATGGTCCAGATGTGGAAGACGGCTGCAATTAATTTTAGAGTGATGACAATTTTAGTGGCCACAGGGATTTGTTTTACAATGCAGGGACTTAAATCTTTTTCCATTTCCCAGGACATTCTTAAAAAAGGAAGGCAAGAATCAAGATTGTGCAAGTCTGTTTTCATACTACTGTATATAACAGCCTGTGTATTCCTCAGTCTCACATGTACGTTTTACATCTGATTCACAACAGCAACCAGATGTGTTTTGCTAGAAATAATGACGGTCAAATTCAGTATCTGGAATTTAAAGTTCATTTATAAGCAGGCCTGTCAACCACACACTGTGTATAAGAGATAAAGGCCACTGTGAAACCACCCAAGGTTTTTGATCTTTGTGCTTCAAAGACTCAAGTGAGGCATATATTTGCATCTAGATCTGCCCCAAAATCTAATGGATTCATCTGTGACCCAAGGGCCACCTCTGTTGAAAATTTCACCAAAACCCATCAAGTACTTCCTGTATAATCCTGTAGTCAGTCAGGTAAACCACAATTAATACATCACTTCCTTGGCAGAGGTAAAATGTACATTATTAAAGATAAACAGCTTTGCAGACATCCGATTAGCCTCGGTGCCGTTTCTTTTGTTGTCCCTCCTTGTTTGTGCTTTCCACCTGCTCTGTCTTCTCCATCCTCCAGTTTCATCTACCAATAAGGTGTTAGCTGCTGTCTTAGCTATTGAGTCTCTTCATAAAACAGAAATATGTAGTGGCTCGGGCCAAAGCCACCACCAAATAAAATCCAGCCAAGTGTCTACCAGGGAACCCATCCATTCACACCATAAAAGTGGCTCTTTATTTGTGTTTTCAGCCCGTCAGTCTGTTGTTGGCCGTTTGGCTCATCTTAGGTACTGGAATATCGGCCCTCTCCATAAATCCCCCCGTCTCTGCTTCTCCCCCTTTTCTCCTTAACTCTGCCTCTTCTCGTCACCTTGAGTGTTTCACGGTGCATCATGTGAGATTTATTTCCAAATATACTGTTGCAAAATGTACTGTGCATCTTCTTGTTTTGAGGAGGGATTTACTCCCCGTTAAGAAGAGTTATGTACACTGAGGTGTTTTACCCGCCGAGTCTTGGTAACAGGGCATTCTCAGACATATTTCACCCAGGCCTTTATCTAATCGACATATCAATCCACCACCCAGAAACGCTTTCACACACATTTAAAAGAGAAGAAAGAGATCTAAGGGGGTTGACATTTTTTAGCTCTTATTATTCATCCTAATAAATCTTAGCCTGGGAAATATAAAGTTTACATTGAGTTGAGAAAAACATCTTATGACTGTTTTGATTGTTTTCCACTGAGTTTTACAAAAAGTCTTGAGCTTTGTCATGGTTTGTTTTTTTTTTTTTTTGCTTGGATCAGTTAGTGTTGTGTGATCTTCCCATTTTGTTTTTAGGTCTACTTTGAAAGTTTGCCTTTTCTTTTACAGTGTTGGTGAATGAAAACTTGTGGATAGATTTACAGGAACATTTTACCATAATTGCAGTTGACATGATGCATCATATCCTCACTAGTGCACAGAGTACCACAGAGTAGGATTAGAAGGCACTGCCTTGATGTTTTCCAGAAAATGTAACTGTTTAGGTGGATGTGGATTTCATTCATATGGGAAGATTTTAAACTTTGGAAGAGGTATTAATTTTGCACTTACCCTAACCTTAACATAGGTGGTTTTGCTGTCTAAACATATTCCAGCTCCAGAACTCAGGATGTAAACCTCACTCTTTCATGTCAGAGTCCAGCACACGATGAGTTCAACATAAAATTTAAAATGTAAGACATTGTGTCCACGGATACCCCTGATCATCACAGCCACTGTGGACAGGTTGTGAATCAGTCAGCTTAGATGGCGTCGTCATCAGTACTATATGGCCAGCAGTTTTGCATGATAGGTGCATTGGCACTGCTGGAGGACAGTTCGTTGATCAGCGGCCCCATTTGCAGTATATGTATCACCATTCATGGGGCGCTTTGCATTGCCTGTTCATGGTTGAATGAGGGTGTGCAGAAGGGTAGGACACAAGGCAGAAACACGTGTGCCCACTTCCTGGTTGATATACATTTGCATGCATATCTGTCCTTTTTTTGGTGGCTCAAGTTGATTCGGACACAATCAGATGTTGTTAAGAATTATAAATTCACAGCTTTAAACCAGTGTAGTTAGTACTGCTTTGCCTTTAGAAATGAAGAGTGAAATGAGACTCTCACTTTACAATTTTGGCAAAGACAGAAAGATATCCTCAACAGTTTGGATTGATGACCATCATTTGGGGGTTTACTGTGTGTGATCTAGGAGCATTATGCTTCCCTGTACATGCGCATGCTCACATGCTGTGAAAATGTACTAATGATTAAGGCTCTCCACCACACACATGTTGACAAAGATATGCCCTCTGCTAGCATGTTCTCATTCTGGGCATGTAATATGTTACTGTTCTGTCAGGCCACTTCTGGTCACAGGAACAATGCACATGGTGCTTTTCTGCATAGGACCCCAGATGCCTTTAGATTTGATTATGTTTGTCATGGTGGGGGGGGCATAATTGGGAACATACCCCACCTTTTGAGTTATTTTATTATGTTGGTCTTCTCATCATTATGATAAGAAACAAATCTACCTACGGGTACAAATAAAGTAACCTGAACCTGAACCTGAACCTGATGATTCTCGTCTAGTTTCAGGTTTACCTTAATGGTATTTCCTGTATTACTCTTGTCTAGCTTAGTCTTTATTACCTCCGCCAAGGGAGGAGGTAATATTTTTGGAGGCATTGGTTGATTGGTTTGTTGGTTTGCTGTTAGCAGCATTACTCAAAAAGTTCTGAATGGATTTTGATGAAATTTTCAGGAAAGATGTGTAGTGGTACATGGAAAAGATGATTAGATTTTGGTGGTGATCTGGATCACCATCTAGATCCAGGAATTTTTTGAAAATTATTTTATATATTAATACTATGGCACTTTTCATGTACTGCCCCTTTAAGACATGTCCACTGAGTTACAAGCGTCGCCACACTATAGGCCCACGCCTGTCCGCAACCCGGAAGTTGTGGGCGTGCATAGTATGTGATGATTGACAGTATTTTTTTCATCTGAAGACACCAAGAAAAAGCAAGAAAAACAAGAAAAAGCAAGACGAGATTTGGCGCTTGTGTGGATGTAACTCCGGCCGGCAGACAAAGATGTTGTTGCAGCCACATGAACCACACAGTATGTAAACACAGTAAACGTCAGCACTGGATAATGTTTAATTTTTTGTTTGTGAAATCACAATAGGCCTGGTCTATTATGCTCGTTTACTACTCACCGCAGTGATATGATACCGCATTGTTGTGTAATATTGCTTAATAATTATGAACCTTGTCAATAAACTGTAAGGGAGACCAGAGAAGGAAAAGCAAACCCAAAACCAACCTGAAAGATTTAATAAACCATGATGCTGATTTAAGGTGGAATTGACCAGTCCCAATGTATGGTCAATACAATTATGACAGTCTTGTTATTATAATTTAGTCATATAATGTAGTTTTATTGTTTTTGCTGCCATTTCTCTGTTAGCAGGATCACGCAAAAACTCCTGGATGGATTTGGACGAAATTTTCACTATAGGTAACCCTTGGCCCAGAGATGAACTCAATGGATGTTGGAGGTGATCCATGAGTGCAAACTTTCACTAAGGCCCTATCTCACAATGTACAAATGCATGGCAATATGGACTGACAAAGGGACGGAGGGGAGGACAAAGGGAGGGAGGGACGGAGCCTTAGCGGAGGTTTGCGCTGTCTTAGTGCCCTCTTGTTAGTTATTTCAGGTTACTTTATTTGTACCCATAGGTTACTTTTTGTTAGACTAACTATTTGTTAGTCTTAGTTTATTTTGTAAGGATCTCCTGTGTTATTCTTGCTTTAGTTTAGTTTCTCCTGAAACCATTCCTTGTGTTATTCTTGTCTGTTTAGTTTCCCTGGTCTTAGGTTTATTTTGTAGCACTTGCTGTTTCGGTTAGTCTTGGGTAACTTGACTTCCTGTTTCATTTTGTCAACGTCTTCCTGTTAGTCTCTGTTTATGATCCTCAGTTACCTTTTGTGTGTTATGTAACCTCCTCATGAGTTTGATTCCTTTACCCGTGTCTCCACCTGTGGTTCCCATTTATGATTATGGGTTCTGGAGAAGTTTAGTTCTGTCCTTGCCGGCCTCATAGCATCATTGTACACTGTTGCTTCTTCTTCCTCCCAATGGCTTGGGGATTATTCCCCATCTCCTGGTGCCTTATTGTTTTCTGATTTGTTACCTCCACCAAGGGAGGAGGCAATGTTTTCAGTGGCATTGGTTGGTTTGTCTGTCTGTCTGTTAACAATATACTGTAACTCAAAACGTTATGAATGGACTTTGATGAAATTTTCAGAAAAAGGTGTGTAATGGCATGGGGAACAGATGATTAGATTTTGGTGATGATCTGAGAGTGCATACCTCCACCAAGGGTTTTGATTGTATTTGTGCAGCAGGATTACACCAAAACTACAGGATGAATTTGGATGAAATTTTCAACAGAGGTGGTTCTTGGGCAATATATGAATCCATTACGTTTTGGTGATGATCTGAGAATGTATACCTCAGCCAAGGCTATTATTTTCTCACAGTGTGCTAGCAACAATGCTCCAAAACAAATGGACAGACTTTGATGCGATTTTCACCAGAAGTGGCTCTAGGCCTGCATACAAACCCATTAAATTTTGGAGGTGACCCATGAGAGACAGAAGGAGCCTTGGCAGAGGTATGCACTTTCTGAGTGCTTTTCTAGTTTGTTTGTTGGTTTGTCTGTTGGCAATAGAACTCCAAAAGTTATAAGCAGATTTTGATGAAATTTTCAGGAAAGGTGTGTAATGGCACAGGGAACAGATGATTAGATTTTGGTGGTGATCCAGATCACAATCTGGATCCAGGAATTTTTTAAAAATTATTTTATATATTAATATGGCGCTTTTCATGTACTGCCCCTTTAAGACGTGTCCACTGAGTTACGTGCGTGGCCCTGTGGTGTGGCCACGCACATCTGCAACCCGGAAGCCAAACACTGCAGAAAAAGTGTAAAACGACTTGGAATGAAAACGAATGTGGTCTCCATCAACATAGTATGTGATGATTGACAATATTTCATCTGAAGACACCAAGAAAAAGCAAGCAAAGTGTGTGGTTTAAGACGGGGTTTGGAGGGCATGCAGACGTAACTCTGGCAGACAAACATGTTGTTGCAGCCACATGACCCACACGGTATGTAAACACAGTAAACTTCAGCACTGGACAATGTTTTAATTTTTTGTTTGTGAAATCACAATAGGCCTGTTCTATTATGCTCGTTTACTACACACTGCAGTGATATTATACCACACTGTTGTGTAATATTGCTTAATAATTATGAACCTTGTCAGTAAGCTGTAAGGGAGAAAAGAGGAGGAAAAAAACAAAAAACAAAACTGACCTGAAAGATTCAATAAATCATGATGTTGATTTAAGGGGGAATTGCCCAGCCCCAGTGTATGGTCAATACAATTATGACAGTCTTGTTATTATAATGTAGTCATATAATGTAGTCATATTGTTTTTGCTGCTGTTTCTCTGTTAGCAGGATCACACAAAAACTCCTGGATGGATTTGGATGAAATTTTCACTAGAGGTAGCCCTTGGCCCAGAGATGAACTCATTGGATGTTGAAAGTGATCTGTGAGTGCATACCTCTGCCAAGGCCCTATCTTGCAATGTACAGATGGATGGGGATATGGACAGACAAAGGGATGGAGAGGAGGACAAAGGGAGGGAGGGACGCAGCCTTAGCGGAGGTATGCGCTCTCTGAGTACCCTCTGGTTAAGTTAATAAATCTTTGTGAACTGGACATCTGGGTCCTTCTTCCCCTCTGGCTGTTCCCAGTATCACTGTGACAATATTACTCTCCAATGCTAAGGTGGGTGACAAATGGTTTAAAAAAGCTGTAAAGTCCTTGTAAAGACATAGGAGGGGTGGTGGGTGGCTCTCATGCAATAGACTCCAATCTGTTCCACTTTGTTCCCTTTTTTCCCAAACTGTGAGTTGTCTTTTTTCACTTTCTTGGCAATTAGGCATAAGAAATACCTAGTTAGGCTCGGGGTACTTGTTTGGGTTTAGAAATGATGCGGGTTTACTTTAAACTGACTCTGATCTGTTCACACTCCGACAGGCAGCGAAAAGTAAGCTAGGAGCAGGAAGACAAAAGAAGAGGAAAACAGCAACCTTGTGTGTAGCAGAATGGAATGTACGCACTCTGTTGGACAGAACAACATCACAGCGCCCAGAAAGACAGACCGTGCTTGTGGTCCTGGAAATGAACAGGTACAATGTAGACATAGCTGCACTTAGTGAAACAAGATTGCCTGGATATGACAGCTTGGAAGACCATGGGTACATCTTCTTTTGGAGTGGGAGATCAACTCAAGAAAGGAGAGAAGCAGGAGTGGGCTTTGCAGTTAGAAAGGAGATAGCAGCAATGCTTGATGAGGAACCGGTGCCAATCAACGACAGGATAATGACTATGAGACTCCCACTACAGCGGAAGATGTATGCCACACTCATCAGTGTATATGCCCCAACAATGACCAACACAGAGGAGGTGAAGGAAGAGTTCTACAGTGATTTACGTGAGACTATCAGGCGTGTACCGACTGATGACAGGCTGATACTCGTTGAAGATTTTAATGCCAGAGTTGGTTCGGACACCGAGAAATGGAAAGGAGTGCTAGGCAGTCACAGAGTAGGCAAGTGCAATGCTAATGGAGAACTTCTACTTGCACTATGTTCAGAGTACAACTTTGTGATAACCAACACTCTATTTAATAAGCACAAGAACACACACAAGAAGACATGGACGCACCCAAGATCCAAGCACTGGCACTTATTGGACTACATCATAGTCAGGCAGAGAGACATAAGGGATGTATTGGACACCAGAGCAATGAGAGGCGCGGACTGTGGCACTGATCATGTTATGCTGAGATCTAGATTAAGATAAGATAAGATAAGCCTTTATTAGTCCCACAATGGGGAAATTCCAGGATTGCAACAGCACAGGGATAGCAACACTCAGAGCAACAATCAAGAAGACAAGAAAAAACAAGAGCAGCGAATATACATACGTATGTACATATAAATATATAAATATATAAACACAGTGCGGAGCATTGTAGCTAGATGGAATAAATATATAAACACACACAGTGCGGAGCATTGTAGCTAGATGGAATGAACAGCATAACCGTCTACTTAGTTATCCTACATGGTATGATTATGTACCCATACATATTGTCACCCTCCATAGCGACCGGTATTGTCCTAGTTGTATACCAGAGGGGACCACTGTGTAAGTCTATTGCGTCTTTTGCATTCAATACTATTAGGTTGTCACGTTTTTTTGCTATCTCTGCGAGCAGCCCTGCTTAGGTTATACAGTCTGACAGCCGTAGGTAGGAAGGATCTGCGAAACTTCTCGGTTGCGCACCTAGGATGATGTAGTCTGCTGCTAAATGAGCTCCTCAGTGCGTTCAGTATGTCCTGCATAGGGTGAGACTCGGACTCCAGCAGAGATGACAGTTTAGCCACCATCCTTCTCTCTCCCATCTCCTCCACTGGGTCAAGGCGCTGCCCCAGGACAGAGCTAGCTTTCTTGATCAGTTTGTTCAGTCTCTTCCTATCGGCTGCTGTAACGCCACTGCCCCAGTAGACCACTCCAAAAGTGATGGCTGATGTCACCACCGTGTCGTAGAATGTCTTCAGCAGCGCCCCTTGTACACCAAAAGACCTGAGTCTCCTCAGTAGGAACAGCCTGCGCTGTCCCTTCTTGTAGAGTGCATCAGTATTGTGTGACCAGTCTAGTTTATTGTTCAGATGAACACCCAGGCACTTGTAGGATGTCACCATCTCGATGTCTGTTCCCTGTATGTTTACTGGTGCTGTGAGGGGTTGTCCTTGCCTGCGGCAGTCCACCACCAGCTCCTTAGTTTTCCTCGCGTTGATCTGGAGGCAGTTCCGATGGCACCAGTCCACAAAGTCCTGGATAAGTCCTCTGTACTCAGCTTCATCTCCGTTGGAGATGAGGCCAATGATCGCAGAGTCGTCAGAGAACTTCTGTGTTGTGTTGTGTGAGAAGTCCGCAGTATAAAGGGTGAACAGGAAGGGAGCCACAACCGTTCCCTGGGGGGCCCCCGTGCTACCGATGATCATGTCGGACACACAATCCCGGGTTCTCACAAACTGTGGCCGGTTAGTGAGGTAGTCCAGGATCCATGATGATAGGTGCTGGTCCACCCCTGCACACAGCAGATTGTCCTTCAGGATCATCGGTTGGTTGGTGTTGAAAGCACTGGAGAAGTCAAAGGATTAAGGATTTGCAGACGAAAACAGCACTGCAGGACGGGTGCGAAGCCACCACAGAAGCTAAACACTAGTGCACTGAAAGGCCAAAAGAAGCAGGAAGAACTTACACAGGAAATGGATGAAAACTTGAAAGACTGGGTCAGCAACAACTCAGAGAATGACATAGAAGAGAAATGGGCAACACTGAAGGATACGGTGTATCAGACTGCGAGTGCTGTATTAGGCTACCCTGAGAGGAAACATCAAGATTGGTTTGATGAGCCTGATGAACACCTGAAGAAACTACTAGAAGCGAGGAATACAGCTAGGCAGGAAAACCTACAGTGTAACACAAGGTTGAAGAAGAAGAAATACTCAAAGGCTCAGAGTGAGCTACAGAATAATAATAATAATAAGTTTATTTATAGAGCACTTTTCACAGACAGAGTCACAAAGTGCTTAACATGGTGAAAAAAAATAAAATAAAATAAAAACACAGGCACATAAAACAGTAAAAAAAAACAAAGTAGACAGTAAAAGCACATAAAAATACAATCAGCACATAGTTAATTAAAAAGCCAGGCTAAAAAGGTTAGTCTTTAGTTGCTTCTTAAAAACACCAATGGAAGGTGCAGATCTAAGTTCAAAAGGCAAGGAGTTCCACAGTCTGGGAGCAACAGCAGCAAAGGCTCTATCGCCTTTGGTTCTGAGCCTAGTGCTAGGGACTACCAATAGATTCTGATGAGAAGACCTGAGAGACCTGTTGGGCTGGTGTAGAGAGAGCAGGTCACTAATATAAAAAGGTGCCTCTTCATGAATGGCTTTGTAAGTAAGAACAAGAACTTTAAAATCAATTCTATAATTTACAGGAAGCCAGTGCAAGGAGGCCAAAACAGGAGTGATATGACAGAATCTACTGGACCTAGTTAGTAATCTTGCAGCAGCGTTCTGGACTAACTGTAGGTGGTGTAAAGAGGATTTGCTAAGACATGTGAAAAGAGCATTACAGTAGTCCAAATGTGAAGAAACAAAGGCATGAATAATGATTTCTAACTGACTGTAGGAAACCAATGACCTAATTTTGGATATATTCCTAAGGTGGAAAAAGCAACTCCGGGTCAGAGATTTGACATGCTGATCAAAACTCATTGATTGATCGAAAATGACACCAAGATGTTTTAGATTAGACCGTACGTTAGAGCTTAATGAACCAATGCTATTAACCAACTTAGGAATTAGATTATCAGGTGCTACAATAAGGACTTCAGTTTTATCAGCATTAAGTTGCAAAAAGTTACTAGACATCCAGTCCTTAATTGCAGACAGACAATCATGAATAATTTTTAAATTGTCAACATGGTCAGGCTTAAAAGAGAAAAGTAGCTGTAAATCGTCAGAGTAGCAGTGATAAGACACACCTTTAAATTTGCTGATAATAGAACCAAGTGGCAGCATATATAGGGCAAATAAAAGTGGACCCAGAATAGAACCCTGAGGCACCCCACAGGTTAAAGGAGCAGAGTCATATGAATAAGAACCAACAGCCACGGAAAAACTCCTACCAGAAAGGTAGGAGAAAAACTAATCCAGAGCTTTTCCAGAAATGCCTACCCAATCTTTAAGCCTTTGTAACAAAATACAGTGATCAATAGTATCAAATGCTGCAGTAAGATCTAATAACACTAAAACAGAGCATTTGCCCAGAGTCTGATGACATTAAAATATCATTTGACACCCTGAGAAGAGCGGTCTCTGTCGAGTGTTTCTGACGAAAACCTGACTGAAATTTGTCGAAAATATTGTGTTCAATCAGAAAGTCCGTGAGCTGCTTAGCAACAACTTTTTCTAAAAGCTTAGAAATAAAAGGAAGCTTAGAAATTGGCCTGAAGTTTTTAAAAACAGATGGATCAAGGTTAGGTTTTTTTAAAAGTGGCTGCACAACTGCATGAAGTACACCAGAGAAGTACACCAGAGAGATAAAGTCCAACTGGTGGGATGAAAAAGCAGAGGAACTTCAAACTGCAGCAGACAGGAAGGACATGAAAACATTCTTCACAGGTTTGAGAGAAATCTACGGCCCTAAAACAAGAGGATTGATCCAACTAAAGGCTATGGATGGTGAAACGGTTTTGCAGGAGAAAGACAAGATCCTGGACAGATTTGCAGACCACTTTGACCAACTACTAAACAACCCTGGAGATCTCACTGAAGAGGCTAAAGAAGCTCTAGTGCAGCGACCAGCTGTATCAAGTCTGGATGAACCACCAAATTTTGATGAACTAATGGCAGCTATCAGGACAACACAGGATGGTAAAGCTCCAGGAAGGGATGGAATTCCAGCAGAAGTGTGGAAATTTGATGTTGTTCAGCTGACCAACTGCCTGCACAAGCTCATCCAAGAGATATGGGATGCCCAGAAAGTACCTCAAGATTGGAAGGATGCAAGTATTGTGCCTTTGTTCAAGAAAGGTGACAGGAAGGATTGTGGAAATTACCGAGGTATATCACTACTAGCCACTGTTGGTAAGATTCTCTCACGTGTACTACTTAACAGACTCAGTGAACACATCTCGCAGAATGTACTACCAGAAACCCAGTGTGGCTTTAGAAGTGGAAGAAGCACAATGGACATGATTTTCTGCTTGAAACAGGTTCAAGAAAAGTGTATAGAACAGAACATGCCGCTTTATGTAGTCTCCATAGACTTCAGTAAAGCCTTTGATACTGTTTCACGACAAGGACTTTGGCAGGTACTCAAGAAATATGGTTGTACAGAGAAGTTTGTCAGCCTGATCAAGGCATTCCATACAGGTATGCAAGCAAATGTGGCAATGAGTGGTTCAGTATCTAAAGACTTTTCAATAAGCAGCGGGGCGAAACAAGGGTGTGTGCTGGCACCTACACTCTTCTTGCTATATCTGGCAGCCATGCTTGAGGTGGCCTTCAAAGACACTTCAGAAGGAGTATACATTCAAACAAGGAAAGAAGTAGACTTGTTCAATGTGGCACAGTTTAAAGCCAAGAGTAAGACATCGATAAAGATAGTAAGAGAAATGCTCTTTGCCGACGACAGTGCTCTAGTTGCACACAGCGTGGAAGATATGCAATCTTTAGTGGAGAAATTTGCAAGAGCAGCTAGCCAATTCAGCCGCCAAATCAACATCAAGAAGACAGAGTGCCTTTATCAACCACCAAAGTTCCAATTATCAACATCACTACCAGAAGAGATCAGCATTGGTACAGAGCCACTAGTCAAGTGCAAGACTTTCAAGTACCTAGGGAGTACTGTTTCAGAGAATGCTAGGCTGGAGGATGAAGTATCTCTCAGAATGGGAAGAGTGAGCGCTGTGTTTGGAAACTTGAGGGAGAGACTGTGGAACAATCGACATGTGTCTATCCGTGTGAAATGCAAAGTGTACAGAGCAACAGTACTGGCTACTCTATTGTACGGTGCTGAAACTTGGACTGTCTGCAGAGTGCAGGTGAAGAAACTTCACGCGTACATGATGAGACACCTTCAAGCCATAATGAACATCTCATGGAAAGACAAGATAACCAACATAGAAGTGTTGAAACGAGCTGGTCTACCATCAGTGGAGGACATGCTAATACAGATGAACCTGAGATGGCTCGGACATGTTGAGAGAATGGACCACCAGCGTCTCCCTCGGCAGTTACTCTACTCACAGTTATGCGAGGGCAAACACAATCAGGGTAGACCAAGGCTCAGATTTAAAGACACTGTAAAAAGAAACTTGGAGAAGTTGGACATAGACAGGAGTTCCTGGCAGCAGAAGGCTAAGGACAGAGCTGTGTGGAGGAATCTGATCAGACCTACACTATTTTTGAAAGAAAAGCACTTTTTTTCAATGAAGATAACTTTAAACTAATCAGAAATACACTCTGTACATTGCTAATGTGGTAAATGACTATTATAGCTGCAAATGTCTAGTTTTTGGTGCAATATCTACATAGGTGTATAGAGGCCCATTTCCAGCAACTATCACTCCAGTGTTCTAATGGTACAATGTGTTTGCTCATTGCGTCAGAAGGCTAATGGATGATTAGAAAACCCTTGTGCAATCATGTTAGGTCTGCAATGCTGTAATTGCTGCAAATGGAGGATTCTTTGACGAAAGCAAAGTTTGAAGGAAAAAATTATTATTTCAAATACAAATCATTATTTCTAACCTTGTCAATGTCTTGACTATATTTTCTATTCATTTTACAACTCATGGTGGTAAATAAAAGTGTGACTTTTCATGGAAAACACAAAAACTGTCTGGGTGACCCCAAACTTTTGAACGGTAGTGTAAATGAAACAGTCATTGTCGCCCACGACAGACTGCTATGATGATGATGATGATACTTTAAACATGTTTCAGCTGTAACCCTCTGCTTTGTCCTGAAACATCCTTCAAATATATTAACAAGCCACAGCCCAGTGTATGACTTGATTCCTGTGGCCCTGAGGGCCCTGGCTGAACACATTCTACAGTCACAATCAGATCACACTGCTTCTAGATCTCTGTCACAGATCGAACAAACGCCAGCACTGTAAATATTTAAACCTCCACATGGTGATCCTCACATAGTGTTTTTAAATCATTGCAGATCATTTGAACAAGGAAACAGCAGATTTCACTCCCACAATATTATACAGTGCACCTTCATTTTGTACAGTGCACAGAACCATACTTTTTAAACCATGTTTATAAAACCGTTTTGTTTTTTTTACAGTGTGAGAAACACACCTACACTCAGGGCAGGGTGATCACAATACGTTGCCATTCCTACTAGGGCTGAAGTAATAACAACTGTCTGACCATGCAGATGAGCCTAGTGATAGTACTTTATCTTGAAAGAATATTTTTAATACTCAGTTTCATAGTCCTCCATGTACTGCAGTTTCTGTCTCCTTCTCTTCTTTTCCTCCCCTTCCCGTTTCTCTGTTGCTCTCGTTCCCTGTCCTCAGGCTGTGTATTAGGACTCTGTGTTAATGACAGTTGACAGATAGTTGAAGGGCATGGGCTGCTCCCTGTCAGCCCTGTTTTGGACTCATAATTATTTCACCAGTGTCACGTCACTGTCACCCCTGCCCGCTTTACACTGTCAAACACACACGTACACACTGATCCCACCCATCCACCCGCCCTGCCTGCTGAGCCTGAAGGAGACACGTGTGTGTGTGTGTGTGCGCGTGCGCGCACGCCTGGCTGTCACTTGACTTCAGAGTCGGCCCTTTCCCTGCCAAGACAAGCATTGCCGCTACATTGAAATCATCGCCATGCGTGCACGTCTCCGCGGTAACAAACCAGAACCCCACAGCCTTGTGGCAGTGCTCCGGCTTGGTAGAAGGTGACTTTCCAGCTCGATACCAAAATAATGTTTGGGCAAGATGTCGTACAACTGGAAACAGATGGGCTGAGGTCTCTGGGAATTCGGGAGGAGTCTGGGCAGCTCAGCATTTCTTCTTCTCTGTCTGTCTTTTCTTTAAAGTGGCAACGCAGAATCACTGCATACTCCACTGTCAGCCTGACATAGTCTGCGTGTAGAAGATGGAGCTACTTTTTCCCTGCATACTGGTCAACAGGTGGTGACTGCTCTGGTGGTAAAATTATAGTCCTCTTTAGAGTAGAATGCACAATAAAGCAGGCCATATTTTTAAAATTTGGGTGGTACTTTCACTGCTGTATGGACGTGTGTTATCCTTGACTTTTCAGCTCTGTGCACCCTCATGATGCAAAAATTTATGGTGGGCCTTCATAAGCATTTGCAGTAGCTGCCCCAAAACTGTGGGACAGTTTACCATTTTATATCAGATCGGCTCCCACTGTTGTCCATTTTAACACTTTTAAAGACACATCTCTTCTCCTTGGCCTTTTAATGAGTTGAGAATGTTATCTTCGCAATCAGCTTTTATTTGTTCCTACATTTATTTATTTTTATGTTTTATTTATATATCCGTGAATAGGGGGGCAAACACTTTTTCACACCACTGTAAGTGAACACCCTTTTCTATTTAAATGTGCTATATAAATAAAGGTGACTTGGCTGACTATCAGTCGAGAAGAAAATTTAAAGACGTACTCCGGTGGCTATAAATCCCCTATAAAAACAAATCTACATTGTCTAAAATGGGACAGACAAAACCTTTTATTGTCTCACAATGTCCTGTCAACCACCCCCCCCCTCAAAAAACCCCACCAGAATTGGTGACTAGGCCTAACCCACATACCACAAGGCTAGTAGGGCTAGTGCTACATTAAACAATTAAACAGAATAAATCCTGTGATAAAAAGACTTACCAGTTGAAAGACATGCCCAGTTGTATGCATAGTGCCTCAGGATAATGACTGAAACAGCATTGGTCTTCAAAAGCAGTTTAAAGGTAAAACCATCTTAATTTGGGTCAAGTTTTCAAATCAGCTAGCACAAAAACGTTAACTGGCCGGAGGCTAACTTCAGTTAGGTGAGAGAGTCCTGATTGGCTCAACACCACTCACATGCGGCTGTACATATCTACATCACCAAAAATGCTCCATTTCAACTCGTCTTTTTGGAGGGGGCGGGACTTAGGTGAAACTTTAAAGCAAAAGAGATATGAGACATCGGGGTGATTTTGCTCTTGATATGTCTTGTAAGGCATAAAAAACATGATGACATATTAACAAGAAAAAAAAAACTTGATTTTTGGCGGAGTGCCACTTTAAAATAAACAGACAAACAACAAACAAACAAAAGACATTCTGCAAACATTTTTAGCTCATTCCGGCAAAGCCCAAAGGAGCTAATGTGATGACGTGGTGTCCGCGTCTGTCCATCTAATTGCTGCTCCTCCTAGGCATTTACCTCGATGATGACCATACTGTCACACAATGATTCTCAAGTGGGTCTGCATGCATGTTTTCCTTAAGGTCAACGGTCAGGAGGTCTGAGCACTCTCGAGGTGTTTTCATCAGGCCCCAATGAGCTACTCCGTTACACCTTCTCTTTCCTCTGACTTTAGTGAAAGAAGTGGTTGATATCAAAATTTTTTTTAAAAATTGACAAAATATTTAACCCTTTGATGCACCTAAGCACATTTATGTGTTGTTGGATTTAACTTTTTAGCACATTTTAACCTTTTTTTCATGCATATTGTCGATGATTTATGCAAGGTTGTGCATTTTTGAGTGTTTTCAATTTTTTTATTTTTAGCCTATTGTAAACAATGTAGTCTGAACTGCACATGTTAATGTCCCTTCACACAAAAATGAGCACATTGAAACCCATCCATCAATCCATCCACCCATCTTCTACCACTTAATCCTTCTCGGGTCACGGAGGGGCTGGAGGCTATCCCAGCATCTCTGGGAGAGAGGCAGGGTACACCCTGAGCAGATTGCAAGTCCATCGCAGACACTGAAACCCATTCAAACCATTATTTTTGCTCCTGCTCAAATAAAATGTATGAATATGCATCTTCTCATTTCTCCACTTCATTTGAGGCCCGTGGCTGTAAGTGTGTGCTCTGAGGGATTTACTTCCTGATGATGTCATTTTTACCATGTATGGCAGATGGAGAAAATACCTTTTTTCTGCTACACGGGCCTTGCACTATAGCCCCCCTCCTCTCTCCAGACAAGCTCTGAGGCATTAAGTGTGTGTGTGTGGGTGGATAGGTGTGTAATATATGCAAGTGTTTGTGTTTCCACGCACACGTGTCTACAGTATGCATGTTGCATTACTATATGATCAAATGTGTAAAAGCGCAAGTAGCTTTTAGGGCTGAAACGATTAGTCGATGTTGTCTATAACGTAAATATTATGAACTAGTAAAAAATTATACTATAGGAAAATGTTAAATGAAAATAAAAATAATATAAAAGGACTCTGGGATATATTACATAAAGGAAAAATGGAACTAAGAAAACGATATATCCAGAGTATTTTACTGATAATTGTGGTGATAATTATAAGAACATGTTAGTAAATAAAATGAATAATGTTTTTTGTAAATGTTGAACCAGAGTTGGCAGCAAAAATTCCAAACCAAGGAAGAGACACCATGAGTGAGACACTGATTGGAAATAACCCTCAGTCAGTCTTTCTCTCAGCGGTGGATGAACTAGAGGTAAAATCTGTTGCTGAAAAGTGTAAAAATAAATTATCTACTAATTGTGACGGTATTGATATGGCACTAGTAAAAAGAACTGTTGATGGCATATGAAAACCATTTACATATATTTGTAATCTATCATTTCAAACTGGCTCATTCCTGCAGAAAATGAAAATAGCAAAAGTAATACCATTATTCAAGCAAGGAAATAAACACCACGACACAAACTACAGACCATTATGGCTCCTCCCACAATTTCAAAGATTCTGGAAAAACTTTTCAACAACAGATTAGAAAACTTTTTAAATAAACATGATCTGCTTTATCAGAATCAATATGGATTTAAAGCAAAGAGTACAACATCACTGGCAATAATGGAAGCAACAGAGGAAATAATAAATACATTAGATCAAGGAAAATATGCAATTGGTATATTTATAGATTTTAGAAAAGCATTTGATACAATAAATCATTCAGTACTTCTTGATCAACTGCAATTGTATGGTATAAGGGGAGTGGTACTGAATTGGGTTACAAGTTATTTATCTGAGAGACAACAGTTTGGGAAGATGGGAGAATATCTGTCTGGGTGTATGGGAATTGCCTGTGGGGTCCCCCAGGGGTCAGTATTGGGCCCCAAATTATTTAACATATATATAAATGATATACAGTGATCCCTCACTTATCGCGTTTAATGGGGACCAGAACCGACCACGAAAAGTGAAAAACCGCGAAGTAGCATCACCCCCCCCCCCAAAGGCGTCACAAGCACTATTTTGCACAAAAAGGCACAAGAGAACAGCGAAAAGTGCCACTAAGCAACACGAGCGATAAAGAACAATGAATGCGGTCTTCCTTCGCTGGGTATGGGCGCTCGGCAGGGAGAGAACCTGGGTAAAACGTCTCGGCCAATCAGCTTGCAAGGTAAAACGTCTTGGCCAATCAGCTTGCGAGATTCCCGAGCGGTGAAGAGGTGGGCGGAGAGGAGTGGAGCGGTGGTCAGAGAGGTGGATTTTGAGTTGTGCGGGCTCTCTGTGTTGATACCTGATGTTCTAATGTAGTCTCCCTGCCTTCTGCTAGCGCCCGGGCAACTTTCGTGCCATTTTTTCTCAATTTTGAATTTTTAATGAATATTTTTGAAAAATCCGCGATGCACTGAGGGCGCGAAAGGTGAAACGCGAAGTAGCGAGGGATCACTGTATTCCAAGTTTCTAAATTATTAAAAATAATATTATTTAGTAATGATACTAATATATTTTATTTTGGAAATAATTATAAGGAACTAATCCATACTCTAAATAATGAATTAAATAAGCTTAAAAAATTGAATTGAATTGAATTGAACTGAATTTACTTTATTCGGTAATAATAATAATAATAATAATAATAATAATAATAATAATAAACATATACAATACAATAAGAACACACAAAAGAACAACCAAAAGGGTGTAGGCTGAAGCTAGTGCTTATATAGTACCTACCCCATTACAATTTTAAAATTAAGTCTTACCCAAAATCAACAAAGAAAATCAAATAGAACAAGTAGACAAAAAAAAAAAAAAAACCTTTAAGTCATTACAAATTTATCTCCCAGCATTTACAGTGAGATACTGGGAGATTTTCTCATCTTTGTACATTTTTTTTGAATTGCTTCAGAGTTGAACATGTTTTAATATTTTCAGAGCAACAGTTCCACAGTTTAACTCCAGTGACAGACATGCAATGATACTTTGTATTTGTTCTAACCTTTGGCTTATTAAAAACAGAGTTACCTCTTAGCTCATATTTGCTTTCCCTTTTTTTAAACAGTCTCTGAATATTTACAGGTAATTGGTTATTATTTGCTTTGTACATGATTTGAATGACATTATAATCTACCAGATCTCTAAATTTAAGATTATGTAATTGAATGAATATTGGTAAGGTTTCTTTGATACAATGCGTACGGCTTTTTTCTGCAGTAAAAAGATTAAGTTTGTGTTTGTTTTATATGTGTTTCCCCAGATCTCCACACAGTATGTCATAAAAGGAACTATCAATGAATTATATAAAATGCAAAGAGATTTCTGACACAGGAGATCCTTAATTTTATACAGTACGGCAATGGATTTAGACGTTTTAGTTTTGACATAATTTATGTGTGATTTCCAGTTTAGTTTGTTATCAACAATGACCCCTAGGAACTTGGTTTCGAAAACTGTGTCAATTTCAACATTGTTTATTTTAATTTTTCTGTGATTATATAATTTGCGGTTTCCAAATATTATACATTTTGTTTTTCCAAGGTGAATAGATAATTTATTGGCAGTGAACCATTGATTGATTTGTGTAAGTTCATTTTCTACTGAATCCAGAAGCTGCTTAAGATTTTCTCCGCTACAAAAAAAAGTTGTGTCATCTGCAAATAAAATACACTTGAGCAATTTAGACACAGAACATAAATCATTAATATACAAAATAAACAGCAATGGACCAAGCACAGAACCCTGTGGTACCCCACACATCATCTTCAGCAACTCAGAGTCTGTATTATTCACATGAACATATTGATATCTGTCTTCTAAATAGCTGTGTAACCAGTCAAAAGCAAATCCTCTGATGCCATACTTATGTAATTTACTGAGGAGTAATTTATGGTCAACTGTATCAAATGCCTTTTGTAAGTCCAGAAATATTCCAACTGTGTATTCTCTTCTATCTGTTGCATCCGTAATCTGTTCAACAAAGTCCATGAGTGCCAGTCAGGCGGTCCGGTTCTTCCTGAATCCGTACTGTTGTTCGCAGAGTATATTGTGCTTATCAAAGAAATCATTTAGTCTCTTAACAAATATTTTTTCCAGTATTTTGGAGAACTGAGGTAACAAGGAGATGGGTCTGTAGTTTGACAATGAGTGTTTGTCACCAGTTTTATACAGAGGAATGACTCTTGCTATTTTCATTTTCTTTGGAAATTTACCAGCAGTAAGTGACATGTTGCATATGTAAGTGAAGTGTTTAACAATACAATCAATAATACATTTAACCAAGAACATACTGAAATCATTATAATCAGTTGATTTTTTGTCTTTGAATTTGTTAACAATGTCAAGAATTTCTTTTTCATCTGTTTCTTTCATAAACATTGAGTAAGAGTTTATGTTGATGACATTGTCAGCGCCACTTGTATTTGCTGATGATACAGTGGAGTTGGCGATCTTTTTTCCTATATTAACAAAATATTCATTAAACGTGCTGGCGATCAAGCTATTTTCATTGATTATTCTATTATCTGAATTTAAATAAGATATGTGGTTGGAATTTAGTTTTCCTCTCTTTGTTATATTATTTAACACCTTCCATATATTACATGTATTAGTTTTGTTATTTTCCAATAATTTACTGCAATATGTTTTTTTACTTGATCTCGAAATACTTATGAGTTTATTTTTATAAGTCTTGTATTTCTTTTCAGCTTTCACAGTTCTTAATTTCAGAAACGTTTTGTATCCAACAGTGATCTGTGTGGAGTTTGCATGTTTCTCCCCGTATCTGCGTGGTTTTACTCTGGGATTTCTCCAGTTTCCTCCCACAGGCCAAAAACATGCAGGTTAGGCTAACTGGAGACTCTAAAGTGGCCCTAGGTGTGAATATGTGTGTGAAGGGATAGCACCATACCGTGGCTGCTTCATCCATCCAGGTGGATGCCCTCAATTTCCCCTCTGGGGATCAATAAAGTATACAAAATTAAAATATATATATATATATATATATATATATATATATATATACACTACCGTTCAAACGTTTGGGGTCACCCAGACAATTATTTTGTGTTTTCCATGAAAAGTCACACTTATTTACCACCATGAGTTGTAAAATGAATATAAAATATAGTCAAGACATTAACAAGGTTAGAAATAATGATTTGTATTTGAAATAATAATTTTTTCCTTCAAGCTTTGCTTTCATCAAAGAATCCTCCATTTGCAGCAATTACAGCATTGCAGACCTAACATGATTGCACAAGGGTTTTCTAATCATCCATTAGCCTTCTGACACAATGAGCAAACACATTGTACCATTAGAACACTGGAGTGATAGTTGCTGGAAATGGGCCTCTGTACACCTATGTAGATATTGCACCAAAAACCAGACATTTGCAGCTAGAATAGTCATTTACCACATTAGCAATGTATAGAGTGTATTTCTGATTAGTTTAAAGTTATCTTCATTGAAAAAAAGTGCTTTTCTTTCAAAAATAAGGAAATTTCTAAGTGACCCCAAACTTTTGAACGGTAGTGTATATATAACAAGTTTTTCTTTTTACAAGCATTTTGCAGGCCCTTGGTGATTCAAGGCTTATCTCTGTATTTAACTTTAGTTTCTTTTACCACTAGAGGGCAATGTTTATTATATAGTTGTGATAAAATAGAGACAAATTCTCCATATGCTGTGTCAATGTCGTCAACATAAATACCGCTCCAGTCTTGTATTTTTAGATCATTTTTAAGATTGTTGATTGCGGTTTCTGTTACAGGTCGTTTAAAAACCTGATCTATTTCAACGTTATGTGTTACACCAGTGTGTGAAGAAACAAAAACAGGCAGATGGTCTGTCACATCGTTGACAATAAGACCAGCAGTTACATTCCCCTCAGTGACATTTGTGAAAATATTATCAATAAGCATTGCTGAATGTGTTGTTATTCTAGTGGGGTATGTTATTGAAGGGTAGAAACCCATACAAAACATGGAATTTATGAATTTACTTATTTGGATATGGTCATTTGGATTTAATAAGTCATTACTGAAGTCTCCACAAATAAATACCAGCTTCTTATTACCTACTGCACTGAAAAGCTCAGACAATTTTTCTTTTAAAATGTCAATATTGGTACCCGGTGCTCTATAAATGCAATTTATTATGATGTTTTTTGTAGTTGTAATTAATTCCACAGTTACACACTCCATGATGTTTTCCATTTCAAAAGACATATTATCTACAACTTGGCTTTGGTAGCAGGACCTGATATATAAAGCAACACCACCACCCCTTTTTTTTGACCTGCTTGTGGTATAGAAATCATAGCCTCTCATTTGCACTGTATGAAGTTGGTCATTTTTTAGCTAAGTCTCAGAAATTGCAACAGCAGAAAAATTTGTGTTATATTGCAACAAACTGTCCTGGATTTTGGAAAAATTCATGTTAAAACTTCTACTATTAAGATAAGATAAGATAAGATAAGCCTTTATTAGTCCCACAATGGGGAAATTCCAGGATTGCAACAGCACAGGGATAGCAACACTCAGAGCAACAATCAGAAGACAAGAAAAAAAAGAAGAAAAAAAAAAACAAGCGCAGCGAGTATACATATGTACATATAAATATATAAATATATAAACACACAGTGCGGAGCATTGTAGCTAGATGGAATAAATATATAAATATATAAACACACACAGTGCGGAGCATTGTAGCTAGATGGAATGAAACAGCATAACCGTCTACTTAGTTATCCTACATGGTATGATTATGCCCATACATATTGTCGCCCTCTGTAGCGACCGGTATTTTCCTAGTTGTATACCGGAGGGGACCATTGTGTACTGTAAGTCTATTGCGTCTTTTGCATTCAATACTATTAGGTTGTCAAGTCTTTTTGCTATCTCTGCGAGCAGCCCTGCTTAGGTTGTACAGTCTGACAGCTGTAGGTAGGAAGGACCTGCGAAACCTCTCGGTTGTGCACCTAGGATGATGTAGTCTGCTGCTAAATGAGCTCCTCAGTGCATTCAGTATGTCCTGCATAGGGTGGGACTTGGACTCCAGCAGAGATGACAGTTTAGCCACCATCCTTCTCTCCCCCATCTCCTCCACTGGGTCAAGGCGCTGCCCCAGGACAGAGCTAGCTTTCTTGATCAGTTTGTTCAGTCTCTTCCTATCAGCTGCTGTAATGCTACTGCCCCAGCAGACCACTCCAAAAGTGATGGCTGATGCCACCACCGTGTCATAGAATGTCTTCAGCAGCGCCCCTTGTACACCAAAAGACCTGAGTCTCCTCAGTAGGAACAGCCTGCGCTGTCCCTTCTTGTAAAGTGCATCAGTATTGTGTGACCAGTCTAGTTTATTGTTCAGATGAACACCCAGATACTTGTAGGATGTCACCATTTCGATGTCAGTTCCCTGTATATTTACTGGTGCTGTGAGGGGTTGTCCTTGCCTGCGGCAGTCCACCACCAGCTCCTTAGTTTTCCTCACGTTGATCTGGAGGCAGTTCCGATGGCACCAGTCCACGAAGTCCTGGATAAGTCCTCTGTACTCAGCTTCATCTCCGTTAGAGATGAGGCCAATGATTGCAGAGTCGTCAGAGAACTTCTGTAGATGGCAGTGTGTTGTGTTGTGTGAGAAGTCCGCAGTATAAAGGGTGAACAAGAAGGGAGCCAGAACCGTTCCCTGGGGGGCCCCTGTGCTACCGATGATTGTGTCGGACACACAGTCCCGGGTTCTCACAAACTGTGGCCGGTTAGTGAGGTAGTCCAGGATCCATGATGACAGGTGCTGGTCCACTCCTGCGCACAGCAGCTTGTCCTTCAGGATCATCGGTTGGATGGTGTATTATTGACAATGATTGGTCAGAAATTGTATTCTTTAGTTGGTCTGAGATAAAGTATTTACACTGATGTTTTGTACTGTTGAAAAACTGATTTTCAGGATCGGTTTGATATTCAACACTGTGTGGCTTATGCTCAGTATATTCGTACCCTTTAAAAATGAGGTTGTTT
Organism: Pholidichthys leucotaenia; assembly: GCA_020510985.1. Lineage (NCBI taxonomy): Eukaryota > Metazoa > Chordata > Actinopteri > Cichliformes > Pholidichthyidae > Pholidichthys > Pholidichthys leucotaenia. Next base: position 312,152,022 of record CM035846.1, read on the forward strand.
CCTATAAAAGTTTGCATCTTAATTATTCCAGTCAATGGAAACAAATGCACAGTTTATATCTCTAAGTTGATAATGAAATGTCAATCATTTCTGGTTGATTTTTGGCTCCATTGATTTTGGTGTACTGTTACGGGGATGGCGTGGGTGAATAATGAGTCTGTCATACCTTAAGTAGGCTATGTCCCCCCGTGCTCTTGCAGCTTTCAGCTCTGGCATTAATTCATTTCTCTTCCTTCTTACCAAATCAGTGAAGTCCTCATTGATGAAGATTTTTGTTCCTTTGAGGGACTTGGCTCTTTGAAGAATGGTCATCCTGTCTTTGTGCCGCAGGAACTTGACCACAATAGGCCTCGGTCTTTCTCCTCCAGGTTTCCCAGTGCGGTGGGCTCTCTCCATCTCAATCCCAGGTGGTAACTGTAGTTTCTCCATGAGAATATTTTTAATCTTCTCCTCCGTGTCAGCCAAGGTCTCTCCTGGTGCCTTTACAACACCATCAAAGACTAGATTATTTCTCTGGGATTGTCCTTCCAGATATTCAAATTTGTCGGTGATAGTCAACAGACTGTCACACACTTTAGAAACATCTGACACATTGAGCACATTGTTGCGGTCTGCTTGTTTAGACATTGTTGCGGTCTGCTTGTTTAGACAAATCAGCTTTTATGTCATCTACGTCTTTTTGAGTGAATTGTAGACTGGTTTCAATGTCCTGCAATTCTCTTGTCATCGTGTCCACTCGCATTAGTTGAGTCCATGATCACTTTGATAAGGCTTTTGAAAGTTTCCTGTTGTTGGTTTAACATTGCAGAAAACAGTTCTTTTTGCTGTTGCAGTAAGTCATTTGCCTGTGCGAGGGACACATATTCCTCCTTGGATTTGGCCTCTGCTTTTGGCTTAGGTGGCATTTTGCTATAGTTTTGCAATAATTTGCAGTGGACAAGGAGACAAGAGTCTGTTTCCAAGACTATTTCAGTGTTGATGAAAAATTCAAGCAGCAACAACAATAGGAATGCGTGTAAGGCCTGGTGCCAGGCCTGAAGCCTGATGGAGGTGGCTGCAGGGCCTGGTGGTGGCGGCTGCCTGTGGAGCCTGATGGTCGTGGCTGCTAGCCTGGTGATGGTGGCTGCCTGTGGAGCCTGTTGTTGGTGGCTGCCTGAACAAATGGATGGATAGTAATAAATTATCACTAAATATAGACAAAACTAAGGTAATGATATTTGGTAATTGTAAAAATAAAGAAGATATACATATTCATATAGATAATGTAATTATTGAAAATATTAAGGAGATCAAATTTTGGGGTGTAATACTAGATGATAAAATTAGTTGGAAACCACATGTCAGATACATACAAAACAAAGTCGCAAAAAATATTGCAATTATAAATGAAATTAAGGAAGTCCTAGATTACAAATCGTTTCATATCTTGTATTGCTCGTTAGTACTTCCATACTTGACCTATTTTATAGAGGTCTGGGGTAACAATTATAAAAGTGCACTTAATTCATTGCTAATATTACAAAAAAAAAGGACAGTTCATGTTATACACAAAGTCGGGTATCTTGAACATACTAATTTATTGTTTTTACATTCAAAGTTATTGAAATTACAGGATCTGGTTGATTATTATACAGCACAGTTAATGTTTAAAGTCAGTAAAAACTTTTTGCCACACAATATACAAAATCTTTTCAGTGAGAGAGAAGGGAAATATAATTTACAGGGGAATACAAAATTTAAAATGCACTTAGTAAGATCTACTAGGAAGGATTTTTGTGTCGCTGTGTATGGGGTAAAATTGTGGAATGGGTTGGGGGAGAAACACAGGCAATGTCCAGTCATCCATATATTTAAATCAACATATAAAGAAATGATTTTTGAACAATATAAAAATAAAAGACAGTAATATTACAATGTGTCTTCAATGAAGAAAGGTTGTTATTGTTGGATATATATGCTGAGTACTATTATTATTGATATCATTATTGCTAGAATATTGCAACAGTATTATAGTATTAGGATTGTTGTTAGGATGGAATTATTTGAAGTATTATATAGGCCAGGTGGTATTATTATTATTGTTGTTGTTGTTGTTGTTGTTGTTGTAACTACTATATGGCTACCTATTATTATGCTTATTATTATTATATGGTTACTTATTCCGACTAGGTATTGTAAGCCATGTGGGGGTATATGGTGGTATATATGGTGATTATGATGATGATAATATTGTCTATAATTATATTAAACATACCAGAAGTATTTATTTATTATTATTACAATTATTGTTACATGTTGGTATTATTGTCAGTATAAACTATCATTGTTGTATCATTTCTATTGCATAATTTAATTATAAGATGTATTATATATTATGGTATTGTATAATAAATGTAATTGTGGGATGAATAATGACTAGAATGATATTATAATTTATTGGGTATGGAGAAGGGGTGGGATTATATAAGCGCTGGCTTCTTCCCACTCCTTTTGAACAAGGCATTTTTTATTTTATTTTATTCTTTTGGTTTTGATTTTTGTTTTAAAAAATTTTTTGTCTGGATGTTCAAATGAATAAAATCAATCAATCAATGTCAACAATAAAAATTTGTTGACAAACATTTTTATTGTTGACAAATCGTTTAATTACAAAATTTATATGCATGCCGCGGAAATGTTCAGTTGTAACTGCAATGCACGACTAGAACTGCTGCAGGCAGTAGCACCTCTGTTGTCCGGCATACGTGAACAATTTCCAGTGAAGAAGAGGAGCACAGCATGGTGAAGTGGAAGGGTAATAAACACGTATAAGCAGAGTGGAACTTAAAAAAAAAAAAAAAAAAAAAAGCAGACCCAAACTTTCTGTAGTATGGGAACATTTCCCAGAAAACAAACAAAAAAAAAAACAACAACAACAACAAAACAAGTAAAATGCAAACTTTGCAAGGCAGACCTTTCCTATCATGGCAGCACTACAGTAGCCACGGTTACATGGGCAAAATTTCTTCAATATGATTACAATTCAGATCAGAATTCTACTGTTTACATGGATCCTGAAAAAGCTGATCTGATTAGGACGTGCGTTTCCATGTGTCACACATTTGAACGGACTAAATCATTTTGACATGCGCATGTCAACATTTCGACATTCGGAAAATAGTAGAAGAAGAAGTAACTTCCAGTGTTAGCAAGCCCCACTTCATGTCTTTCTCTTTTTGAAATGGACCTGTATTGTGTTATTCAGACTGCACTTTTGCTTCTGCTGGTCTCCGTAATGAAGCTACAAGTACATACTTCTGCATATGACCAACAGAGGAAGACAGCAGGACGATACAGACCAGTTTTGTTTTACTCCCACCATGTCTTCCGCTAGCTGCTGTAAAGGCAGAAAGACGTCACATCAACATGTGGCTGACGTGCAGACATGCGCAGCAAACACATTTTCAACCCAAGCTTTGGAATAAGTGTTTATATGCTCACCAATCGGAATAACAATCGGTATAACTCACCCGTCTCTATCGGAATGAAATTTTGATCCATATGAGTGTGATTGGGTCAAAATATTCAGCTTGGCGTGTTTACATGAAGCATTTTTATTCCAATCAGGATTTTAATCCGGTTACTTGTGTTCATGTAAACATGGCTAGTGATGCATGAGCATCTAAAACAATGGCACTCGGGAGCCACAACATTGATGTCTGCTTGGTAAGTTTTAGCAAGTGAAGAAAGTTAGTGCTGCTTATTTCCAATAGCCAACTGTTTCAAGCTTTAGAAAAATGACAATACTGTCAGTATGTGCTGTTTATGTTAGCTTAGCTGTTTGACAATCAGCTCTCTGGTTGCTGAGGGCTGAGCTGTTTAAGTCATGGCTAAGGTGTTGATGAATGCAGTAAATGACTGAATTACAGGAGTTGCGATCTCTTTTTCATCTTCGTTAATATTAGCCCTCATTCTGAATATTAGTGCATCTGGGTTAATTAGAATATCCCAATTTGTAGCTTAATAAATAAAAACCTACAACCATAATCATCAAAATTAAATCAGACAGCTTGAAATCTCACTCTTAAATGAAGTGAATACTGAATATGAAGGTTTACCTTTCTGAATTATATTGTTAAAAATGCACTTAGAGAAAACTTCCACCTAATGTTAGTTTGTGGGATGGAGCAGATCGGTAATTCAGTTGTAAGATATTTAATCAGTTATTTAATTGACATTAGGCCTTATGTTGTCTGTGATAAACTGATATATAACCTTAAACTTGTGATAATTAATACAGCTTTCTTGTTTTGTTTTTGGTTGGTTTTTTTTTTTTTTTTTTGGTTTTCTTAATTTACCTCTGGAAACTGCTTAAAAAATGTTATATTAACGCAAGGACTGACAACAAGGTAATTTTTACAGGTGTGCAGGCTTAAACAGCGGGTGAGGTAAAATATACACTAGAGCCCCAACAGGAAGCAGAGATGGCGGGCATGAGAGACATAATCACAGTTAGTCAACGAACTGAAAAAAATAGTCGTTTGATTAGTTGACGACCAGAATAATTATTAGTTGCAGCCCTAGTAACTTTCAAATTATACCGTTGACATATTCTTCATTTCATGTAAAATTTTTATGTATACACTACTCACAAAAAGTTAGGGATATTCAGCTTTCAGGTGAAATTTTAGCATGTACCTAAAATGCACTATAACCTTTCCAGGTGAACTTAATTTGACCTTCTCTAAGTTAGAGCCATTTTACTCAGAAATGTGCAGCTTCTAACTTGAAAATTTGCAGCTTTTTATTATTCATAATTTTGCAGCTTTTTCCTCATGAATTTAGAACTTTTCTTACTCTTGAATTTGCAGTTTAAAAATAAAAAAAAGCTTAAACTTGCAGTATTTTACTCAAATCTTATATTTGCAGCATTTTAGGTTGTAAACAGTTGGAAATTTACACCTTTTTGTCGTTTTGCTAAAGTTCCAGCTTCTTACCCATAAAATTCCACTTTTTTTGGTGAGAAATTGGTAGCTTTTAACTGAGACATGCATCCCCCTTTTTTGTGTGTGTGTCAGATAAGGCATTGGCTTGCTTGCTTCCGGATAACCATGAAAACCAGTACTACCTGTCTCATGGGTCGGGCCGTCGGCGACTCAACTGGCATCCCCACCCTTCCGAGGGCATGAAGGGTGAAACAGGGCATCCTGGCAAAACTAAAAACAATATCTGCCACAGGTCTGTGGTGGACCACTCCCAGTTACACGGGGTGAGACTGGACATCCTGGCAGATAAACACATCTGTCGCAAGGTCTGTGGTGGACCGTGCCAGTCGGTGCATTGTGACATGCACTACACAAAGAGCAGAGATAATCAAACCTATCATCTGGTCAGTCACTGCAACAGATACTGGAGTCAGTTTGTCTTGGCTTGCTCTTGCCACTGATAATACCTTTATCTGCCAAGAATGTGCTGCTAGTCCAGCAAAAGCTAGCAGTACTCAAATACTTTGCAAGCAGTTTCATGAAATGGTCAATCAGAAAGCAACTCATACTGGCTCGGACGTCGCCTGGGCTTACAAGGTCCGCGCTGATCTGTTCACACTCCAACAGGCAGTGAAGAGTAAGCTAGGAGCAGGAAGACAAAAGAAGAGGAAAACAGCAGCCTTGTGTGTAGCAGAATGGAATGTACGCACTCTATTGGACAGAACAACATCACAGAGCCCAGAAAGACTATCAGGCATGTACCAACTGAGGACAGGCTGATACTCGTTGGAGATTTTAATGCCAGAGTTGGTTTGGACACTGAGAAATGGGAAGGAGTGCTAGGCAGTCATGGAGTAGGCAAGTACAATGCTATTGGAGAGCTTCTACTTGCACTATGTTCAGAGTACAACCTTGTGATAACCAACACTCTATTTAAGCACAAGGACACACACAAGAAGACATGGATGCACCCAAGAGCTAAGTACTGGCACTTATTAGACTACATCATAGTCAGGCAGAGAGACATAAGGGATGTATTGGACACCAGAGCAATGAGAAGCGTGGACTGTGGTACTGATCATGTTATGCTGAGATCTAGATTAAGAATTTGGAGACGAAAACAGCACTGCAGGATGGGTGCAAAGCCACCACAGAAGCTAAACACCAGTGCACTGAAAGGCCAAAAGAAGCAGGAAGAACTTACACAGGAAATGGATGAAAACTTGAAAGACTGGGACAGCAACAACTCAGAGAATGACATAGAAGAGAAATGGGCAACACTGAAGGATACGGTGTATCAGACTGCGAGTGATGTATTAGGCTACCCTGAGAGGAAACATCAAGCTTGGTTTGATGAGCATGATGAACACCTGAAGAAACTACTAGAAGCGAGGAATACAGTTAGGCAGGAAAACCTACAATGTAACACAAGGTCGAAGAAGAAGAAATACTCAAAGGCTCAGAGTGAGCTACAGAAGTACACCAGAGAGATGAAGTCCAACTGGTGGGATGAAAAAGCAGAGGAACTTCAAACTGCAGCAGACAGGAAGGACATGAAAACATTCTTCACAGGTTTGAGAGAAATCTACGGCCCTAAAACAAGAGGATTGATCCAACTAAAGGCTATGGATGGTGAAACGGTTTTGCAGGAGAAAGACAAGATCCTGGACAGATTTGCAGATCACTTTGACCAACTACTAAACAACCCTGGAGATCTCACTGAAGAGGCTAAAGAAGCTCTAGTGCAGCGACCAGCTGTATCAAGTCTGGATGAACCACCAAATTTTGATGAACTAATGGCAGCTATCAGGACAACACAGGATGGTAAAGTTCCAGGAAGGGATGGAATTCCAGCAGAAGTGTAGAAATTTGGTGGTGTTCAGCTGACCAACTGCCTGCACAAGCTCATCCAAGAGATATGGGATGCCCAGAAAGTGCCTCAAGACTGGAAGGATGCAAGTATTGTGCCTTTGTTCAAGAAAGGTGACAGGAAAGATTGTGGAAATTACCAAGGTATATCACTGCTAGCCGCTGTTGGTAAGATTCTCTCACGTGTACTACTGAACAGATTCAATGAACACATCTCGCAGAATGTACTACCGGAAACCCAGTGTGGCTATAGAAGTGGAAGAAGCACAATGGACATGATTTTCTGCTTGAAACAGGTTCAAGAAAAGTGTATCGATCAGAACATGCCGCTTTATGTAGTCTTCATAGACTTCAGTAAAGCCTTCGATACTGTTTCGCGACAAGGACTTTGGCAAGTACTCAAGAAATACGGCTGTACAGAGAAGTTTGTCAGCCTGATCGAGGCACTCCATACAGGTATGCAAGCAAACGTGGCAATGAGTGGTTCAGTAAAGACTTTTCAGTAAGCAACGGGGTGAAACAAGGGTGTGTGCTGGCACCTACACTCTTCTTGCTATATCTGGCAGCCATGCTTGGAGTGGCCTTCAAAGACACTTCAGAAGGAGTATACATTCAAACAAGGAAAGAAGCAGACTTGTTCAATGTGGCACAGTTTAAAGCCAAGGGTAAGACATCGATAAAGGTAGTAAGAGAAATGCTCTTTGCTGATGACAGTGCTCTAGTTGCACACAGCGTGGAAGATATGCAATCTTTAGTGGAGAAAGTTGCAAGAGCAGCTAGCCAATTCAGCCTCCAAATCAACATCAAGAAGACAGAGTGCCTTTATCAACCACCAAAGTTCCAATTATCAACATCACTACCAGAAGAGATCAGCATTGGTACAGAGCCACTAGTCAAGTGCAAGACTTTCAAGTATCTAGGGAGTACTGTTTCAGAGAATGCTAGGCTGGAGGATGAACTGTCTCTCAGAATTGGAAGAGCAAGCAGGCGCTGTGTTTGGAAACTTGAGGGAGAGACTGTGAAACAATCGACATGTGTCTATCCGTGTGAAATGCAAAGTGAACAGAGCAACAGTACTGGCTACTCTATTGTACGGTACTGAAACTTGGACTGTCTACAGAGTGCAGGTGAAGAAACTTCACGCGTACATGATGAGACACCTTCGAGCCATAATGAACATCTCATGGAAAGACAAGATAACCAACATAGAAGTGTTGAAACGAGCTGGTCTACCATCAATGGAGGACATGCTAATACAGATGAACCTGAGATGGCTCGGACATGTTGAGAGGATGGACCACCAGCGTCTCCCTTGGCAGTTACTCTACTCACAGTTATGCGAGGGCAAACACAATCAGGGTAGACCAAGGCTCAGATTTAAAGACACTGTAAAAAGAAACTTGAAGAAGTTGGACATAGACAGGAGTTCCTGGCAGCGGAAGGCTAAGGACAGAGCTGTGTGGAGGAATCTGATCAGACCTAAATGAAACAGTCATTGTCACCCATGACAGACTGCTATGATGATGATGATGAATCTTGTGAATGCACATGTTCAACTGTTCAATATTTCAGTACTTTTTGCATACTCTGTACTCTTTCAGTACAACTTGCTGTTTTCTAACAAGGTGCTTAACAGCAAAATTCACAACAGGTGTTTTATCCATGAATCGACCAATAAATTTTCCAGTTCAGTTAGAATTGGTATTTAAGCAGTCCTATTCATCATGCTGTTCACATTTTGACATCATGAGACCAAGACGACACCTAACAATTGATCAACAGTACCTCACCATTGCAAGGCTTCAAGCAGGATGTTCTCAGAGGGAAGTGGCCACTGAGCTTAGAGTGTCACAGAGTGTCATCAGCAGGTTGCGACAGAGATACAGAGAGACTGGAAGAGTAACAGAAAGGCATAAAAGTGGACGTCCTTTAACCACATCCCACACTGATGACCGCTTCATTGTGAACAGTGCCCTGCGGAACCAGATGATGAATGCCACTCAACTCCAGGCACATTTAGCAGAGGTGAGAGGCACCCAAGTGTCACATCAGACTGTTCAAAACCATTTACATCAGCATGGTCTGCATGCTAGATGACCTGCAAGGGTGCCTGACCACACCGGGTACAGGCTTCATTGTCTTGCATGGGCAAGGGAGCATTTATGCTGGACAAGGGGCCAGTGGGCCTGAGTGCTGTTCTCTGCTGAAAGTCAATTCATGTTTAGCAGAAATAATGGCCGCCAAAGATGTTGGAGACATCAAGGAGAGTGCTATGCATCAGCCACTGTTGTGGTGGCATTACGGTCTGTGCAGGTGTGTCTAGTCCATACAGAACTGCCCTAAACCTTGTGGATGGTACAATGACAAGCCTGAATATGACTACCTGAATGACTACCTGAATAACATCATTAATCCAGTCATTGTGCCCCTGCATGATCAACACAGGTCTAAGACAGCCAGAGGACCTCCAATAATGCACTGGGTTTCACTCCTTTCTTCACTCTCAATGAAATATTTTTGCCTATCATTAACATCTGTTTGTTCTCTCCCATAGATTGAGTCCCCGTCATGCTGTTTGCTCTCTACACGTCTGTTCTTTTCTTCTTCTTCTCTATCCCCTCACCCCCCAGCCAGTCACAGCATATGACTGCCCCTCCCTGAGCCCGGTTCTGCTGGAGGTGTCTTCCAGTTAAAAGGGAGTTTTTCCTCTCCACTGTCGCCAAGCGCTCGCTGACAGGAGTTCGCCTGATTGCTGGGGTCTTTCTGCAATTGTGGGGGTTTCCCCTACAGTTGAAAGTGCTATGAGATGACTGTTGTTGTGAAATGGTACTATATAAATAAAGATGAATTGAATTGAGTTGAATTAATTCCGTCTTCATGGACAACAATGCTCCAGCTCATCAAAGTTGCATCATTAGGGAACGGCTGCTGGAGGCTGAGGTACCTCAAATGGAGTGGCCTGCACTTTCTCCAGACCTGAATCCCATAGAAAACCTATGGGATCAGATGAGTCGCCATGTGACCCTGCACCCCACAACCTCAATGACCTGAGGGCCGCCCTTCAAGAAGAGTGGAATGCCATGCCTCAGCAGACAATAAGTCGATCTGTGAACAGCATGAGACGCCGTTGTCAAGCTGTAACTTACTCAAGGGCACATAACAAGTTATTGAGACATTGACATTTTTTATTGTGGTATACCCACCACTGTTGTTGGCTTTTGTTTCAGTAAATTGTTTAAACTGAGGAACTCACCATTGCATGCTTCTACTTCAATGCCCTACTTTCATGATATCATATCATTGTAGTGAGAACTTTTTACATTTTCCATAAATTTCACCCGAAAGCCAAATATCCCAAACTTTTTGTGAGTAGTGTACATTCAAAGAACAACATTTTTGATTGTAAAATACATAAAATATGCATCTACACAGGGGCCCCTGTGCATCTTTGAAATAAACAAAATGCAGGACTTTTTCCCAGCACATGCAAGTTACAGTCGCCATGATAATAAAAACGGACCCCAACTTTGCACGGACCCCACAATGCACAGAGGAGAAGAGCTTCTCATTTCATACCTGGCATGATGGAAAGGTACTACTGTGGATATAAAAGTCTACACACCCCTGTTCAAATGCCAGGTTTTTGTGATGGAAAAAATGAGACCAAGATCAATCATTTCAAAACTTTTTCCACCATTAATGTGACCTATAACCTGTACAACCCAACTGAAAAAAAGACTGAAATCTTTTAAGGGGAAAAATAAAAAAAATTGCAATAACCTGGTTGCATAAATATGCACACCCTTAAACTAATACTTTGTTGCAGCACCTTTGGCTTTTATTACAGCACTTTGTCTTTTTGGGTAGGAGTCTATTAGTGTGGCACATCTTGATGTGGCAATATTTGCCCACTCTTCTTTGCAAAAACGCTCCAAATCTGTCAGATTGTGAGAGCATCTCCTGTGCACAGCCCTCTTCAGATCACCCCACAGATGTTTGATCGGTTCAGGTCTGGACTCTGGCTGGGCCATTCCAAAACCTTAAACTTCTTCTGGTGAACCCATTCTTTTGTTGACTTGGATGTGTGCTTTGGGTCATTGTCATGCTGAAAGATGAAGTTCCTCTTTATCTTCAGCTTTCCAGCAGGAGCCTGAAGGTTTTGTGCCAACACTTACTGGTATTTGGAACTGTCCCTAATTCCCTCCACCTTGACTAAGGTCCCAGTTTCAGATGAAGAAAAACAGCCTGAAAGCATGATGTTGCTGCCACCATGCTTCACTGTAGGTATGGTGTTCTTTTGGTGATGAGCAGTGTTGTGTTTGTGCCAAATATACCTTTTGGAATTATGGCCAAAAGTTCAACTTTGGTTTCATCAGACCATAACATATTTTCCCACATGCGTTTGAGAGATTTTAAATGTGTTTTTGCAAAATGTAGCTGGGCTTGGATGTTTTTCTTCGTAAGATATGGTTTCTGTCTTGCCACGCTACCCCATAGACATTTGAAGGAGATGGAACATTGTTGTCGCATGTACTGCCACATGTGATGCCAAAAATTCCTGCAGCTCCTTCAATGTTGCTGTCGACCTCTTGGCAGCCTCCTTGACTAGTTTTCTTTTCGTCTTTTCATCAATTTTGGAGGGACGTCCAGTTCTTGGTAATGTCGCTGTTGTGCCATACTTTCTCCACTTGATGATGACTGTCTTCACTGTGTTCCATGGTATATTTAATGCCTTGGAAATTCTTTTTTACCCTTCTCCAGACTGATACCTTTGAACAATGAGATCCCTCTGATGCTTTGGAAGCTCTCTGTGGACCATGGCTTGTGCTGTAAGATATGACTACAAAAATGTCAGGAAAAGCCTACTAGAACAGCTGAACTTCATTTGGGGTTAATCAGAGGCACTTTAAATGGTGGCAGGTGTGTGCTGACTCCCGTTTAACATGAGTTTGAATGTGATTGGTTAATTCTGAACACAGCCACATCCCCAGTTATAAGATGGTGTTCATATTTATGCAACCAGGTTATTATAAGTTTTTTATTTTTTCCCTTAAAAGATTTCAGTTTGTTTTTCAGTTGGGTTGTACAGGTTATAAGTCATATTATTAGAGGAATAAGTTTTGAAATGATTTATCTTGGTCTTGTGGCGGTTTGGTGTAAACCCCCACAAACAGACTGGACAGACACAGCACTCGGCTAGAGCAATTAACAGAACAGTGAAATGTGTGTATTAACGTCTACAGGCAGCCCCGCTTCTTCTGGCTCTCTTCTGTGATGTTAATGTCACCTTTCATGCATTGTGTTCATGCGTCCTGTCCTTACTGTGACCTAGAGACTGAGATCAATATGTAGATGTGCCTTGTAACCTCTTTGTTCTGTAGCTGGAGCAGAGTCTAGCAAATCTGCCTATTGTGATGTATGTCTCTCAAATGCAAATGTCTCATGCCTGTTCTGCAATCTCTTTAATCATACCAACTGCTGGGGAATGCTCTTTGATGTATTGTTGTAGTTGAGTATATATGCTGCAACTCTGTAACTCAAACTCTCTCTCGTTCTGATTCTGCAACTGCTACTGCTGACACATTGTGTCTCTCATTGGAGAGCCGCTGGGCTCGCTCCCGGCGCGCATGCACGGCACCGGGAGCGGAGCTCGTGACGGCGGTATGATTCAATAAACTCTGCCTTAAAACCTCAGCATCGCTGCTTATTTTTTCATGCCACCGCACTGGTGACCCCGAAGACGCACACGCTTTGTGCGACGCAACCTTCTGGTCTGGACATCCATGCTGAACCGGCCGAGGGACACAAGACGTCTCCTCCCTCTCGCCGCTCCAACGCACCATGACCTGAAGGCAGAAAAGAACACGCTGCCAGTGAACGCTTCACTGGTGACCCCGAGCATGCACACGTTTTGTGCAAAGCAACCTTCTGACATGGACAGCTGCACTGGTGACCCGTTCTTCATGATGAGATCTGCACGTCTGAGATCTGCTCATCCACGCTGGACCGGCCGCGCTCGCAGCTCCTCCACACGAGAGCGCAGGCACCTCGACCCCTGTCCACGACGGCGACCTCCATGGCCGGCGGAGAACGCAACGCGTGGACCTGAACGCACCACGGCCAAGCGGTGACAAAGATCGTCTATTCCCTCCCACCGCTCCAACGCATCTGCACGAGCCTGAGGGACAAAAGATCGTCTATTTCCTCTCACCACTCCAATGCACCATGGCCAATCTGCAGCCACAGCTCAACCTGGATATTATCGGCGCCATCTGCGCCGATCTCCACCAAGATTCTGGACCCTGACTCGCCACTCCAGCGGCCCACCCACGCACGGAACCCCCGCGCACGCACCGGGGAGTTACGAGGACGGCGCACCACGCATGGGACAAATACGGCTCTTCTGACCGCCTTCCTTCTGCTGCACACGGGCCCTTCAGGCTTGCTCGTACACCTGAGGCCCGCAGCTTGCTCACTGGATTTTATGGTCTTAGCCACGGCACACAAGGGGAATTCAGCCGTCTGTGGTTCCCGAGGCTTTAGGGTTGCGCCTGCCCTAAAGTCAACACGCCAGTCCCTCTGCTTTTATTTTTTTCTTACCGCCGCTCCTGCTTTTCTTCATGGCCACGAGAGGAGTCAGAGACAAATTTTTCTTCTTGTGATCACCGCACGCGCAACGGGACAGCCCCTCGACGTCGCGGAGCAGCAAGCAATTTTTGCGCGGCTCGGACGATTTCACCGTCCCCTGCTGGCACTTACTACCCCCCTCCTCCCTCCACCTCCGCCTGCAGCGAGCTTCTCCCACAGCTCGCTCCCATAGATGGATTATCGAGGTCTCAGCCCCCTGCCGTGCCCTCTGGGGGGGAGCGTGTGGCGGTTTGCTGTAAACCCCCACAAACAGACTGGACAGACACAGCGCTCGGCTAGAGCAATTAACAGAACAGTGAAATGTGTGTATTAATGTCTACAGGCAGCCCCGCTTCTTCTTCTGGCTCTCTACTGTGATGTTAATGTCACCTTTCATGCATTGTGTTCATGCGTCCTGTCCTTACTGTGACCTAGAGACTGAGATCAATATGTAGATGTGCCTTGTAACCTCTTTGTTCTGCAGCTGGAGCAGAGTCTAGCAAATCTGCCTATTGTGATGTATGTCTCTCAAATGCAAATGTCTCATGCCTGTTCTGCAATCTCTTTAATCATACCAACTGCTGGGGAATGCTCTTTGATGTATTGTTGTAGTTGGGTATATATGCTGCAACTCTGTAACTCAAACTCTCTCTCGTTCTGATTCTGCAACTGCTACTGCTGACACATTGTGTCTCTCATTGGAGAGCCACTGGGCTCGCTCCCGGCGCGCATGCACGGCGCCGGGAGCGGAGCTCATGACGGCGGTATGATTCAATAAACTCTGCCTTAAAACCTCAGCATCGCAGCTTATTTTTTCATGCCGCCGCAGTCTCATTTTTTTACATCACAAAAACCTGGCATTTGAACAGGGGTGTGTTGACTTTTACATCCACTGTATATCACTGAGGAGGTGCTCCATGTGATCATGGAGCCAGATTCAGCCCACCAGTCTTGTCTTAGATGCTGAGGCTGGCTCCGGTGACCCACTACCACAGACTCAGCCAACCAAACTAGCATGATCACCATCAACCCCAACCGCATACCCACCACCAGCAAGGATGATTAGGTCTGACACAGGTTTACAAAAAGTAAAATATAAAATAAAGTATTTTACAGCTTGATTTTGATGAGCATGTTGTGCAAAGGGTGCTTAATATGAATATTTGACACTTAGCAAAAAATGATAATGCATATAAATAAATGTTGCTGTTAATCTTTCACATACACACATGGACAAAATTGTTGGTACCCCTCTGTTAATGACAGAAAAACCCACAATGGTCAAAGGAATAACTTGAATCTGACAAAAGTGGTGATAAATAAAAATTCTATGAAAATTAACCAATGAAAATCAGACAATGCTTTTGAATTGTGGTTCAACAGAATTATTTTAAAAAACAAACTCATGAAACAGACCTGAACAAAAATCATGGTACCCTTGACTTAATATTTTGTTGCACAACCTTTTGAGGCAATCACTGCAATCAAACAATTTCTGTAACTGTCAATGAGACTTCTGCACCTCTCAGCAGGTATTTTGGCCCACTCCTCATGAGCAAACTGCTCCAGTTGTCTCAGGTTTGAAGGGTGCCTTCTCCAGACGGCATGTTTCAGCTCCTTCCACAGATGTTCAATAGGATTTAGATCAGGGCTCATAGAAGGCCACTTTAGAATAGCCCAATGTTTGGCTCTTAGCCATTCTTGGGTGTTTTTAGCTGTGTGTTTTGGGTCATTATCCTGTTGCAAGACCCATGACCTGCGACTGAGACCAAGCTGTCTGACACTGGGCAGCACATTTCTCTCTAGAATATCTTGATAGTCTTGAGATTTCATTGTACCCTGCACAGATTCAAGACACCCTGTGCCAGATGCAGCAAAGCAGCCCAAGAACATAACAGAACCTCCTCCATGTTTCACAGTAGGGACAGTGTTCTTTTCTTGTTTTTCTTCTTTTCTTTCAAGTTTGTAGACACCTGTGATGTTAATTAGAGGACACATCTTGGTTGAACATGTCCCTATGGTCACATTATTTTCAGTCTTTTCTAGGGGTACCATCATTTTTGTCCAGGCCTGTTTCATGAGTTTGTTTTTTAAAGTAATTCTGTTGAACCACAATTCAAAGGCATTGTCTGATTTTCATTGGTTAATTTTCATAGAATTTTTATTTATTACCACTTTTATCAGATTCAAGTTATTTCTGTGACCATTGTGGGTTTTTCTTTCATTAACAGAGGGGTACCAACAATTTTGTCCATGGCTGTAGACCTTCCCAGGGAGGCTGAGGAGTGTGATCACTCTAAAGTTGGAGCACACCCTCTGGTCCCCTTTCTTGAATAGAGGAACCACCACTCTGATTTGCCATGCCAAAGACACTGTCCCCGACTTCCACGCAATGTTGCAGAGGCGTGTCAACAATGACCGCCCTACAACAGCCAGGGCCTTGAGGTATTCAGGGTGACTCTCGTCCACCCCCAAGGCCCAGCCACCAAGGAGCTTTTTAACCACCTTGGCAACCTCAGCCCCTGTGATGGGCGAGTCATCCCCCTTGTCCACAAGCCCGGCTTCCTCTGTGGAAGGCATGTCAGTGGGATTGAGGAGATCCTCGAAGGATTCCTTCCATTGCCTGACAATATCCCCAGTCGAAGTCAGCAGCGCCCCATCCGCACCATACACAGTGTGGACAGGGAGCTGCTTCCCCCTCCTGAGCCACTGGACAGTTTTGCCAGAATCTCTTCAAGGCCGACTGAAAGTCTTGTTCCATGGCCTCACTGAACTCCTCCCACACCCAGGTTTTTGCTTCAGCAACCACCCAAGTTGCTCTCCGGTTGGTCTCCCGGTACACCTCAGCTGCTTCAGGAGTCCCACAAGCCAACCAAGCTCGATAGGACTCCTTCTTCAGCTTAATGGCTCCCCTCACCACTGGTGTCCACCACTTAGTTCAGGGTTTGCCACCACAAGATGCACTGACGACCTTGTGGCCACAGCTCTGGGCCACTGCTTCAACAATGGAGGTGGAGAACATGGCCCATTTAGACTCCCATGTCTCCAGACTCCCTTGGAATGTGGTCGAAGTTCTTCCAGAGGTGGGAGTTGAAGACCTCCCAGACAGGGACCTCAGCCAGATGTTCCTAGCACACACTCACTATACGTTTGGTTCTACCAGGTCTGAATGGCATCCTCCCTTGCTGTTAGATCCAACTCACCACCAGGTGATGATCAGTTCTGCACCTCTCTTTACCCCAGTGTCCAAGACATACGGTCGCAGGTCTGATGGCACAATAACAAAATCAATCATCGACCTAGGTGTCCTAATGCCAGTTGCACATATGGACACCCTTATGCTTGAACATGGTGTTCGTTATGGACAAACTGGTTAGCACAGAAGTCCAATAACTGAACACCACCCGGGTTCAGATTGGGCAGTCCGTTCCCCCCAATCACCCCCCTCCAGGTTTCACTGTCGTTGCCCACATGCGCATTGATGTCACCCAGTAGGACAATGGAGTCTCCAACAGGAGCACCCTCCAGCACCCCAGTCACAGACTCCAAAAAGGGTGGGTACTCTGAACCATCATTTGGTGCATAGGCACAAATCATGGTCAGGATCCGTTTCCCAACCCGAAAGTGCAGGGAAACAACCCTTTCATCCACCAGGGAAAACTCCAATATAGTGTGATGGCTCGCTCTGTATCGTTATCTCCCGCAGCTGCACACCCACCGGCTCTCCATCACCCTCAAGCTATTTAAACCGCTCTGCCTTCAAATCGGCGCAGAGCCGTCTGTCTCCTTGGGCTGAAGAGTCCTGCTCTCGTCTTCGCCTTCTTCTAAGAATCGTCTCGCCATTGCCGGCATTCCTAAGCCTTCCTAGTCTCCAGTCTCAACCCTCTGGAAAGATCATCTCCTGCCCTTCAAGTAAGCCACTTATTACTCACCTTTTCTCTACACTGGTCCCCTGTGCACAGGTGGAGTTCCGTGGTGGCAGAATCCTTACTCCTGGCAGCGGACTTGGCCACGCTCCCTCTCGTGAGTCCTTCTCCTCACCAGCTGCACTGTGACAGCAGGCACTGTCCTCCTGGCTGTAGCCTACGGGCCAACCTGAGCGCATCACCTCCTCTGTAAACAGTAAGCCCCAGTCATTCACAATACGTTCCCTCTGGGGGGGCTCTACTAACATCTGTGTCTCTACTCTGTCTATAGAGTTGCCAGGTCGTACGGCGCTCTGCTCACCCCCAGCTACAACGTCATTGCAGACACACACCCACACACACACACACACTTTACAATAAAGATAATTGTATCTATTCCTGAGCCTGTGTCTGTTCCCTGGGTCTATCAATCTTGTCAGTACGGCTCCGCCAAAGTGACCCAGCGGACAGCACGCTAGCACGCCGAGTTAACAGCCTAAAGGCTCAGGTGGATCAGTTAGCTTACCAGCAACAGGTCATCCTTACTCAGTTGGTCCAAATTAACAGTCGGCTGGATCTTCTAGCTGGGCAGCAGGTGTTCCCACCGGCTCCAAGTAGCACCTCTGCTCCCGCTAGCTCGCCACCCAGTCAGGCTAGTCAGGGTCCCATGTCCCAGCTAACGCCAGTTCCCACTCCCACCCACTTTAGCGGTAAGCTAGGGGAGGCTAGGGGTTTTTTACTCTAGTGTGAGATAGTGTTCCAAAGAGTTCCTGGTGACTTCCTCACAGACCACAGCCGCATAGGTTACGTAGCTAACCTGTTGGAAGGGCGAGCACTAGCCTGGGCTTATACAGTTATGGCTAGGGCGAGCTATGCTAACCTAACCTACAACCAGTTCGTCAGTGAATTCAGCGAGGTGTTTGACCACACCGACCGTGACAGTGTGCTCACCACCCGGCTATTAAACCTAAGACAGGGTAGCTGGTCCGTAGCGGACTATGCTATCGATTTCCTTGTGATGGCTGCGGAGGTGGGGTGAGAGGAGGCCTCATTGTGTAGGCCTCCTACACAATGTCTAATTTAAGATGTAGGCGACCTACCTCTGGTCAGCCTGACGGTGGACAACGTCCAGCTGGAGCACGCCGTCGTCTACGAGTACGTCAGCACCGCTGGCATCAAGAGTCATGTCCTGGAGAAGATCGTGGAGCCCAAAAGCTGCTTCAGCCTCTCTGCTAAGATCCTGGAGGCGTTCTGTGCAGACGACAGCCTCTTTGTCCAGAACTGCAGCCTCCTGATTTCCCAGAGCGACCGCGTGGTCACCATGCCTCAGCTGGAGTTCAGACAGATCTGTGACGCCAAGCTGGAGAGCATCAGACGCCGCATTAGCAGCTACCAGCAGTTTTCTGAGGAGCTGAGAAACAAGGTGTGTCCCTCCTTCAGACAGGCTGGTGGCAGCCCCCACCCTCTGGGCTGCATGGACTTCGTTCCCACCAACTGTCACGTCAACCTGATGCAGGTCTCCTACCCCAAAAGCACCACATCTGCCGGCAGGACATTCAGCATCCGCTTTGGCCGTAAAAACTCAATCATCGGTCTGGACCCCGACCAAGCCCAGCTCAACCCCATGTCACACACTCAGCACTGCATGACCAGCATGGGCGCCCCGTCCTGGAGGTGTTCGGGCCTGGAGGGAGACGAGTCCGACAGTGGGGACATGACGTCAGACGGGGGCCAGGGCATGATGAACGGCCGCCGGAGTTGCCATGGCGACAGCGGTCTGAGTTTCCTGCTCAAACAGGAGGACACAGAGACGCAGGATGCCTACGTTTACCTGTACAGCCGCCTGGACGTTGCCGTGAGGGAAATGAGGCAGTACGTCGCCCAGATAGACGTGCTACTGTCCTCCATCACTGAGCCTACACAGCTGCAGGGGGGCGGAAAGCCGCCGGTCGATGAGGAGAACCCGTCGCCTTCGATGGCGTCCTGCGAGGACGGATGTGACCAGGACAAGGCGGAGCAGGGCGGCATCAAGAGAGTCTGCTTCAAAGTGACTGAGGAGGACCAGGAGGACTCGGGCCACGACACCATGAGCTACAGAGACTCCTACAGTGAGTGTAACAGCAACAGAGACTCGGTCCTGTCCTGTACGAGTGTGAGGAGTAACAGCTCCTACCTGGGCAGTGATGAGATGGGGTCAGGAGACGAGCTGCCGTGTGACATGAGGATCTCCTCAGACAAACAGGACAAACTCCACGGCTGCCTGGAGCACCTTTTCAACCAGGTGGACTCCATCAACAGCCTCCTGAAAGGAACCGTCATGACCAAAGCCTGTGAGGAGACCAAACACTTCTACTCCGACCACGGGCAGCCAGAGTTCAGGCAGACAGAGGACTGGACGGTCCGCGGTCGATGCGTCATCCACAAGAACATCCAGGAGGACCCGTGGAACCTTCCCACCTCCATCAAAACTCTGGTGGACAGCCTGCAGAGATTTGTGGATGACGGGAAGAACCAGCTGCTTCTGGCTCTGCTCAAGTGTACAGACACGTCCCTTCAGCTGCGGCGGGATGTGATTTTCTGCCAGGCAGCGACAGGCGCCCTGTGCACACTGGCCGAGCAGCTGCTGATGGCGCTGAGGTCGCGCTTCAACAACGCCGGTGAGTACCAGGAGGACAGCAGGGAGACGAGCCGCAAGTGGTTGGAGCAGATCTCTGTTATCGGGGTTCTGATGCACTTTCAGTCCACGCTGGCGCCACATGTGAAGGAGGAGCGCACCATGCTGGAGGACACCAAGGCTGCCCTGTTGGACCTGGACAAAGTCACTGTGTTCTTCAGGCAACTGGATGACGAGTATCTAGTGGCAAACACGCCGGTGTGGTACCAGGTGGAAGGCAGCAGACACGCCCTGAGGGTCACCCTGTTCCTGGACAGCTGTCACTTCAGCGAGCTGCCCAGCAGGCTGCAGAATGGAGGAAGTCTGAAGATCCACACCGTCCTCTTCACCAGAGCTCTGGAGCGTCCAGACGGCGTCTGTCCTCAGGACCTGTCCTCCATGGAGGAGTTCCAGCAGCGCACCAACGCCGTGTCCCTGGAGAAGGTGAAGGTGTACTACCGCAGACTCAGGGCCTTCTACCTGGAGAAGTCCAACCTCCCCACTGACTCCAACACCACGGCCATGAAGATAGACCAGCTGCTGCGTCCTCTCAACACTCTGGACGACCTGTGCAGACTGATGCAGTCCTATGTCAACGTCCGCCCCGCTGCCCAGGGCCACCCATCGGGCGTCAGCGTGCTGTGTGTGTCCTCGGAGCTGTGCAATCGCCTGGGGGCCTGCCACGTCACCCTGTGTGGCACCGGCATGCAGAGGTGTACCTTGACCGTGACCCTGGAGCAGGCCATGATCCTGGCCCGGAACCATGGCTTGATGCCACGCTGCATCATGCAGACCATGGACATCATGAGGAAACAGGGAGCACGGGTGGAGCTCTCTGCCAAGAACCTGAAGGTGATGGACCAGATGCCTTCAGCAGCTCCAAGGCTCTACAAGCTGTGTCTGCCGCCTTCAGATGGAGACCTGTAGGAGCGCTGGGGGAGGGTGGAGCAACAGACACCACCATTAACAACCCAAGGATCATTCCAGCATGGACGCCGCGAGAGTCTTCGCCATGACTGAAACTGATACGACTTCTGACGACCAGTGCAGAGTATCTGATGATGGAGGAGAAGGAATTGTAGAGATGTTACTGCTCGTGTTATTAACTGGAATTAACCAAACTACCTGTAACCCAGATCATTTCGCCTTGGACTGCAAGCTCTGCCTCAGCATGGGATGGCATCCCCCAGGGCTCCATGCTGGGAACCCCTTGGTTTTAGCTGCAGGGAAGTCCCAGAACAGACTTTGGAAATTTGATTTTGGAAATAGGAAGTGACGGGAATGATAAAGATGGCAGCGGGGGGGGGGGGGGCAGTTGCATGTGCAATTACTGTAGGTGTAGTGTGAGTACTGTATTACTGCACTATATGAAGGATAGCTATTTATTGTGTCCAGAAGGAGTTTTTATTCTTGTTTGTATTTTTTAATGGCTCACTTACTCGTATCAGGTATTAGAGTCTAAAAACATTCCAGTACTGAACAGTATTTAAAGGACCAATGGCTTGCCGTCGTAAACTGCTCCTGTTTTTGTTTTTTTTTGTTTTTTTAATTTAAGTGCGGGGATCTCAGCGATGTCAGGAAGTGTTGGTCTTCAGGGAGCGAAAAGGGACAAGGTGGAGTCGAGCTAGCTATAATCAGGAGTTTGGATGGCGGAAGCTAAAATCAAACTATAAGATAAATTATTAATATATTAATGCTAGTGGAGAGTTTTTAGCACATTTTTTAAAATTGACTTTTGTGTTGTTTGTTGAAAGAAGTGCACCGATTGGTCCATTCAGTGTTAGCAGAAGAAAAGTGTACTGTAACAAAAAGAGACTGTAGCATCAGTTTACTCTATTTTTTTTGTGTACATACAGATGTTAACGGCGTCAACAGATGGGAGATGAGATTCATTTTACATTATTGCTATAAATTAAATCTTATTTTTTATGGGAATAATATAGATTATAAAGTGGGGTTTTTGCAATTGTGCATTTGAAGAGAAGCTGTGTAACCTCACTGACGACACGTTGACAACTGTTAAAGATGGCTGACATTGAGGAAGCGTGGTCTGGTTTGAACTGAGCGGCGTCGCTCTGCTGTAGCATGACTAGCTTACGACAGACGTCCAGTTTAATTATCGTTTCAGTGTAAATTCACTAGGCCTCTAAGGATAATTAATATATCAACTTATCATATGAAAATTATTTTTTACACTTGTACAAAATGAGGAGGAAGAATATGAAGGCAGCTCATTTCAGTGTAAACAGCATTATATCATAAGTTCATTTTTTAAAATTATACTTAACACACTGATTTATCGAGGTAATTTTTATAACGTTTGTATACCACTGTTAATAGTCTCTCGGCGCCACACCAGTCGGCTGCCTTTTGCAACAGCGGCTCGATTCCGAGTTTTTTTTCCCCTTCCTCTCTCTTTTGATGCTCTGAGTGTTGCTATCCCTGTGCTGTTGCAATCCTGGAATTTCCCCGTTGTGGGACTAATAAAGGCTTATCTTATCTTATCTTATCTTATATTCGTTAGGAGTCTTAGCCCTCGCCTGCGGGATGAGTTGGCCCGCTTGGAGAAACCCGAGCTAATTTCCTTAGCCATCTACCTTGATAATAGGCTGAGGGGGCGGGCAGCTGAGCACAAGACTTCCGGTCACTCGAGCACCCAGTTTCGTCGCTCCCTCCAGTCCCCTCTATTGGCCCTGCCTCCCCTAGATTTGCCGGATGCTCTGGAGCCTATGGTAGTAGGGCAGACTAAGCTACCATTAGCGGAGAAACAGCGCCGCCGTGAGCTGGGGTTATGTCTCTACTGTGGCAGCGGGGAGCATGAGGTTGCGCCCTGCCCCATTCGGCCAAAAGAGGAAGTCCGTGCGTTGCAGTAGGGGGGCTCACGGACTCGCCTCAGTCTAATCCCCTCTTCAAATGCCTCCTGCCCATTGGGTTTCTACACAATCAGACTGAAATAATCACACACGCCTTGATTGACTCGGGGGCTGAGCAGAGCTTCGTCTCGGGGGAACTGGCAACCCAACTGGGGCTTCCTTGCCAATCACTGAAGACCCCCCTCAAGTTCATTGCCCTGTCGAAAGGCCCCCTGGCAGTGGTGTCCCAACAAACCGCCCCGGCGTCAGTCATCATTTCCGGAAACCATCGGGAGGACCTTAGGTTGTTCGTTCTACCGGTTTCGGCCTCTCCGGTTATCCTGGGCTACCCCTAGCTTCGGCTTCATAACCCCACCATTGACTGGCGCTCGGGAAGTGTGGTTTCATGGAGCTCTTTTTGTCTCAGCGCCTGCTTGCAATCCGCCGCTTGCTCACCATCTGTGCCCCCGACTGCCCCCATCACCCCTCCTCCCGACCTGTCCAGGGTTCCACCTGAGTATCATGACCTGGGGGTCATTTTCAGTAAGTCCCAAGCACTGTCCCCACCCCACCCCCACCCCCCACCACCCGTACGACTGTGCCATCAATCTTCGGGCTCGAGCCCCGCTACCGTCGAGCCACCTTTACAGCCTGTCTGCTCCAGAGCGGGAAGAGATGGAGACCTATATTAAGGAGTCACTCAGCTCTGGCATCATCCGTCCTTCTTCCTCGGCGGTGGGGGCTGGATTTTTTTTTGTTGTTGTTGTGAAGAAGGATGGCTCCCTGAGGCCGTGCATTGACTTTCGTGCCCTTAATGACATTACCATCAAAAACAAGTATACTCTTCCCCTGATGGACATGGCGTTCGACTCTCTCCAGGGGGCCTCCTGGTTCACCAAACTGGACCCCCGCAACGCATACCATCTGGTGCGGATCCGGGAGGAGGACGAATGGAAGACTGGCGTTCGGACCCCTAGCTAGCATTTCGAGTATTTGGTAATGCCGTTTGGGTTGACCAATGCTCCTGCCGTCTTTCAGCGCCTGATTAACGATGTGCTACGGGATTTTTGGGGCTCGTTCGTCTTTGTGTACTTGGATGACATCCTGATCTTTTCTCAATCGTTAGACGAGCATCGGGTGCATGTGAGGCAAGTCCTGCAGCAGCTCTTGGAGAATACACTTTTCGTGAAGGCTGAGAAGTGCGAATTCCACGTCTCCAAAACGTCATTTGTTGGTTTCATTATTTCCCATAATCAGATCATCCCTGATCCCGATAAGGTGAAGGCGGTGGTGGATTGGCCCACCCCCTCCTCTATGAAGCAGCTCCAACAATTCCTGGGGTTCTCCAACTTCTACCATTACTTTGTTAAAAATTACAGCATTGTTGCTCTTCCTTTGAGTGGTCTCACTTCCCCTAAGGTGGCCTTCTGGTGGACGGAGGAGGCTGCAGCAGCGTTCGCTAAGCTCAAGTCTGAATTCTCTTCCTCCCCTATTCTGACACAGGTGGACCCCGCCCTTCAGTGCCTGGTAGAGGTCGACGCCTCAGACTCGGGGGTGGGAGCCATGCTGTCCCAGCACTTTCCAGTGGATGGTGTGATCTGCCCTTGTGCGTTTTTCTCCCACGGTCTGTCCCCGGCGGAGAGGAATTATGACATCAGTGACAGGGAGCTCCTGGCGGTTAAGCTCGCGTTGGAGGAGTGGTGTCACTGGCTGGAGGGGGCCGCCCAGCCTTTTATCGTCTGGACGGACCACAAAAATTTGGAGTACCTCAGAATGGCCAAGCGCCTGAACGCTTGCCAGGTCCGCTGGTCCCTGTTCTTTGGACGCTTTAATTTTACTATCACCTACTGCCCTGGGGCCAAGAACACTAAGCCAGATGCTCTGTCCAGACAGTTTGCCTCGGATGCTGTGGAGGTGCCAGACCATCCCATTCTTCCCTCTTCATGCATCGTGGGCGCCCTCTCATGGGGCATCAAAGAGAGGGTCTTGAGGGCACAGGAGGCTGAACCGGACCCGGGCGGAGGGCCAGCGGGGAAGCTGTTTGTCCCTTCTTCCATTCGGGGCAAGGTGATTCACTGGGCCCACTCCTCCAGACTCTCGTGCCATCCGTGGATGGCTCGCACAGTGGAGCTGCTCCTGAGGACGTTCTGGTGGCCATCGCTCCAGAGGGACGTCACTGAATACATCCACACCTGTCCTCAGTGTGCCACCAGCAAGACGTCTTTTTCTCCTCCTGCTGGTTTGATCCATCCACTCCCTACTCCCGGCAGACCCTGGTCCCACATCGCATTGGACTTCATCACCGGCCTCCCACCATCCAATCGTCACACCGCCATCCTCACGATCGTCGACCGTTTCTCCAAGGCCGCCCACTTTATTCCCCAACAGAAGCTGCCTATGGCGAGGGACACGGTGGACCTGCTCGTCCAACACGTTGTGTGGTTGCATGGGATTCCCGTGGACATTGTCTCCGATCGGGGTCCCCAATTTGTGTCCCGGATGTGGAGGTCATTCTGTAACGTTCTGGGGGCTACAGTGAGCCTGTCCTCTGGCTACCACCCGCAGAGTAACAGACAGTGTGAGCGGGCGAACCAGGAGCTGGAGGCTGCGCTGCATTGTGTCATCACTACAAATCCTGCGTCATGGAGCGCTCACCTCCCATGGATCGAGTATGCTCACAATTCCACCGTGTCCTCGGCGATCGGCAAGTCTCCCTTTGAGGCTTCCCTGGGATACAACCCCCTGCTGTTCCCCAAGGAGGAGGGAGACATCGCCGTGCCATCCATCCGTGCCCACCTGAAATGCTGTCGTCGGCTTTGGAGAGCGACCCGGACGGCACTTCCGTGCACGGCGGAGGGTAACTCCAGGACCGCTAATCGCCGTAGGAGGCCAGCCCCACCCTACCGGGTGGGCCAACAGGTTTGGCTGTCTACCCAGCACATTAACCTTAAGGCAGAGAAGAAGAAGTTGTCTCAACGTTTCACTGGGCCTTTTTCCATTGCCCGGATCATTAACCCCGTGGCTGTGCGCCTGGCTCTCCCCCCCTCCCTCCGTATTTGTCCAACCTTTCATGTCTCCCAAATTAAGCCGTTTGTTTCCAGCCCTCTCTGTCCCCCTCCCAGGTCTCCACCTCCACCAGTGGTGATTGACGGCGACCCGGCATGGAGGGTCAATGCCATCCTGGATGTCTGCCGTTGGGGTTGCGGCCTGCAGTACCTGGTGGACTGGGAGGGGATGGCCTGGAATGGAGGTTGTGGGTGCGTCCGTCCTTCGTGTTGGACAAACAACTGATCAGGGACTTTCACTGGACACACCCAGGTAGGCTGGATCGGGCGCCGGGAGGTGCTTCTCGGGGGGGGGGGGGGAGTACTGTGATGGCTCGCTCTGTATCGTTATCTCCCACAGCTACGCGCACACCGGCTCTCCATCACCCTCGGCCTATTTAAACCGCTCTGCCTTCAGATCGGTGCAGAGCCATCTGTCTCCTTGAGCTGAAGAGTCCTGCTCTCATCTTCGCCTTCTTCTAAGAATCGTCTCGCCATTGCCGGCATTCCTAAGCCTTCCTAGTCTCCAGTCTCAACCCTCTGGAAAGATCATCTCCTACCCTTCAAGTAAGCCACTTATTACTCACCTTTTCTCTACGCTGGTCCCCTGTGCACAGGTGGAGTTCCGTGGCGGCGGAATCCTTACTCCTGGCGGTGGACTTGGCCACGTTCCCTCTCGTGAGTCCTTCTCCTCACCAGCTGCACCGTGACAGCAGGCGCTGTCCTCCTGGCTGTAGCCTACGGGCCAACCTGAGCGCATCACCTCCTCTGCAAACAGTAAGCCCCAGTCATTCACAATACGTTCCCTCTGGGGGGGCTTTACTAACATCTGTGTCTCTACTCTGTCTATAGGGTTGCCAGGTCGTACGGCGCTCTGCTCACCCCCAGCTACGACGTCATCGCAGACACACACACACACATACACTCACCCACACACACACACACACACTTTACAATAAAGATAATTGTATCTATTCCCGAGCCTGTGTCTGTTCCCTGGGTCTATCAGTCATGTCATATCGAGGCAGCAAGGTGGGGGGATACAAGAATACCCACCCCTGCTCATCGCCTTTCGCCCGGGGCAACTCCAGAGTAGGCCAAGCTCCAGCCCCTCTCCAGGAGACTAGTTTCAGAACCAGAGCTGTGTGTTGAGGTGAGGCCGACTATATCTAGCCGGTATCTCTCAACCTCACGCACCGACTCAGGCTCCTGCCCCACCAGAGAGGTGACATTCCACATCCCATAAGCCAGTTTACGAAGCCTGGGATCAGCCTTTGACCGCAACCTGATTCACATAGCACCAGAGCCCCATGGTCCCTCCTGCAGGTGGTGAGCCCACTGGAGGGCGGACCCATGTAACTCCTTCAGGCTGAGCCCAGCCAGGTCCCATGGGCAGAAACCTGACCACCAGGTGCTAGCCATCAAGCCCCTCCCCCAGGCCTGGCTCCAGGGTGGGGCCCCGGTAACCCCATACCGGGCGGGGTACACTGAATCCTTGTTTGAGCATTCATCATGAGAGTCTGTTGGATCATTCTTAGTCTGGCCCTTCACCCAGGACCAGTTTATCTTGGGTGACCCTACCAGAGGCAATTTGCCACAAACAACAGAGTTCCTGGGAACACTAGGGTACACAAACCCCCCACCACGATAAGGTGACGATCCATGAGGGGGACATTAACATAACTATTTTGAAGGTGTATCAAAGGGTTAATATTGTTTAAAGGCCAAATGTCACGTAATTTTTTTTTTCTAAATGACAACGAATTTAGATAAAATACACATAGCTTAAACCAAATATTCATACCGGAGACCATATCACCCACCTGTATTTACATAATTGCACAAAATACACCAGGTGAAGGCCCCACCTTGCTTGCTGGCTTGTGACAGCCAGTCCAGACCACACCCATGTTTTTGACATCACCAGTTGTACCCTGGCTGCCCTGCCTATCCACATTCACACTTATCAACATTGGACAATCATGACGGAAAGTGACAGCGATTGTGAACAAATTAGTTTAGTTTTGTCTTTTTTTTTTTGTCTTTTTTTTTGTCAGTGGTTCAGACAGTGACAGAGGCATAGAACCTTACAGGTTCGAGCCGTCCGAGACGGAATCGGATGCTTTGTCTGATGACAACAGTTCCAACGATGACCAGAGAGCAGAACCAGTGGAAAATGTCATTGAACTGGAAATTAATCGCCTCCAGAATTGCGAAGCCGAAGGGGGTCTATCGAGGGCGCCCCATAAATATTGATTTTTCGGAAGCCATTATTATTACAGTGGAGGAGAGCCGCTGCTGTCAAGAAATTGACCAGATCAATATGAAAATGGAGGCGCATACCTGTCAAGTGAGACGTTTTCGCCATATTTTGGTGCCAAGCGCGGCTGTGGGGGACAGCGGAGTGGTTTGGGACACTTTTCTGGGAAATGTTTTAAATGTAGTTCGTGTTGTTATTGTCAAATATTTTAAGGAAAATACGGGGAAAATGCAATTTTGGCAAAAACGGGCGTATTGCCATTTCTGTACGCCCAAAAGAAAAAATATACTTGAAAAAAAACTGAGTGTGTTGAGGAGCACTCCTGTGTGTGATCACCCACAGCTGGTGCTGTCAGATCGCTCAGCGGGAGCTATTCGCACTACCATGAGAAGTGTGGAGTCACTCATTAGTTTAATTGTCTGGGCGGGCTGATCGCTCAGCTTGAGCTATTATCACTACTGTTTGAAGTGTGGAGTCAATCATTAGTTTAATTGTCTGGGCGGCTGATCGCTCAGCTTGAGCTGTTCTCACTACAATGAGAAGTCATTAGGACAATGGTTTAACACGTTGAGCTGTGCAGCGGTTGCGGAACAGACAGAGATCGCCTGACAAATACAGAATTCTGCTTTTTTTTTTTTATTTAGCGCCGGACGCTGAGTTGTGTTGTTATTGTCAAATATCCATGAATCCTTAAAATATTTGACAATAACAACACGAGTTGCATTTGGGGAATTTCCCAGAGAGGTGTCCCTTGTTGCTCCGCCGTTCCTTATAGCCGCTTTTTACGGTGTTGAAGTACGGTGAAAACGTCTCACTTGACAGGTATGAAAACATTTCCCAGAGAAGTGTCCCTTATTACCCAGCTGTCCCTGATAGTCCCGTTTTAAGGTATGGGTGAAATATCCAATTTTTTCTTTCTTGTTGCTCACTTCAACCTTCCAGTCTCCATATAAACAATCAATTGAAATACCCCAAGCATCAAACTAGGGTACAATCGATTTCGTCACTTCCGCCTTCTTCCCCAGGCGATTCCAGGGGCCGTGTCAGGCCAAGCGCGGCAGTTTTAAATTAACGAATATTCCGTTGTTACTGAAGCATATGCACCAAGACCCGAACGGATCGGTTCCCTTTTATATCTAGTTTCAAGATATTTAAAGTACCCTGTTACGTGACATTTGGCCTTTAAGGAATGTATGGTCTACAGTGTTATTTTACCGAGTACTTAAACAGTGTCACAAATTATAAAATTATTGATCACAAAGCTAGCAAAAAACAGGCTATGGACATCTGAACTACTGTACATCAGAAGTTTTGAAAAAATCAACTATACTAAAGTCTAAAGTTATCCAGGGATTAATAGTTTGATGTATTTTTTCCATGTATACTAAATGGTTAAAGGGGGCCTGACATGAATCATTACTTTTAAAATATTCTGTCTTTGCTTTTGCTTACTTCATTGTTTGTTTTTATTGTTTATTTAATTTGCACTTTTAACATGCCATCAAATTATCTTTAAAAAAGAAGCTTTCTGTTCATCTGAGTTGTTTCAGTGCAATAAACATGACAATGAAAGCACCGTTTTAGATCATTTCCATGTTAAGACACTGAAATACAGTTAATGATTTTTGCATTAGAGCTGACACAACAATCAATAGTACTCAGCTGATAGAAGACTAATACCCCCACACACAGACATGGGAGTCCTTCCATAAATGTCTGTTTATACCCCAAAATACATTGACTTGATATTGGTGAAAACATTTCTCTAATTAACTGAACATCAAGTTGTAATAAAGCTTCTGTGCAGTTTATCCTCTACATCGTAATCCCAATAGGAACATGAATATGCAAAAATAAATTATTCCAGTAATAAGGAACTAGTGTAGCTTCTTTACTTCCAATAATAACCGCTGTAAGAAGAGAGAGTAAAACCTGAATTTGAGAGCAGACCAAAAGGATCTGAAAATGTAGATTGAAGGTGTCACAAAGAAAGAGGCTGAGAACAAAGATAAGAAAGAGGAATCTTGTGACTGTCACTGACATCTGAGGCAAAGAGGGAAGCAAGAGAATGAAGTATAGAGGAGAGACGGAGACGATCAATGATTTAAACAATAATGCAGCCCTCTGTATTCACTGTCACACACTCACTCTCAGCAGCCATCAGGGTTGTCTCAGACACACAAAACAAGACTGTCCACTGGGTCATGTGCTATCTAGAGGCTGTCTTCTCCTCAAGCTCCTTACCTCTCATTCTCTTCCTCCACTTCAACCCTTTCTGCTTTACTGCCTTTCTCTCTGTTTTCCAATGCCACAGCTGGGGATAGCATGTTACAGACACCTTCTTAGATAGCCCATGTTACAAGTCGATGACAAAATCAGCATTCAGATGTGATATTTATAAGTTCTGCTTTTAGCTTTTACTTTTTTCTACCACCAGTCTGATATAGGATGTGTCCCAGTACTGGTGAGTTGGGAGTTTAGCAAAACAAGCTGTGCTGAAATGGGGGAGAAACGAGCTGCTATATCAATATTACTGAAAATAAAATATTATTCACCTTTAACTTTGAAGCTGCAGTCATTGGAGACATATGCCCAGTGCATGCTGTAGATCAGGGGTCAACAACTAAAACTGCAAAAGGTCCGATAAGTCGGTCCTCCTCCCCAGCTGAGGTCCGAACTAGGTGTGGGAATCTTTAGGCACCTCATGATTCCATTATGATTCAGAACTCTGATTTGATTCTAAAACAATTCTCAATGCATCTTGATGTATTTTTTTTTTCAATTCAAGATTTTTCCCTCCCACTGTGTGACAACTTGGTCCTTTTAAAGCAAAGTATTTGCCATGACCCATGAATTTACTTCCAACATCTTTTATTAAAACAAATGGAAGAGCTATCTGACACATGGGCAAATTTATTTTGTCATCCTTTCATGGACATTCTTTCAGAAGACCACAGCTGTCTCCAAACAGGCCAGTAGAGTTGGAACCTTCATGAACGATTCGTTCAAGTGTATTAGTTCTTTTGGGTGAACGAACTGTACTGAATCACTTACCGTAACTGAACGAATCACTCAGGAAATAGCAGCCATTTCATCCCCCACTTCCAAATTACGTGTACGTCATTGACTGGTAGCTCTCCTAGCATTCTACAGCCTATTACAGCCTCACAAACCTGGACCTCTGGAGCTGCTTTTTTGGACAAGTCGTTCACGAAAGGCTCCTCCTGCCTAGCTTACAGGAACCAGGAAGTAACAATGGATGGATTCAACACAACAAAATGAAACAGTGAAAGTGATTTTGAAGCGAGAAATATATCATTTAGTTGCTGAATCTGTTTTTATATGACACACATCTGCTTGTTTGCACCTCAGTAAGGAACAGTAGGCAGTAGTGTTAAAACAAGCTTTATTACCAATCACTGTTTTTATTATTTATTTCGGATAGTACATTACAGGTTAAAAGAAACTGTATAATATAACAACAAGGTCAAATTAGACAAAGACTCCTTCTACTATACAATTCCACGTGAGTTATCCGAAATGGGTGATGGCTGAAGCCGCAGCTTATATTGCCCACCCATATTCCATCCAAGAATTCAAAGGAGAAAAAGAGAAAAACAAGACAAGAGCGATTACAATTTAAAACAAGGCTAAGACAAAATGTGACTGAGAGAAAAAAGAAAACTGAGCTAGTCTAAGTTAAGCGGTTACTATTCAAAAACAAATCTAAGACATAATGTCACAGAGAAAAAAAGAAAAAAAGAAAAACTAAGCTACAACACAACACAGGCTGGAAATGTCAATCCTTATGTGAGTTTACATGTCGTCTTGTAAATATGTTTGGAGTATTTGTCAGGCTGTATACTGTACTGTCAGTACAGTACTACAGTACTGTACTGACAGTACAGTATGTGTGTTTATGTTTACAGTTTACAGTAAACATAAACATACAGTTTACAGTATGTGTGTTTATTATGTGAGTTTACATGTCGTCTTGTAAATATGTTTGGAGTATTTGTCAGGCTGTATACTGTACTGTCAGTACAGTACTACAGTACTGTACACTACAGTACTGTACACTACAGTACTGTCAATGAGTGTACTGAAGAGCAATGAAGAGCAATGTCAGTGAGTGTACTGAAGAGCAATGAAGGAGCTAGCCCTAACGTGGCTGAACTGAGCGGCCACTAGCGCTAACCTTGTTAGCACGTCCATGGCAGGAATCCATGGGTGAATATCTACGACATCCTGATTCAGCTGAAGAGCTCCCAGTCCATCTGTCTGCCAGTGAGTGTCAGTCTCATTTTCAAACTAGTTTACTCTCCAGTGTTGATACTTTTACTCCGATGACAACAGAATCTCAAAGCTAGCACTATCCCTCGGACGTGAACACTCGAATGCGTGATTTTGTGTGTGCTCACCTCTTTCCATTGACTTTGTATGCATGGTATGAACACACTTTTAGAGTGCCAGTACAGCACTGAGTGATTCGGTGTACGAACCCTTAGAACGGATCTTTTTAGTGAACAAACTGAAGTGATTCAGTACATTTTAGTGAACTGTGGATTCCATCACTACAGGCCAGTATCATTTAACTTGCTTTCACGTTATTTTATTAAGCTCATGTTTTAGCTGATTTTAGCTCTATATTCATTTTTAAACAAAAAAATTAAAATGAATTCTTTGTTCATTTTCAAACAAAATGTAATATAAAATTTCATAATACAGGAGAACATTAAATGTGTTTGTTGACTCCAAATAAGTAGGTCTAAAATTCTAAAATCTACAACTAAAATCCAAAAAATCTTTTACTGGAGAACACAAACTAAATTGATTTGTATTTAAAAAAAAAAAAAAAAAGATTAATATCTAAAAAACAAAATTTCACAGAAAGTCCACCTCTATACAATATTTCAGTGCAGAAAAAACAGTTTCAAACTGTAAGACAAAAAAATGGACATAAAATATAATTCCTCACTACAGAATTGCTCCCACATTTTTTTTTAATTTAATCTTAACAGTAAACTGTTACAGCATGGATGGAGCTACAGTATAACTCCATGATTGCAGACAAAGGGGAGGTGGAACTTTTCATCTTCAGTAACACATGGAGCTTTTACTAAGTTTTTCCGTGATATCAGAGGCTACAAAAAGGGCCTCCATAACCAGCGACTTCACCTCTGCGTCCCACCATGGACTACTCTCAGCAGAATAGAGGAAAAAGTTCCCCAGTAAATACATTCAATTTCATAACCGCGCTTCATTTTGTGGCTACACACCTGAAACGAAGTGGGTCTGTCCGGGGTGGATGTCCTGGCTGTCGGCTTTGTGTGTGCATGTGTGTGTGTGTGTGTGTGGGGGGGGTTCCTGCAGCAAACCTGATTTTGCAACCTGCTGCATACTCTCTGGAGCGGTTGGAACCGCAATGTGTCTGCAGAGAATGGTGACTGTGAGACAGTGAAAAAGAGAGTGTGCAGCAGGAGGAGAGCACCCAAGGGCCCATGCCGTAATCTGTCCGGGTGGGCGGTTGCCGATGCAACAGTTCAGTTCCACTTTTTTCCTATCAAAACAAAATGCTGCTTCAGCTAACCCAGTATCTCGCTGGGCAGTGAATGCTGAGTAACATTCACAAATGTTTCCCTTTGTGGTTTTCGTCAGGGTTTGTCAGGGTTCATAAAAGGCTGCCAACCAGTTCATCAGCTGTTTTTCTTGTCACCAAAATCTTTTAAACATATTGAAATTTTTTGTGAATATATTTTTCCACAAACAGTTGCAAAATACCTTTCAAGTTCCAATTTATTTTGGCCAATGTCAAAAAAAATCATGTTAATGTTTTGGCCTATTGGCTTTCATCAGAGCATGAATGAAAATGGCTTTCTTTGACTTTTATGCACTGAATCAGGGGGAGTGAAATGTCATGTGACTATTTTAATCAATCGCCTGTTGTCTCGGTATTAAAGTCAAAGAAAGCCATTTTGATTCATGCTCTTTTGAGTTGCAAAATGCTTGTAAGCATCTGTAAATCACTGTAAGTATCTGCAAACAGTTGTAACATGATAACGCTTGTCGCTAAGGGTAGCATCTCACAGAGCAGCAAAGGCTGACAGATGTTGAGATCTTTGGATTTGCCAACATTTCTGATGAATGTTGGTGAAAATTAAGTGAAAATCAAGAAGCCGCGAGTGCTAAGGAATGGATGCTGCAATTTTGGGGTTTGCAAAAGGTTGCAAAACAGTTCACACAGTTTCTAAGGTCATGTTAAAGTTCTGTTTTGTTTGCCTAGTAGTGAACACTAGCAACTGTTTAAGACCCTTTACAACAAAAAAGAACTTTAACAACACACGTTACATCCCTTTGCAAATGTTTACAACTATTTTGATATTGTTTGTGGCAAAATACATTTTCAAAGTTTTTTTGAACATCTTCAAAATTTTTCGGCAACAAAATAAAAACTTGTTGGTGAACTGTTTGGCAACAGTTTATGAACCCTGATATAACCCCCAACGTGCAACATTCTTTAACATTCCTCAGCATTTTCTGCTCCATGAGATAAAGTTGTAATTCCCCCTTTACGCAGGGGTGGAGATCATTGAGAGACCGTTGAGAGATTTGGCCCATTTTTTGATTTCTCAGTATTATTTATTTAGCGAATGCAAAGTCCTTAAGCCAAGCAGTTGCCTCCTGGTTTGCTGTATGGAGGGTGTGTAATCCTCCTTCCAGTCTTTGGAGCGGGCAAGCCTCTATGATGTGTTCCATTGTTTGCTCCTCTCCACATGCGCACAGTGGGCTAGGGCTACTGCCCCATCTGTAAAGGCTGGCCAAGCAGGGGCCATGTCCAGTCCTGAAGCGATTGAGTGTAGACCACTGTCTCCTTGGGAGGTTGGTGCCCGGGACCTGTTGGTTGGGGTTTATCACCAGCTGTTTGTTTGGGACCTCCTTGGTCTCCCATTCCTCTTGCCAAGCTGTCTGGATGGTAAAGTCAGCTGGGGGAGGGTTTTTCCAAATCGGCCGTCTGGATGAAAGTCGGGCAGTGGGTGGAGTGTAGATATCTGCATGGATTGGTAAGTGAGGAGAATCTTTAACTTTTTGGAGCATCCTTTGAGTTAATGCTGCTCGCCGGATGTGTGGAGGGGCTATGTTTGACAGTACAGAGAGCCAGGGGAGTGGTGTTGAGCGGATTGTTCCAGTTATAGTTCTCATGGTTGTGTTGAGCTGGGTGTCTACATGGTGTGTGTAAGATGACCTGGACCAGACAGGAGCACAATATTCTGCTACAGAGTATGAAAGGGCCAGTGCTGAGGTGCGCAGGGTGGAGACTGCCGCCCCCCATTTTGCACCAGCGAGCTTGCAGAGCAGGTTGTTTCGTACCTTCACCTTAGCAGCCGTCCCCTTTAGATGTTCCTTGAAGGATAAGGTCCTATCAAGGGTCACTCCAAGATAAGTTGGATTTGGGGCATGCTTAAGCTTGAGTCCGCTCAGGTGGATGTTTAGTTCTCTGGCAGCTTTTGCATTGTGGAGATGGAATACACTGGAGACGGTTTTTGCTGGGCTTGGTTTTAGGCGCCAGATTTTGCAGAACTGGTCCAGTTTGGCAAGATCTTCCGTGAGCACCCGTTCCAGTGGTTCAAAGTCTGGTGCTTGGAATGCCAAACAGA
The DNA here is from genome assembly GCA_020510985.1 of Pholidichthys leucotaenia. NCBI lineage: Eukaryota > Metazoa > Chordata > Actinopteri > Cichliformes > Pholidichthyidae > Pholidichthys > Pholidichthys leucotaenia. The sequence continues at coordinate 312,187,851 of CM035846.1, forward strand.
TGTCGTCTGCATAGGTGAATTTGCGGGATTTTGTAGTAGGCAGGTCGTTTATGTAGAGGTTGAACAGAGTTGGAGCTAGAACTGAGCCTTGTGGGAGTCCGTTTTTCTGCATTCTCCATGCACTTGTCTTCTGACTGAGGTGGACTCTGAACCTTCGGTTGGTCAGCAGGGTTTTTATAATTGCTGTTGCCCAAGCAGGGATCGCCTTTATAAGTTTCAGGAGGAGGCCTTTGTGCCAGACCGTATCATAGGCGGCTGTAAGGTCGAGAAACACAGCCCCTGTCTTCAGTCTGCTCTCGAAGCCATTTTCGATGAAGGTGGTTAGGGCCAGTACTTGTTCTCCTGTACTGCGGTCCTTGCGGAAACCTGCTTGATCCACACTTAGAATATCCTCTACCTCTGGGGAAATGCGTTGCAGAATTAGGCGCTCCATGATTTTGTAAGGAACGCTGAGTAGGGAGATTGGGCGGTAGCTTGCTGGTAATTTGTGGTCTTTGCCAGGTTTTGGGATGGGATGGCAATGACCTTTGCTGTCCGATTTCTCAGTGATTTTCAGTCATCTCCACAGTCTCCATGGTCTCCTCAAAGTTTTGACTCAGTCCAAAACACACAAGGATCTCCCAAACAATCTCAAAGATCAAAAATTGGACCAATCTCTGAACCATCTCCATGATGCATAAAGGGGCCCTAAAGTTCTTTTTGGCTCGACAAGTAGTGAGCACTAGTGACTGTTTAAGAACCTTTATGACAAAACTGCTTGCAACCTTAAAAACTGCGAGCGAACTGTTTTGTATCCTTTTACGAGCCCTGATGAAACCCAGAAAGTAGTGTTTGTGAATGTTCCTCAGTATTCACCACCCCATTCAGTACCAGCTTGATATTCACTTGATTTTCACTTCATTCATCAGAAAAGTTGGCAAATTCAAAAATCACAAGGTTTGTCAGTGTTTGCCGCACTGTGAGAGCCTAACCTAATGGCTAGCTTTAACAACACTTTGGGAGAGACTATTAGAATGCTAGTGACATCAATTTAGCTTGAGATATGAATTATGACATTTTCTGTACAACAATTTTCAAGTACCATTCACTCTCACAGTCATACCTAATCTGTCCAGGGTGGACCCTGCCTCTCGCCCAAAGATGCTGGGATAGGCTCCAGCCCCCCCACGACCCAAAAAGGATTAAGCGGAAGAAGATGGATGGATGGAATTTTCAAGTACATGTGTATTCTGTCATTTTTCTTACACAGTGGAAGTAGTGGTTATAGTTTATTGGTTTATTTGTCAGGGACCGCGTACAGAAAAACATTAAACACCAGGTAAAGATGCTCTGTACCAGATCATTGCGTTCTCACTAATTTCCATCTGTAGTCCCTGAGGCAGGCAGGAAGCCCTTACAAGAAAAAACAGCACATATAAAAAGCAATTCAGGTCCAGTTTCAAAATTTGTTGTCCCTGAAACAAACAGGAGGAAAGTTTAAAAGATAAAAATGTCACAAGCCGAGCCCGTGTTTTCCCGTAGGCTCGGTTCTGACCGTTCTATGTGGCTCAGGCATTGGGTTTATTATGTATTGTTATCTTTTGAGTTCTTGTTATTTTTATGTCTGTGTTCTTTTTCTTTTCCATGCCTGTAGCCGCCGCTCTGGCCGGCGGTTGTTGGGCAGCCGTTTGGCCCACTTTCTAGTGGGTGCTGTCTAGCATTCGCCGAGTCCGACTACGCCCTCTCTCTCTTTGACAGTCGGCTGTTGCGCCCCGGTAATTATCTTTTCTGCACCTTGCCCAGCTGTGTCCAATTTGTGACACCAGCAGTGTTTGTACTTAGGCGCTCTTGGCAGTCAAACACTGCTGGACCATCGTACGAGTTCACACGGTCGTTAATCACCGTGTGACCGTCGCGTCACTGAAGGGTTGTGTGCGCTCGGGAGAGGCTTGGACTTCTTGGACTGCTCCCGTGTTTGTGAGTTGTCCTGTTAGTCTTGTGGCCACTGTGCACAGTGGTCTGCCCGCTGCACGTCTAGTCGTGTGCGCCCTTGTGTGCACAACTGTGACATTTTTGTGAAGTCTTTATTTTTGAACTGTTTGTCTTTTGTGTCAATAAATGTGTGTGTGGTGCAACCTGCACTTAAGTCCATTCCTCCTTCTCCTCCTCCGTGCACTGCGTATTCACCATGAGGAGGGTTATGACATAAAAAGATGAGAGAACAGTTACATTTGCAAGAAAAAAAATGTCAAAGTTAAGAGAAAAAAGCCACAAATTTCTTATGAAACAGTTGCAAATTAGAAAAAAAAAACTTACTTAAAAGGAAAAAAACACCAACTTGAAAGAAAAAGTCACAAACTTATAAGTGGAATAAAAAAGTAATTTTTTTTTTGAGGAAAAAACAAAATGTTTGGAAAATGATCACAAATTCACTCTAAATTTGGATTATTTAACCTTTTTATGCATGTAAGCTTTAGAAAGGAACAGCTTGATGCTACTCATGTTTACATGTTCATATCTGTTAGAGAAACAAAAATATCTTCAGAAGGGTGGCCATGCACGTGTACACACACACACACACACACACACACACACACACACACACACACAGAGTACATTCTAGCTACCAATAAGCCAATCAGAAAGTGCAGGCGTTTATGGGGAGCCCCTCCATTTCAGTCCCTCATTCCTCACCTCCCTCTCTTTCCTTCTGTGCCACTTCCAGCCTTCTGTTTAAATTAAGGTGAGCTGACAAACAAATTAAATCTGTCACATCCTGTTTGCATGAACCAGACAGGAAGTCAATATCATCAGCCATGTTGGTTAGCCAGAGTTCTAATCACACTTCAGTGTCATGGCAACAGGGATGAGGGTGAGGGGCCGGAGTGGCAACACGTGTCCGTTGGCGTAGTACTTCTGCTCTACATGTGTCCAGAAGATCTCTCTATTGCAGTATAAATATTATTGTACAGAAAAAAGATTGGAGAACCTCCTTCATTGTGAAACCAGTCATGACATTGCTACACTTTTTCCCTGCTATTTTCCACTATTTTTCCACATCCCCAAGATGCTCTCCTGCACCACCCACCCCCCCAACATTCCCACACTAGCATGATGCTACTCACACATTTATCAGCTTGGTCAATCTTGTGCGAAATTCTTGAAGACCAATCCACGCTGGTGCGCTTGGGCCCCAAGACCCTGATGCGATGCCACCACTGTTATGAATAACCAGCACAACCTCAGGACAAGTTTTGTGCTTGTTCAAAACTCTACCACAGAATCCAGTACATTTTTAATACTTGCCCAGTGACCTTGCTAAGACCATCCATGTTCTGGCTGATTTCTTAGGTCGCAGCAGTGTGAAGGGGCTTTAACTAGCTGAACATGAACAGTTTGTTAACTCTCTCTGTCACTTGGACAGAGACCTGATCATCACTGTACTGTTGTATGCAAAAACCTGAGCATCCCTAGCCACGTTGCCTGTTCTGGTTATTTTTTTAGTCTAAAAGAAGTAAACTCAGGCTTTGTAGGATATGGAAATAAAAGAATAAAATTACTCTCAAACTTATTGCATTGTTTCTTTTTATTTCATTAAGTTAACAAAAATAAATGGAAAATGCACAAGAGAGGTGAAGAAGAGAGTGGAGGCAGGGTGAAGTGGGTGAAGACGAGTGTCAGGGGTGATCTGTGACAGAAGGGTAGCAGCTAGAGTGAAAGGGAAGATTTACAAGACAGTAGTGAGACCTGCTATGATGTATGGTTTGGAGACGGTGGCGCTGACCAAATGGCAGGAGTTGGAGCTGGAGGTGGCAGAGTTGAAGATGTTAAGATTCTCATTGGGAGTGACTAGGAGGGACAGGATTAGAAATGAGTATATCAGAGGAACAGCTCAGGTTGAGCAGTTTGGAGACAAAGTAAGAGAAGCAAGACTGAGATGGTTTGGACATGTGCAGAGGAGGGATAGTGGAGATATTGGACAAAGGATGTTGAAGATGGAGCTGCCAGGCAGGAGGAAAAAAGAAAGACCACAGAGAAGATTCATGGATGTAATGAAGGAGGTCATGGAGAGGGTTGGTGTTACAGAGGAAGATGAAGGGACAGGTTGACATGGAGGCAGATGATCCACTGTGGAGACCCCTGGAGGGAGCAGCCGGAAGAAGAAGAAGTTCACAAAAATAAACAAATACACACTTGTGGCATATATAAAGGTTTGGGTATACCCTATACCAGGGGTGTCAAACATATGGCCCACAGGCCAAAACTGGCCTGCCAGAGAGTCCAAACTGACCCGTGGGATGAATTTGCAAAGTGTGAAAATTAAATAATATAATACACGAGCAGCACTTTCTCAGAAAAATAACTGCTATCCTCAATTTGGGCTGCACGGTGGCGCAGTGGTTTAGCACTGTGGCAGCACAGTTTACTCTCGGCTGGGGGATCGCGGGGATCATGAGATCGTGGGTTTGATCCCAGCCCCCGACCAACAGTGAGCTGTGTGGAGTTTGCATGTTCTCCCCATGTTGCGTGGGTTTACTCTGGGATTTGTCCGGTTTCCTCCCGCATACCAAAAACATGTAGGTTTAGGGCACTCGCGCACGCAGCGACCAGCAGCCAGTGGCTTGTCACCAGACTGCAAACCAAATCTACCTACGGGTACAAATAAGTAACAAAAAAAAAATAAATAAATTTGTCCATTTGGTGTCGCACAAGAGTAGCAGACACAAAAGTGATCCTTGATTTCCACTGAGGAAGTCTGTTATGCAGGTTGGGAGGACAGGATTTCTTCCAGAAAGACTCCAAGGCAAACTTTTCCCACCTGCCTCTGTTATTATCCGTTCTCACCCATAACAGATTGCTAAAAATATGCAACAAGTCTATTTTTATGGATGCCAAATCCAGCATACACTGAAATGTCACAGTATTTACTGTATTTAATAACTGTTCTTTAAAAATACATTTACCCCGTGTCTCGCAGATCGGCAGGTGCTGGGGGGTGGGGGGGGATCAGTTCGCTGCCTTTTGCCGGATGTTTTTATGGTCGGAATCAGTTTTTCTTGTCACAAAATTTTTGGAAAATGTTCAAAACAAGAGAAGCTGCCGGTGTCGTGCCAAAAACTGACTGGCTCACTGCAGGAGTGCCCCTAGCCCGGCTAAAGCTGTTTCTCTTCTGATTCTGAAGCTGACGGCTGCTTTTGAGCAAAGTGGACATAACTTTTTGTCCATGCGATTAGCAAAGGTATGTTTGTGAATATTTAATGCAGTGAGGGATTAGTCATAATTTTAGCTCCATGAGTTTTGTGTTAGAATAATCAGATATGACATTTTATCCTGTAGCAGCTTTTAATGTTTTGCCTTGTATGTTAAGAAAAGTGTGATGAAATTAGTGAAATCTGTGTATAACGATGTAAAAGTCGATAAAGCTTTTCTTTCCCATGAATACTTGTGTCTGTGCATTATTTACCTCTTATAATTATATTGTGACGTATGGAGTTCTGTCTGATGTTACGTGTTCACCATGTTCAGGTATCTAGCTGCACGGTGGCGCAGTGGTTAGCACTGCGGCAGCACAGTTTACCCTTGGCCGGGGGATTGTGGGGATCGTGGGTTCGATCCCAGCCCCCGACCAACAGTGATCTGTGTGGAGTTTGCATGTTCTCCCCGTGTTGCGTGGGTTTACTCCGGGATTTCTCCGGTTTCCTCCCACATGCCAAAAAACATGCATGTTAGGTTAATTGGCTGTTCTAAATTGTCCCTAGATATTTGTTTCCTATAGGCCCTTAGAATAGAGGGTTAGTTATATTAATGAAAGCGCTTTGAGTGGTCTTTGTGACTAGAAAAGCGCTATATAAGTGCAGGTTAGTTAGTTAGTTAGTTAGTATCTATCGTTGTTCAGAGTTGCGTGTTTTCTGAGGGACCTTTAAAAGCACCACAGGGAAGAGGGAGGAAGGGGAGAGATTAACGGGACTGAAATTTTTGCCTCGCTCTTTTTTTCTCTCACAGCTGTAAGGGGTGTGCCATGGCCAACAGTGGCACCTTCCTAGCCTAATTCCAGAGCAAATATTGGTCTCCAGCCATGGTCATTTTTGACTCACACAGACTGCTTTGCTCCAATATATTGTAAGTAGAATCCACCAAATGTATGCTTCATCTGCCAAAATTTCATCAAGGTTCCCAATTTGGATTGAAGCATTTTATCTGCCAAAAAATTACTTGATTTGGTTCTTCAAGGTTGAATTGTGAAGATTATAATATAGCATGTTCTGTCCAACTTGTGAATAGTCTCCAAAGGCTTTAAATGTTATTTCACCTGCCAAAAATCAATTAAGGGTCTTAATGTTGATTGAAACAGTTTGTATGCTTTCAAAATGATTTTATTTGGTTCAGGATTAAATTGTGAATATAATACTGGAATTTGCTCTCTTGCACTTGTGAAATTGTCTCAAAGGATAATAATTGTGTATTTTGCCTGCCAAAAAATGATTAAAGGTGTTAATCTGGATGGAAACTCCAGAAATCCAATCATAATCAGTTCATTCATGTGCATGTAAACATGGTGAATGATCATGTTTACATGTACACTAATAACCCGGTTCTGATTGGATTTCTGCAGTTATCTGATTATTCTTTTCCCCCTTGTCTTGTCAAGCAGCTAGGTAAGCAGAACAGAAATCTGCTTCCCTTATTGTGCCAAACAGATTTACTTTGCCAAAAGGAGCTTTATACAGCACATATCTATGTACTGTACATATTTATAGACTCCCATTGTAATAACTTTTAATACTTTATTTAAATTGTTTTACCCATGATAGACCCAGCAGGGGGGGGGGGGATGGGGAAAGGAGGAATGGGGAGGGGGAAAGAAAAGAGAGAGGAGCAAACAAAAAAAAAACTTACACAACTGAAACAAACAGATGACAAACTGTTTCTTCTTCTGGAAAGGTCTCATCATGAGTCTGCATCTGCACCTGTAAAAGAACATACAGTGGATATAAAAAGTCTACACACCCCTGTTCAAATGTCAGGTTTTTGTGATGTAAAAAAATGAGACCAAGTTAAATCATTTCAAAACTTTTTTCCACCCTTAATGTGAGCTATAACCTGTACAACCCAATTGAAACATAAACAAATCTATTAAGGGGAAAATTAAAAACGTACAATAACCTGGTTGCATAAACATGCACACCCTCTGATAACTGGGGATGTGGCTGTGTTCAGAATTAACCAATCACATTCAAACTCATGTTAAATGGGAGTCAGCACACACCTGCCACCATTTAAAGTGCCTCTGATTAACCCCAAATAAAGTTCAGCTGTTCTAGTAGGCTTTTCCTGACATTTTTGTAGTCACATCTTGCAGCACAAGAGAGCTTCCAAAGCATCAGAAGATCTCATTGTTCAAAGGTATCAGTCAGGAGAAGGGTACAAAAGAATTTCCAAGGCATTAAATATACCATGGAACACAGTGAAGACAGTCATCATCAAGTGAAGAAAATATGGCACAACAGTGACATTGCCAAGAACTGGACATCCTTCCAAAACTGATGAAAAGACGAGAAGAAAACTGGTCAGGGAGGTTGCCAAGAGGCCGACAGCAACATTGAAGAAGCTGCATGAATTTCTGGCAAATACTGGCTGTTTAGTACATGTAACAACAATCTCCCGTGTAGGGTAGCAAGAAGGAAGCCTTATCTTACCAAGAAAAACATCCAAGCCCAGCTACATTTTGCAAAAACACATTTGAAATCTCCCAAACGCATGTGGAAAAATGTGTCATGGTCCAGTGAAACCAAGGTTGAACTTCTTGGCCATAATTCCAAAAGGTATATTTAGTACAAACACAACACTGCTCATTGCCAAAAGAACACCATACCTACAGTGAAGCATGGTGGTAGCAGCATCATGTTTTGGGGCTGTTTTTCTTCAGTTGGAGCTGGGGCCTTAGTCAAGGTGGAGGGAATTATGAACAATTCCAAATACCAGTCAGTGTTGGCACAAAACTTTCAGCCTTCTGCTAGAAAGCTGAAGATGAAGAGGAACTCCATCTTTCAGCACAACAATGACCCAAAGCACCCATCCAACAAAAGAATGGTTTCACCAGAATAAGATTAAGGTTTTAGAATGGCCCAGTCAGAGTCCAGACCTGAATCCGAACATCTGTGGGGTGTTCTGAAGAGGGTTGTGCACAGGAGATGCCCTCGCAGTCTGACAGATTTGGAGCATTTTTGCAGAGAAGAGTGGGAAAACTCTTCTTTGCAAGACTGGGCAGTGCGGTGGTGGAGTGGTTAGCACTGTGGCAGCACAGCAACTCACCCTTGGCTTGGGGATCCTCAGTTCGATCCCAGCCCCCAACCAACAGTGATCTGTGTGGAGTTTGCATGTTCTCCCTGTATCTGCATGGGCTTACTCCATGATTTCTCCGGTTTCCTCCCACATGCCAAAAACATGCAAGTTAGGTTAATTGGCATCAAACTGGGGATTCTAAATTGTCCTTAGGTATGACTGTGAGAATGAATGGTTGTCTGTCTGTCTGTGTTGGCCCTGCGATGGACTAGCGATCTGTCCAGGGTGTACCCTGCCTCTCGCCCAAAGATGCTGTGATAGGCTCCAGCACCCCACCACCACCACCACCGCGACCAGAAAAGGATTAAGCCGAAGAAGATGGATGGATGAACTTGGACTTCTTTGTAGTAAAATAAACAATGAAATTTGAAGTTGCAATTAGGTTGTTTTGCTGTTATTTTATTGGTCCAGCCCACTTGACCACTTGATCAATCAACGCTTTATTTATATAGCACTTTTCATACAAAAAATTGTAACACAAAGTGCTTCACACATTGAAATAAAACACAATCAAGCCCCCCCCCCCACACACACACACACACACACAAAGAAAACTTTCAACTGTGTAAGACTTGTGGCTTATGGCTGGGCATCGAGGATCCAAGTGTGGAAGCACCATCACTAGGGAGCCATCACCAACAGGGAAAAGCGCCAAGTCCACGGCTACAGAAACACCCCCTCTGAGACTGCCCAAGTCCAATCCAAGGGGTTGGACTTGGGCAGGACTTGTCCAATCCAAACGTGGCGCCGCAGCGCACAATCCCCTCAGCCAGGCAGATCAGGGCAGCCACAAGCCAGCACCCCGCAGCCAGGAAGCAGGCACAACTCCTCGTGGGAGGGCTCCCCATGAGGAAACGCCAGAGCTCGGACAGAGTGATTAAAAAATAAGAAAACAATCACTGATAAATAATAATAAGATAATTTGCTGATAAAAAGAGTAAACAGTTAAGATAACTACGTAAAAGAATAAAACAGACATAAATTCAAAGTAATAATAATTAGTAGTAAGATAAATAATTGTGACGAGAGCAACATATTGTAAGAGTGGGACATGGTTGTGCTCATGTCCTCAATTTATGTTCTTATTTGGACTTTCTGTTATTTCATTGTCATGGTCCTGTCTCTCCCGGTTCTCTGTTTGTGCCTTATGTTTACCCTTTTGTCTCAACCATTATGTTTTTTCATACCGATAGCCAATCTCTGCTGTTCTCCAATTGCCCCTAATTGCACCTACCTATTCCTCATCGCCTTGATTTCCTCCCAGCCTATATATACACTACCGTTCAAAAGTTTGGGGTCACCCAGACAATTATTTTGTGTTTTCCATGAAAAGTCACACTTATTTACCACCATGAGTTGTAAAATGAATAGAAAATATAGTCAAGACATTGACAAGGTTAGAAATAATGATTTGTATTTGAAATAATTTTTTCCTTCAAACTTTGCTTTCGTCAAAGAATCCTCCATTTGCAGCAATTACAGCATTGCAGACCTAACATGATTGCACAAGGGTTTTCAAATCATCCATTAGCCTTCTGACACAATGAGCAAACACACTGTACCATTAGAACACTGGAGTGATAGTTACTGGAAATGGGCCTCTATACACCTATGTAGATATTGCACCAAAAACCAGACATTTGCAGCTAGAATAGTCATTTACCACATTAGCAATGTATAGAGTGTATTTCTGATGAGTTTAAAGTTATCTTCATTGAAAAAAAGTGCTTTTCTTTCAAAAATAAGGAAATTTCTAAGCGACCCCAAACTTTTGAACGGTAGTGTATCTCTGCCCAAGTCCTTGTCTGATGTGGTGTCATTAATGTCTTCATGTCAGTGCTGTCTGTGAGTATCTCATGTCAGTGTATAATTCTAGTTTAGTCCAGCTTTGTCAGTTGGCCAGTTTGCCTTTTGTTTTGTTTGCAACCCACGCGCTGCCATTCATTTGTGTTTAAGTTTTGTTAATAAATCATTGTTCTACACCATATCTCTGCCCGCATCTGAGTCCTGTGCCCGCAACTTTGACAAAATGACGCCACCAATTAAGGACTCAGCGGACAAGATTGGCAGGAGAAGGAAGGACTCAGGTTGGAATAAGTTGGCAGAGGTTTTTGCCCAGGTCACCCATTTGATGGACCAGGTTCTGAGCAATCTCGACCCGTCTGATGGATTGGGAGAGCTGTTGGTAGTGCAGGAAATTCTCAGCCACCCGAACGTGCGGCAAATTCCCGAGGTGGCTGTGCTTCACTCCCACGCTGCGCAGCTTTGGAACGGGCTCACACGAGGGTGCTTCCCAAACAGCTCCATCCAGCCAGGCCCTGGATCATCACCTCCTACTCCTGTCTCTGGTGTGCTGCCTCCGCTCCTGCACTGTCTGCTGCCTCTGCTGTTTTCTCTGAGAGTTTGCCCATACTGGGTGGGAACCTGCTGGTTTGGGAAGAGGTCCAACCAGCCACGTGTAACCCAGCTGAGAAAATGACCCTTTTTTTCTCAGATGTCAATTGTATTAATGCAATTGTGTGATTTTATTTTAAAAACCGACTATCTTGGGGAAGAGGAAGTGCGATCCTCGTCATCCAACTTTTAAATTTCCGTTTCATGGTCACGTTGGGTGATCTGGGTCTTTCCATTCGTTGAGAGCGATATTAGCCCCGCCTTCCGAGTAGAGGCAGCAAGCGCGCACTCGGAATTCAGTCTTTCACGATATGAGCACGGACGAGAGAGGTTGTGAAGCAGTCTGATTCACACAGGATACCTCTTCTTGGTGAGTTTCATTCAGAAAGATGCTATAAATGGATCTAAACACTCTCCAAATGCTAATTTGCAACCTTTATTATACTAAGTTGACGGGAGCACGAGCGTGAGGGGCATTGTGGCTGTGTCCTTTGCTGTATTCACACCGAAACTGTCATTACCCGAGTGTCGGTTCTGGCCACACTCGGGCCTCATATCTTATTTCCCTGGCTTTGGCAGCAGAGGATTCTTTCAGCTCCTCGGGCTCTTATTGTGAAGGCGCCCGGGGGAGCTCCCTGCTGTCAAAGTCAGCTGCTGCGCTGCTGTCACGGCGAGCAGCTGCGCCGCATTGGGGTCATTAGCGGCCGAGTTAAAAGCCGGTGATGAATGTCCTCCAATGCGGCAGTCTCTGTTATGTTCAGCTACGTTCTGTTGTGCTCCTGTTATGCTCAGTTATGTTCCTGTTTGCCTTGCTCATCATTGTTAACGGACTTGGGAACCTGTAACCCGCCTGTTAACGTGATCGTCTTGTAAGGTATGAATCCTGTGTTTGTTCATCCCTCTTTGTAATAAAATATCACTGCAAACTCACTGGTGACTGAGGCGTCTTGTGATGGTCCGTGAGGGCCATCGTGACAGAAGACTGCCGCCAAACGTCCGGAGAGGAGGCGTTGTTTGAGACGTCATTCACCGTGTAGTTTGCAGTAGTGGACTGTTTGTTCCTACCTGTCTGGGTGCTGTGTTGAAGTATGCCATCGTGGAGGTTTAGTGCTCGGAGGCAGGACGCTGTCCTCGCTGACACCCTCGAGCGCGTGGACGAAGTCCTTGTCGCCGCCTCCCTCCTCGACTTCAACAGCGAAGTGCCCTGGTACCTGGACCTAGCCGAGGAGATTCTGGATTCTCTTCCCCGCTTCACTAATCATCCAGAGGTAAGCGTGAGGAGAGATGACATCGCCGCCCAGCATGAGATACTCCGAGGGCTGGAGGGAAATCCTGGCAGGAAGCTGAAGCGGAGGAGACGTCGCCCCTCACTTCGGGATCCCGCTCCTGCCTCCGTTCCGGCCCGGGAGTTCGCACCATCCGGAGGTCTTTTCCCATCGGGCATGTCGTCACTCGGGATTCCCCCAGAGAAGCTGCAGCTGACAGCAGACAAGATCTGGGACCGGGTGGCTGCTGCTTGCTCCGCTGGGAATCCACCAGCATGTATGAAGCATGTGGTGGCGGCGGTTAGACTGGTGGAGAGGAATCCAGCGCTGCGTGAGTTTCCTGAGTTCGCCGACTTGCTTGCCGCTGTTTCTGCTCAGGAAAGGCGATTTCCAAACCTCACCTTCGCCTCACCCCCTACAAGGAACCGTCGTCACACTGGCTTCCAACTTCGGCTAGAACCCCGTCTGGATGCTGTTCCGGGTCGCCGCAAGGGCTCAACCCCCCACACAGCTGTCACTCCTGCGCCTCGTCAGAGGGGAATCCCCGCAGCCTCGTCTTCTCCCGGGCCCTCGCCTGCTGTCCCGTCAGCGCTCCAAGCCCGACTGACCCCGGCTGTCGCCCCTTCCTCCTCGTCGCCTATCCTGGCTGCTGTGTGTCGCGGGAGCTCCATTTCGGTGAGCTCCATCCCGGATCCGCCTCGAGTGGCCTCATCTCATCTTCCCAGAGGGCCCTCTGTCGCTATCCAGCGGGGAAAGGAAGGAACGACGTCCCCCACAGCGGGAACCATCTTACCCTCAGGGGAAAGGCAAGTGCATGATAATTTCTCTCCTTTAGATATTGTTTTGCCTTGTCTGACTCCTGGGGGTGGAGTTCGGGGTATGCAGCCCCCCGAGCTCCCTCCACCTGCTGTGGATGAAAGTATTAACCCTGCTTCCTCTGTGTCTCCCTCCGCTGAGCGGTCCTCAACGTCAGGCCAACGTCGCTGGATGAGGAGGGGGCCTGCGGTTCTGGAGAGCCTGGTTCCGGTTCCGCAGCCACGCCATGGGCGGAGGAGGAGAGCGGACTGCAGCGTGGAGCCATCGCCGATGAAGAAGCGTCCCCGGGGTTCCACGGAGGAGCGGTCCGGTCCAGCAGGTCGAGATTCTCCTGCCGCCACGCCGTGCGGGCCACCGGCGTGGACATCGGTACCGGAGGACTCTCTAGCTGCGCGCACCATCATGCCAGCTGCGGAGCCCGACGCAGCTGAGTGGGAGCCTGAGGACGACCTCCTGACTTCTGAGCCTGGATCATCGCAGTCCTGGACGGCGTCAGAACCCGAGCTCAGGCAAGTGCTCTGTTTTATCTTTCTTCTTCACCTTTTAGAGCACTTTTGCCTGTCTCAAGGGGAGATGAGCCGGGTGCAGCCGCCCGCTGCGTCCGAGCTTATCTCGCCGGGTTCTGGCGCTGCCGGTGATCCTGATCCCGGGTTTTCTCTCTTTTGTGAGTCTTCTCCCAGGGTCGCCGGCGAGGGGCTGCTCTCGCCTGCTGCGCCAGAGGTTCCGGTTTCGGGGGTGGAGGTCGAGTCTGGTGCCACGCCGACCAGGTCCACCGGGAGTGCTGTTCCGGTCCAGTTGGGGTCCACCGGGAGTGCCTCGCCGGCCCAATCGGGGTCCACCGTGGGTTTGGTTCCGGAGGCCCAATCGGGGTCCACCGTGGGTTCGGTTCCGGAGGCCCAATCCAGCAGGTCCTAGATTCGGTGAGGGAGCGGCAGATCCCCGGCCACCGGATGCTGGACGGGCTCGTTTCCCTCATCACCCTCATCTCCACCATCGTCCTCCTCGTCTCCCTGAGGAGCGCTACCCATCTCCACCTGGGGCCGTTGGGGTCCCGAACGCTCCGCCCGGTTCCCCCTCGTCATTCCCCTTTTCAGCGGGACCGCTGGCTGCTTCTTCCCAACGGTTCTGGTGGGCTGGTGTTGCGGAGCGGCCGCCTGAAGGACTGTCTCGTTGGTTTGGTTCTCTGGGCCGGCCCCCCAACCTTTTTTTCTTCCTGTGCGGCGACCTGCTCCGGCCGCCTGAAACTCTCTACTCCCGAGCATGGGACTGGGGTAGGCCGCCCGAACTGTCCTCTTTTCCCCTCCCTGTTCTGTGGCTTTTTGATGCCGGACGACCCCCCGAACCTTTTGCCCCCATCCCTCCGGGTCAGGACTGCACCCTCCCCAGGTTTCTGATCTCGTCTGTGGGACTGTTGGGGTGTGCGGGGGGGGAGGGGGATTGATTTGTGTTTTTGTTACTCACTATGTTGTTTCTGAGTTCGGTGGTTTTTTTCCTCCACCTTATGTCACTTTGTATTTGCCAAAAGGTATATTGCCTATTTTTGACTTTATTCTGGTTACCCACGTTTTTGGGATTATGTTTTTTTTTTCCCCCCTACCTTTATAGCCTTGTTGTTTTCATCATTTGCTTGCTCATTGTTTGTCTCTCTCCCTCCTGCCAGCGCCCCTTCCACCCACCCTAGGGGGGGGGGGGGGGCTTGGGTGTTTCTCAGGCCGCTCAGAGCTCGGCCTCGAGGGGGAGGTACTGTCATAACCCGAGTGTCGGTTCTGGCCACACTCGGGCCTCATATCTTATTTCCCTGGCTTTGGCAGCAGAGGATTCTTTCAGCTCCTTGGGCTCTTATTGTGAAGGCGCCCGGGGGAGCTCCCTGCTGTCAAAGTCAGCTGCTGCGCTGCTGTCACGGTGAGCAGCTGCGCCGCATTGGGGTCATTAGCGGCCGAGTTAAAAGCCGGTGATGAATGTCCTCCAGTGTGGCAGTCTCTGTTATGTTCAGCTACGTTCTGTTGTGCTCCTGTTATGCTCAGTTATGTTCCTGTTTGCCTTGCTCATCGTTGTTAACGGACTTGGGAACCTGTAACCCGCCTGTTAACGTGATCGTCTCGTAAGGTATGAATCCTGTGTTTGTTCATCCCTCTTTGTAATAAAATATCACTGCAAACTCACTGGTGACTGAGGTGTCTTGTGATGGTCCGTGAGGGCCATCGTGACAGAAACCTCATCTTGGTGAGTCAGATACATGCTAATGTTATGCTAATGTTAGCGCTATGCTAATGCTAATCGCGAGTGGATTTTTTCCTGTTTAAAAGCAATGGAAAAGGCTGTCTTTGTGTCTGTATGGTTTTCCTAAATGTGATTTCAGTTCCCAACAGTATGCTGAAGTACTTTTAGTTCATATGCACTATTTCTATCGAATGCAGTGTGTAGTTTGATGCTAAAAGCACATGGTGTTGGTCTACTATGTAAATCCATAGGTTATGCTAAACCCAGTAGCTCAGACAGGGTTTTACTGATTTTAAAAGGGAATATTGGAAGTAATAGTACGGTATATTCCCTGGTTATGTGAAGATTAATTGTATTTCATTTCATGATTTACAAAGACAAGGTTGAAAAGGATTAATCGTAATTTCATGGTTAAGTGATGTAGAGATAAACAGAGGAATTCATTTAATTGGTTACATGAAAAAAGGGTATTTCATGTGCTACCAGAGAGATTGTGAGAAAAAGAACACATGCATGTAAAATGTAAGATATTACTATATTGCTGGATTGTGATAATAGTAATATGAGAGAAGAATTTAAACACTAAGCTATGGTGTTATATAAGAAGGGATTGGAAGACGAATTACTCTAGCTGTAAACAATAATACCATTATTGCCGTGCAGGCTGTTTTTTTGGTTGCCGATCAAGAACCTTCTGGATCCTGGATTCTCTCCGAATGGAGATGGCGAGCCTGACCCGAGACTGAACCAAGATTGATCTGAGATCTAACCAAAATCTCGATTGAAGAGCACCCTTCCTCTCTCCAGTACCCAGGATTCAAAGTGCTAACAACCCAAGTCGCCGCTTTAAAAGAGGAAAAGAAACCTGAGTCTGGAGATACAAGATATCTTGGCTGGTCAAACGACTAACCCGAAAGGACAAACAAACACTGAGCTCAGTAGGACATCTTTGGGGTTTTATTTCATACCGGCCGTTGTATATTTGTATAGTGGTAAATTGTCTGTATATATTGCTCACTTTTTCCCTATAAATAACAACCATTATTGCTCATTTTTTGCCTCCAGCTATTTCATTCCACACTCACTTTAATTCCCTATTGTAACCCTTACAAACCTAGCAACTGGTCTACACTTAATTATTTCCCTTACCTAATTAACATAAGGCAAGGGTTACACACGGCTGTGGATGTGCTGGAGCAGGAGGAGTAGAGGCAGGCGATCCTCGCATAAAGCAACATCCTGCTAGAATATAAGCCCTGGTTCACTCCGGAGGTATTTTTCCCAGTGTATGAGAACCAGCCGCCATCTAAAGGGCCAGTGGGGAAGCGAGCCTCGAGGAAGCGTTGCTCCGCTGGTCACCCGGGCCCTTCACTCAAGGTTTCACCCAGGGTTTCTGCTGCCTCGGCCCCACCTTCCTCAAGTACTCCATCAGCAGCAGCTCCAGCGGCTGAAGAGTTGGTCATCAGCGCACCCTAGCCGTCTGTTCCAGAGGGACACATCACAGCTCCACACCATCGGGCAGAGACCCTCAGTCGGACGAGTTCCAGCAGCTCCCGGGAGGACTCAACTGACACAGCAGCAGCAGCGGAGCAGGAACAAGGGCAAATACCTTACCATTGTTTGACATCTATTAATGAAGGATCTTGCCTTGTTCCTGAGAAGGGGGCTCAGCGACAGCCATCCACTACCATTGAGGTCTCGCTCCCCATCTCTGCTGTAATTTCTGTCGCTCCCATACTCTCACCTGCCTCTCCCCTCTCCTCTCTCTCGAGCTCCACGCCCGAGGACTTGGCTACCCGTGAGGATTCGTGGACAGTCTTCAATCAATTGGCAGAGTGTTTTAAGCTCAGTCACCAGGGGAATGGGTTGCAGCACATGGCATGGAGAAGGGCTTGTGGGATAGCAGCATCCAAGCCCCATTTGTGGGAGGACATCTCAGCCTTCCTTCAGGCCTACCTGTTCTCCAATGAGTTTTCCTCATCACCAGAGGTGGATGAGCCATTTGCTTTCGACTCAGCGGACACAGAGGTCTCCTCTCCAGTCACAGATCTCCACCTCTCCCCCACACTGTTGGCATCTTTTCCCGGGGCAGATGAGCCTCCATCATCTGTTCTTGAGGCTGGTGCACATCTGCCATTTGTTCCAGAGGCCGGTGCGCATCCATCATCTGTTCTTGGCGCTGGTGTGTATCCATTATCTGTTCCTGAGGTTGGTGCACACCCGCTGTTTGTTCCAGAGGCTGGGGCGCATCCGCCGTTTGTTCCAGAGGCTGGTATGCATCCACCGTTTGTTCTAGAGGATGGCATGCCTTCACCTCGTGTTCCTATATTGAGCATGCCACTGACACTTGCTCCTGAGCCCTGTGAGCCGCTGTCATCTGGTCCTGAGAGCAAAGTGTTCCAACCGTCTGTTTCTGAGTTCAGTGCACTGCAGACACCCGCTCCAGAGGACTGCGTGCTGCTGTCATCTGTCCCTGAAGTCAGCATGCCCTTGTCACCAACAAATGAGGTTAGTGCGTTTCAACTATCAGTGCCTGAAGTCAGTGCACCCCAACCATTGTCTGCTCCAGCAGCTGAGGCTGCCACTCCTGTAGCTCTCCCAGGGGCCACCGCCCCTGCAGCCTATCCTGAGGTCATCACTGCAGCAGCAAGAGACCAAGAGCTAAGGCATGTACTTTTTCCATTAATTTCTACAACTATTTTAGAAAAGACTTACCTTACTCTTGGTGGGGGACCCAAGCGAACAGTCCACCAGCTCTTGGGTCCTCCACACCAGTCTCTGCTGCTAACGACTGTGGTGTCACCTCACTGACCACCTATTCTTCTCCCTCATCTGAGGTGGTCATGTTGAGGATGGAGCCGCAGGAGGACCATGCTCCACCTCAGCCACCCATTATTGTTCAGAGGTCGAGCAGTCCACTCCACCCGTCGTTGTTCCTGAGGGCAAGCACTCTGCTCCACCCATCGCAGTTCCTGAGGGTGAGCATTCCGCTCCATCTTCACAGGTCCCGAGGGCAAGCAGTCCGCTCCACTCGTTGCAGTTCCTGAGGGTGAGCAATCCACTCCAACCATTGCATTTCCTGAGGTCGAGCAGTCCACTCCACCCGTCTCAGTTCCTGAGGGTGAGCAGTCCACTCCACCAATCACAGTTCCTGAGGGCGAACAGTTCACTCCACCAATCGCATTTCCTGAGGGTGAGCAATCCACTCCACCCATCGTTCCAGTGGCTGAGCAGTCCACTCCGCCTGGACTGTCCGATCTGTCCACTCCGTCAGCCATTTCAGAAGTCGGGGGGTTTCTACCCGCTGCTTTTGAGGTCAGTGTGCCGCCGTTTGTTTCAGTAGTCGGTGTGTCTCCACTGTTGGCGCTGGGGGTGAGTGGGCTGCAATTACCAGTCGCAGAGCATCGTGCTCCTTTGGTTGTGTTTGTCAAGCTCTGTGCCCCTGCAGCCGTTCTTCCACCAGGCTCTGTGGTCCGGTGGCCCAAAGACAGTGGTAGACCGCTTGAACGATCCTGCATTTCAGTCTGGAGGGCCATGGATTGGGAAAGCCCCCGACATATTCTGTTATCTGGTCTGAGGGCCCACGGACTTGGGTGGGCTACCCAACCTGCCATGTTCCTGTTTGGGGGCCTTGCACTTTGTTGCCCATAAACTGTTCTTTTGATGGACATTGGGGGAAGGGGGGGGCATTTATTTTGGCCTACCTGGCTTTGTACCCCCACCACCCACCCTGTGAGTTTTGTTTTTTTTTCGTTGTTGTTGATGTCACCCTTTGAGTCGTCTGGTGTCCGACGCTTGAGAGAGGAGTACTGTAAGAGTGGGTCATGGGCTGTGCTCATGTCCTCGCTTTATGTTCTTATTTGGTCTTTCTGTTATCTTCAGGAGATGAGTTCAGCCATGTCCTCACCCTTTATTATGTTTCTCTGCATTTTCCTTGCAGCCACATATTCTTAGCTGTCATTATTATTATTATTATTATTATTATTATTATTATTATTATTATTATTATTATTATTATTATCATTATTATTATTATTATTATTATTATTATTGTCATGGTCCTGTCTCTCCTGGTCCTCTGTTCATGGCTCATGTTTACACTTTTGTCTCAATCCATCATGTTTTTCCGTACCAATAGCCACTTCCTGCTGTTCTCTGATTGCCCCTAATTGTACCCACTTGTTCCTCATCGCCTTGATTTCCTCCCAGCCTATATATCTCTGTGCCCAAGTCCTTGTCTGATGTGGCATCATTAATGTCTTTGTGTCAGTCCTGTCAGTATCTCATGTCAGTGTGTAATTCTAGTTTAGTTCAGCTTTGTCAGTCGGTCTGTTTGCCTTTTGTTTTGTTTGCAGCCCACGCGCTGCCATTCATTTGTGTTTAAGTTTTGTTAATAAATCATTGTTCTGCACCATATCTCTGCCCGCGTCGGAGTCCTGTGCCTTCAACTTTGACATAAAACATAAATCATAAGTTAAGACAATAAAAATAGGAAACTAATTAAAAGCCAAGTTAAAATAGTAGGTCTTGGGCCTGCTTTTAAAATCATTAACATTCTCAGCAGCCCAAATGTATGTGGCCCCCGAGCTAAAATGAGTTTGACACCCTTGCCCTACACACCCGGCACTGAGTAAGACATCAACTTTCATTTTCAGTGTCTGAAGCTATGGTCACAAATACCCTTACAATCGGCTGCAAACACCGTACGAACGATTTTTGGACCATTTCATACGGCCTTCTTAAGGCGGCCGTAGGAGAATCCAGTATTCGTAGACTGTTCGTAAGTTCCTGGCCAGGTCGATATTCTTGTCCTGCGGAGAGTGTGGGAAATGATGAGGCAGGTTTACGAGCAGACAAAGCTTTATTACACTCTCACATCATCCAAACACAGAAAAACAATGAATCAGCGAAACCAGGTTTCTCCTTAAAACCTCCACAGATCAACTCACATCTGCATGACATTTCACATCACACTGCATGATATCCAACTCCACAATACATTTTCCTTCAACCCCCAGCTCCCTCTTCCTGCCAACTCCCCATGACGTCCTTGCCTATTCTTCTCTTATGTTTAATCACTGCCTCCTGACTAAGACGCTGTCTGCAGATTCCTCCACAATATGCATTTCCACATCACCCCCGCCCCAGACAGAGTTTCAGTCACTACGTCTTTTGGGCTTCAGTCTCCTCCCATATCTGCTGTAACTGGGGTCTCTGTGCCGGCGGGGGGCTGCTGGACATGTGTCTGACTGCGGGTGGGCCAAGGCAAGGGGGGGGGACTTCGCTCTGCCTGTGTGGCTGTTCTGGTGAATCATTTGCCTGGGGAGTTCTCCGTGGGGGTCTTCCACGCCGGGGGGCCCGGGCCAGCAGCACTTGCTCGTCCGCCACTACAAAGGTGGGCTTAAGTCTGTCTATGCATATTTTCTCCCGACGCCCCCCCAAGTCTAGCAAAAAATGCTTGTCCCCTGTTTCCAGCACTCTGAACGGGCCATCGTAGAGTGGGCACAATGGCGGGCGGTGAGCATCGTGTCTGACGAAAACGAACTCCACGTTCTTCAAAGTTTTTGGCACAAAAGCGCGTGGAAAACAGTGGTGGGCCGGGCCCAGCAACGTGCCTGTGTCTGCACTACGCTGCAAACGCTGAGACGGGCAGCTGTCCGGCGCAGGATTATCTGGCAAAAATTCCCCGAGTAGCCGCAGTGGCTGAGAAAAAAACAGCTCAGCCGGGGAAGCCTCCAAATCCTCTTTTGGTGCGGAACGCAACCCCAATAAAACCCACGGCAACCAGTCAACCCAATTTGCATCCGTCAACGAAGCCCTGAGTGCTGCCTTCAGTGACCTGTGAAAATGCTCGCATAACCCATTTGCCTGTGGGTTGTACACGGTTGTGCGATGAATTGCAACACCCAGGCTGCGGGCCATCGCAGACCAAAGTTCGGAAACAAACTGAGGGCCCCTATCGAACGTGATGTCTGATGGGACTCCAAAACGCGCCACCCGTGTTGTCAAAAAAAGCACGTGCCACGTCCGCGGACGTGGTTGCCGCCAGCGGAATTGCTTCTGGCCAGCGTGTGGTGCGGTCCACCACTGTCAGAAGGTGCATGCACCCCTGCGATGGCGGGAGGGGGCCCACGAGGTCCACGTGAACATGGTCGAACCTTTTAGCCGGTATATGAAACGGCTCCAAAGGATCCTTTGTGTGTCTGTGTACTTTGGCTCGTTGGCACGCTACGCAGGCTACAGCCCACTCTTTCACTTGTTTGCGCAGGCCTGGCCACACGAATTTCGCTCCCACCATTTTGACTGATGCGCGCACTCCTGGGTGCGCCAAAGCGTGAACTGACTCAAACACGCGGCGGCGCCACTCGACTGGGACCAACGGGCACGGACGTCCCGTGGAGACGTCGCAGATTGGGGGGGCTGCCATCTTGCAGTACCCTGCTCTCCAGCCTTAACCCTGTTGGTCCAGACTGGAGCGCGCGCGCACGTCCGTATCGCTAATCTGCTCTGCGGCCATGACTGTATAATCTATCCCTACACAGACCGGGGCCACAACCGCGCGCGAGAGGCAGTCCGCCACCACATTCAGTTTACCCGACACATGCTGAATATCAGTCGTAAACTCCAAGATCGCGGCCAGCTGTCTCTGCTGCCGGCCCGACCATGGTTCTGGAACCTTGGGCATCGCGAACGTCAGCAGCTTGTGGTCCACGAACGTGGTGAAGCTGCGCCCTTCCAGCCAGAACTGGAAGTGGCATATGGCCAGATGGAGAGCCAGCAACTCTCTGTCGAACACGCTGTATTTACACTCACTGTCACGCAAAGCCCTGCTGAAAAAAGCAAGCGGCTGCCAAGAACCGGCGACACGTTGCTCCACGACGGCCCCTATGGCCACGTCCGAGGCGTCGGTAGTGAGCGCTATCCGGGCCGTCGGGTATGGGTGCGCCAACAGTGCGGCGTTTGTCAGGGCTGCTTTAACCTCAGAGAACGCCTGCTCTCGCTCCAGAGTCATTCGACTCCATCCGCGGGTTTCCGTCTCTTGAGCGCGGCGTACAATGGCTGCATGAGTTGAGCTGCACGGGGGAGGAAACGGTTGTAAAAGTTAACATCACCAAAAATTCCTGCAGCGCCCTGACCGTCTGAGGCCGGGGAAAGTTCGCCACTGTGCGCACTTTGTCGGGCAAGGGTATCGTTCCCTCTGGTGAGACGCGATGCCCCAAAAAAATCAATCCCCGTCATGCTGAACTGGCACTTTGCCGGGTTGATTATTAACCCGTGCTCCTCCAACCTCTGGAAAACCGTCCTAAGGTTGGTTACGTGTTCATCTTCGGACGCACTGGCTACCAGGATATCATCCAGGTAGACGAACACAAACGGGAGATCACGCAGCACCACTTCCATCATGCGCTGGAACGTCTGTGCCGCTCCTTTTAATCCGAATGGCATGCGCAGAAACTTGAATAAGCCGAACGGCGTTATTACCGCTGTTTTGGGTATGTCTTCCGCGCGCACTGGGACCTGGTGGTAACTGCGGACCAGGTCTATTTTAGAAAAAATGCATGCTTCGGCGAGGTGAACGGAAAAATCCTGAATGTGGGGAATCGGGTAGCGGTCGTGTGCTGTGGTGTTACTCAACCTGCGGAAATCGCCGCACAGTCGCCACGACCCCTCAGCCTTAGGGACCATGTGTAGCGGGGATGCCCATGGGCTGTTCGATCACCTGATGATGCCCAACCTTTCCAGGTTGGCAAACTCCTCGCACGCTATGGCCAGTTTAGCTGCATCCAAGCACCGAGGTCGTGCAAAAACAGGCGGCCCGGTGGTGGTGATAAAGTGCTCCACCCCGTGTTTAGCTATGGCCGCTGAAAACGTCGGGACCGTGAGTGCCGGAAACTGAGTGAGCAGTATGTGGAACTTACTGCCTGGAGCTGTGACATTGGCTTGTGTTACTGGCCCGGCCCCTCGAGCTGTACAGGGGAGAGAGTCAAAGGACAGTGCATTAACAAGGCGCCTGTTAGCAACATCAACTAATAAACCATGCGCACACAGAAAATCAGCTCCCAGGATTGGGAAACTCAGAGCTGCTATGACAAAAGTCCACTCGTATGTACGGCCGTGTAGAGATAAAGCCAGTGTCCTCTCACCAAAGGTCTTAATGTCCGAGCCGTTTACTGCTACCAGCCCGGGGCCGCTAGGTCCTGCCAGCCGGTCGGCGTAGGTCGGCAGGATGATGCTCTTCTGGGCTCCGGTGTCTACGAGGAAGCGTCTCCCCGAGCGCGAGTCTGTCATGTACAGCAGCTTGTTCTCTTCACCGGCGGTCGCAGCTGCTACCGACTGCCGGCCTCTGCGTTTCCCGAGCGCTTGAATTGGCACGGTGGCACACATCTGCGTGCGTTCTCTCCGAAGCGGTGATGGTAGAAACAGAGCGTGTCTCTCTGGCGCTCCTTGGCCCCCGCTGCCGCTACCGTCGGTGGCTCCTCGCCTCCTCTGGTCGTCTCGCTGGGTTCCGATGCCGCTGCATTCACCGTGGGCGCTTTGGTGGTGAGGATGATCCGGTCTGCTTCCTGAGCTACCGCACGGTAGTCACGCGCGGCCAGTAACGGCGAATTGGCCAGGACCGCTCTCGCCTCTGTTGGAAGGTTCCGGAGCAAAAGGTGGGCAAACAGAAAATGCCTGTCGTCCGTGCCCATTAACGCCAACATCTTCTCCATCAGATCGACAGCCGAACCATCTCCTAACTCGGAACGCCTCAGGAGCCTCTCTGCTCTCTCACAGTCCGAGAGAGTGTAGCATCGAATCAACGCAGCTTTGAGAGCCTCGTATCTGCCGTGGGCTGGGGGCTGGTTGAGCAGGCTCGCTACCTGCTGAGCTGTGTGAGCGTCCAGCGCTGCAACCACATGGATAAACTTGGTGTCATCTGTCGTTACTCCCCGGAGGGCGAACTGGGCCTCGGTGTGGTGGAACCAAGAGTGCGGGTTGTGCTGCCAAAAGTCCGGTAGCTTGACTGCAACAGTGCACGCGTTGCTGGGGGTTCCCGTCCAGGCCGTCTGTGGGATGCTTGCCGCGTTGATGGTGCTTCCCGTCCGGGCCGACTCTGGGGTTCTTGCCTCGTGTTCCATAATACGTCTCGGGTCACCAGTGTGGAGAGTGTGGGAAATGATGAGGCAGGTTTACGAGCAGACAAAATTTATTACACTCTCACATCATCCAAACACAGAAAAGCAATGAATCAGCCAAACCAGGTTTCTCCTTAAAACCTCCACAGATCATCTCACATCTGCATGACATTTCACATCACACTGCATGATATCCGGCTCCACAATACATTTTCCTTCAACCCCCAGCTCCCTCTTCCTGCCAACTCCCCATGACGTCCTTGCCTATTCTTCTCTTATGTTTAATCACTGCCTCCTGACTGAGACGCTGTCTGCAGATTCCGCTACAATATGCATTTCCACAGTCCAAGATTTATACAAATGCCCCACGAAAACCCCTCATTGTAGGGCGGGCATACGAATGCCAGAGGAACAACGTAAGAACAACACAAAGAAAACTGATTTTTCTTATAAAATTGTAGATAACTGCATACTTGTAAAAGTACATAATTAAAGCACGGCAGGCGCCGATGCCTCGATGCTTGTGGCATGGTAGCATGGGTATTGAGTCATGCCATCCATGCATGGGTTTGAAATGCTTGGTATTTGTTTATGCAGGTGTGACTGTGATGTCACTGTCACAATATACTCAAGGTGTATGTCATTCCATGGCTGTACGCTGGCATTTTTGTCAAGGAATGCATAAAAGAAAAAATATAGAAGCACAAGAATAAAATTGGGAGCAGAAACATAAATGCTGAATTAACAGATTTTATTAATTTAATACATGTATACAGTATTTACACTATGGCATGCAATAGCAGATAAAAATATCAAAACTTCAAAAATTATCACCATAATCATCAACATTAAATCAGAATGGGTTGAAATGTTTCACTCTGTGTGTAATAAGTATTGAGAGGTTCTTGAATTGTCTTACAAAAAAAAATTAGAGAAGATGCAATGTTGTTATGTAGCTTCCAGCCCATTTTCTTCACAGCTGCTCTGATTGCTCACCCTCAGGTTCACCAAAGTGGACCTCAGAGAGAGAAACCCGAAGAAAAAAAAATAATGAAACCGTGATTATTATTACAGATGTGACAGAACATTTTTGAAGTCAGCGTCATCAAATAAATTCTAATACAGATGTCATGTCTCTACTCAACTTAAGAAATTGTTTGGTTTTCTGTAAAAATAACCTCAAGTGGTTTTTAGATAGCAAAAGACGTAACAACCTAATAGTTTTTTGAATGCAAAAGATGCAATAGACTTACACAATGGTCCCCTCCAGCATACAACTAGGAAAATACAGGTCGCTATGGAGGGTGAGAATATGTATGGGCACATAATCATACCATGTAGGATAACTAAGTAGACGGTTGTGCTGTTTCATCCCATCTAGCAACAATGCTCTGCACTGTGTGTGTTTATATATTTACATATTATTCCATCTAGCTACAATGCGGAGCACTGTGTGTGTTTATATATCTACATATTATTCCATCTAGCTACATTGCTCCGCACTGTGTGTGTTTATATATTTACATATTTATTCCACCTAGCTGCAATGCTCTGCACTGTGTGTTTATATACTCATATATTTATTCCATCCAGCTACAATGCTCTGCACTGTGTGTCTGTGTGTATATATATATATTTATAGTAATATGTACATATGTATATTAGCTGCTCTTGCTTGCTTGCTTTTTTTCTTGCCTTCTGATTGTTGCTCTGAGTGTTGCTATCCCTGTGCTGTTGCAATCCTGGAATTTCCCCGTTGTGGGACTAATAAAGGCTTATCTTATCTTATCTTATCTTATATGTCACACCTTACATTAGCTTTAATTAAGTTAATAAATCAATAAAGAAATTACGGGACTGTAAAAGTTATTTTAAAGGAAATGATTCAGCGATGTCACACCGTGGTTTTTTTTATATTACTGACATTAGTTGAAAAAGGTTCCAAGGTTGTCATAGCCAGGAGCGGCACTGGGGTTAAGCTCCCAGTGCTCATAAAATGCTCCTTATGGCGTGCGTCTCGAAAAGCCTCTGACAGCTAAGTCCAACTCCTAGCCTGCCCGTGTGGTTTAGTCTCTAAGCCCGGCGGAACTGCTTTTACTAATAGGAGAAGGGGCGAGGGCGGATCTCTGGCGCCTTAAAACCAGATGCTTCAGGTAGATGGTGGCTCGTCAACCTGGGAAGGTAGCCCATCTAGGGGAAGGTAAACCCTGATTTCAAACCTCTGCTGCCTTGCGGCATACCCGGTCACGGGAAAGGCTTCGGGAGTCAACCCTGAGGAAAAATCCGGAGTCGGAGCCCCCAAGGCAGTTCTATGTTGTGCTCAACATCGTTCTGGCAGCTCCTGCAACGGCGCTGGTGCCAAACTGTAGCAGCCCTGCTGTTCCTTTGGATTCATCAGTGATGTGGAGAGGGGGGACATGCTGCATGGGCAACATCTTGTCCTCCATATCTTCCTGCCCAGGCTTGAATCCTACCAGCGCCCAACGCTGGAAGGTAGAACACCGGATCACTGGAGAGGACACTCCAGCTTCGCCTTTGGCGTAGACAAAACACGGGGAATGACAGTTACCAGTTATAAGCCACCGTTCAATTGGCGTAGAGCGCGGTGCCAGGGGTTGTTCCCGACGGTGGGAGGGATCATCGGATCTCACTGGACAGCTACCGCCCGCCTCAAGCTGGGCAGCCCCCAGCCAATAAGGTGTTGTCCCGCCACAGCTTGCTTTCCTCATTGGGTGCATGGGGATGAGGAGAAATCCGAACAGCAGGCTGAGAACCTTTGCACCAGGCAAGACAATAAAACAAAAGAAACCAACTCTAAAACTGGGAACTTGGAACGTCCGCACTATGATGACAGGACTCGCTGCTAACCTCAAGGACATCAACGACACCAGGAAGACTGCCATCATCAATAATGAGCTGAAGAGACTGGGAGTGGATATCGCCACTCTCCAGGAAACACGGTTGGCTGACGCAGGCACACTGAGAGAGAAAGACTACACGTTCTACTGGCAGGGAAAGGGCAGTGACGAACACAGGGAACACGGAGTGGGCTTCGCAGTGAAAAACACCTTGCTGAAGATGGTGGAACCGGGCAGCACTGGCTCTGCACGACTCCTTACCCTCCGCCTGAACACCACTCAAGGCCCAGTCACCCTCGTCAGTGTGTATGCCCCAACACTGACAGCCACACCATAGTCCATGGGCTGAGTCAGATATTGGTACCACTAAAAGGGACAAAACCTCTATGGTGCCATTTTGTTTGTAGGACCTATATATGTGTATTAAGGCATGATAGCATTTCCAAATGAGTAGCTTAGTCATGATACACGGCACCTCCTTTTTTTAAGTAAAATTATCATGATGCCTAATATCACATGCTGGTATTTCTGAATTATTCTCCCTTTTACTGTACAAAATGCTAATAGAAATTGACCTTGGATAGTTTCCAATATTAATTTTTATTCAGTTTCTACTTTTCAGGGTTTTTTTGAGGGAGAAGGTACGATTTATTTTTGATTTCAGCACATTTTCGCATTCCGGTGGAGCGCCGCGAGGCAAGTCAATATAAATGTTTATTTAAGACTTATTTTGGTTATCACTTAGTTAAGAAAATTAATTAAATGTTATCTTTTATAGTGTGCCAAAAGAAACTGGAGTTCTGGAGGATCGCAACATTTTATTAAAAACGAAACCAGAATAATAGTGTACAACTTTATAGACAAGAATGAGTAATTTCAATGCCAATTTCAATTGATGCAATTAATTACATGAGATAATTTACCAATACCTGGTGTCATTGCAGGTCTGGATGAATGTACCTAACTGAAAATGGATTCCACCCAAGAAGCAGGGAGTGGCACGGCACCCAAGCACGCACGCCGTGATTGCATAATCCATTGCTCATCTTCAGATGAAGAACTAGTATCTCCAAAGGACATCAACTCCTGGAAAACCCTGCTGAGAGCCGCTGAAATAAGACAGCATGCTCCGATCCTGGACCTAGCAAAAGGATTGCCAGATGATGCCATACCAGCTGTGGCCTACCACCGGAAATGCCGAAGTATTTTCACCATGAAAAGGGACCTCGATGCTATAATTTCCAAGCAGAGGCGCACAGAAGAAAACAAAAGCTCAACGGAAAGAAAAAAGTCACAGAGGCCAGCACCATCTCAGTCAAGGGTTTATGAGGCAGAGTGCATCTTCTGTGAGAAGACCAGCAAGTACTTGAAAGGAGATAGGACTAGAGATCCTCTGGTTCAGTGCACTGAACTGCGTGCCGATGAGAAAGTCCAAAAGGCTGCTGTCAGTAAACTGGACAACAGAATGCTTGCCATTGTCAGCAGAGACCTCGTGGCAGCGGAAGGTCATTACCACCGGACTTGCTACCGTGAGTACACACGGGATTCAAGCACCACCACACAGGACAGTGGAAAAGGTGCCAATGCTGCTCCAACTGATACTGATGCTGAGTGTGAAGCTGCAGAGCAACAGTCATACAATGACCTTTTCTCTTACGTAAGAGAAGAACTGTTTGTCAACCCTGATGTGGTGCCAATGACCAACCTCACAGCCAGACTGGTCGAGGGCATGGTAACTCTTGGAGTGGAAACAGTGAAAGCCTCGACCAAGAAACACATCCGACACAAACTGGTAGCTGAGTTTGGAGAAGCCCTGCAAATCACTCAAGATGACAATGGGAAACTACTTGTGTATCCCAACAGCCTTTCTATGCCAGAGCTTGTTAAGGCATACCAAATACTCCAGAGAAAGGTGCAACTCATGGAATCAGACAGGAGTGAGGACATCATTGACAAGGCAGCACTGCAGATGAGAGGTGACATCAAGAAGCAAGACTACAGACAGTCATGGCCACCTCAGATGTCGGAGGA
This sequence comes from Pholidichthys leucotaenia, assembly GCA_020510985.1. Lineage (NCBI taxonomy): Eukaryota > Metazoa > Chordata > Actinopteri > Cichliformes > Pholidichthyidae > Pholidichthys > Pholidichthys leucotaenia. The sequence goes on from CM035846.1 coordinate 312,216,873, forward strand.
TGCGGTCATTCCTTCTTCAGTGACCAGGTTCCTGAACACACTGCTGACAGGCTCAACAGACCGCTCAAACCCATCTAACAGAATCCAGCGTCTCTGCAGCTCATTTGGCAAGGACTTGGTATATGCCATTACCAATGGTAAGGTGAAGCCAATGAAGCACATCACTCTGCCCTTCGCTGTCAAGTCACTTACTGGAAACGTGGAGAGGAGGGTTTGAGAGAGGGAGCCTGTTGTCCCAGACCCAAAGAGCTGTGGGTGGACAACAGATGAGGAAGGCAACCTGACCATTGAGTGGATGCGTGGATCACCCGCGCCAGAGGCCGTGTTGCAGTTGCTGTCATGCAAATGTGTCCGCGTCTGTAAACTTCCAGACTGTGTGTGCCTGGTGAACCAGCTGAAATGCACATACATGTGCAAACTGCAGACCTGCAGCAACCAGAGGGAAGAAGATGAAGATGGCGAAGCTTATGAAGTAGCAGATGATTCGGACACAGATGAATAGATCTACTAGTTACCTGTTACAGTACTGTAATGGAATACTACTCTTTTGCTAGGAGACTACTTTGTAATCCTACAATAATTATGCATTAATCTACTGTTAAAACTGTTTACTGTGCTTCATTTGTATCTCAGATATCCTCTAATAACAATCACTTCTGCAATTATGAAGAAGCAGCAGTAGATGATTCGGACACAGACTAATACTAGCCGCTATAGTACTCTATTGGAGGTGCTTTGCAATGCCACAGTATTACAATACCAACTGTCAAAATTGTTTTTTGTGCTTTATTTGTATCTCAGATATGCTGTAATAACAAGTAACTGCTCATTAATAGGGTAAATATGTGTTGGTATTATCATTCCAAAAATTCGCAGCCTCAGATTTTGTGATTTATGGGGCATCATATTCAATGCCTGATAGCTATGGCTAAGCTACTACTTTGGAATTGCTATCATGGCAAAATATCAACCGCAGATATAGGCCATTCCAAAATGCATCACTAGAATTTGTCCCTTTGAGTGGTACCAATAACCCAAAAATCTGGTCTGGGCCCAGAGGCAAAAGACGAGTTCTACGAGAATCTCGCAACAACTGTCAGGATCATCCCCAACTCTGAACAACTCATTCTCCTTGGAGACTTCAATGCCAGAGTGGATGCTGACCACGACTCCTGGCCCTCCTGTCTTGGACCTTTTGGCGTGGGCAGAATGAACGACAACGGACAGCGGCTGCTCGAGTTCTGCACATATCACGATCTGTGCATCACAAACTCGTTCTTCAAGACCAAGCCCCAACACAAGGTTTCCTGGCAAAATCCGCGCTCAAAGCACTGGCACCAGCTGGACTTGATCCTGACCAGGCGCACCTCACTGAAGAACGTGCTAATCACCCGTTCGTTCCAGAGTGCAGATTGCGACACAGACCATTCATTGGTGTGTTGCAAGATCAAGCTGCAGCTGAAGAAATTCCATCGTGCTAGACAGCCTGGAAAGGCACGGATTGACACCAGCAAGATGGCTCAACCAGAACTTGTTGAGCAGTTTGCCTCCACCTTTGAGAAGGAACTTGGTGTACCACAAGAAGGAGAATCTGCAAAGCAGAAGTGGGAAGAGCTGCGAAACACCATCCACCGCACACCCTTGGCTACCTTTGGGAGGAAGACCTCGAAGTCACAGGACTGGTTTGATGCCAAGTTGACCGAGATGACCCCCGTCATTGAAACCAAGCGCTCAGCACTTGCTGAGTACAAGAAGTACCCAAACGAGAAGAATCTCCAGATTCTCAGGGCTGCAAGAAGCAAAGTTCAGCAGACTGCTCGGCGCTGTGCCAACGAGTACGGGACTCAGCTCAGCCAAGCCATTCAAACCGCTGCCATAACAGGGAACATCCATGGTATGTATGATGGCATCAAGAAAGCACTTGATCCGGCTCAGAGCAAGACGGCCCCCCTCAAATCCTCCACTGGGGAGATGATCACAGAAAAGAACAAGCAGATGGAGAGATGGGTGGAACACTACTCCGACCTCTACTCCAGACAGAACACCGTGACACCGTCAGCCCTTGATGCCATCGACTGCCTGCCATCCATGGACGAACTTGACGCCGAGCCAACCATCAACGAACTCAGCAAGGCCATTGATAGCTTGGCCGCTGGCAAGGCACCCGGCAATGACGGCATACCCCCTGACCTGATCAAGCACTGCAACACCGCCCTACTGCTGCCATTGCATGACGTCCTCTGCCAGTGTTGGAAGGAAGGTGCCGTACCACAGGACATGAGGGACGCCAAGATCATCACCCTCTACAAAAACAAAGGGGAGAGAAGCGACTGCAACAACTACAGGGGCATCTCCCTCCTCAGCGTTGTTGGCAAAGTCTACGCACGAGTTGTTCTCGTTCATCTACAGAAGCTTGCCGAACGTGTCTACCCCAAGTCTCAGTGTGGCTTCCGCGCTGAGCGATCGACGGTAGACATGATATTCTCCATCCGCCAACTCCAGGAGAAATGTAGAGAACAGAACATGCCCCTGTATGTCGCCTTCATCGACCTCACCAAAGCGTTCGATCTGGTCAGCAGAGAGGGCCTTTTCAAGATCCTGCCAAAGATAGGATGCCCACCAAAGTTGCAAAGCCTCATCGAATCGTTTCACACCAACATGCAGGGGATAGTGCAGCATGATGGCAACGTCTCAGAGCCATTCAACATACGCAGCGGAGTGAAACAGGGCTGTGTACTTGCGCCATCCCTCTTTGGGATTTTCTTTGCTATGCTCCTGAGGCATGCCTTCAGCACAGCGACAAAGGGAATCTACCTGCACACAAGATCTGACGGCAGGCTTTTCAACCTCGGCCGCCTGAAAGCCAGAACCAAAGTACGCGAGGCTCTAATCAGAGACATGCTGTTCGCAGATGACGCTGCAGTCGCAACCCACATACAGCAGGAGCTTCAGACCCTGAAGGACCGCTTCTCCCAGGCATGCAAGGACTTCGGGCTTACCATCAGCCTGAAGAAGACTAACGTCTTGGCGCAAGGCACGGAAGCACCACCAACCATCACCATCGACGACTACGAGCTGGAGGTCGTGAATCAGTTCACGTACCTGGGGTCCACGATCAGCAACAACCTCTCCCTTGATACAGAGATCAGCAAGAGGATTGGAAAATCAGCCTTCACACTCGCTCGCCTCACCACATGAGTGTGGGAGAATCCCAAACTCTCTGTCAAGACGAAGATGGCAGTGTACAGCGCCTGCGTCATCAGCACACTGCTCTATGGGAGTGAGACGTGGACAACATACGCCCGGCAGGAAAAGAGACTGAACTCCTTCCACTTGCGCTGCATTCGCCACATCCTGGACATATCCTGGCAGGACAAAGTGCCCAACACAGAAGTTCTGTCCCGCGCCGGCCTTCCCTCCATGTTCACTCTACTCAGGCAGCGCAGGCTCCGCTGGCTAGGCCACCTTCACCGTATGGAGGATGGCAGAATCCCCAAAGACGTCCTCTACGGAGAACTGGCAACTGGCAGGAGAGACGTTGGCCGCCCACAGCTGCGCTTTAGAGACGTCTGCAAGAGAGACATGAAGGCCCTGGAGATCAACACAGAGCGCTGGGAGGACCTTGCAACGGACCGCTCCAAATGGAGAGGCACCCTGACCAGACAGCTCAAGGCGGGTGAAGAGAGACTGACTGCTGCAGCAGATGAAAAAAGGACCCGCAGGAAGAACCGCCACAGACCCAGCAGCACGGAGACCACCCACAAGTGCAACCTGTGTGACAGGGACTGCCATTCGCGCATCGGCCTGTTCAGCCACAGGCGGTGCTGTTCCAGCAGAGTTGACGTTTAGGATTCTCTTCCATGGTCATCATAGACCGACGGAGGCCGACGAGTTGAAAAAATTGTCTGAACTTTAGAGAAACCAATTTAACATTAATAAGTTATGAACATATGAATCATGTAACCACAGAGTGACCACTAGCAGAGCACATCAGAAAAAAATAATGTGACAAAACAAAACATCAAATGTTGCCATGTTAGGAAGTGTTAATGTCTTAACAATGAAACTGCTGCATAATTTAAGGGCAAAACTTAATTGTAAAACTTTTTTCTCCTGCTCTTCTATTCTGATGTTATCTGCCAGTTTCTTTGACTTCAGAGGAAGCTTTGCTGTGATTGGCACATTGCACTTGAGCAATATGGTAATTGTAGTTTTTACCAATGAGCATTAAACTACAGGAAGAATTTAAATTGTCCTTCATCTTCAAAAGTAAACAGCAAAACACGTCTGAAAAGAAACAACTAAGAATGGGCGCGTGACATCACCCAATGGAAAAACTGCAAGGAATTGTGGGAAAAGTGTTCTGCCTGTCTGTGCTTAGTTGTGAGCAACAATTGTGGTTAAGCTGAAGTTTTTGAGAGGGTTGCTTCAGTCTGTTATGTATTTATTTTTTTATTTATTTATTTGGATAAAAATGACACTGTATATGGCATACATAGGAAATGTAAATATACATACAGTATAAAATGTCATACAAAATCCAGCATGACACATGAAAGTGAAAACACTTATTTCCAATGTGGTCCTTTCAATCTCATTTTTCATCATCATCATCATCATCATCATCATCATCATCATCATCACAGTCTGTCAAGAGCCACAATGACTGTTTCATCTAGGTCTCATCAGATTCCTCCACACAGCTCTGTCCTCCGCCTCCCGCTGCCAGGAACTCCTGATCTTGTTAACTCGGGCGACGTCCAAGCCGGTATGAGTTGCTCTCTGACTGATTCATCTGAATACCACGCAATGTTAGAATGGGGAAGTTTTGCAGCATTATCAAATGCAACAACTGCTCTCACGACTGGCGTGGAAACAGATTGATAACAGCATATGCTTTTTTTTTAACTTCCAGACTTGGAAGAAAAGTGGAGAGAATTGGGTCTCCGAGCAAACAAAGATGCGTCAGATGGAATGGATTGCAGCGGTCAGAAGGAAAGACATCAGCTTTGACAATATTCCTGCAAACATGGTCGTGTGTTCATGGCATTTTTATGAAATTAAGTTGTGATTTAAAAAATATTTAGACATGCAGAACGTCCCTGCCGATTCACACTCAGTAGCAAACCATCCCAGCAAGGCCTGTAGGTCATTGGTTGATGAAGTCAGCAGGACAACATCATCTGCTAACAACAGAGATGAGATTCTGTGGTCACCGAGCATGACATCCTCCGATCCTTGGCTGCGCCTAGATATCCTGTCCATAAAAATTATGAGCAGGATCAGTGACAAAGGGCAGCCAACTCTCACTGGAACTCTCACTGGAAACAAGTTGAACTGGGTGTTGGCAATACAAACCAAACTCTTGCAACGGTCGTATAGGGACCGGATAGCTCATAATTACAAGCCCAATACCCCATACTGATGCAGCACCCCTCACAAGAGACCATGAGGGATGCTGTCAAATGCTTTCTCCAAGTCCACAAAACACATGTGACTGGTTGGGCAAACTCCCATGAACCCTCGAGAATTCTCGAGAGGGTAAAGGGTTGGTCCTGTGTGCCACAGCCAGGACGAAAACCACATTTCTCCTGCTGGATCCGAGGTTCAACCAGTGGTCGGACTCTCCTCTCCAGTACCCTGGCATAGACCTTCCCAGGGAGGCTGAGAAGTGTGATTCCCGAAGTTTAAGTTTAATGTTTATTTGAAAGGGACATTACATACTAAAGTTTTATACAATGTTTTATCAGGCTTTTATTGAATCTGTTTTATCCTTTTCTTTAGTGTCATGGTTTGGTCAGATAAAACTGAAACAGAAGAAATCCTTGGCTCAGGTAGTTAGATGGTCCAGTTGTTTGCTTGGTGAGTCACAGCTGAGCCTGACATCCTTGTACACCACACAAGTACAGAGGATGGCTACCTCCATTTTAAATGATGACTCCCACCCTTTGCACTGCAACTTTCAGCTTCTTCCCTCAAGACGGAGGTTTGCTGTCCCAAAAAGCAAAACCCAGCGCTACAAAAACAGCTTTGCTCCTGCTGCTGTCAAAGAGTTGAACAAGTTGTAACAATATATTGCACATAATTTAGGTACCTATTTATTAACTCCATTTTATATTTACTTATTTTTGTAGGATTTTATTTGGGTTCTAAATATTTTATTGGGTTTTAGACCTTTGAGTTTTTAACCTCTTTGACTAGTCTTTAACTTTTTAATATGACCCTTCTCTCTTATCTCTGGATTTTCTCTCATCTCTTTGTCTTTATACCCTGATTGATGGAGCCTTGAGTATTTTTATCATGTTTATAGTCAGCTTCATGTGTGCCTGTGTTTGTGTTTATGTTGAATGTAATTGTGGCTTGTAAATATGGATGTCATAAGACTGCAAAACAAATCTACCTACGGGTACAAATAAAGTAACCTGAACCTGAACCTGAACCTAAAGAACATTAATACAAATGTAAGAATGCCAGACTTAGCAATACTGCTAATTTGCATCTGTAGTGCCCCGGCAGGTGACAAAAACACACAAACAAACAATCATCCACGAGCAGAACAACTGCAATGAAAGTGCACAAAGTGGATATGCTAAAGTGCAAGAGTTCAGGTGTTACAAAATAAAACATTCAAATGTCACATGAGTGAAATGCTGTGTATGTGTACACACACATGCACCCAGGCACCTCACAGCAACAACAAACAGCAACAAACAAGAGGTGGGGCATATGTGTGTGACGCACGGGCACGTACACACGTGGACAAAATTGTTGGTACCCCTCTGTTAATGAAAGAAAAACCCACAAAGGTCACAGAAATAACTTGAATCTGACAAAAGTGGTGATAAATAAAAATTCTATGAAAATTAACCAATGAAAATCAGACAATGCTTTTGAATTGTGGTTCAACAGAATTATTTTAAAAAACAAACTCATGAAACAGACCTGGACAAAAATCATGGTACCCTTAACTTAATATTTTGTTGCACAACCTTTTGAGGCAATCACTGCAATCAAACAATTTCTGTTACTGTCAATGAGACTTCTGCACCTCTCAGCAGGTATTTTGGCCCACTCCTCATGAGCAAGCTGCTCCAGTTATCTCAGGTTTGAAGGGTGCCTTCTCCAGACGGCATGTTTCAGCTCCTTCCACAGATGTTCAATAGGATTTAGATCAGGGCTCATAGAAGGCCACTTTAGAATAGTCCAATGTTTCGCTCTTAGCCATTCTTGGGTGTTTTTAGCTGTGTGTTTTGGGTCATTATCCTGTTGCAAGACCCATGACCTGCGACTGAGACCAAGCTGTCTGACACTGGGCAGCACATTTCTCTCTAGAATACCTTGATAGTCTTGAGATTTCATTGTACCCTGCACAGATTCAAGACGCCCTGTGCCAGATGCAGCAAAGCAGTCCCAGAATATAACAGAACCTCCTCCATGTTTCACAGTAGGGACAGTGTTCTTTTCTTGGTATGCTTCTTTTTTGCGTCTGTGAACATAGAGCTGATGTGCCTTGCCAAAAAGTTCCAGTTTTGTCTCGTCTGTCCATAGGACATTCCCCTAGAAGCTTTGTGGCTTGTCAACATGCAGTTTGGCAAATTCCAGTCTGGCTTTTTTATGATTTGCTTTCAACAGTGGTGTCCTCCTTGGTCGTCTCCCATGAAGTCCACTTTGGCTCAAACAACGACGGATGTTGCGATCTGACACTGATATACCTTGACCTTGGAGTTCACCATGAATGTGTTTAGAGGTTGTTCTGGGCTCTTTTGTTACCATTCGTATTATCCGTCTCCTCCTGCTGCCAAGTCCAGGGAGGTTGGCTACAGTCCTGTGGATCTTAAATTTCTGAATAATATGTGCAACTGTAGTCACAGGAACATCAAGCTGCTTGGAGATGGTCTTATAGCCTTTACCTTCAGCATGCTTGTCTATAATTTTCTTTCTAATCTCCTGAGACAACTCTCTCCTTTGCTTCCTCTGGTCCATGTTTAGTATGGTACACACCATGTCACCAAACAGCACAGTGACTACTTGTCACCCTTTAAATAGGCCAACTGACTGATTACAAGTTTGTAGACACCTGTGACGTTAATTAGAGGACACATCTTGGTTGAACATGTCCCTATGGTCACATTCTTTTCTAGGGGTACCATCATTTTTGTCCAGGCCTGTTTCATGAGTTTGTTTTTTAAAGTAATTCTGTTGAACCACAATTCAAAAGCATTGTGTGATTTTCATTGGTTAATTTTCATAGAATTTTTATTTATTACCACTTTTGTCAGATTCAAGTTATTTCTGTGACCATTGTGGGTTTTTCTTTCATTAACAGAGGAGGACCTCACAGGATTAACAGAGATTAACAGAGAGGACCTCACAGTCTCCTCTAGTGATTGCTCTGGTGGTTGTACCGGTGACAGTCCTCAGTTTAACATATTCTTCCAGAGGAGGTGGTGCATAGCCATTTACCATTTTATAAATTGAAGTTGGAATACACCCTCCGGTCCCCCTTTTTAAAAGAGGAACCACCACCCCGGTTTACCATGCCAAAGGCAATGTCCTCGACCTCCACGCGACATTGCAGAGGCATGTCAACCATAACAGCCCTACAACATCCAGCACCTTGAGGTACTCAGGGCAAATCTCATCCACCCCCGGGGCCCGGCCGTCCAAAGAGTTTTTTAACCACTTCGGCAACCTCAGTCCCTGTGATGGGCGAGTTGTCCCTCTCATCCACAAGCCCTGCTTCCTCTGTGGAAGGTGTGTCAGTGGGATTGAGGAGATGCTCCAAGTATTCCTTCCACCACCCGATGATGTCCCCAGTCGAAGTCAGCAGCACCCAATCTGCACTATACACAGTGTGGACAGGAAGCTGCTTCCCCCTCCTGAGTTGCCGAACAATTTGCCAGAATCTCTTCTTCGAGGCTGACCGAAAGTCTTGTTCCATGGCCTCACTAAACTACTCCCACACCCGAGTTTTTGCTTCAGCAACCACCCAAGCTGCACTCCGCTTGGCCTGCTGGTACATCTCAGCTGCTTCAGGAGTCCCACAAGCTAACTAAGCTTGATAGGGCTCTTTGTTCAGCTTGATGGCTCCTCTCACCACTGGTGTCCACCACTTGGTTTGGGGGTTGCCACCAGAAGATGCACCAATAACCTTGCGGCCACAGCTCTGGGTAGCTGCTTCAACAATGGAGGTGGAGAACATGGCCCATTCAGACTCCATGTTCCCAGACTCCCTCGGAATGTGGTAGAAGTTCTTCCAGAGGTGGGAGTTGAGGACCTCCCGGACAGGGGCCTCAGCCAGATGTTCCCAGCACACCCTCACTATACGTTTAGGTCTACCCGATCTGAGTGGTGTCTTCCCCTGCCATCGGACCCAACTCACCACCAGGTGGTGATCAGTTGACAGCTCTGCACCTCTCTTTACCCAATTGTCCAAAACATGTGGTCACAGGTCTGATGACACAATAACATATCAGTCATTGACCTGCAACCTAGGGTGTCCTGATGCCAGGTGCACATATGAACAGCGTTATGCTTGAACATGGTGTTTGTTATGGACAAACTATGGTTGGCACAGAAGTCCAATAACTGAACACCACTCGGGTTCAGATCGGGCAGGCCATTCCTCCCAGTCACGCCCCTCCAGGTTTTACTGTCATTGCCCACGTGTGCATTGAAGTTCCCCAGTAGGACAATGGCGTCTCCAAGAGGAATACTCTCCAGCACCCCAGTCAGAGACTCCAAAAAGGGTCGGTACTCTGAACCATCATTTGGTGCATAGGCACAAATGATGGTCAGAACCCGTTTCCCAACCCGAAGGCACAGGTAAACTAGCCTTCTGTCCACCGGGGAGAACTCCAATGTCAATGCAGCAAGGTGGGGGGATACAAGAATACCCACCCCTGCCCGTCGCCTTTCACCCGGGGCAATTCCAGAGGAGGCCAAGCTCCAGCCCCTCTCCAGGAAACTGGTTCCAGAACCAGAGCTGTGCGTTAAGGTGAGCCCAACTATATTTAGCCAGTATTTCTCAACCTCGTGCAACAGCTCCAGATCCTTCCCCACCAGAGAGGTGATGTTCCACGTCCCAAAAGCCAGTTTCAGAAGCCGGGGATCAGACCGCGAAGGTCTCTGCCTTAGCCTGCCACCTGATCCGCATAGCACTGGACCCCAGTGGTCCCTCCTGCAGGTGGTGAGCCCACTGGAGGGTGGACCCTTGTAACTCCTTCAGGCTGAGCCCGTTTGTGTCCCATGGGCAGAAACCCGGCCACCAGGCGCTAGCCATTGAGCCCTTTCCCCAGGCCTGGCTCCAGGGCGGGGCCTCGGTAACCACATACCAGGCAAGGTACACTGAATCCTTGATTTTTTTTATTCATCATGGGAATCTGTTGGATCACTCTTAGTCTGGCCCATCACCCAAGACCAGTTTGTCTTGGGAGACCCTACCAGAGACAAATTGCCCCAGACAACATAGCTCCTGAGATCACTAGGGCATGCAAATCCCCCACCACGATAAGGTTGTGATTCATGGAGGAGGTGGTGATCCTGGGATGAGAATCAGCATTTCTAACACCGAGTCTATGGTCCTCAGCCGGAAAAACGTAGATTGTCCTCTCCGGGTTGGGGACAAGCTCCTACCCCAAGTGGAGGAATTTAAGTATCTTGGGGTCTCATTCATGAGTGAGGAGAGAATGGAGTGAGAGATTGACAGACGGACTGGAGCAGCCTCTGCAGTGATGCAAATGTTGTACCGGTCTGTTGTTGTGAAGAGGGAGCTGAGCTCTAAAGCAAAGCTGTCGATTTACCGGTCAATCTACGTTCCTACTCTCACCTATGGTCATGAGCTTTGGGTAATGACTGAAAGATTGAGACCAAAGATACAAGCAGCTGAAATGAGCTTTCTCTGTATGATTGCTGGACTCATCCTTTGTGATAGGGTCAGGAGCTCAGTCATCCGGGAGAGGCTCAGAGTAGAACCGCTGCTCCTCCACATTGAAAGGAGCCAGTTTAGCTGATTTGGGCATCTGATTAGGATGCCTCCTGGATGTCTCCAACTTGAGGTGTTTCGGGCATGTCCCACTAGGAGGAGACCCTGGGGCATATCCAGGACATGCTGGAGAGACTGTCTCCCAGCTGGCTTGGGAACATCTTGGTATCCTCTCTGAAGAGCTGCAACTGGTGGCTGGGGAGACGGAAGTGTGGGCTTCTCTGCTTGAGCTGCTGCCTCCGTGACCCGGACCTCTGGAAAAGCGGTAGGAGATGGATGGGTGGATGGATGGATGGCTGGATGGATGGATGGATGGCTGGATGGATGGATGGATGAATGGATGGTTGAATGGATGGAAAGACGTCCCCTCTCCAGAGCAGCTGTCTTGCGTGTTGTGTGCTTTGGCTGCACCTCAGCCACGGCTCTCTGTCATCTCTCAATAATGTGTAAAAATGCACAGGACAAAATCAAATAATTTCCCCACATCATATCAGCTATTCTGAATTTCTCTTGCTAATCTGGAGCAGGTTTTTTTTTTTTTTTTAATCAGAGTTTTTCGGTATGGGGATTTTCTTTAATTTTTCTGAAGTTGTGATTACTTGTTGCCTTCATTACGCATGGATTTATTATCAGCTGGGGGCTGAAGTCCATGTATTTGGTATCATTCAATTAAGCAGATTCTCCTCTTTCAGGTGGCTATAAAAACGTCACTCCTGGTTTAGTATGTTTTTATAGCAGCTAATTATACCGGCAATTTTTTTCAGTATGCCAGCGTGAGCGTCGGGCTTATATATTTAATGTCCTGGTGATAATAGTGTGTATATACTTATCAAGCATCATATGACAAATTTGAACATAAATCCAACATTTCACTGCTGGGACTTAGAAATATCTGTAGTTGCAGACACATGCTAGTGCAGAAAGCTGTGTAGAAATAATGACTGCTTAATAATAATGACTACCCATCCACTGGTTAATTGAACATGAGCCTCTAATGATTTATAGTTTTTAAATTGTTCATGGGTGTATGCGCTCACCCCACAAACCAGATAGGCAAACACATCTGACAGCGTGGCTCGAGGCAGTTGGTGGAGATCCATGGTCCATTTCTTGTGCTCATATCAATTGAACCCATTTATTTCTTAATTTTTTTAGAGGTAGCGCTCCTTTGATTCTTTATTCAGCTTCTCTGAATAAGGAGTTTTAACTTTCTGTTTGCTCCATTCCATTGTATGTCTGTTCCTGTTAGCAGTTGCCTAGACTACAGTTAACACTAGAAGTCCCAGACGTTGGCCCTCTTGTGGCCACTTGATGGTCCCCCTATGGGTTTTCTAGCCAAAAAGGCCAAATGGCCCCTCTCTGGCGACAACGGCCCAGAATGCAGCGCGGCATGACGTCAATGCCTATTCTCTATGTGTTAAATAAATGGTGTAATTCCTGAAAATGTGTTTAGTTTGCAGAAACAATTATTTTAAAAGTTCAGCACAAGATTGATTGTTGACAGGAAGTGCTCAGTGGGGCTGTAATGAAGGTGCGCTGCCACCTCTACTGGGCCGACATAGGTATTACAATGACATTTCAGCTGCATTGATGATAAAGGTGAGCTATTTTTATGTTTATTTCAAAATTAAATTCAAAATTCTGGCAAATTAAAAGTCAAGAAAATATGACCATACAATGATGCAAGCCTTTAGTTCCACTTAATTTTAACTGGGCGAGCTAAAACAGACAGGTGGACAGATACAACCACAGACACATTAAAGCGTACCTGTGGTGGTCATGAAAAAAAAGATATATTGAGCCCCTGTCTCACGTTCTAGTTCAAGTTTAAGTTGAAATTCACGTTCAAAGCAATTTGATATAAATCCATTGCTGATCTGCTGGTTTAGTTATGTCAGCAAAACATGGGTACAGCCATACTAGCGGCTACAGGGACTTCCAGGACGCTTCCTGTGATGTAATTTCGTTGACACCGCGATCTGGATCAGTATTGGCTGAGCCTCGAGTACCCGGATGTGGAGCGGCTTCGGGGATATTCAAATTCAAACGTTTATTTCAAACTCAGGATTCATATTAAATGCAGAACTAAAACGAGTAGAAAATAAATAAATAAATGTTTAAATTCGGCGAGCCGTCTTTTCTGATCTGAGCTCGTAAATGACGATAATTCTAACACTGCGATCTGAGTACCCGGATGTGCGGCGGCTTCGGGGATATTAAAATTCAAACGTTTATTTCAAACTCAGGATTCATATTAAATGCAGAACTAAAACGAGTAGAAAATAAATAAATAAATGCTTAAATTCAGCGGCTTGTCTCATCTGATCTCGGAAGATGATTCTAAAACTATCTACAGAGCAGCAGACACTCGTTGCTCTTTTAAAAACAAAAACATACAATGCGATATGGATATCGCAACATGGCGGAATGTAAAGCCTTTGGATGTCTGAATAATAAGCGAAAAAAACAAAGAAACACTTTTTTTGTGTACCCAAACCCAGCTCACCTTGTCAGAAGATCGGAGCGGAAACAGGGCACAGACGAATAATTTCAGACGAAATTGCGTTGTGTGTGAGGACCACTTCGGGCAGCACGGTGGCACAGTGGCAGCACAGCAAGAAGGTCATGGGATCGATTCCACCCTTGACCATCGTGGGTTCGATCCCACCCCCAGACCATCAGTGACCCTTCTGTGTGGAGTTTGCATGTTCTCCCCGTGTCTGCGTGGGTTTACTCCGGGCACTCCGGTTTCCTCCCACATGCCAAAAACATGCAAGTTAGGTTAATTGGCATCAAAACTGGGGATTCTAAATTGTCCTTAGGTATGGATGTGAGAGTGAATGGTTGTCTGTCTCTCTGTGTTGGCCCTGTGATGGACTGGCGATCTGTCCAGGGTGCACCCTGCCTCTCGCCCAAAGATGCTGGGATAGGCTCCAGCCCCCCCGCGACCCGAAAGGATTAAGCGGTAGAAGATGGATGGATGGTGAGGACCACTTCGTCACTTTAACCCTCAGAAGACCTTTCTGGCTCAAACCTGTAGCCATGTTGGACAAATTCTTCCTCAGAGTCCGACAATTCAGCCATAATAGAATAAAAACACTCACAACAGCACCCTAGTCTCTCATACAGGCGGAGCATTGACTGTTGAGTATCAACGAAGTGACGTCACATCCGCATGTGTCATGGCTGCGCCCACAGTTTTCATTGGCTGCCCATGGCCAAGGTCCTATTTGAATATATGTCTGGTGGTATATGGCTGGCAAAAATTATTTACCAAAATAAGAAATACTTTTTCATAATGTTTTCAAGTCAAATGCGTCTTCACGACCACCACAGGTACGCTTTAAGTGATTACCTTATGCCTCTCCATTTCACTGAGGCATAAAAATAAACCACAATGAAATATTGTTGGTGCCAGAAAATTACACTTCTCACTTTTCGTGATGCGTGGGAAAACATGATGCAACACATCGGCAAAGGTGTTACAGTCCATCCCTGTGCCCCCTCCCCTGGGGACGCATGCCCTATGTGCACTCATCCTCCTACAGCTGCTCTGACCCAGCAGAAACCAGCATGAATCTGGTCAAAATTGCCACAATAAACAGCAACTGTATCCAAGGCATATCCATGGCAACTTTTAGCCAAAGGAATTTTCTTCTCCCTTCTAAGAATTGATTTTCTCTGTATCCCCACTCCAGGTGAGTGCTGCATGTTTTCTGAACAATTTTTGGGGTATTTATATGTATTTCTTACCTTGAAAAAAAAATAATAAAAAATTTTATATATATATACGTATATATACAGTATATATATACAGTATATACACTCACCGGCCACTTTATTAGGTACACCATGCTAGTAACGGGTTGGACCCCCTTTTGCCTTCAGAACTGCCTCAATTCTTCGTGGCATAGATTCAACAAGGTGCTGGAAGCATTCCTCAGAGAGTTTGGTCCATATTGACATGATGGCATCACACAGTTGGCGCAGATTTGTCGGCTGCACATCCATGATGCGAATCTCCCGTTCCACCAAATCCCAAAGATGCTCTATTGGATTGACATCTGGTGACTGTGGAGGCCATTTGAGTACAGTGAACTCATTGTCATGTTCAAGAAACCAGTCTGAGATGATTCCAGCTTTATGACATGGCGCATTATCCTGCTGAAAGTAGCCATCAGAAGTTGGGTACATTGTGGTCATAAAGGGATGGACATGGTCAGCAACAATACTCAGGTAGGCTGTAGCGTTGCAACGATGCTCAATTGGTACCAAGGGGCCCAAAGAGTGCCAAGAAAATATTCCCCACACCATTACACCACCACCACCAGCCTGAACCATTGATACAAGGCAGGATGGATCCATGCTTTCATGTTGTTGACGCCAAATTCTGACCCTACCATCCGAATGTCGCAGCAGAAATC
Source organism: Pholidichthys leucotaenia (assembly GCA_020510985.1). Taxonomy (NCBI): domain Eukaryota; kingdom Metazoa; phylum Chordata; class Actinopteri; order Cichliformes; family Pholidichthyidae; genus Pholidichthys; species Pholidichthys leucotaenia. The sequence goes on from CM035846.1 coordinate 312,232,281, forward strand.
GAGACTCATCAGACCAGGCAACGTTTTTCCAATCTTCTATTGTCCAATTTCGATGAACTTGTGCAAATTGTAGCCTCAGTTTCCTGTTCTTAGCTGAAAGGAGTGGCACCCGGCGTGGTCTTCTGCTGCTGTAGCCCATCTGCCTCAAAGTTCGACGTACTGTGCGTTCAGAGATGCTCTTCTGCCTACCTTGGTTGTAACGGGTGGTTATTTGAGTCACTGTTGCCTTTGTATCAGCTCGAACCAGTCTGGCCATTCTCCTCTGACCTCTGGCATCAACAAGGCATTTCCGCCCACAGAACTGCCGCTCACTGGATATTTTTTCTTTTTCGGACCATTCTCTGTAAACCCTAGAGATGGTTGTGCGTGAAAATCCCAGTAGATCAGCAGTTTCTGAAATACTCAGACCAGCCCTTCTGGCACCAACAACCATGCCACGTTCAAAGTCACTCAAATCACCTTTCTTCCCCATACTGATGCTCGGTTTGAACTGCAGGAGATTGTCTTGACCATGTCTACATGCCTAAATGCACTGAGTTGCCGCCATGTGATTGGCTGATTAGAAATTAAGTGTTAACGAGCAGTTGGACAGGTGTACCTAATAAAGTGGCCGGTGAGTGTATATATATATATATATATATATATATAATTTTATATTAATAATATATATTAATATAAAATAATATAATATATAATAATATATTAATATATTTTTATATTAATAATATATTAATAATAATATATTATTTTTATATTAATAAAAATATATTATTTTATAATAATAATATATTATTTTTATATTTTATATTAATAATTTTTTATAATTTTTATATATATATAAAATGAAATGGAGATAGTTTCTCCATTTCATACTATCTCCATTTCATTTCAATTAAAATGAAATGGAGATAGTTGTAATTCAGTGTTGATACTGCTCCTGTGATAATTTATGCCAGATTTTCTTTTAAAAATGCATCAAAAATAATTATTTTAATACAACATTTAGGGGTTTTTTACTAGTTGGCAACTTTGACTGTAATAGGGACTTCAAAAAAAATATAAATATATATATATACACACCCTGATAAAATGTGCCAAAAGCCGTAAGATCTTCCTACCAACGACCAGTGGCAGACCGTGCATTTTACAACTAAGCCTTCAGTGGCGATCTACCTGATTTAAGTGCCATCCATCCATCCGTCTTCTATCGCTTTTCTGGAAGTCCGGGTCGCGGAGGCAGCAGCTCAAGCAGAGAAGCCCAGACTTCTGTCTCCTCAGCCACCTGCTCCAGCTCTTCAGAGAGGATACCAAGACATTTCCAGGCCAGCTGGGAGACGTCGTCTCTCCAGCGTGTCCTGGGTCTACCCCAGGGTCTCCTCCCAGTTGGACATGCCTGAAACACCTCAAGTGGGAGGCGTCCAGGAGGCATCCTAATCAGATGCCCATACCACCTCAACTGGCTCCTTTCAGTGTGGAGGAGCAGTGGTTCTACTCTGAGCCTCTCCCGGATGACTGAGCTCCTCACCCTATCTCTAAGGGTGAGTCCAGCAATCCTAAGAAGAAATCTCATTTCAGCCACTTGTATCTGCGATCTCATTCTTTTGGTCATAACCCAAAGCTCATCACCATAGGTGAGGGTAGGAACGTAGATTGACCGGTAAAATGACAGCTTTGCCTTAGAGCTTAGCTCCCTCTTCACCACAACGGAACGGTACAAGGTGTGCATCACTGCAGAGGCTGCTCCGATCCGTCTGTCAATCTCTCACTCCATTCTCCCCTCATTCATGAGTAAGACTCTAAGGTACTTAAATTCCTCCACTCTGGGAAGGAGTTCCACCTTTTTCCGGCTGAGGACCATGGACTTGGAGTTGGAGGTGCTGATTCTCATCCCAGCCGCTTCACACTCAGAAACCGTCCCAGTGAGACTTGTAGGTCATTGCTGGATGAAGCCAACAGGACAACATCATCTGCAAACAACAGAGACAAGATCCTGTGGTCACCAAGCATGACACCCTCCATTCCCTGGCTGTGCCGAGAAATCCTGTCCATAAAAATTATGAACAGGATCGGTGAAAAAGGGCAGCCCTGGTGGAGTCCAACTCTCACTGGGAATGAGTCCGACCAAGTATTAGCAATACGAACCAAACTCTCACAACGGTCATACAGAGACCAAATAGCTCGTAACAACAAGCCCGATACCCCACACTCCCGAAAAACTCCCCACAAAAAACTAACCTGCACTTATATAGCGCTTTTCTAGTCACAAAGACCACTCAAAGCACTTTCATTAATACTAACCCTCTATTCTAAGGGCCTATAGGAAACAGATATCTAGGGACAATTTAGAACAGCCAATTAACCTAACATGCATGTTTTTGGCATGTGGGAGGAAACCGGAGAAATCCCGGAGTAAACCCACGCAACACGGGGAGAACATGCAAACTCCACACAGATCACTGTTGGTCGGGGGCTGGGATCGAACCCACGATCCCACGATCCCCACAATCCCCCGGCCAAGGGTAAACTGTGCTGCCGCAGTGCTAACCACTGCGCCACCGTGCAGCCCCAAACCACGAGGGATGTAGTCAAATGCCTACTCCAAGTCCACAAAACACATGTAAACTGGTTGGGGAAACTCCCACAAACCCTCAAGGATTCTCAAGAGGGTAAAGAGTTGGTCCGATGTGCCACAGCCAGGACGAAAACCACATTGCTCCTCCTGAATCCGAGGTTCGACCAATGGCTGGACTCTCCTCTCCAGTACCTTGGCATAGATCTTCCCAGGGAGGCTGAGGAGTGTGATCCCTCTAAAGTTGGAGCACACCCTCTGGTCTCCTTTCTTGAAGAGAGGAAACACCATCCCGGTTTGCTATACCAAAGGTACTGTCCCGGACCTCCACGCAGTGTTGCAGAGGCGTGTCAACCATGACAGCCCTACAACATCCAGGGCTTTGAGGTACTCAGGGCGAATCTTGTCCACCCCCGGGGTCCGGCCACCAAGGAGCTTTTTAACCACCTTGGCAACCTCAGCCCCTGTGATGGGCGAATAATCCCTCTCATCCACAAGCCCTGCTTTCTCTGTGGAAGGCGTGTTAGTGGGATTGACGAGATCATGAAAGTATTCCTTCCACCGCCCAATGATATCCCCAGTCAATTTAAGTGTCATTCATACCAAACACCATAAAAATAGCGTATAGGGCCATCCACACAAAGCATGTTAGAGATAACTTTAACTATAAAATTATAGTTTTAAAAATCTTTACCTTTTCGTTGTGGCGCTCCTTTTCCCTGTGCACTTGTTCATTGAGCTGCAGATCCACTCTGGTTTCCGCAAAGGTTCAACATAACTGTTGCTTGTAAGTGTCCAAATGGCATCTCGCTGCTGCTATTGTTAAGGCCCTGTCACACCTAGACAATTTAGGCAGCCAAAATGTATAAAAAATTTGGAGAATACGGTGGCGTATGTCGAATCAGGCATAAATTATTTTTCAGCATGCTGAAAATTTTCCAACATATCCACCGTATGGCTGATATGTCCCCACATTCACGGAACAAATGGCATATTTGCATTGTTGGGTCACAGGAAAAAAAAAAAAAACGTACAGAGCTCTGCCTGCAGCGCATACACACACACACACAAGTATTTGTTAGTATAATGGGACCTGTCGGGGGTTTTCCATTTGACTGGTCTGTACCATCAGCTGTCCAGTGTTGTTCTGATGATATGTCAAAATGTCAGAACACCGGAGGAGGCAGGTCGAATCAGCTGATCGCCTGATGCATAGAGCACAGCTGTTTTCCATGATAAATCACACTTTGCTGCTGGCTGCACCTCCTAGCAAAAGCACACTCCATTCATTATCTTGTTTTTATTTACTTTATTGAAAATAATTTTTTTATTGCCATCAGTTTGTGTGCCTTTGAGCCAGGTTGTGACAACTGTCATCTGATGTTCCTGACCTATCACATCAGTTGTTTTAGACGTGCCTGACCTGACAGATTTGACAGTTCTGACAGGTTGGTCACGCTCCCCACCGTTGTCTTTGGAGGGGAGAATCTTCTGGGTTGAACAGAGATGATCTCTCCCACACCTAGGATTCATGGATCGGGAGGCAACGGCAGTTTGGCATGACTGCGCTATGCAGAAGTTAGACTATTGTTGCGCATAAGTTGTGAATGTTGGCAACACGCTAAGCATTAGTTGGTTTAAGTTACTTATAAGTTGTGGAAATATTCTATAGAAGTTACTAATGCATTATGTATATGTCCAAGTTGTTATGGATGCACGATGCATACTGCCAAAAGTGAAAATTTCGGTGTATCCCAGCATTTTAGACCAATTTTTATACATTTGGCAAACGTTGCCTAAGTCGTCATGGTGTGACAGAAGACAGCTCAAGTTTGCAAACCTTGTCTGGCTCCAAGTATCTACTCGATCAGTTCCAAACAACAGGCATTCCCAGCAAGATAATTTGCAGCACCCCTTGGAGCCTGTAATCCAAGGATACACTCGTTGCTAATATGGAAGTAACAGACAAATCCTTTCCCTGGCTGTGACGGGCCTGCTAGCTCCAGGGTTGGCCGACCTCACTTCACAATGACCAGCTTTTCTTGAAAAGTCCATCTGGAAAATTGATTTTTTTTTAAATATCAGCGACTAAATCATTTTCCTCTCCCCTGTCAGCCATTGTGGGTGGAAAAACAGCTATTATATTTAAACTGATACAGTATATTGTAGCTGCTTAAGCAAGTCCTTGCACTGGTGTTTTGCAAGCTAGGATCCTCTGCATTGTGGGTGGAGGAGTCTAACCATCCATTCAAAAGACTTGAAAATGCCAATGTTCTCAGATGTCTTCTATGTGTACCCCTGGACGTACAGAAGATATCTGATTGGTTAAAGCAACAGGATAAGTTTAACAGTTAATTTAACCTGCAGAGCCGCACTGTTAATTCCTGAAGGCCCAAGGCACATTTGCTTGACCCTGGCAACACATATGGCTGAAATATGATTGGACAAAAAACTCTAACATGCATTACACTACTGGAAGGAGTGTAACCATGAGAAAAAGCTACAAAATGAAGAGAATAGACTATTGAGAATAATTTATTCCCTCCTCATGGAACAAATATAACAGTTTAGGTTGTAAATATAATTCTGATAGTGTTTAGGCCAGCAGAGAAGTCTATGCTGGCCCTGAGGGTCCACCACTGGCAACGACTTGAGGAGTGCCGTGAGTTGCACGTAGGGGTGCCGTACGGCCACCTTACAATAAAACATTTTCATAAGATGGCAGTAAGTATCGCGTAGGAAAATCCCAAGGCACGCTTACAAAGAATGTAAGAACTCTTGGGCCATCGTATGACAGAAAAGCACCTCATTTCTCAAGAAAGCCTCAAGTTGCTCTTGCGAATTGAACAGCAGCCATAAGGCACTATGCCCCCCACCCCCACCCCCATGAATGTCTGCGAACTCCAGAATTCATAGGAACTGGGCTCATAAGAATCTTTGTGACTATAGCTTTATACCACTGCTTAGAGGAACTTGTGGCTGCTGAGTGATGTACAAGGTTTAAAACGGGGTGTCAAACTTGTGGCCCACTGGCCACAACTGGCCCACCAGAGAGTCCAATCCGGCCCTTGGGATGAATTTGCAAAGTGTGAAAATTTAATAATCGCACTTTTTCAATAAAGTAACTGCCATTCCCAATTTGTCCATTTGGGGTCGCACAAGAGTAGCAGTCACAAAAGTGATCCTATCCTTGATTTCCACTGACTCCACTTCAGTCCTTTCTCTACCATAACCAATAAGTAAAAATATGCAACAATTTTAGACCCATGAGTTTTGTGTTAGAATAATCAGATATGACATTTTATCCTGTAGCAACTTTTAATGTTTTGCCTTATAAAATTGTGTTGAAATTAACAAAATCTGTGTATAATGATGTAAAAGTCAATAAAGCGTTTCTTTCCCATGAATGCTAGTTTTTGTGCATTACCCCCTATAATTATATATTGTAAGTAGAATCCATCCATCCAAAATTCATTAAGGCTCCCAATTTGGACTGAAACATTTTATCTGCCAAAAAGTTACTTGATTTGGTTCAAGGTTGAACTGTGAAGATTATAACATGTTCTGTCACACTTGTGAATAGTCTCAAAGGGCTGTTATCGCTTATAAATATGTTATTTCACCTGCCAAAAATTATGTGTCTTAATCTGGATTGAAACTCCAGAAATCCAATCATAACCAGTTTATTCATGTGCATGTAAACATGGTCGATGATCATGTTTACATGTACACTAATAAACCGATTATGATTGGATTTCTGCAGTTATCTGATTATTCAAGTGGCCATGTAAACAGAATAATCCGATAAAAGCCATATAACTGGGGTCATTAACTCAAGTGTTTTATCCTCCAGTAATTTGTTTATTCAGTGCGTGTAAACACAAGAAAACTGATTATTGCCCTTATCGGTTTGTTGCCAGTAATCGGTTTATGTGACCATGTAACCGGGGTCACTGTTCAAAATACAAACAAGGTCCGCAACTAAACAGTAGGTGGCAGCAATAAGATATTCAATTCAATTCAATTCAACTTTATTTATATAGCACCATTTCACAACAACAGTCATCTCATAGCACTATCAACTGTAGGGGGGACCCCCACAGTTGCAGAAAGACCCCAGCAATCAGGCGATCCCCTGTGAGCAAGCACTTGGCGACGGTGGAGAGGAAAAACTCCCTTTTAACAGGAAGAAACCTCCAGCAGAACCAGGCTCAGGGAGGGGCAGTCATCTGCTGCGACTGGCTGGGGGGTGAGGGGATAGAGAAGAAGAAAAGAACAGACATGTAGAGAGCAAACAACACGATGGGGACTCAATCTATGGGAGAGAACAAACAAATGTTAATGACCAGCAAAAAAAAAATATTTCATAGAGAGTGAGGAAAGGAGTGAGGCCCAGTGCATTACTGGAGGTCCCCCGGCTGACTAAACCTATTAGCAGCATAACTAAGGGAGGGTTCAGAAACACATGATCCCTCCCTAATTGTAGGCTATATCAAAAAGGTAGGTTTTAGCCCTATTCTTAAAAACAGAGATCGAGTCTGACTCCCGAATCCAGATTGGCAGCTGATTCCACAGGAGAGGAGCTTGATAACTGAAGGCTCTGCCTCCCATTGTACTTTTGGAGATTCTAGGTATTACAAGTAATCCTACATTTTGGGAGCGTAGTGCTCTGATATCTGGTTCCTTGAGGCATTTCTTTTCATCATGATTAAGATGTTGTTTGTCAGCAGCTTCAGTTCAAAACAGAGCAGAAAAAAAAAAAATTCAGGTTGTTCCTACTTTGATGAAGATTCATCATTCAGATTGTTCATGTTTTGTAAAAGATTAATGGTTCAATAAATATAAACATTTCATAAAGTACTTGTACTTCTTTGTACTAAATTTGGAGTTGCTATTAGGTTGTTCTGCTATTATTTTATTGGTCCAGCCCACTTGACATTAAATCCAGCGGTATGTAGCCCCTGAGCTAAAATGAGTTTGACACCCCTGGTTTAAAGAGTCTGAAAATTTAAAAGTTTTGGAACTGGCGCCAGCTCACACTTCCTAATGACAACTGTTGACATGCCTAACACACTGATTAAGAATTCGTTTCTAGATGTTGAGGAAACACTGCTGGTTTTAGGAGGATATTTACATTTACCAGAGCGGTGGCCTTGTGGTAGAGCATTCGCCCCTCAGCCAGGAGGTCATGGGTTCAAGCCCCGGCCGGGTCATACCAAAGACCATATAAAAATGGTACTTCCCACCCTCTAGCTTGGTGCTCAGCATAATAAAATGGGGGAAGGAAAATTTGTAACCCATGGACAACAGATGGAAATTAGCCACTGGCTACAATCTGACAGGTTTACATTGACTGATATCAATGTTCATCAACTTGCACTGTCCTTAAAAACAGCAATTAAATGGCTCAAAAGGATAAAATTCCAACAAATCCCTCAAATGGCACAGTGATTTTCAAACCTGTACATCCATGCAAGCTCAGAGGTCACAGCAGTGCACTTGTCATTGGCTTGGCTGTTTGTCAAATCACTGCAGAGCCTCTCTCCTCCCTACTCGATCTGCTGTGCTCTGCCACTTGTGGATACATGGAGCTAATCTCAAACACATCAGTCAGCCATATGCTTGAGGCTCTGTGTGTGTGTGTGTGTGTGTGTGTGTGTGTGTGTGTGTGTGTGAGTGAGTGAGTGAGTGAGTGAGTGAAGGTTAAGGGTCAGAGGTGAAGACACCTGCAGGGCAGAGTTTAACCTCGCTTCCTCCTAAATACACAAGTTTAAACCACAATCTGTGATGCAACACATTTACTGTGGTAAAGATTCATTAAGAGGAAAAGCAGGACGATAAGAGGTCAAGGGGCTAAAAGAATTAACAGACACACACACAGAAGACATTTTTGAAGCTTTTTCTTCTTCTGTTGAGCACGTTCATCTCAGCTTTCATCCTATGCTAAACACAGTGACTTTCCTCACTTTAAAATGTCGCTGCTGTAAGTATTACAAGGTCACCTTTGATAAACATGCGCTTTATCACAAACTGTTTCTGCATGCTCTCCCTCTATCCACACTGACACAACCAATCTGTGCATCTCCCCAGCACACCTTCTCTCCTTCTCCCTTTGCCTCGGGTTAAGTCCTGTTTACTCATTTGACCCCGGTGCTTTGCTGTTTAAAAATACATGAACAATAAATAAGGATGCTCCGTCACTCCCTCTCTGTAACTCCCTCCATTCATCCATCTACCCATCCATCTGCTCATGTTTGTGCACGGCTCATTCAGCCTCTTAAAGGAAATGGAAATCCCCCGTAGTGACCCCACAGCCATCGAGATGACTCATATCCTCTTGGTCAACATTTACAATTCTTTGACTACAAGGTAGGAACTCCATATCCCATGGGGCATTTAAGATTGATGTTTTAAAGGGTTTTTCTGACCCCGTTGGCCTTGAAGATGTGGCACTTTAGGAGCTTAGGCACCCCGTAGACCACAAGCTATACCACATATTGTCAGGATGTGTGCCCGGGCTGGGCAAAAGAGAGGATCCAAACGCAATACTTCGTTTTCTGCTCTTTATTGGGGGCTGGTCAAACCCTGACCAGCTTGAGGGTGCAAAATAATAAATCCAGCAAATGACAGAACTGACAGGTAAACAAGAAATTAATAAATTTGGCGGAGCAGAGGCGTAGGTTCACGCCAGAACTGATGAGGACGGCGTGCCCAGGTGAGGGACGGTGTTCCTTAAATACAGATGGGCAGGGAACGTAATTACAAACAGATGTAAACAATCAAAGATCAAACTAGGCTGTGGTGGAACGATAACGACCAAACATAAACATGACTGTGATAATAATGATGCTAATAAACAAGACTGAGAGGATAAACATAACCAACAGAAGTAAATGTACAAGACTGAATAATAATAATAATAATAATAATAATAATAATAATAATAATAATAATAATAATGACAACGCAAGCTAATAATAATAAAGGTGAACACAGAAAATCCCAAAATACAACTCGAGGCAAGGATGTGGGCTGGGGCCCATGCTCTGGAGACAAGGAATAAAGCTACAACTCAGGGTGAGGACATGGGGCCCAGTCCACGTCCTGACACATATGAGACGAGCTTCCAGGTATTTATCCTGAAGAGCCAGTGTGTTATTTACTCAGAGGACTCATTGCTCATTCGACCCCATCAGACAGAACACACATTTGTTGGGTCCATAACTACCCACTACTGACTGTATAGTGAGTTTGCCACTGTCCATTCTGTCTCTGCTTCTGTATGAATCTACTGTATATATCTGCAAGAATAGAGGTGCCTTCATAGTGTCACATATGCAAGTGCAAACTGGTTACTGGAGTAATTAATACCTCATATACTGACTGATGCAAACTGTAGGTTAAATCGTTAGTATAAATCTAACATAATGTATCACTTTTGCAAAAGAAAATCAGATAAGTCCTGATGTTGCACACAGGATATAAAAATGTCATTTTAATCAGAAAAATAACTGGTGATTTTTCAAGTGGCAGTGGTTTTTCAACCAGTGACACTTTTGTGACCCATGCAAACAAATTATTAATGATGTAGAGTTGGCTATGTATGATAATTTAGCAATGTGAAGCTAGAATTGAACAAAGACATTCACAACTCATTATCATGCAGTGTCATGTCATACAGAATATCGGCACAGCTGCGATGCAGTATCTTCAGTTTAATTCAACTTCATTCAAATAGCGCCTCATCATAACATCTCAAGCAGTTAGGCATGTACATAAGGCACTAGTTACATAAGGCATGAATCACATAATACAGTGGTGTGAAAAAGTGTTTGCCCCCTTCCTGAGTTCTCATTTTTTTGTATGTTTGTCACACTTAAATGTTTCAGATTATCAAACAAATTTAAATACCAGACAAAGATAACACAAGTAAACACAAAATGCAGTTTTTAAATGAAGGTGTTTATTATTAAAGGAAAAACAATCCAAACCAACATGGCCCTGTGTGAAAAAGTAATTGTCCCCTAAACCTAATAACTGGTTGGGCCACTCTTCTTCTTTTAGATTTCATTGGCGGTTGGCAACCACCTTACAGGTGCATTACCACCACCTACTCTATCTTCAGACATCACTCTACTCTATTCAGACATCACTCTTAGCAGCAACAACTGCAATCAAGCGTTTGCGATAACTGGCAGTGAGTCTTTTACAGCGCTGTGGAGGAACTTTGGCCCACTCATCTTTGCAGAATTGTTGTAATTCAGCCACATTGGAGGGTTTTCCAGCATGAACAGCCTTTTAAAGGTCATGTCACAGCATCTCAATCAGATTCCGGTCAGGACTTTGACTAGGCCACTCCAAAGTCTTCATTTTGTTTTTCTTAAGCCATTCAGAGGTGGACTTGCTGGTGTGTTTTGGATCATTGTCCTGCTGCAGAACCCAAGTGCTCTTCAGCTTGAGGTCACGGACAAATGGCCGGATATTCTCCTTCAGGATTTTTTGGTAGACAGCAGAATTCATGGTTCCATTTACCACAGCAAGGCTTCCAGGTCCTGAAGCAGCAAAAGAGCTCCAGATCATCACACTACCACCACCATATTTTACTGTTGGTATGATGTTCCTTTTCTGAAATGCTGTGTTACTTTTACGCCAGATGTAATGGGACACACACCTTCCAAAAAGTTCAGTTCAACTTTTGCCTCGTCAGCCCAAAGAGTATTTTCCCAAAAGTCTTGGGGATCATCAAGATGTTTTGTGGCAAAACTGAGACAGGCCTTTATGTTCTTTTTGCTCAGCAGTAGTTTTCATCTTGGAACTCTGCCATGCAGGCCATTTTTGCCCAGTGTCTTTTTTATGGTGGAGTCATGAACACTGACCTTAACTGGAGCAAGTGAGGCCTGCAGTTCTTTGGATGTTGTTGTGGGGTCTTTTGTGACCTCTTGGATGAGTGGTCGCTACGCTTTTGTAGTAATTTTGGTTGGCCAGCCACTCCTGGGAAGGTTCACCACTGTTCCATGTTTTCTCTGTTTGTGGATAATGGCTCTCACTGTGGTTCATTGGAGTCCCAAAGCTTTAGAAATGGCTTTATAACCTTTTCCAGACTGATAGATCTCAATTACTTTGTTTCTCATTTTGTATTTCTTTGGATCACAGCATGATGTCTAGCTTTTGAGGATCTTATGGTCTACTTCACTTTGTCAGGCAGGTCCTATTGAAGTGATTTCTTGATTGAGAACAAGTGACAAGACTTATTGCCAGTTATTGCAAATGCTTGATTGCAGTTGTTGCTGCTAAGGGTGGCCCAACCAGTTATTAAGTTTAGGGGGTTTCTGTGTCGTGAACCAAGTCGGGTTCTTCGGGATCGGTTCTGACTTGCGGTGGCTCAGGTTGCTTGTGTATTATGTTATCCTTTGTGTTTTGATGGTTTTTATGTTCTTTTAGTTATTTTGCTGTGCCTGCAGCCACTGCTCTGGTAGGCAGCTGTCAGGCAGCCTACTTGACCTACTTTCTGGCAGCATGCTCTGACAGCCTGTCAATCTGGCCACGCCCCCTCTCTCGTGACAGTCAGCTGGTGCCGATGACCTTGTCACGCTCACCCAGGTGTACCTAATTGTTCCGGCCAGCAATGCTTGTACTTAAGTGGCCTGTTGCCAGTCAAGCATTGCTGGACCATTGAATTGTCTACTGTGATTATCAGCTTTTTCACAACGTGTTAGTCACTCTGCGTTTGCCGTGGTTCCATGCACCCTTGAAGCGATGTCAGCTCTGGGGCGCAATTGTGGCTAACACATTTCTCTTTATTCGTTCGCTGGGCGATGCCGGCACCCGAACGCCAGCATTAAGTGTTTTCTGTGTTTTTTGTACGTCCTCAACTTTTTGGGAATTAGCTGTCTTTACTTTAATAAATGTGTTGTAGTGCATCCTGGCTCATAAATCCATTCCTTCTCCTCACTCCTCGGTGTGCTGTGTAAAAGTGCCCAAGGAGGCATGACAGAATGGTCCAGCCAACAGTGGATTTAGCAGGTTACACCAACAGATACCTTTTTTCTTTTTTGAATTATCGTTTACTCAGCTGTCTGGATTTATGTTTGACTTAGCGGACACGCCCAGTTATCCTCTGTGTTTGGGGTGGGAGAGCTGCCAAACACTTATGGAGCTAGATGGGCTCATTGCCTCGGCAAGCACGTATTCCACCCCGGAAGACGTATGTGGACTTGGCAGATGCAGCAGCTCGGCAGTGCTCTCAGCTCGCGGAGCATCCGGAGGGAGCTGAGCGGTTAACCCGATTGGCAGCGCTGCGGCGAGAGTTCGGCAGAGGGATGAGGAAGTCCTCCAAGAAGACCGGGCTTGTGCCAAAGGGACGGCGCTCCACACCAGAGTTCGACGCCCGTTCCTGCTCCAACTCAACCAGCTCCAGCCCCCCACAGACGGTGTCATCCAACGTCGAAACGCCGGGAGAAGCCCTCCTCATCCTCGCCCGCCGTCATTTCTTCAGCCGCCGAGAGGTCCTCCAGGGTTGTCCCAGTTACGCCGACCTCCACGTCATCGGAGCCGGCTCCTCTACTATCCTTTGAAGGGGCCAAAACGGCCAGTGACACGGGGGGGGATGATGACCAACTGCCTGCAGCTGTCAACATCGAACACCAGGAGAACAGGCAAGTGTTTTTTCATTCAATGTAATAATGATAAACATTGTCTGTCTCCTGGAAGACAGGCCCAGTTCCAGCAGTCCGCTGAGCTCTCTCCTCCAGCTGCAGAGGTTAACTCTTCTCTTGTCTTTTCCGTGTCTCCCCCATCAATCCCCGAGTGAGAGCAGAGTCACCGGACAATGGAGGAGCTGGGGGCCCCGGAGGATTTTGCTCCGGAGCCCTCTGGTCCCCTGCAGTCATGCCGAAGGAGTCATCGGTGTCAGAACTGGCTTCTCCGTCACCGTTGGAAGGGGCTGGTATGGTCAAGGGCATGGAGAGGGGTGACTGCCAGCCAGCTGCAGCTGCAATCATCACACGCCAGGATGACAGGCAAGGGTTTTTTCATCTAATTCAACCTAATTATTTTGAACCTTGTCTGTCTCCCGAGGGAGAGGCTCAGTTCCAGCAGTCTGCTGAGTCCTCTCCTCCTGCTGCCAATGCTGACTTTATCCCTATCCTCTCCGTGTCTCCTCCTTTTTCCCCTGAGTGTCCGCCGGCCCCAGAACTTTGCTGCCGGATGATGGAGGAGCCCGGGGTCCTGGAGGATCCTGCTCCTGAGCCCACACAGAGCCAACTCTCAGCCTCCTTGCCGGATCTGGGACCTGCGTTGGAGTTTTCGCCTGAGGGTACCGGGACTGCCACCACCATCATGCCAGCTGTGGAGGCCATTGCAAAAGAGTGGGAGCCTGAGCTGGACCTCTTGGAGACCGGGCTCGAGATGACATCGCCAGGATCGACGGAGTCCTGGACAGCGGTGGAGCTCAAGCTCAGGCAAGTTTTCTCTCTTGTATTCCTTATCGGTGTTAGAGAGATCTTGTCTGGCTCTAGGGGAAGAGAGTCGGGTGCAACCCTCAGCCGCATTTGAACTCCCTTCGCCGGGCTCTGCTGCTGCCTGCGACCCTAACCAGTGTCTCTCCTCTGTTCCTGAGCCTTCTTCTAGGGTTGCCAGGGAGGTTCCACCATCACCAGGGGCCTCCATGGATTTGGTCTCTTCACCAGAGGACGCCGCAGGTCCAGCTCTCCCTGCTGAGGTCAGCCCGGAGACAGCTCCCCTCCCGCCTGAGGCTGTTTTGTGGGTCCCTCCACAGACTGGATCTCCATGGGTGCGACGTCCCGGCCTGGTTTCATCGTATTCATTGTATCATGGGGCTGCACCCCATGGTTAGCCTGACATGGGTGCTGTGCACCTGTTTCGACCTGTCATTGGCGCCCTGCCCCAGTGCGGGGTCCACCAAGGGTGCAATGTTGGCCTGGTCAGGGCCCACGGAGGATGTGGTACTGGCCCGGTTGGGGCCCACCAAGGGTGTGGCGTTGGCCCGGTCTGGGTCCACCGAGGGTGCAGCATTGGCTCAGCTGGAGTCTACCGCGGGTGCTGCAGAGCTCCAGCCAGGAGAATTGGGAAGAATATATATATATAATATATGTACGTTTATGTATTCTTCCATTTGATTTTGGTAATGGAAACTAGGACTATTCTTACAGTCACAGCTCAAACAGAATCAGAATCAGAATCAGAATCAGAATCAGGTTTATTGCCATTGTTCATGTAGTACACAAACTAGGAATTTGTCTCGGTACAATGCTGCAACATTAAACATGATAAGATAAGAGAAATAAACTATACATGTAATAAAGTGTAGGATAAGATTAAGTGATACTGGTCAACAGTTAAAATATATATTAGCCAGCAGCAGATACTGTGGAGAACTATATAGTGCAGTCGGTAATGCAGGAAGAAAACAGTGATGATTGACATGAGTCTGGTTGAGCTGCTGTACATGGTGCACGAGAGTCACTTAGTGTTCAGCAGTCTAATGGCAGAGGGGAAGAAGCTGTTCATGTGACGGGAGGTTTTAGTCTGGATGGACCGAAGTCTTCTACCAGAGGGGAGGGGGGCAAACAGTACGTGACCAGGGTGTGAGGGATCGGCTATGATCCGGCCAGCACGCCTCCAGGTCCTGGAGATGTACAGATCCTGGAGAGATGGGAGCTTGCAGCCGATCACCTTCTCAGCAGTGCGCACGACGCGCTGCAGCCTTAGTCTGTCCCTGGCAGTGGCTCCTGCGTACCACACGGTTATGGAGGTGGTGAGGATGGACTCGATGATGGCTGTGTAGAACTGCACTAACATCTTGGTGGGTAGCTTGAGCTTCCTCAGCTGCCGCAGGAAGAACATCCTCTGCTGGGCTTTTTTGATGAGTGAGCTGATGGTCAGCTCCCATTTGAGGTCCCTAGTGATGGTAGTGCCTAGGAAGCGGAAGGAATCAGCAGTGGTGATGGGAGAGCCTGAGAGGGTGAGGGGGGGCAGAGGAGTAGTGACTTTCCTGAAGTCTACAATCCTCTCCACTGTCTTCAGAGCGTTCAGCTGCAGGTTGTTATTGCTGCACCAGGACGCCAGCTGGGCCACCTCTCTCCTGTAGGCGGACTCGTCGCCGTTGGAGATGAGCCCGATGAGGGTGGTGTCGTCCGCAAACTTGATCAACTTGACAGACTGGTGGCTGGAGGTGCAGGAGTTGGTGTAAAGGGAGAAGAGTAGGGGGGAAAGTACACAGCCCTGGGGTGATCCGGTGCTGATGCTAGTATAGTCTGAGACAGTCTTTCCCAGCCGCACATGCTGCCTCCGGTCTGTCAGGAAGTCGATGATCCACCTGCAGAGGGAGTCAGGCACGTTGAGCAGGGACAGCTTGTCCCGGAGCAGAGCGGGGCGGATGGTGTTGAATGCGGAGCTGAAGTCCACAAACAGGATCCTGGCGTAGGTTCCCGGGGAGTCCAGGTGCTGCAGGATGGAGTGGAGGGCCAGGTTGACTGCATCGTCTACAGACCTGTTGGCTCGGTAGACGATTGTTGATAGATTGATTGTTTATTTCATTATAAGCATCTGAGTTTTTCCTGAATATAGTAATGTGACTTAATTGAATCATTGCTATTCATTTCATTAAATGCTAAAGAAGCAATCTACGTGAAGTGATGAATTTTGTACACAAACCCACATTTCAACAAAATGAAACAATACATAGTTTTCAAAGTGACCTTCAGAAATACATCTGTATCACTAAACCGATGTCTGGAAGTGTAGCTCT
The DNA here is from genome assembly GCA_020510985.1 of Pholidichthys leucotaenia. NCBI lineage: Eukaryota > Metazoa > Chordata > Actinopteri > Cichliformes > Pholidichthyidae > Pholidichthys > Pholidichthys leucotaenia. Next base: position 312,248,618 of record CM035846.1, read on the forward strand.
GATACACCAGAAGAAGAAAAGGAACACAGCAGCAAGGACAAATGTTTTAAAACAACAGGAGAGCCATCAATCTTTCCCTAGATCAATTTCCTAAAGGCCATGGGATCAGGAATAAAGCCAGAATGGGGTTAATCTGTGGAAATTATTTTGTTATTAATAATAATTTCTCAAATATTTAACAGCCAGGAAAGACATACTGTAACACTAATCAAAGCTGATGGGAGAGTCTGTCTTCCCACATCAGAAAATTCCCTCGGCTTGATTGGTGTAAGTGGTGAAGAGGTTCAGTTCTTATGTGTTTGCGCCACCTAAAAGATTCAAATCTATTAGATCCTATGCATTTCAATTACTCGCAGCATAAGTCTTTGCTTACATTTTAACCTTTTCTAAATAATTCCAAACAGTTGTATTCAGTTCAATTGGTTCTTTGGTAACTCAGCAATTTTCATTATGGAATAAATGTACCCTTATTCACTCACTTTAATTGATGTGTTGCTCATAAATAGTCACAATATTATGTTGCTCAGTGTGTGTGTGTGTGTGTGTGTGTGTGTGTGTTACTGGAGAGTTAAAACAGGCATAATGAAGTAGCAGAAAGCGGCCTTCGTCCCCAGACCCCTGAAACAAGCAATTATGGCTAATTTGTCCTTTTAAGAAGACAGGGAAGCCATTTGTCCCGAAACACATACACACTCAAGCACAATGAGAGAATATTCATGTCTCTGCCTCCCCCCTCAACAAACACTTAGCAGCTAATTATTGTTATTAGCATCATGCTTGAAATCCCTCCACAAGGACATGTCAGCGTGCTTCAACATCTGTACACTTCTCTTCCTTCATCAGAGAAGTGAGAGGAGGGATGAAGAATTGACACATAAAAATGTCCTGCGATCACCTTGAAAACGCCTAATCAAACTGTGCCACACTTCTGCTGTAAGTAATTCTGCATCACACACACTGGCACCATTTGACGATGGCAGTAATTGCCTCTCACAAAATATTGGTCTAATATGTGCACGAATATTGATTTAACCACAAGCGTTATAATGGTGTCGTTCAGATTTTTACTGTAATTTCAATCTCAAGGACATCATGGACACAAAGGTTTGCAACATGTTAATGGTGAAGCTAGGAGTGGACAGTGGAATGATACCTGTTTAAGATGAATGCCATAAACATGGGGGAAGATCAATAAACTATGGATTAACTTACATATTATGTATGTGAATGAAGCAATGATGCTTTATCCATACAAATAATATCACATCTGATTGCAAATAGTGTTACTCAGCTGATGTACAATTTGGTTGTGTTTCAGGATGACTGTTCATCTGTTCACTGCTCTCAGGTCAGGTCAGGAGAAGGAAATGAAGAGATGTCTTCCTCTGACTCATTCTGTGCGACGCCACATGACTTGTGCAGTGTACTCCCTCCAGAATGTACCAGAACAACCTTTTGTTCTTCACAGCTAAGCTTTCGTTAGGCGTCCTCATCACATACGCACCACTGATTTAGCGTTTATTAACTTTTGTTTGACTTGTAACTCTCTATTATGTCTGGTTCTCAGTAGAAAGAGGGCCAGTGTGAAACCTGTCACAAAAACAGTTGTCCTATGTTACATAGTGATAGAAGTTAAAATACTTCAGGAATTATATGAGCAAAAACAGCCAGAGAGCAAATAGTGAGAGTGAGAATGACCATCAAAGAATCACAACTGGACTGTAGCTGTAACCTTTGTTATCACCCAGCTAATCGGTATCCATATTAATGTCCTAATTTTATCAGCATTTTCTTTGTATAGTTTATTCTGGATGTGATGCTGTTCTCCCCACCTTATCATGGTGGAGGGCTTTGCATGAACTAATGATCCCAGGAGATCAAGGGCAATTTGAACCTGGTAAGGTCTCAGGAGGCAGGCTTGTCCAGGATGAAGGGGCAGACCAAGAGGAGTTCAGTGAAAAATTGACAAGGATCCGTGGGCTTCTCTGTTTAAACTGCTTCCCCCATGGCCTAGCCCAGAAGTCAGCAACCTCTACTACTCTGTAAAGAGCCAGTTTGAGAGATTTTTGGACCAGCAAAATATGCATGGAGCCACATAGATACTTGAGCCTGAAAACTAAGGTCAACTGGCAACATTACCAGTACAAACTGGCCTGACAGCATCCATATTAAGAGATGTTTCCTCATAAAATTGTAACTTTTCTCCAAAAATTTGTGAGGTTTTTGGCATAAAATTTCTGATTTTCTAATAAATTTTGTCATGGACAGAGGGCTGGAGATTTCTACCAGATTCGGTTTCATGGCTTTTTTCCTGTTTGTCACTCATCCGTTGTATTTTATGCCTTTGGGTTCATGTATTTATGTTCTGCTTGTCATTTTTCTGTTTGTGTTATATTTTTATTTTTCTGTTCTTATTTATAATTATATTGTGGTATTGTGGTGACCCACCACACTCTGCAAGGTCAATCCTCACACTCAGCAGGTCCATAGGAAGTAGAGGACCATTCACATATGGACAGAGAGCCCCTGGGGGACAACCAGAACAATGGACTATTGTTTATACATCCCTGGATTAAGGAGAGGACGTCCTGGCGCCAGTTGGTCATGCTAATCATGTGTATTGACTGATATGCTAATGTGCCATGCATTCTCTCTTTCTGTATCACTGCATAAAAGAGCTTCTGTGACATGTCTCAGGGGCACAACACAGTAGAGCACAGTAGCACACAGAGCTACAACATGTGTCTCATTATGTTGGAGGAAAATAAAACTCTGCAACCTTCCAGCTCGTCCCATCTCACCTGATCTTATTCCTCCACAGTGTGATATTTTATTCCTTTATATGTCTAGTTTTGTTATTTTTCTTTTGACAGCTGTCGGGGGGCGTGAAGCTTCATGTGGGCGTGCCCTGTCAGCTGTCAGATTCTGGTTTGCCTCCCGCTCACTGGCCAGCTGGTCCTGATTGAATATTATCGTCTTCTCCTGCCCGTTCAGGTTCCCACACCTGTCAGTTATTTTGTGATGGGTTTTGAGCCCTATTTAAGGGCTCTATTTTTCATTTCTGGTTGTCGCCGCTTTGGTTGTCCTTCCTCATTTCTGCCAGAGTGCTACTTCACTCTGGCACACGATCTGGAAGTGTATTCCTCCCTTATTGGTATTTTGAGTTATGGCACATTGTTTAACTTTATGTTTGTTGCTTTAAATAAATTTCGCTAGCTCACAGTTCAGCACCTGGGTCTCATTTTTTCTGCCCAGAGAGGGCAGTTCATGACAGAAAGCGGTGACCATTTGAGACCCAGCTTCTGTGAATTAGTTGATTTTTGTTTCTTTCACTCCCCGGCGGTGAGGCTCATTGGTTTTCCTTTTCCCTTCGTTTGTTTTTTTTCTCCCATCACTGAGATTACCATGCCTATCAACATGGAGAGACTAGGTGAGATGGAGTGATGGGTGGGCTGTGAACCTCCTGGAAGACATCCTGCTACAGGCTTGTGCCTCTCGTACCCCCGAAGCAACCCAAGAGTGTCGGGAGGGCGCAGGGCAGGTGCTTGGTGCATGCCCCAGACTGTGGAATTACCCCGAGCTCACAGAGCTACTTCTTCCCATATTTTTCCCTCCATCTGTGAGCAATGAGCCAGGGGAATCTGCTCCAATGCCGATGCCGGCACTAACGAAGAACAAACCCTCACACAAAAGGAAGCCTCCAGCCTCTCGTCGTTCTCTGGCGACAGCCCCGCCTCCTCGTCCCGAACCTTGGCCCGCTCCATCGACCGAGGAGCTGGAGGAACGCTGGTGGGTTTTACTGGCGGAGACAGACCTCCTGCTGGAGGCTAAGCAGTGGCACAGGAGCTAAAGGAATACTCACCGAGGGAACCAGAGTTGGAGCCGATGGTGGAGTGCCCCCCCCCCCCCCGACTCCGGAGCCTCTCCCTCTCCACAATGAGTGTACGCCTCCGTTCCCCTCTCGTCACCTGCAACCCAAGAAATCCTACCAGAGGAGCGCATCCATCTCTTCTTTAGCAGCCCCTCCTTTACCGAGGCAGAAATCCCCCGCTGCGACCCCCTCAGTATTTTCTTCTCTAGCTACGTCCTCAGCCAGTCCAGCCATCGGTGTTTGTTCTCCCTCTTCCTCGGTGAATTGTCAAGCTGCTGATGGATTGGTCGTCTCCTTCCTAGCTCCGCCCACCACCATGCCTGTCAGAGACAGCTCCTCTATGATCCTCTGAGGGCCCCACAACAGCTGCAGTCATGGAGAGGGTTGATTATACAACAACTGCAGCAGAAAACATCATACTCCGGGAACACAGGCAAGTCTTTTTTCATTATTCATCACTTAAACATGAAGTACCTTGCCTGATTCCCAGTGGTGAGGCTCAGACTGTGCGATCCTCTGGGTCCTCATCATCTGCTGCAGCTAAACCCTTCTTTCTTGCTCTCTTTATGTCTCCTTCCATTTTTCACAAGAACCCGCCGGTCCCAGGGTTGGGCTGCCGGGTGATAGAGGAGCCTGCGGGTCCGGAGGACCAAGTCCCATCCTCGCAGCCATGAACCGGACAAGGGGAGGGCGCTGCCTCCGAACTGAAGCTTGCACCGATGAGAGAGCATCTCCCGGTTTCAGTAAGTAAGGATCGGCGCCAGCAGAGGATTCACCTCCGGACTTCTCACAGGATAAACCACCTGTGTGGGTTACCTCACCGGAGGAAACCAGGATCACACTGACCACCATGCCCACTACAGGGGCTGCAGCAGCGGAGTGGGAACTGGACCCCCAAAAGACCACACCTGATTCATCGTCGCCTGGATTGTCAGAGTCCTGGACAGCGGTGGAATTTGAGTACAAGCAAGTACACTCCTTTGTCTCTGTTCCCCTTGTAGAGAAATATTGCCTGGCTCTAGGTGGGGAGAGTCAAGTGCAGCCATCAGCTGCACCTGAGCTCACCTCGCCAGACTCCATCACCTTACCGGTGACCCTGACCCTGTGAATGTGCATCTTTTGTCTGAGCTTTCTCCCAGGGTCACCGAGAATGATCCACCTGTGCCAGATGCCCCCATGAATCCAGGCTTGCCATCCGAGATCACCCTGGGTCCAGCTTCTCCCACTGAGGTCGTTGCGGGCGCTCCATCCCAGCCCGGGACCTCCGTGGGTGCCGCTTCCCCTCTGGCTAAGGTCTTTGAGGGTGCAGCCATGGCCCAGTCCGGGTCCACCGTGGGTGCAGCCGTGGCCCTGTCAGGGTCCACCGAGGGCGCAGCTCCGCTTCTGCCTGAAGCCACCAAGAGTGCAGCTCCACTCCTGCCTGGAGTCACCAAGGGTGCAGCTCCGCTCCTGCCTGGAGCCACTGAGCGTGCAGCTCTGCTCCTTCCCGGAGCCACCAAGAGTGCATCTCTGCTCCTTCCTGGAGCCACCGAGGGTGCAGCTCCACTTCTGCCTGGAGCCACAAAGGGTGCAGCTCTGCTCCTGCCTGGAACCACCGAGAGTGCAGCTCCACTCCTGCCTGGAGCCACCAAGAGTGCAGCTCTGCTCCTTCCCGGAGCCACCGAGGGTGCAGCTCTGCTCCTACCTGGAGCCACCGAGGGTGCAGCTCTGCTCCCGCCTGGAGCCACTGAGGGTGCAGCTCCACTCCTGCCTGGAGCCACCGAGGGTGCAGCTCTGCGCCCGCTTGGAGCCACCGAGGGTGCAGCTCCGCTCCTTCCCGGAGCCACCGAGGGTGCAGCTCCGCTCTAGCCTGGAGACACCGTGGGTGCTGCAATGCTCCAGTCCAGAGCTCACAGTTCAGCACCTGGGTCTCGTTTTTCTGCCCAGAGAGGGCATGTCCTACTGGGAGGAGACCCTGAGGCAGACCCAGGACACGCTGGAGAGACTATGTCTCTCAGCTGGTCTGGGAACGCCTTGGTATCCTCTCTGAAGAGCTGGAGCAGGTGGCTGGGGAGAGGGAAGTCTGGGCTTCTCTGCTTGAACTGTTGCCTCTGCGACCCGGACCTCCGGAAAAGTGGAAGAAGATGGGTGGATGGATGGATGGTTTCTGGTTCCTTCAGTGTAAATGGGGCTTTTGAGGTAATTGATTATCTACAGGTACAGATGTTTTTCTTGTTGAAACCATGTTAATTTCATATCTGATGGTCATCAGATATGATGACCATCAGATATGAAACATATGAATATGAATATCATATGAAACATTTGTCATGGGAATCTAATGACTTTAACAGTAAAAAACAAAAAGCAATTTAAGACTTATTTCTGTGAGGCCTAGTTTTCCATTCTCTGCAATTGTTTTGCAGTATAAGGAGGAAGAATCATGAAGATGTTCTTGTGTTCTTCATGCTTTCATTTGTTTGTTATTTTGATTCAAATACTCAGCGACCAAACTATCAACAGTTTGTGTGTCTTCTAAATTCACATACTGCCGAAGCACACACCCATATAGACACACAAAAATTAAGTGTGCTGCTCTTGGCTCTAATGCATCTGTCATGTCAGAGGTAAGCCCCTTTGATCTCTCTCTGTCTGTCTTTCTGACAGCTGGCTTGCTGCTCACTGGTCCTAAATGAATTGATATTTCTTCTGGCCACTTGAATTTGTCACTTGACTTCTCTGTGTAATATTCACTCCTTTAGTGTCTGCCCGTGTGCTTAGAAACCTGGGCGACACAGTTCTGTGTTTTGGATGAAAACCCATGGCTAATAGAGTCACTGACTGCCAGTGCGCCACGTCAGACAAAATGCCTGGAGAAGGCCCCCATGATGAACCTGTCAAAGGTGATCTCATTTTTCCTTCAAACATAACAATGGAGCGTAATCACCTGCAGACGCATTGCTAACACAGTGGAAGAGAATTCAAAATTTACTGGCAGTGTCTGCTGTGTGCAGGACATGTCATCTCACGCCTGAAATAAGCCAGGCTGGGTTTTAGCTAAAACTAAAACTTGCAGCTGCTGCTGAAACTTCTTGTTTGTGTTGTTGAACATGACAGACGCAAAGCATTTCCTGCCTTGTCCTTTTTTAAAAAACTTTTGCTTACTTGCTTCTTTATACTAACACATCTCTTCTTGTGCATCTGAAGCCCTGACACAGTACAATTATCTAAAGGCATTTTCACACCTGAAAGTCCCCACCAAGGTCCGGACCAAGGTTCTTATCTTTTCTACATTGTATGCATTTGATCTGGTTAGGTTTGGTTCACACTGCTCCTTTCCCAGTTGAATTGAACAACTTTACGTGACGGCAGGTACATCTTGTTGTCATGACGACATTTGTGTTGTTAGCACAGATCAGTGGTTAGCAGAGATGCTACTCACCTTGGAGAGTGAGTAGCATCTCTGGGGACATCAGTGACCACACTTTAAGCTGAAACGGGGGAAGACTCCGTCATGTTAGTCAGTGAACTAGTTTAGTGAGGCTAGAATATTGTCCAGGTCTTCATTAAAAAGGATGCTGTCCTTCTCATCGGCCATGATGGTTTTCAGGGAGCATTGCTCATCCATTTTTTCACAAAAACTGTTGCATCCTCTCTGAAAATATCTCGTAAGTTTCTGCAGTTTGAGGATTTTTTTCCCCAAGTGACCATTTATGCCACTAACTTCCATATTTCCTCTCTTTGGGTGCTGCCACAGCTCATTTTTCCTCTTATCGACTGCTTTAACTTTTCATATTTGACCCCAAATTCCGAACCTTTCTTAAAACTACTTTCACACTCTAAACAAATTGGACTGAAGGTCAGTTTGATACGGATGGAGACCACCTTGTTTTGCTGAACTTAATTTTGGCTCTTTCATCTGGATCGTGATTCGGGGGCAGTTTCACACCTAAAATTTTGGTCTGCATCAATCCGAAAAGTCCAAACATCCGGACCAACATGGATTAGGTGTGAAAGCTGCCTAAACATATCATAGACGAAGAGCACAGTGGTTTACATTCTAAGCTTTACTTTCAGAAGATTCAGATCTCCTTTAGCGAGTGGTATTAAACAAGGATGCAGATATGCATTAGGTTGAAATAAACCAAACATAAAATGGTAAATGCACCATATTTAAATCAGATTTTATTTTATTTTCAATCACGTTTTTAGCCAGGACTTGTGTATAATGTGTCTAAATTGTTTTTCTGTGATGATATTTTTTGAGTAAACCTCATTTCAAATAGCTAGATGTATTAGCTATAATAGCTAATACCTTATTTCCAAAGCTATAATAGTAGCCGTGGAATTGCTTTGAGAGCTAATAAAATTAGCTAGATTAGTTATGGTTGTATGTCCCTTAATTGTAATGATTTAAGATGATGCTCCAGCCTGATGCCTATTCAAGCAATATATTAATGAAAAATGTAAACACTCGAGAAGACTAGACTAAGTCGAAAATACTCTTCACCTAACACTTTTAATCTGAATCTGTCTGTTGTGTAATACCATCCTTAAAAAGTAAACATCTAAACCTTTATTTATGGAAAAAAGTTATTCTTTTCCCCCTCTGCCTTTGCTTAAGTGTTTCTTTCTGTCTTTGTATCTGAGTCCAGTCACTCCATATCTCTATCAAAAGCGCTCTTGAGGAATATGGCACAATAATATTTGGCATAAAATCAATGGCTTGTTTAATTTAAACAGGGAGGAAGTGGAAAGGCTGGGTAATTGCAGGGAAAGACCCACAAATCAGCAGTCCTTGTTATCCCATTTGACGGACCATTAAACATCTGCAGGAATAAACATTATTTTTAGCTTAACTACCAGCTTCTGTCGGCTATGAAGTAGATGGGTGAGCGGTAAAAACAGAGATGATCTTTAGGAGACAGAAATGTGGACGTTTGATTACTCAGTTTTGATAACGTGGTTATTATTTATTCATTTTAATCACAACTGATGCAAAACATGGTGAAATTTTACAATATGGCCACATATTTCAATAAGAATATTTTTCACTTCATAAGGCAAGGGCCTGCTTATCAAATATATTGTAGACAACCTGAGCATTAGTCTAGAGGCCAGCTGAATTAACACAAAACCCCACAACATTCCTCAGTTAATGTGTCTTTAGGTATCAACACCACATATTAACCATCAAAGATATTCTCATCAAAATGATACCAATGAGTAAGATTTACTAGTTTGACTGCTTTCCCCCCCTTGCTGCTAAACAGTGGTTGTCCAGAAATCATCTCTGCATTGAATACAGTTGTTTTTTGTGTGCTTATGTGTGCATGTGTGGGAAAGGGCCATAGTTGATTAGAATTAGTATAACAACATTGTTTGCAGACAACACTGTGATCTGCAGTGAGAGTAGGGAGCAGGTGGAAGAGAACCTGGAGAAGTGGGGGTATGCTCTGGAGAGAAGAGGAATGAAAGTCAATAGAAGCAAGACAGAATACATGTGAATGAGAGGGAGGCAGGTGTAACTGTGAAGATGCAATGAGTAGAGGGAGTGAAAGTAGATGAGTTTAAATACCTGGGGTCAACCATCCAAAGCAATGGAAAATGCATAAAAGATGTGAAGAGAGTGCAAGCAGGGTGGAGTGGGTGGGGACGAGTGTCAGGGGTAATTTGTGACAGAAGGATAGCAGCTAGAGTGAAAGGGAAGATTTACAAGATGGTAGTGAGACTTGCTATGATGTATAGTTTGGAGACGATGGCACTGACAAAAAGACAGGAAGTGGGGCTGGAGATGGCAGAGTCAAAGATGTGAAGATTATCATTAGAAGTGACTAGGAGGGAAAGGATTAGAAATGAGTATATCAGAGGGACAGCTCAGGTTGAGCGGTTTGGAGACAAAGTAAGAGAGGCAAGGCTGAGATGGTTTGGGCATGTGCAGAGGAGGGATAGTGGAGAAACTGGACAAAGGATGTTAAAGATGGAGCTGCCAGGCAGGAGGAAATGAGGAAGACCACAGAGAAGATTCATGGATATAGTGAAGGAGGACATGGAGAGGGTTGGTGTGAGAGAAGATGGATGGAGGCAGACTGACATAATTTACCAAAAACAGACCCAAAAGCAGGCAACAGAGAGAACAAGTAGTGGTTAACAATAATCTTTGTTGAAGGGTGAAGAACTGCGGAGAGGAGTCTGGCAACCCTGCGGTAGAAGAGAGGGGACAAGGGGTAAGTATGGTAATATTTCATTGATGATTAATGATAAGGATTTACTTGTTTGCTTACAGGTGCTGTGGTGAAGTTGAACAGTGAGAAGGATGGCTGGAGACTTCGGCACGCAGTAGAGAGTCCCAAAACAGGTATGGCCTCTGGGAGTAGAGTGAGGTGCCTTGGGGAAATGGGGAGAACAGGTTAGGGAAATGGTGGTAAGTGCACTTACAGGGTTGTGGGTCCGGGTTGAAGGCTCCACAGAGCAAGGATCCAGTCCACCAGAAGGCAGGGGGATCCACAATCTGCCTCGGAATCCTGGAGAGAAAAGGGGACAGAATATCAAAAAGGAACATGATCTTTTCCTTTCACATGTGCTGGAGGAGAGGATTGGCTGCACATGCATAGGGAGGTGGCATGCAAGTAGTCTCACGATCTCCTGATGAGAGGAGGATGCTTGAGCTATTTAAAGGGTGTGGTGATTGCCAACAAGTGGTGAGTACAGCTGTGGGGAATGAGATGATTAGTGAGAGCAGAGTGTAGCCAGACCACTACATTCACATACACAATATTCTTATAGGAGTCTTGGATGAGGCGGACATCCTCCACAAAGGACCCGGGAATCCAGGACCGTTCCTCCAGCCCCTAGCCCTTCTAGTCAACTGGACCCCACGACCCCCAAAGACAAGCGTCCATGATCCTGTTGACGGTGTATACTAGATCGCCGTCAACCATTCCCGGAGGAGGAGGCAGCTTGGATGGAGGGCACAGTGGGCTGGTGGAGACAGGTTTTAAATGAGAAACATGGAAAGATGAGTGGATGTGGAGAGATGCAGGGAGCTTAAGTCGAACAGAAGAGGGGTTGATTATTTGAGAGATGGGGAATGGACCAATGTACTGGGGAGACAATTTTTTTGAATCAGTTTTGAGTGAGATGTTTTTGGTGGAGAGCCATACCTTCTGTCCGACCATGTAAGTGGGTGTCGCACTTCTCCGCCGATTGGCCCATCTGGTGTTCTGGTCTGCCGTCCATAGGAATAGCCCTCCAAACTGGGCGACACCTCAGAATGTGGTGAAGGATAGAGGGCACCGCAATGTCAGCCTCAGTGATGGGGAGGAGTGGAGGGTTGTAGCCCAATGAAACTTAAAAGGGTGAGTATCCCATGGCGGCAGAGGTGGTGGAGTTATGGGCGTACTCTACCCAGGGGAGGTAGGTGCTCCATGAGGAGGGATTGGTGGAGATGACACAACGTATGACTGCCTCCAACTCCTGGTTGGCTCATTTGCACTGGCCATTTGACTTGGGATGGTAGCCAGAAGTAAGACTGACAGTAGACCCCATGGCCTTGCAAAAGGCACGCCAGACCTGTGAGCAAAATTAGGGACCTCGATCAGAGACAGTGTCAGATGGTATGTCATGCAACCTTAACACATGCATTGTTAACAGGTCTGCTGTCTCCTTAGCCCATGACAGTTTCTGGAGGGGAATGAAGTGGGCAGCTTTGGAAAACCTGTCAACAATTGTCAAAATGGCAGTATGACCACTGGACTGAGGCAGACCAGTGATGAAGTCCATCGCTATATGCGACCACGAATAGGTAGGGGTTGGAGTAACCCAGCTGGAGGGGTGGTGAGGGATTTCCCCATGGAGCACTGGCACACACCTTGATGTATTCTCGGACATGCCTTTCCATGGCTGGCCACCAGAAGGTGTGTTTTAGATGGGAGAGGGTTCTGGCTACCCCGGATGGCAGGTGAACCAGGTGGTGTGCAGCCAGTGGATAACCTCTCCTCTGAGCGCTGAAGGTACGAACAACCGACCATCAGGGCCCGCCCCCTCCTGGGTCGGGTTCAGTTTTTTGGGCCTGCTGTACCTTCTGCTCGATTCCCAAAAAGAGTGCACCAACCACGCACTCCACCGGGATGATGGTCTCCAAGTGGGCATCGCGGGCTCCGCGGAGAATTGCCTGGAGAGAGCATCAGGCTTGGTGTTACGAGAGCTGGGTCAGTAGGTGATGGTGAACTCGTAACGCCCAAAGAAGGAGCCTATCTGGCTTGCCGGAAGTTGAGTCACTTGTCTGGCTGGCGATACTCCAAATTCTTGTGATCGGTCCACACAAGAAAGGGTAAGGTGGAGCCTTCCAGCCAGTTGAGCCACTCCTTCGACGTCAGCTTCACCACAAGTAGCTCCCCATCACCAATGTCGTAGTTCCTCTCAGCAGAGCTCAGGCACAGAAAAAAATAGCCGTAGGGGTAGAGCTTGCCGTCGGTAGGGGACCTCTGGGACAGGACCACCCCTACCCTGAGTCAGAAGCGTCGACCTCTATAATAAACTGATGGTCAGGATTGACCTGTGCCAGGATAGGCACATTGGTGAACCTCATCTTCAGTTGGGAAAAGGCCTCCTTCACCTCCTTGGACCAACAGAAGGGGGCCTTTGACAACCTGAGGCTGGTGAAAGGAAGGGCTACAGTGCTGTAATTGTGGATGAAGCAGCGGTAAAAATTGGCAAATCTGAGGAACTGCTGAAGATGTTTGTGGGATGGCAGAGTGGGCCAGTTGAGGACAGCCTTAATCTTCTGGGGGGTCTGACTGGAGCTGTCCTTTAGCAATGATGAATCCCATAAACGTGGTGGTGGGGGCGTGGAACTCGCACTTCTCCGCCTTGACAAATAACTGATTCTCTAGCAGGCGTTGGAGGATGGTGTGGATGTGGATTTGCTGTTAGCTAAAGAAAGGGAGAAAATCAGAATATCATCAAGGTATACAAAGACGAATGTATTTAGGAAGTCTCTGAGCACATCGTTAATTAGCCGTTGAAAAACTGCAGGGGCATTGGTTAGTTTGAAGAGCATTACCATGTACTTGAAATGACTGATAGAAGTACAGAATCCAGTCTTCCACTCATTGCCTTCATGGATTCTGACCAGATGGTAGGCATTCCTTAGATCCAGCTTGGTAAAAATTGTGGCACCCTGCAGGAGATCAAATGCCAATTTCATGAGTGGGAGGGCGTACCTGTCTTTTATGGTAATGTTGTTGAGCTGCTGATAGTCGATACAGGGGTGGAGAGAATCATCCTTTTTCTTGACAAAGAAGAACCCGGCCCTGATGACAGAGGAGGAGGGTCAAATGAGGCCGGAGTGGAGGGACTCCTTGATGTATTTCTCCATGGCCTCTCTCACTGGGCCAGAGAAACTATAGAGAGCCTAAATCTCACCCCCTCTACTTCCACATATGGGACTTTAAATCGAAAAAATTCTCAATTGAAATGAATGGCAAGAGTGAAAGTATCTTTTGATCCCGATCAAATTTTGCCACGAGTTACACATATGATGTTTGTCAATTTAAAAGATAATTTTCCGCGTAATTAAAGTTGTCGGCTGTCGTATAATAAAAGAGTAATATGTGGTGACCCAGCACACGGCGGACAGACACTATCTCACACTCATCAGGGCTGGAGGAAACGGAGGACAATTTACATACGGACAGAGAGCCCCAGGGGGCAATCAGACCGGACTGTTATGTATGCGTCCTCGGAGAGGATGTCCGGGCCGGGCGCTGGCTGATGTCATGCTAATGATGTGTATTGACTGATGTGTATTAGATGACAATCACTATGCTAATGTGCCATGCATTCTCTCTGTCTGTATAACGAGTATAAAGAGCTTGTTATGCATTCCTCAGCAACGCAAAAACTCTTCTACCAGACGCTTGGCCCCAGCGGGCAACGCTGGGGTCCACCGGCTGTATTTATGTTAGAGGGTCAATAAAGAACCTGTGTCAACCTACGCTCATGCCTCGCCTCCACATCCTTTCCTTACACCCTCTGCATTGGTGACCTCACGTGAAATGGACTATCTCTCCCTTTCACTGTGCCGTGGATTCCTTTTTCTCCACATTGGTGACCTGGCGGAGATGAACTGTCTCTCCCTTACGCCGTACACCGCATGGTGACCTGACGTGGGATGACCGTCTGCTCCCTTTCACCGCGCTGTGGATTCCAGAGACCAGAGATCACCTACATCCTTCTCATCCACACTGGAGCGCGTGCGCCTTATCCTCTCTCCACGATGGTGAGCTCCAGGGCCGGAAAGAGAGCGCGGCGCTGGGACCGAGACGCATGAGGATCAGTGACACGAACAACGCACAGAAACAGCCTGAACAGGGAAGATCATCGGCACCGTCTGCGTTGATTTCCATCAAGCTCCCCGACTCTGACTCACCTCCCGACAGCGGACTTTCTGCGCCCAGAAGCCCCACGCGCACACTGCAGGATTACGAGGACAGCGCAACTTCCAGCTATGTGGTCACTGTGCCAGGCGTGCACCACACACCAGGGACAAACCAGCTCCACAGACTTATACATCGCCCTCCGCCGCTGCACAAGCCTGAGAAACACAGCCGATCGCCATCCTCGGAACCTTTCGGGTTGCTCACGCACCTGAAGCAGACATGCAGCCCCCATATGGGACTTTGTATGGGTTTCTCAGCCACGGCGCACAACGGGAATTTACCCGATTGCTTTCCCTGATGACTTTAGGGCTGCTTCCGCACCTAAAGCCAAACTGCCACATCCCTCACACATCTTCAGTTTTTTTTCACAGCCGCTACGCATCCTCGGGGAATTTGGCCATCCGCCTTCCCCACATCCTCGCAGGACTGAGCCACAAGAGGAGTCAGAGATTTAATTTTTTTCACAGCCGCTGTGAATCACCGCCAGGTTTACCGGGAAAGTCCCTCACCATGGTGGATCCACACGCAATTTTTGCGCGGCCCAGACACTTTTGACACCCCGGAGCGGCGCTCACTTATTCTCACCCCCCTCCCCCTCCTCCTCCACATCGCTCTTCCCGCACCTCACTCCCTAAAGCTGACCGATCGCCGGTTTGTTCCATTACGCACGGCGCGCACCAGCCTCGTGCGCCCACGATCCACGGCCGTTCAACGTGCTGAAACTCGGAGCGGAGCACACTGTCTTTTCCACCCCCCCCCCCCCCCCCCACGGACTGACATGCCCTCCAACACTCCTCTACAGCAGGACAGTTCTACCGGAGCTGAAGCCCAAACGACCGGGGGGGGGAGGGTCACGCCCCTTCTGAGTGTTCTGGGGGGAGCCATGTGGTAACCCAGCACACTGCGGACAGACACTATATCTCACACTCATCAGGGCTGGAGGAAAAGGAGGATAGTTTACATACAGACAGAGAGCCCCAGGGGGCAATCAGACGGGACTGTTATGTATGCGTCCTTGGAGAGGATGTCCGGGCCAGGCGCTAGCTGATGTCATGCTAATGATGTGTATTGACTGATGTGTATTAGATGACAATCACTATGCTAATGTGCCATGCATTCTCTCTGTCTGTATAACGTGTATAAAAGAGCTTGTTATACATGCCTTAGCAACGCAAAAACTCTCCTACCAGACACACGGCCCCAGCGGGCAACGCTGGGGTCCACTGGCTGTATTTATGCTAAAGGGTCAATAAAGAACCTGTGTCGACCTATGCTCGTGCCTCGCCTCCACATCCTTTCCTTACACCGTCTACAAATATTTAGTTTTTGTTTCAACGATTAGTAGACAACAACTCCCATCATCCCACATCACTAAACACAAGCATGGCGGGAGATTACCAAAACCTCATCTCCTGTTTCCGGACTGATGAAAAAAGGATCCAAAGAGGAGAAAAACAACACAGAGGTATTGTTTTGTATTGTGAAAGCTGCAGCTGATCCAGAAGAATGTTAGTTACTTCACCCTGGGCGTACTTTGAAAAAATTACGTAAGTTCCGTCCATCTGTGTTTGTAGTTTTTTAATTTACATATTTTCACAGCCTTATACCTTAACAGTTAGACAACAACGTACACCATTATTTACATGGAAAATTATCTTTTAAATTGACAAACATCATTTGTGTAACTCTAGGGTGAGGAGCTCAGTCATCTGAGAGAGGCTCAGAGTAGAACCGCTGCTCCTCCTCATTGAAAGGAGTCAGCTGAGGTGGTTTGGGCATCTGATCAGGATGCCTCCTGGACGCCTCCCACTTGAGGTGTTTCGGGCACGTCCCATTGGGAGGAGACCCCGGGGCAGACCCAGGACTTGGTGGAGAGACTATGTCTCCCAGCTGGTCTGGGAACGCCTTGGTATCCTCTTTGAAGAGCTGGAGCAGGTGGCTGGGGAGAGGGAAGTCTGGGCTTCTCTGCTTGAACTGCTGCCTCCACGACCCGGACCTCCGGAAAAGCGGTAGAAGATGGAGACGGCATTTGTGTAACTCATGGCAAAATTCGATAGGGATCAAAAGATAATTTTGCTCTTGCCATTCATTTCAGTGGAGAATTTTTCTGATTTAAGGTCCCATATGCAGAAGTAGAGGGTGCCTGACTTAGGCTCTCTATAGAGCCTGCTGGTAGGAAGGCACGCCCCCTGCTGGAGTTCAATGGTGCAGTCGTATGACCTGTGAGGGGGAAGGGAGAGAGCCCTGGCCTTGCTGAAGATGGGAGCTAGGTCATGATATTCAGAAACTACCTTAGGTCTGGTGGGTCAACAGCAGGGGACGATGGAGTGACTGAGGGAGAGCAGGCAGCAGACTGCAGACAGGCAGAGTAGCAGAGGGTGCCCGAGGATGTAATGGCACTTCTCTGCCAATTGATGGTGGGGTTGTGCAGGAAAAGCCAGGGATACCCTAAAGCTATTGGTGGAGTGGATGAGGGGAGAATGAGGAATGAAATACTCTCTCTATGGTTGCCAGAGACCAGTGAGGATAGTGGGTTGGTTATATGAGTAACAGTGAGTAGTGGCCTACCGGATAATGCAACCACTTTAATGGGTGCCGGGAGCGGAGAGCAGGGAATTTTGAGCCAGGCTGCCAGACCCTCAGACATGAAATTTTGCTCAGCCCCCGAATCTATTGAAGCGTTAGCAGAGTGTTCGAGTGAGGGTAGTTGGAGGAGAACTGGAAGGGTGAATTTTGTTTGAAGGTGTTTGGATGGAAGGCCCACTAGTCCCCCTATTGTGATGGACGGGCCTGCCCCTTTTGGCTTAATGGGGCATGATTCACACTGAATGTCAGTCCCCCACACAATATAGACAGAGGCACCCCTCGGAACGGGGTCACCACTCTGCGGATGAGTGCCAAGATTGACCCAGCGTCATAGGCTTGGGAGCATCGGAGGTGGCCGGGGCAGGAGGAGTTGGAGCACGCGTGGCTGCGGAGGAGGTGAAAGAGGCATCGTGTTGGCATTCTTGGGCGCGCTGCTTGAGGCGATTGTCGAGGCAAATTACCAGCGTGATTAACCCATCGAGGGAGTCAGTTTCATTCCGGCAGGCTAGCTTGTCTTGAAGTTGGGAACTAAGGCTACTGAAGAAAACGGATCTTAACGCGGTGTCGTCCCAACCCACCTCAGCCGCAAGCACCTGGAAGTCGACCAAGTGCTCCAAGGCTAACCAACTAACCTGGCAGAGATCTAAAGGCTTGGCTGATGTGGTTTCCTCATGGTCAGAATGGTCGAAAATTCTGAGAAGCTTGGCAGTGAATCAGTTGAAAGTCTATGCAGGGTAGTCTGGGCTTGACAAAACCGTGCATGCCCAGGTGAGCACCCAACTGCCCAGCAGATTGACCACATAGCTGATTTTGCTGTGCTTGGAGGGGAAATCCTCCAGTACGCACTGGAAAACCAGACTACATTGTAGGATAAATCCCCTACCCTCTCCCAGTCTCCCATTGTAGCGAGTGGGGGTGGAACCCAGATGACGAAAAGCCGGGACCGGAGCTGGAGGAGATGCAGAAGTGATTGTGCTAACAGTGAGTGAGAACTGTTCCAACTTACCAGTGACTCAAGAGAGCTGAGTGACTGTTGAGTGCATTTGCAGCATTAAGTGATCTACCCGCTGTTCAAGTGTGTCTAACTGAGCTACCACGGCTACCCCTGTTGCAGCTGCTGGATCTTCCACAGTTCTTTCTGACATGATTTACCAAAAACAGACCCAAAAGCAGGCAACAGAGAGAGCAAGTAGTGGTTAACAATAATCTTTATTGGGTGTAAGGTAAAGAGTTGCGGCAAGGAGTCTGGCAACCCTGCCATAGGAGAGAGAGGACAAGGGGTAAGTATGGTAATATTTCAGAGATGATTAATGATAAGGATTTACTTGTTTGCTTACAGGTGCTGGGATGAAGTTGAATAGTGAGAAGGATGGCTGGAGACTTTGGCACTGCAGCAGAGAGTCCCAGAACAGGTATGGCCTCTGGGAGTAGAGTGAGTTGCCTTGGGGAAATGGGGAGAACAGGTTAGGGAAATGGTGGTAAGTGCACTTACAGAGTTGTGGGTAGAGAGGGTCCATGTTGAAGGCTCCACAGACCAAGGATCCAGTCCACCAGAAGGCAGGGGGAGATCCACAATCCGTCTGGGAGTCCTGCAGAGAAGAGGGGAAAGAATATCAAAAAGGAACATGCTCTTTTCCTTTCAGATGTTCTGGAGGAGAGGACTGCCTGCACATGCGTAAGGAGGTGGCATGGAAGTAGTCTAACAATCTCCTGATGAGAGGAGGACGCTGGAGCTATTTGAAGGGTGTGGCGATTGCCAACAGGTGGTGAGTACAGCTGTGTGGAATGAGATGATTAGTGAGAGAGAGAGCAGAGTGCAGCCAGACCACTCCACACATGCTCCACTGTGGTGACCCCTAAAGGGAGCAGCTGAAAAAAGAAGAACATTGTCTTAAGTAAAGTGGTTGCATACAAGTTGACATTCCCTAAGTGTGCTCTGTCCCTGTTGTCAAAGTTGAGTAGAAACCACTTATGTATAAAACTGTTACTTTTCAGGAGATAAATAGTTTTATTTCAATACCCTGTATTAACAGTAGTCAGAGGACAATGTGCACATTCATTCATTCATTCTTATTCTTAACCACTTAATCCTTTTTGGGTCAGCCTATCCCAGCATCACTGGGTGGAGGTGGGGTGCACCCTGGAAAAGTTCCTAGTCCACTGTAGGGCTATCACAGACAGTCAGACAACCATTCAGTCTCACATTCATACCTAAAGACAATTTAGACTTTCTAGTTGTCCATTAACCTAACACACATGTCTTCAGACTGTCTGAGGAAACCAGAGTGGCCAGCAAAAACCCACACACACATATAAACTCCACACAGAAAGGTCACCGCTGGCCAGCTCTGGGATTTGAACCCAGGACCTTCTTGCTGTGAGGCCACAGTGCTGCCCATGTGCACATTCACATTCATTCCTTGGTCACATAATTATGAAAGAAAACATATCTGACTATTAAATCAAGATGGCCACGGCTGTCCAGCAGGCTTCTGAATCAATACGGTCTGGACATGAATTAGTACCATCATTATCATCATTATTGTTATCATCATCATCATCATCATCATCATAAAAATGGATTAGATTAATATGGTGCCTTACATGTCAAGTGACATCTCAAAGTGCTTAAAGTGAGTCCATTCATTCCAGACAGACATTGATAGTGGTAAGCTACTTCTGTAGCCACAGCTGTCCTGAGGCAGACTAGCAGAAACATGGCTGCCAATCCACACCAACGGCCTCTCCGACCACTACTGAACATTTATTCACATTCATACCCAGCGTCAGGGACACTGGAGGCAAGGTGGGTAAAGTGTTTTGCCCAGGGACACAATGGCAAGATGGCTGGGGAGAGTGGGATTTGAACCACCAACCCTCTGGTTATTAGATGACCCGCTCTACCTCCTGAGTCACTGCCACCCACATTTCCCTCCTCTGTTCCATTTTTTCTGAGCACCGAGCTAGACGGCAGGAAGTTCCATTTTTATATGGTCTTTGGCATGACCCAGCCAGGACTTGAACCCCGACCTCTCGGTTGTGGGGCGGATGCTCTAGTAGTGGTAGTGGTGGTCATATCATGATGATATCATCATCATATGACCACACTGTTGGAAAACCAGTGTTATGAAGGAGCATCAAACCATGAAAATTTACAACAAAGGCATTCCTCAAAGTCAGTGGCATTACGTAAACCAAAGTGTTTACCCAGCCTATGAACTGGCTACGGCTGCACGATTGTGGCCAAAATGATGATCGTGATTATTTTGATCAATACTGAAATCACAATTATTAATCATGATTATTCATTAACTTTAGAAAAAACACAAATTACTTAAAATTATTTTTTTATTCATCCTAGTTACCAACTGCTAGATGAAGCCTGTGGCCAAAGCACTGGAGCCTTGTCCATTTATTTAGAGACGCTGCCTTGGTGACATAAGATCCATTGACTGTTGTTATGCAGACTAGTCCCTCCTCCTGCAGGCCCCAAGATGATTGTGCTTGCCTCAGTCCATGGGCTATAGCTTCTCCTGTGTGGTCTTGTGGGCAGAATGTTGTGTGCAAGCATCGACTCTTCATTTTAAAATCTCCATCAATGTAGTAAATTGTCAGGGACAGGTAGGGCTCCGTTATTCTGCTTGACCATAGGTCATTCGTAGTTGCAGAGTACTCGACAATTGTGAAATCCATCTGTATTTTTCATACAGTGCAGGTAATGCAACTGTGGAGAATCACGTGGGGATCACGTATTTCTTGTCCAGTGTTTTGACCATGATTCTGAAGCCTTCGTTGCTCAAACAGTATTTAGTGGACACATGTCTTTGGCCAAATAAAACGCTATTGCATCAGTTACTTTAGCATGTCTTTGGGAGGTGGATGGATACGGTGAAGCTCTGTGCAGGGTTGATAGTATGGCTGCCTGGGTCGGTGTCAGACACAGACTGTCATTTACTGAAGTGACGTTCGCTTTAGCCTTCATGCATTTATCGTACTTGTGTCTGTGGTGTTTTTTCAGGTGGTTGAATAAGTTAGTGGTGTTGCCCTGCAGTGCAGACACAGCTCTGTAGCACTCTTTGCATAGAATTTCCTTTTAGTCGGCATCACTTGCCCTGAATCCAAAACACGTCCAGACAACGGATGATGATCCTTTCGAGACACTAGCTCCTCGCCTCCACATGTTGCCGTACCGTCACCTTCTGCTCCTGACATCTGGTTGGTGTTTCACCATCACACCAGTCCGCTATTGAGGACAAGCTGCAACAGAGCGACATCAGCGGGGTCTGGAGAAACCTCAAAACCATCTCTGGGCTCCAGAATACCTCCCCCCAGGCCACGGGGGGCAGGGAGTGGGCGAACAACATGAATCTGTTTTTCAATAGATTTGACCAACCGCCCTCCCCCCTGTCTGCACAACAACCACTGCTGCCACTAAGAAATCAAGTCCTGCTGCCCACTCCCCACTCCACCGACACCCCCCCCACTCCCAACACACAGCCCCCCATCCTGACCCTGACCAAGACCCAGGTGAGGACGGAGCTGAGGAAGATCAAGGCGAGGAAGGCGTCGGGACCGGACGGCATCAGCGCAAAGCTCCTCAAGTCCTGTGCAGACCAGCTGTGTGGGATTGTGACGTATATCTTCAACATGAGCCTGAAACTGGGGAGGGTACCACAGCTGTGGAAAACATCTTGTGTGGTACCTGTACCAAAAACTTCCCACCCCAAAGACCTGAACAGCTTCAGACCGGTGGCCTTGACGTCCCACTTGATGAAGACCCTGGAGAGACTGCTCCTTGCTCATCTCCGCCCCCTGGTGGAACCAGCGATGGATCCACTCCAGTTCGCCTACCAGCATGGCATTGGGGTGGAGGATGCGGTGATCTTCCTCCTTCACCGTTCTCTGTCCCACCTGGAGAAGCCCGGGAATATGGTGAGGATCATGTTCTTTGACTTCTCCAGTGCTTTCAACACCATCCAACCGATGATCCTGAAGGACAAGCTGCTGCGCGCAGGGGTGGACCAGCACCTGTCATCATGGATCCTGGACTACCTCACGAACCGGCCTCAGTTTGTGAGAACCCGGGACTGTGTTTCCGACACGATCATCAGTAGCACGGGGGCCCCCCAGGGAACGGTGCTGGCTCCCTTCCTGTTCACTCTTTATACTGCGGACTTCTCACACAACACAACACATTGCCATCTACAGAAGTTCTCTGATGACTCTGCGATCGTTGGTCTCATCTCCAGCGGAGATGAAGCTGAGTACAGAGGGCTTATCCAGGACTTTGTGGACTGGTGCCATCGGAACTGCCTCCAGATCAACGCGAGGAAAACTAAGGAGCTGGTGGTGGACTGCCGCAGGCATGGGCAGCCCCTCACAGCACCAGTAAATATACAGGGAACAGACATCGAGATGGTGACATCCTACAAGTACCTGGGTATTCATCTGAACAATAAACTAGACTGGTCACACAATACTGACGCACTCTACAAGAAGGGACAGCGCAGGCTGTTCCTGCTGAGGAGACTCAGGTCTTTTGGTGTACAAGGGGCGCTGCTGAAGTCATTCTATGACACGGTGGTGGCATCAGCCATCACTTTTGGAGTGGTCTGCTGGGGCAGTGGCATTACTGCAGCCGATAGGAAGAGACTGAACAAACTGATTAAGAAAGCTAGCTCTGTCCTGGGGCAACGCCTTGATCCGATGGAGGAGATAGGAGAGAGAAGGACGGTGGCTAAACTGTCATCTCTGCTGGAGTCCGAGTCCCACCCTATGCAGGACATACTGGATGCACTGAGGAGCTCATTTAGCAGCAGACTACATCATCCCAGGTGCACAACCGAGAGGTTTCGTAGGTCCTTCCTACCAACGGCTGTCAGACTGTACAACCTAAGCAGGGCTGCTCGCAGAGATAGCAAAAAGACGTAACAAACTAATAGTTTTTTTTGAATGCAAAAGATGCAATAGACTTACACAATGGTCCCCTCCGGCATACAACTAGGAACATACCGGTCGCTATGGAGGGTGAGAATATGTATGGGCACATAATCATACCATGTAGGATAACTAAATAGACGGTTATGCTGTTTCATCCCACCTAGCAACAATGCTCTGCACTGTGTGTGTTTATATATTTACATATTTATTCCATCTAGCTACAATGCTCTGCACTGGGTGTGTTTATATTTATATATCTATTGTAGCGAACTCAATATGAGCACCCTACTTGGCTTGCCAAGTGGGTTGACCCTATTGGCGACACGTAACGTGCTGCTCGACATGGCGACGTCCCACCGGGAGATTCGAACTCACGCCTCCCGCTCCGGAGTCCCGCACTCTACCTGTGTCGCCAATAGGGTCAACCCACTTGGCAAGCCAAGTAGGGTGCTCATATTGAGTTCGCTACACTACTCCCCTCTGGTTCTCGACATCGTCCCGATGTCAGCGCCCCATTACTGCTTTGGACAGGAGATCCCACTTCTGACACCAATGTAACGTGCTGCTCGACATGGCGACGTCCCACCGGGAGATTCGAACTCACGCCTCCCGCTCCGGAGTCCCGCACTCTACCTGTGTCGCCAATAGGGTCAACCCACTTGGCAAGCCAAGTAGGGTGCTCATATTGAGTTCGCTACACTATATATTTATTCCATCTAGCTACAATGCTCCGCACTGTGTTTTTATATATCTACATATTATTCCATCTAGCTACATTGCTCCGCACTGTGTGTGTTTATATACTTGCATATTTATTCCACCTAGCTGCAATGCTCCGTACTGTGGGTGTTTATATATTTACATATTTATTCCATCTAGCTACAATGCTCTGCACTGTGTGTTCATATATTCATATATTTATTCCATCCAGCTACAATGCTCTGCACTGTGTGTCTGTGTGTGTGTGTATATATATTTTATAGTAATATGTACATATGTATATTAGCTGCTCTCGCTTGCTTGGTTTTTTTTCTTGCCTTCTGATTGTTGCTCTGAGTGTTGCTATCCCTGTGCTGTTGCAATCCTGGAATTTCCCCGTTGTGGGACTAATAAAGGCTTATCTTATCTTATCTCTTATCTTATTGAAAAGTTAAGACTGCCGCTACAGGGTGCGTTCACTTGTCAGTTCTGCAGCTTAATGTTGCCCCAATGTATGTTCGCCCCCTGGTGGCCGGCTGGCTGTTGGTTGAGAAAATGCTTGATTTGATATGCAGCAGAGCCCGCATTTTAAATGTTAATATCACCAACGATCATGTTAATTTGATCGTGGCAGCCAAAATCGTGATTGCAATCAAAATTCAATTAACTGTGCAGCCCTAGAACTGGCTATATCCAAAACCAGTTTAGCATCCATGGAGGAGGCTGTCTGCTCAGTGAGCGGTATCGTGGCAGACACCATGCCAGTCTCATGATCCCCCCCTTGAATCACCTCTTTCACTGCATTCTTAATTAGCAACCCCAAGTTCACATCCAGTTCACCTTCACTTTCACCTCCACATTTCACTTTCTTTTGGAATTCACTACACATTTTTACACTGTTAAGGTTAGAGACACGATTAGGGTGTGACACTCCTCATAGTGATGGTTAGAGTTACGCTAGGGTGAGGGTCTCAGTTTAAAACATTTTTAAAACTCGTCTCACACCCTCACTTCCATCTTAGTGCAGTAAACTTTTTTTTTTTAGCCTTGTGATATTTTGCAACAGTTTTTCCCCCTAAAGCCAAGTGGTCCATTGAGGGTCATGCAAGAACTGATTAGTCTAGAACCACATTGTCAAGCGTTGTTGGCCATTCTCAGGCTGTCTACCCTGATAGAGATGCAATAAATGGCAGTTATGGCTACTAAATTACTAAATTCTCACCTCAAGTCCATCACCACACCCCTCCTAAACCCGCTGCAGTTTGCCTACCGTGCTAACAGGTCTGTGGACGACGCAGTCAACCTGGCCCTCCACTCCATCCTGCAGCACCTGGACTCCCCGGGAACCTACGCCAGGATTCTGTTTGTGGACTTCAGCTCCGCATTCAACACCATCCGCCCCGATCTGCTCCAGGACAAGCTGTCCCTGCTCAACGTGCCTGACTCCCTCTGCAGGTGGATCACCGACTTCCTGACGGACCGGAGACAGCATGTGCGGCTGGGGAAGTCTGTCTCAGACTCTGTTAGCATCAGCATTGGATCACCCCAGGGCTGTGTACTTTCCCCCCTACTCTTCTCCCTTTATACCAACTCCTGCACCTCCTCCCACCAGTCTGTTAAGCTGATTAAGTTTGCGGACGACACCACCCTCATCGGGCTCATCTCCAACGGCGACGAGTCCGCCTACAGGGAAGAGGTGGCCCAGCTGGTGTCCTGGTGCAGCCACAACAACCTGCAGCTGAATGCTCTGAAGACAGCGGAGATGATTGTGGACTTCAGGAAAGTCACATCCCCCCTGCCCCCCCTCACCATCACAGGCTCTCCCGTCACCTTTGCAGATTCCTTCCGCTTCTTGGGCACCACCATCACCCGTGACCTCAAATGGGAGCCAACCATCAGCTCCCTCATCAAAAAGGCCCAGCAGAGGATGTTCTTTCTGCGGCAGCTGAGGAAGCTCAAGCTACCCACCAAGATGTTAGTGCAGTTCTACACGGCCATCATCGAGTCCATCCTCACCTCCTCCATAACTGTGTGGTACGCAGGAGCCACTGCCAGGGACAGACTAAGGCTGCAGCGCGTCGTGCGCACTGCTGAGAAGGTGATAGGCTGCAAGCTCCCATCTCTCCAGGACCTGTACATCTCCAGGACCCGGAGGCGTGCTGGCCGGATCATAGCCGATCCTTCACATCCTGGTCACGTGCTGTTTGCCCCCCTCCCCTCAGGTAGAAGGCTTCGGTCCATTCGGACTAAAACCTCCCGGCACATGAACAGCTTCTTCCCCTCTGCCATCAGACTGCTGAACACTAAGTGACTTTTGACTCTCGTGCACTATGTACAGCAGCTCAACCAGACTCATGTCATTCATCACTGTTTTTCTGTTGCATTATTGACTGCACTATGTGGTACTTCACATTATCTGCTACATGCTAATTTTTTAAAACTGCCTTGACTAGTACTACTCATTATTACTAGTATTATTATTATTATTACTTATTATTACTTATTTTTCTACACTTATTGCACGTTTCTAGTCCTTTAGTTTTTTAGTTTATCCCTTTTTCTCATTATGTTTTTAATGTTGCAGCATGGCACCGAGACAAATTCCTAGTTTGTGTATCACATGAACAATGGCAATAAATCTGATTCTGATTCTGATTCTAAATTAATTAATTAATTAATTAAAAGAAAAACACAATCTTCTTCTTCTTCTTCTTCTTTCAGCTGCTCTCTTTAGGGGTCGCCACAGCTGATCATCTGCCTCGATGTCCCCCCATCCCTTCATCTTCCTCTGTAACACCAACCCTCTCCATGTCCTCCTTCACTACATCCATCAATCTTCTCTGTGGTCTTCCTCTTTTCCTCCTGCCTGGCAGCTCCATCTTCAACATCCTTTGTCCAGTATCTCCACTATCCCTCCTCTGCACATGTCCAAACCATCTCAGCCTTGCCTGTCTTACTTTGTCTCCAAACCGCTCAACCTGAGCTGTCCCTCTGATACGCTCATTTCTAATCCTGTCCCTCCTAGTCACTCCCAGAGCTTCTGTCTCTAAGCCAAAAGAGGAATACAATAATTATTAGACATAATAATTAGAATAGCATTATTTATAAGCACTGATATGATCAGAAATCCATCTATTGAGTCTTGACCCTGTAAACTACAAAAAACACAAACCCTTAACCCGACTTGGTTTTATCACAGAAGCATTGTTACACCTGAGAAGTGACACATTAAACAGCACAGCATTCTTATACATCATAAACAGTAATAACGCTTCCAGGTGTACCAAATCCTGTAATTAAAAATCCTTATAGCAGCGGTGTGTTTGCCTCATTAACAATGATGCATGGCTATAGCTTGAAAACAAATTTTTGATACTACCTTAGCTAAAAAAATGCTCAGCTACTCATAACCAAGAAATTATTGATGTTATTAAAGAGCTTTTGTAACATTACAGACAATTTATTCTTGTAAATTACAGGAATAGAAAAATGTTTTCAAATAAACGAAATAATGACACTGGTACATAAACATGTGTTGCAGTATTGTGTTGGCTTCAAGAACGGATACAATCAGAGTGTATTTTCTCCCTCGCCGCTCCGGTCGCTCCGTCATCTTCAAACATCCATGGGGAGTGACTTGTTGTTTGCTCTGAGCTGTCTGCATGGTTTGGCTTTTTGATTAGAGAGAGACAGAAAGAAAGGGAGACAGAGAGACACGTAGAAAGCCGAGATAGTGAAGAGAGACAGAGACAGCCTTGAGGCACATGTCAAGCAATGTCATAGATAATCACACATTGTCTTAAAATAGCTTTGAAAATGACAGTGTTGGGGGGCCGGGCTGGGGAGGGTGCAGATAGGGTTTAGGGGTGTGTGAGAGATGCTTCAGAGCACATGTACCATAATTAAAGACCAGATAAAGTTAATTTCTGACAAGTCCCGGGGGAGGGGGGACTTTTGTCAAGGGCAACATATATGAAATGGGTTATCTGTAAAGATACAAGGAGATGGGGGGTAACAAGAAAGTCTAAGATGCATCTTTGTTCTCTCAGATAAACATGCTGCAAATGAGCCCCACTGGACTGACAATGAACAATTTCCTGAATCAGTCGGATGGAGACGGTAAAGTGGCCTCATGCTGCCACTGTCCACCCAGTAAAACCATTCAGTTCCACTCCATCATCCAAGATATAAACCCAGTCACTTTTTGCCTTGTCGTTAATCACAAAACTATAAGTGACTCGCAAATGAAGGAGTGAGACCGAACACAGATGGCAGTGGAAAAGGGACAAACTGGCCCTTGGTTGTGGCCCACAAAAGCCCTGCTCTGGAAGATTGGTGCTCCACTCATTAATATGGACAGTTGCCCCGTCTCCCCATCCCCAGAAGTTCACAACCTGGGTGCTGCTCTGGATGCAACACTTTTATTTCGTGTTCACATCAAAGCAGCTTTTTACCACTGAAGGAACATCTCTCAGCTACAGTCATCGATCACTGATCTCCGTAGCCGAGACCCTCATCCATGCCTCCGTCACCATCTGTTTGGACTACCGTCATGGGGTTCTGTATGGCAGTGGTGTGACGAAGGGATTTTAGGCATGGTCCCAACATTAGCAGGGTTTTGGAAGAAGCTGAGTTTGGGCCATCCTTCTACCAGCTGGTACGTCATTACCTAGCTTTGTCTTCAAAAGATTTTTAGCGCTACTTCCTAACAGACTGCAAAGGAGTGGATTCTCAATCCTTTTGTGAGCATGCCACATTCCAGAGAAACAATCTCAGGGCTCCCAAGAAAGTGAGTTATTTCAATCACACACTTTGTTTTTAATGCTATTGTATTCTGTTTCTTTTAACCCCCGCCATAAAAAAAACATTTATGTGTGGCCGATCCATGGGGCAGAAAAGGTTGTGGGCCATGCAAAACCCTGGACAGGCTCCAGTATGTCCAGAACTCAGCTGCCAGACTGCCAAGCACTGGCATCACCCCCATCTTCCTCAATCTCCGCTGGCTCCTGGTAAGATCACACATCACTTATAAGATCCTTCTCCTCACCTATAAATCCCTCAGTGGCCTGGCCCCTCAGTACCTGTCAAACTTCCTTCACCCATACCCTGCCATCCTCAGCCACGGGTCTGCTTTCTCTTTCAAATCACTCCTTTAAACTTACCTCTTCAGCAAGGCGTTCAACTCTAGCTCCCTTGTTGTTTTGTAAGGTGTCCCTGGGTTTCTTGAAAGGTGCTACTTATTATTATTAAATTGGGAACTGAACACAAGTGTCCATCATGGTCCCATCGAGCATCCCTCACACCTCCATACGAAGTTTAAGCAACTTTTACAGCGTGAGACGCCATGAACCAACTTTCATCACGGTACATGTGGTTATATTCTGAGGTCAGGGACAGCCAGAGTATTTTTGCTGAGCTGGAGGATTTGTTGCGTTTAAATGTAGCAATTTAAATACTAGTAACAAATTTAATAAATACCTTACAGAACTTTTTTATTGTTTTGCCCAGTGTCTGTAAAAGGGCTGATAAATCCCCAACTGGTTGCTCACACACTTTCTTACTGAAAAGACACTCGAACATCTTTTTTTTAATGAACAGGATTATTTCATTTCTTCTTTGCCTTCCAGTGAGATACGAGGGAATGTTTTGAATATAGAGTACAAAGAAAAAAAAAATCAGCATTTATATCAAGGCCGCTTTAGATGGCAAGCAGTGAAATATCGACAAAATTACCCATCTACCTTCCATCAAAACGTTGCCCATGTATCACAGCCACAGCAAATACCACATAATTACATAATTAATCAGATCATGTGTGTTTCCCTTCCTTCATTTTTGTTCCTTTGTACAAGAGTCAAATGCACTGTAATCACTTGTTCTGTAATATAATCTGATCAGGGCCATGTAATTCTTCATTTTCCAACAGCTCCCCGGAGCAACGGCTGTGAGAGCAAGATGAATGTTGCTCAGCCTCTTGTCCCCCCTCTGCTTTCTTTTCTAAGTCTGGCTCCCTCGGCGTGGTTAACCACTTTTGCCCCGTAGCTGCTGGCAGCCGCAGCTCCAGCCTACCTCTCTCCTCCTCACTTGTCTCCCCGTGCATCTGTCCATCCATCCGTGCTCTACTTCCCTTCTCCTCATCGCTTCGAATGTGCAGTCTTTCCTCTTTTTCCCTTCTTCTTCCAGTGCTTCTCCTCCCGTCTCCTCGCCCTTCTCTTCCTCCCCCTCCTCCCTCCCTCCAGTGGCGACACCAACCATCAGGTCCCATCTATCTGTGTGTACGTCAGCAATTAGAGCATCGTGGCAGCCAAATGCCAGCCATGTCCCCAAGCTACATGCACACACACACACACACACACACACACACACACACACACACACACACACACACACACACACACACACACACTCAAAGGCTGTGCCCTGACAAAACAGCAAGGGGAACAAATCACACCATAATTTATACTCTCACCGCGCTAAAATCTCATTATATCACAGACATATGAATTTGGTGGCATGCATGGCTGAGGAGCCGGTGCTATAAATTCCTCTGATCGTAAATTATTAAAGGAAAGATAGAAATGACCATCGCCTGTCCAGATTAGCTCTAAATCACACTCAAACATGGTTTGTTTAAGGAATTAAGTCCCATGTGGTGAAAAGGACCTTGCAGGGTATTGCTTAAGTCACTGGGCGGTGCGCGAGGTCAAATATGAGCTGCCTTAAAATATCAAAGGATTATGGGTTCAAACCATAAAATAGCGAAGGGCTTCCTGTTAGGAAACCGTGTCTTTATCGGTTTTTACACCAACCAGATCTAAGGAAAACCTTGACAAGTTCTCACAGGAGCTAAGTTCAGCCATTTCAGTTGATTGTGTGCTAGCCAAGCCAACACACACAGGGGCAGAAACTTCAAAAAAAGTGGATATGTGGAGGTGACGGTAGGCTGGGAGAGGCCAGTTTCTGCTCCTCTGCTGTCATTTCTTCAAAGTCGGATGATTTCAGACGCCAAAAAAGTGACTACATTCGGCAGCACGGTGGGTCAGTGGTTACCACTGCTGCCTCACAGCAAGAGAGTCTCAAACTGACCTCAGCTTCCATCCCAGATCAAGTCCATCATGAGTCTGTCTGTGTGGGGTTTGCATGATTTCCTCCCACAGTTCAGTCATACTCATGTTGGTCTCTTGCACAGCAGCGTCCACTCTGGCTCTAGATATGATTCCCATTGCAGATAGAAGAAACTTGATTTCATTCTGTTGTACACGCTGTGCTGTGTATGGATGAATGACAATAAAGTTGACGTTCTATCACTGAGTATTAGGCCATGGAACACAGCAGGCCCGCAGATCTTTTTTTTCATATGTAATGCTGGAGACTTGCTCTTTTAAATATTTTAACCTCTTAAAATTCTGTTGTCCTCCCTGCGGGACGTTTCACATTTTCTACTGCCACTCAGTGAAGAAAGAATTTGATTTAGTTTGCATATGCTATTTTAGCCAAAAGTGGCTGGAATGCTGAGTTAAAAATCTTGTAATGTGATGCATCTGCGTGGGATAGTCATTAGAAAAGATATCAGACTTATAGTTAAAGTGACAAAGGGCATGATAAGGTTTTGTCCCTCCCATCTTTTTAGGAGCTGTGTTGACACCTAAAGGACACTGACTGTCCTGCCATGTAAAACCACGCCAACACTCGTTGCGGCAACGGCCTCAAAAAGACTCACTGGATTTGCTCCCCAAAATTTAAGCTCCCCTGCAGTTTTTAGAGTGACATTTTCTAGCAGTTCATTCACTTCTTGTCCAGACCCTCTCAAGACCCTCAGAGTCCTTGTGCATGACATTTAACCCCTTACGTGACCACAGTGACACTTGAGCACTTTTCATGGCTGCCCAGTTGTTTGCCAGGTGAAACCTGTTCTCAAAGTCTAAATTATTCTCTTAAGGCTGACGTCACTTTCACTTCCTTACTCTGCATTATGTGAACTTTGGCAACCATGCATTTATGTGTGGGGTGCAGCAATGTAATCGCTCTATTTAAGAAACCAAAATAGATGTGGCTCCAACCCGTCAGTCCAGTTCCGTGTTAAGGTCACAGCTGTTTTTTCTGCTATGCACATTCTGGCCGAGCTCTGACAGGGCACGAGTTTGAAGTCTGATCCCAAATCCATTTCCAAACTTAATAAGACTCTGGGCTAGATCATTTTTATTATTGGGGTAGCTGTTGACTCTGGTTTCTCACCCAGGAGAATCACTTTCTGTGCTCTTTTGTACTTTTAGTCTCTTTTGTCACAGTTTTCTTTCCACTTTATAAATTCTTTGATGAGAATCAGTAACCTTCCTTCTCAGTGTTACACTATAGTTCTGTGATGAAGTTCTGGTGACTAAATATTCTGCTATTTTTATTAACTAACCAAGTATTTTTTTGGAGTCCAAAACTAAAAACAGTGTTTTTATAAGTAAAAAAAATCAACCATGTTTAAAAGGTATTTTCAGATTACTCCGTTGCTGGTTTATCAGTAGAGTAATGAAGACAATGTGAATCTTTTAAAGCTGAAATTCTCCTCTCTTTCTCTTTTTTTTTTTGGTCCAAACTGCAACTCCATGAGGAAAAAGTTGAAGGAGAGCCACAGAAAGACTGACTCTCAGCACCATTCCTTTAATTTTAAAAGCCAGAATTGCAGCGATGGCCTCTCATATCCACCTTCACTAACAATAAAATCACCTGCAGTGATTCCCTGCTGGGTTAAAATAAATTCCTAAGTTAAAAGAGGGGGGGGGGGGATGAAATCACTCCAGATGCCTGAGTGGTGAAACAGGTGCTACCAAAGTGCTTCCTAGTCAGCACACAGAGGCAGCATTTAAAACATCGGGGGGGGGGGGGGGTAAAGGGTGGCATTAGACTTTGAATGGAGAGGGATCTAATACATGGATGCTCCTCTTCCTCACTCAGCCCATTGACTCCAAACTGAGCTTATTAGCAAGACAACACATCACTAATGGCACTGCTGCTGCTGCCCCCCCCCCCCCCCCCGTGTATGAGACCACACACACACACACACAAACCTTTTCACTTTTCCCACGCTTTTGTTAGTCTACAGATGGGGATATTGTAGCGTGAAAGCAGATCAAAGTGCTCCATTAGAAAACCCTAACATGCCGTCAGGACTGATTGAACCTGGAGCAGCCATGTCTAATGTGACACCAAGTTTTCAGAAGATTATACAGACCAGAGGGGAAAAAGTTGTGTTCGATTACAGGGGACAGGCCTCGTGTGCATGAGTCCTCAAAGCTCACTTCAGTACTCTGACTTGCTTGTTAGACTCTGAAAGTTGTATCATGCGACTGTGGTTGCTTTAAAAAAAACCTCCATTCTACCCCGGGTTAAATCGTATTTCTAGGCTGTGATTTATTAGTAGAGGTGTGCAGCCTGTTTTCTACTGTTTCTGCAGGCCAGAAATGATCGTAAGGGTAGCCGTTAAAATGTGCACTGTCTTCAAAAGCTAATACTTTGAATTTTTAATACTGATTTATTATCAAATTAGTTGTCATTTTTCAAGTAGATCAAACCAGTTTTATTGTGTTTTCCAGTGTCTGACTTTAGACAGTAAAAAATAATAATTTGCAGCCAAACGCCTTTTAGCTGTCTGGCCTGCTGGACGGTTCCAGGTGTGACCAGCAGGGGGGTGTAGTGGAGAAGGAGACCAGAGCCGCTTCTCTCCTCCTGTCTTTCACTTCCTCGGTGTCGGTTCACCATTTAAATGCACGCACGCACACGCACGCACACACACGATTGGTGAAACGATCACTCCGTGTGGCCTTCCTCCAGCCCCCCACAGTGCTGTGTTGTCTGCCACACTCATGATCTTCTTCCTTTATAGTTTTTCACGTGAGTCATGAAAACATTTTCTGGGGACCATTTGGTTGATAAAGCCTCCTGGGGTTTATTTAGACAAAGAGGGGAAAAAAGGTTTCCTTTATCCCCTCCACTAATTATAGAAAACTAATCACAAACGGGTGGTTACCCAGGACAAATCTGAGGTTTTTACATTAAGTATTCCAGAGAAAAATAAAGGTAGCATTGGTTAATTGGTTAATTGGTGCCCGGACTCGTCCAACCAGCTCCGGATTTAGTGCGCGTCCCTCTGCCTCCCTAACTCCAGTCTCCAGTGCGCACTTTATAAGAGTGTCTGCTAGTCCACCTCTTTTTGTTAAGAGGTGGACTTCATTGGCTTTATGGCAAACAGCACTCTCTCCACCGGGTGAAAGAGGAGAAACCGGGGGGGGGGGGGGACGAGGGAGCAGTGAGGAGGGGGATAATTCATTCACTTTGCGCACAAAGCGCAGTGGAAATCACCCAGGGGAACCAAAGAGCAGACGGAAGGGGGACGGTGTGTGTGTGTGTGTGTGGGGGGGGGGGGCTGAGCAGCCGTGTCCACACTTCAGATTCCCCGAGTGGACTTACTGTCCACTTCTTTATTTCTTTCCGTCTCTTTAATTGCTAGAAGAAGTGTTGATGTTTGCTGAGAGTTGGAGCGGAGGATTTTATTTTCACCGGCGCGCCAGACAGCGCTGACATGTGACGCAAACAGCGTTTAGAGCCGAACAATAAAGGACTTTTCCCGATCAACTTAGCGCCAGAAAGTCACACGGAGCAGCGCGTGGCTGATAGAAAAGGCTGCGTTACAGTAGCGCTCATTTAACAAGCGCGTTTTCCTTCACACACAGTGTGCGTGTGTGTGTGTGCGCGCCACTGAGCGCTGCGCGGCAGTGCCGCTCCGGACCCCCCCCCACCCCCGTCAGCCTGGCGCAGCCCAGCTCCAGCCGCGCACACGCCCCCCCCCCCCGTCTCCTCCCCCCTCCACTCCTCTTTCTCTCCTCACCGTTTCTCTCGGTGTTTCAGCGCAGAGGCTGCACGCGCCATTGCGCTATTGATACCCACTTTACCGTGCGTGCGTGGAAAGTGAGTGCTTCCTGTCTAACGTCTCCGTCCCTCGTCCTCCTGCTCTCCGGCGGGGCTTTAGCCGGTAACTACTTTTGTCCCGGTGTCTCCGTGGCTGCGGCGCGGCAGCAGCAGCGCCGGTGCTGCCGCTTCTGGGCGCAAAAGTTTTCCGTTTGTTGTGCGGATAAAGAGAAGGAAGGCGGCGGACTGGTCTGCGTGACGGAGGGACTGTTCCACGGTGAGGTGAGTACCGCCGTGCCCGCTCTTGCTCTTCTGGCACTTTGACGCGCTCACTTTGCGTTTTCGCCGCTTCGGGAGCGCTTCCAGTGCCTCGCAGAACTTTCTCGGCTGTGTAGCATTCCCACGCGCGGATTTTAACATTTATTTATTTCTCTTACGGCGCGGCGCGTCGCCGCTTGGATGCTGACCCGCGTGCACCTTAATGCGCGTAAGTTTGTTTCTTTTGGATGCGCGCGCGTTTAATCTCTTTTTGGGGCGCGCGCGGGTGTGTGTTTGCGACTACTTTTTTAATGCTTAATAACGCAGTAATTAAGGTCTATTAAGCCTTATTACGGCTGGGGTTGTTTGATGCGCGTGCTGACCTCGTGTTGTGCCGCAGCAGTCCTCTCCTGCGTCATGTTCTGGAACTTTAAACGAGTCTAATGTTGTCCCTCCCTCTTCATAGGATTATATCTGTTAGGGAAATGGTGCCGTGGAAGAAGGCCAGTGACGGTCTGGATCCATCTGGTCGCAGCTGGCCAGATCCTCCCAGAACCCTGACCAGTGACCCGCCGGTAAAGGTCATCCTCAGGCCCGCTGTCAGCTCATCTACTTTAAAACGAACTTTTCCTTCTCATGGAGGCAGCAGGCTGCGGTTCCCTGTTAACGTTCTGCTCTGCGGTGAAACTCACTGCTGCTTTGGCGCACTAAAGCGCAAAATGATGAAACGGCCGCACATCGGCTTCAACTGCTAGAATTTGTTAAAGGCGGATGAGGCGAATTTAAACGGCCTGACTGCTCTTCACAGACAGTTGGACTGTTGAATGCTGACTGCGTTTTATTTACGCTTTTGCAATTATAATTAATTAAAACAATTGCCAATTAAAAATGTCGCAGATAAAAAGCAGAGAAGGCTTTTACACCCGTCCACATCCCACCAAATGGTGTACAAGTCCTCTTAAATTTAGATTTGTTTGTCCTGCCGACGGCATGAAATCTAAAGGAAAAAGAGAGCTCAGCATGCGCGTGCACGGTGCAGACCCACGCACAGAGTGCTGGTCGTGAAGCACCTGTTACCTGCAGCCTGCATCACCTACATCAGCGGTCCCAGCCCGGAGGTCCCGGGTCCGGCCTGCCTCTGGTCCCAGCACAGGGACCACAGAGCGGCTCTCGGACAGGACACGTCCCGCTGCGGGCCTCAGCGCCCTCCGCCTCTGTCCTCCTCCTCCGCACGCCTCATTACAAACAAATATGATTTATGATTTTAGAAAAAAAAATATCAGTTCAAAATAATCGTTTAATTTTTTCCCCTTTCGTTTTAATTATTTTCTTTCCATTCAGTTTTGATGTTTTTAACTTTTCAGGCCTCGTCGTTTAGTTTAATTAAACTCATTTATCGTTTGGTTGGATCAATCTTTTAACAACATTCACACAATTTTTTCTGTAGGATTTATAAGCCTCGCTCAGTCAGTCTCCGCTTTTTTATTTATGTTATCTTTTTTTATATATATTTTTTTTAATTAAAAGAAAAATTGCGAGTAACCACGCACGCGCCCGTTTCTGCACACAGTCGCAGCCTTTCCGAAGAGGGAACAATAAAGTTTAGGATTGTGGGAAAATGCAGCAGAGCAATTAGCAGCAGTTAAAAGTCCTGTAAACGGCGGCAGTAAATAACGCTGAAAACGCACTTTGGAAGGATGGTGCGCTGGGGGCGCGTGGCTGAACTGCGCGCGTGATGATTGAATTATACCCCCCCCCCCCCCCAAAAAAAAAAAAAAAAAAAAGAGAACCTCCGCGTCAGTCCTCATCCACGACCCCAGGGTGATGAATCCCTTCATATCGATTTATCGATTATCAGACCAGCATCGCTGACTGTAACCGAGGAGCCGCTTTGGTTTCTCACCAAAATCAGGAAACAATAATTCTCCTGTAAACGGCCACACGAGAAGGAAGAAGGTTCGAGTTAGAGGAGCGGACATGAAATTTAGAGTCATGTGATTATTGTTTTGTAGTTTATTAGTTTTGCTTTGGTGTTTAAAAGGAGGTGCGCACGTGATGAGGCGCGCTTTCTTCAGTTCCAGTATTTCAGCCGTTTGTTAATTATAAATGCTGATTTATTTCGTTTTAATATGCAGTTGATATTACAAAATGAAATCGTTTTCTAATTTATTAGCGATATATAACATGTATTTTAATGACAATTAGTGAGAAACAAAAAACAATTAAAGTGCTTTGTTTCATAAAGTTTTGCGACGGCTAATCTTTTTAACATTAATGGGTAATTTAATTAACGGAATTTAATTAATTATTATTATTATTATTATTATTATTTTATTATTATTGTTATTATTATTATTATTATTATTGTTGTTGCTGTTAGATCCTAATTAAATCCGATGTTAAAACGCCGCCATGCGCCTCATCAGTTAAAGAATCGTTTTATAATTTTCCGCTCCAGTTTTTTGTGTCCGCAGTGATTTATAAACCGCATTTCATTTCTGCTGCCAGCTGAATCAGAGTAGATTATTTTAAAATCCATATTTACGCGCGAAAGGGATGTTTTTAATTTCGTCACCTGCTTTTTGGGAAAGTTGAGATATTTTCAGAGTGAGTTTTTGGCGTGTTTAACGTCAGCCAGTCTGTTTCGTGCGTGGACTAATCTCCAGTTAACTGACTAAAGAAAATCCAAGCTGTAAATGCGCCGACAGTCTGAGGACATTTGTCATTGTCTTATTAATTCATAGACCTCCCGCTCCGCTTTCCTCATTATTCTCAAATGAGGGGGGGAAAGTTTAGACATGTTTAAGCGCATTTCGGAGCCCAAATGTTGCTGCTGTAGGAGAGAAGGAGAATGACTCCTGTCCGCCTCCTCCTTCCTCCTCCTGCTGTCCTCCTGCTCCTCGTTCAGCTCCTCGGCCGCGCGCAGCTAAAATTCATGTCCGTTTCACTCCTCTGCCGGATCGATGGTCGCAGGGACAGAAGTTTGCTTTAATTTGCTCCCCTAAAAGGCAGTCCTTCTGTCTGCTTAATTATCAGCAGGGTCCGTTAAAGCAGCTTTGAAAATATATTAATGAGCTGGAGTTTTTTACGATGTTGTTCAGATGAGCTGCTGCTTTATTTACCCTCATATTCCTACAAGAACAGCTGAGACTGACTTGCGCAAACTTGTTGAAGATGATTTCCTCCAACTTTTCTGTTTAAAAATTAATTCCTTCCAATCTGAAAATGGGATTATTTCTCATACTTGTATCCCCCCCAGAACGTGACACAGACAGTAAATAACCAGGACCCACCTCCCCCCCACCGCTCCATTAAATCCTATCAACATGGCTAATTCTCATCCTTTATTAAAAGCAGCAGCAGCTCCATTTCTCCTCCGCCATCCGTTCCTCCCCCTTCTCATCACAGTATGAGTTTTATTATTATTATTATTATTATTATTATTATTATTATTATTCCGCAGTCGGGCATGCAGATGGTAATGGTAATAAAGACGTCGCCGGTAAATAACAGACGCGCCGCAGCGCTGCGGCGCGTCCTGCAGCGTCTGCATCCTCCACACTTTTTTTCCTATTGTTGTTTATTTTGTTCTTTGTTGTTTCTTGTTGTTTCGTGTTATCGTTGCTGCGTGGTTTGCGCCGACAGTCACCGTAATTTGGCGCAGAGAGCAGGACGCCGTGGCGCACCAGATGATGACGCGGAATCAAACCAGTGTTGCTCGTGACAAGCAGCCCGTCTGCGCTCATTTGTGGAACTATTTGTGAAACATTCAGGTTGTTAATTTCCCCATATTTTATCATTTTTTTAAATGATTGAAAGTTGAATAAATGCGCTGGAGTCTGTTTGCCAGCCAGCCTGGTTTCATGGTTTAAAAAGTGGCATGAAGGCAGCTCGGCTTCCCACCCACACCAGAACTGCTGTGAAGTTTATCCTGCACACACACACTGCAGGGCCAATTATTGCCTTTATTGATGACAGGAAAGGAGAGTAGCTCACGTTCACTCATTTTCTATTGGAAGGAAATCACTCCATGAAGGGGGGGGGGGGCAGCGCTGTGTTTAATGGTTTGATTGCATTGGAGCAGGCAGCCATAGTAATGCCGTTATGGAGGCAAATATCACTTGGAGACGCTGCTGGCAACAAGAGAAAGTCAAGGAACAGCCTAATGGGGCGGTGGGGGGGGGGCAGAGTTGTGTCGGATGTCAGATACTTTCTGTTCTCCATATTGTCTCCTTCCCTCTGTCTCTATCACCCTCCACCACTTTTGGCCCCACGCATTTCTCCTCCTCCAGTCGCCACATCATATCTCTCTCTCACCCCCCCCCCCCCACCCCAACTGGTCAATTACACCATGAGCCGGATCACAGTCTCCCTGCTTGGAAAATCAGCTAATATTCACCCCCAGCTCTCCCTCCCTCTCACCTCCCGAGAAGACACCGTTGGTGCATTTGCGTCCATCGATTGCACGCAGGCGCTCTTTGCGCAGCTCCACCGGGGGCCGAGCGCGCTCCCGTTCAACACTCCTGCACGTCCCGCAGCGCCACAAAGGTGAAGATGAGAACGTGGAACCCCCCTCCCCCCCCCGACCTTTGCCCCTCCGTGACGGGGCGCTGCACGCTGAAACGCGGTTCCCCGCCACGGACGACCACCGCAGCCGAAAGCTGCGAGTGGGGACGGCGTACCTGGCAGGGCCGTGTCCCGGTTAAACTGCAGCTAAGACTGGCGTGCCGGACAAACCAGCACGGCAATGGGGACTCACAGGACACGCACGCACACGCACAGCATAAAGGCGAGCCGTGTCACCTGTTGGGTGCCGCCTGATTTATTTCCTGGCTGCCTCTTCCTGTCGCCGCTGCTGCAGGAGGCGCAGCTGCTGTAAAACCACAGACAGCGTCTGTCACGTGTCCATCTCACGCGACATTGTGCACATCTTTCATCGCAGTCACTGTTTAAAAGTTGCGTGGCAGCTGCTGCAGGTTTGGTTACGGTATGCTGAGGTTCGCTTTCCCAGCATCCCTGCGGAAGCGCTTCCCCCTCCGGTTTGGTACCAGGATACCCCCCCCCCCCCCGCTGAACTGGGCCCCGCTGGCGCTGCCATGATGGAACCCTGTGCCACGGGTCAGGGCCCACGTCCGGACTGATCTCTGTCTGCCCCCCCCCCCCCCCTCGTCTGAAAGGCTCATTAGAGGAGTAAATCCTTCTGGTCTTTGCAGGAGCGCTTAATGAACGTGGCAGGACCAGGCGGGAGGGACGGAACGAACGTCACTGCGTCACCTATTTTTCTCAAGTCTCGCATGGCGCGGAAGGCGGGGGACACCGCTGTCCACCGCTGTCCAGGCCTTCCTGATTTAGCTGCTGAATATTGTGCAGCTGTCGCCCTCGCAGCGCGTGCGTGTGCGCCTATATTAAATCTTGCCGTAATATTTCTCCCCGCCGCTGCTCATATCTCCCGTTAACTGCGGCAGCTGCTGACTGCACCAAATAACGCGGCTGCGCATCTTGGATGGGGCGAGGGCGCAAATGGAAGGGAGGGAGAAACATGAGACTGAATCTTCCAGACGTTTGGAAACAGAATTAGGCTTTTACAGCTGCGGAGGGAAGACAAGGACGGGGGGGGGGGGGGGATAAGCGCGAGCCGGTTCTTCTTCACAAGGACGTCTGCGCTTCGCCTCGCGGCCACACGTGAACGAGCAGGTTTCAATAGTATCGACTGTTGCTTCGGACATCAGCAAACACACACGCACACACACACAGAGAGGCAGACGCGCACACCTGCAAGAGCACGGACACAGCCGTGCGTGTGGAATACAGAGTGGGCGCGTGTGCAGGCCAGCGCAGAAACGCTGTCCAACGGGTGCAGTTTGACGTCATTATGTTGTGGTGGAGGGGCTGACGTCAGGCTTTGAAAGCGGCCTCACTTCCCTCGTCCTCGCGGCTGATGCCACCGCTTCTTGGTCCGCATTATGTTGGAGCTTAAAGGAACTAATGTCCGTTAGTTCCGTAGCTCGGGGCTGGTTCTGCTGTGCCGTCCACATCCCTACCGAAGTATTCGTGCTCGGTAAGTGGACGCGTTCTACGTCGAAGAAAACCAGACAACGCAAAACAAAAGTTAATGGCGTGTAAACGTCATCAACATTTTGGTGGTTTCTGAGTTATTCATTTTGATCAGATTCATTTTTTTAATTTCACTGGCATTTATGATATGAAACATTTATGTCTTGTGATTAAAAATTTAATTTTTAAAGCAATCTTTTGGAGGTGTGGGCCACTATCAAAACTGTGCAGCAGTGCCTTTATTAATGTATAGAGCTGCGGTTTGTGTGCATATGGTTTATAGTAACTATGAATGGCCCTGTTGCTGTCACGGGGAGCAGGCTGAGGGCCGCCCCGGTGCTCGGGTTCCCTCCTAGTCTGGCTGTGACCGGCATGATCCGTCCAGGCTGGACCCTGCCTCTGGCCCAGAGATGCCGGGATAGGCTCCAGCCCCCCACCACCCGAAAAGGACTAAGTGGTTAATAAGATGAATGAATGATGCCAGTTAGAATTACTCTTGCTCATATTTAGGAAATTTTAAATGTGTTTAATGAGAGTTGAAGTGACTTTTGACCAGATAGGCAGCAGTCTTACTAAGAAACGCTGTGCACATTTAAGCCTAAATTATGGAGCACATCACACCCATTTTAGCTTCCCTCCACTGGCTGCCTGTGCACTTTAGGGTCCATTTAAAATTCTTTTATCTGTTTTTAAATCACTAAATGGCCTTGCCCCGCCTTACCTCTCCGAGCTGCTCCATCCTGAGGCCTTATTCATGCTGCATTTCCCCTCTAGTCCACTTTGGTCCGCGTGCGCTTTGGACGAGCCCGGCACACACGCGACACTGTTCATGCTCACCTTTTTCATCTACCCAGGCCAAGTGGTTGATGCATGCGCACAACCATCATTTGTAGTTTCACTCCCGCCTGATAGGTAGCGCCAATGCACCGATGCACCAGGATTTTCACCGACAAAGAAACGCTGCTTTCTTTCTGCTGCTTGACTTCCCAGTTTTCACTCCTTTTCCACGAAAGGTGCTGCTGCTGCTGAAGTATTTCTGTATGATTCATGTGTGTTTATTCTCATCTTCCGCTTCCCTGTTGTCTTCTTTGTCTACTTTATCTTGGTATGCTGTGTCAATATCGCCACCTTGTGAATGGGACATGCAGTCTTGCGCATGTGCTTTTCAACGCGTTCAGGTCATGGGCAGGCCGTACGGTCACAAAATTTGTGCTGCACGCACTCGTCCGCGGTCGAGCACTGCGGTCGCTAGCAGAGTGGAGACAGTGACATAAATTTCGTCACGCGAGATTTCTGGTTACACGTACGCAGACAACAGAGGTGCAGCGTGAATCCTGCTTTAGAGGAAGCTCAGAGGGGACGGAGCTTTTTCTGTCGCTGCTCCTCAACTGTGCAACAGTCAGACAGGCTCCTTCACTGTCCAGTTTTAAAAGTCATCATAAAACCCAATTTTACTCCTTCAGCCCAGCATGACACATTGATTTTACTTGTTCTATTTTATTATATGATTTTCATTTTTACCTGTCTTGCTTTATTTTATTGTCTTATTTATTTTTAAGTTTTACGTTTCTTTCATATTTTATTTATCCCTGATGTACAGCACTTTGTGTCAGCTGTAGTTGTTTCTAAAGTGCTTTAGAAATAAAGTTGGATTGGAATCATTTGATTCTGATTGCAGTTGAAACACTCTTTACTGGCGTTACCACAGCATTCTGTGGACCCGCCACAGGAGCCCAGGTTAGACGTCAGATGCCGTTTAAAGCTCTGCATGCAGCTTCGGGCACCGAATGCTCCGCGTGTGCACCAGCTGGCACGTGTGCGTGATGGTTTAGTTTTGTCCCTTTGTTCTCCAGAGAGATGAGATGAATGACACGGCCTGGTCCCGTCTTGTAATAAAAAGTAAGAGTGGCACTTTCACGCTTGTCAACAATCTCTAAATATACCCATGACCGGGAAGTGCAGACACACGCGCACACACACACTCACGCACACACACAGAGGCCTGCGGTTTTTGCTGCTTTTCTCTCCATCTCCATTAGGAGAAAAAAAAAAAAAAAAAAAACCCTCTCTGCTTCCCGGCAGTCACAGTCGACAAGACATTTTTATAACCAAAATTGGATTCTTCTTCGTTCCTCTCCAAAACTCAGCAGACACAGTGGAAAAGTTAATGTGACACGTTTGAGCAGCGTGTTGGAGCTGCAGAGGAAGGCGTCAGCTGCACACACAAAGCGGCCATGCAGGAAAAATATTTATTCCCACCAGTCAACAAAGCGGGGAGCTGGGAGGAGACGGCGGAGGGAAGCACTTAGGCCTCTGTCTCCATCAGCGGCGGATCAGCTGTGGTGTGTGCCAGGCACAGCCACTCTTTCATATGTGTAACACACCAATTAGATAACATAATGTCACAATATTTTTGATCACAGTTACCAATTATCCCCCATCGGATCTGCCCCCCCCCGGCTTTCTGAGTAAAGTTGTGCCCAGAATGACGCTGCAGCACATTGCTGTTGACACCACAATCTGCATGATTGGTAAAAACACTGTCAGTTAAAGTGCAGCAGCCCCCCCCCCCCCCGCAGTTTTATGTTTAATATGGCGCTGACAGCGGTATCATTCTTGCACACTGTAATGAAATTATGACAGCGCGGTAAATGTTCCCGTGACATTTCCTATTATAGAATGCATATAGGGGGTGTCAGACAATGTGTGGGCAGTATCCATCAGTGGCGGGTTGCATTGTGAGTGGCACCGACTGACATTATGCGTGTTTGCGTTTCGATGTAATTACGCTTGTATATTGATGATATGCATAGGTGTGCGTCGTCCGGAGGTATGATTGGTGTGTTGGGGAGGGGCAACAGCGAGTCGCTGCCTGTTAGCAGCTTTTTGACGCTTCTGTTAGTCTGACGTGGCCAGTAAAGGCCGACTTCAAGGCCCGGGAGGAGCAGCGTGTGCAGGCTGGAGCACCGTGCCAGCTTGTGTGGGATGAAATTTCCTCCCTTTTCCCCTCTTATCGCCTCTGTTCTCACTCGACTTTCTCCCCACTCACGCGTCCTCCTCAGGAACTATCTAGCATCCTCTTATTGGACAGGCCACCTCCCTCAGGCCTGTTGGGTAATGATAATAAAATTGAAATATCCCCGCACTTATCACCGCATTACCTCGCCATCAACACCTCCGCGGCACTCCTGCTCCAGAGGTTACAGAGGGAAAAGCAGGATGTGATGGAGACGGAGAGGGAGGGGGGGGGGGGCTGAGAGAACTTGAGGGAAGAATGACAGAACGGACTTTTGTTGTGGCTACATTTCCAAGGTGCTATTCCCAGGATAGACGAGCAAGGGAGGAGGAGGAGGAGAGGCGTGTAACGCGACTCTGCGGCTTCGCTCCAGTGTTATCAGGAGCCG
This sequence comes from Pholidichthys leucotaenia, assembly GCA_020510985.1. NCBI lineage: Eukaryota > Metazoa > Chordata > Actinopteri > Cichliformes > Pholidichthyidae > Pholidichthys > Pholidichthys leucotaenia. Next base: position 312,292,747 of record CM035846.1, read on the forward strand.
CTCCCATCACTGCACACCAGACTACTGTACATTTGCGGTAATGTAGAACATCTCCCATCCCTCCGTGTCGGGGCCCTCCTCTCTCTCCTTGTTCCCAGTGTCTTTGTGTGGGAGTGCAGGGGAGCGTGCCAAAGCCCGGATCAGGTTTGGAAATTGATTTGAATGAGTGTTGTGGACAGCTGATAGCTATAAAAGATTTTCTCCTTTTATTTCCCAGGGAGTTTCTCCTTTGATGTTGGCTGCTAGTCAGCACAGCTTTGAAGCTCATCTGGAGCAGACCGGGGGGCGATATTAGACTGCGTCTGATTTACATGACTCTCGTGTTTGACCTTTGCATCAGTGTGAAATTTTGATGCAACTGATGAATTTCCTGTACAAACTGCATATTGTTTTATCTGATGCACGAAAGTCATGCACAGTTGCACTTTTTAATCCATCCCAGAATCTCACCACCACTTATGCATGGCAATCACATTTTTAGCTACGCTCGATCTTTATGTATTGGGACCTCTAACAAGCCAGCCACCTTCAATTTGCCCTTTGGGGATAAAAATCTCTGAAATGTTATTTGGTCGTTTCATCGGCTGCCTCCCTGCGTTCCCCTGACCCACCGAATCACTGGCTACAATCTAATCCCGGGGAGGGAAAGATTCTCGTCTGTTGCCACGGATGCCGGGAGGTCGTGAGGTCAAGTACGGCTAATTTATTCACTCAGTCAGATTTCCTCTGGCTCGTGGATGGCAGATGGCGAGGTCTGATATGATATCACCCATCTGAATCACCCAGGGGAGAAGAGGGGCGGCAGGGATGGGGAAGGAAAGGAGAGAGGGAGTATGGTAGGGGTGAGAGGAGAAGAGATTGGCAGGAAAAGATGTAAAGAGAAAAGGGAGGACAGATTAAAAATGAGGAATTAAAAGTGCTTAGATGGAGTGATAGGGTGGCACAGCCCACAAGTGGGGTGCCGAGCCCAACATCCAGCCACACAGGCTCTTATCAGATGTGTGGGTGAAGTGTGGATGTGTGTCCTTATCTTAAGACAAGCGGTTCTGGTCCAATAATATCCTGGGAGATGGTAAGAATAAGCGGCTTAGGCCGAGATCTGAGATGGAGGAGGGAGAATAGCTAGTGGCAGGGAGATGAGAGGAGGAGATGAGGAAGGAGAGAAGAGGAGGCGGAGGAGGAGATGGACAGATTAGGACGGAGGACGAGGAGGGGACATTTGGAAAGAGATGAGATGTAAAGGATTGCAGAGACTATTATGGAAAGATGTGATGTAGGAACAGTTTCGAGAAGGGAGGGAGGGGAATGTGAGAGAAGCTTGAGGTTTGAAAAAGTTCTTTTCTTTTGGTGAAAGGGCAGGGATTTACTGGATTTTAACAACAGTGTCAACTTGAGGACACTATTCCCCAAGAGGTTTTAACTTAAGAGCTTCAACAACAGCGCCTGTCTAAGAAGACTCTGTCCCCAAAGGCTTTGACTTCAAGCCTCAGCTTCCAGCAGCTTCTTTATTAAAAATTTTCCACTCAGCTCCTCTTCTTCCCACTGCATACATAGCGAGGGCAGGACATCGATCTCTGTCTGCTGAAAAAGCAGCCCGCCTCTTGTCTCTCAGAGTACCTATCATTAAGAAACACTGAGGACGGCTTAGATAAATGTGACAGGGTTTATAAAGGGATTTGATTCTTTGCTATGGATATAAATGAACAAAAAGGTGGATTTTGGATGCATTTGTTGGCACGGACAGGACGACTTTGTTTCTAGAATATCTGTCAGACGGTGCACATCTTTTCTGACAAGTGAGAAAACGTTGTGAGAGCAGAATTGTCAAGTTGTTTCTCTTGTATGAAACTTCAAAGTTCTAACGTTCACTAAACGTTACTACTTTGTCTTCTTTTCCCCTTCAGTTTGGTGGCCACATGAAGATGAAGAACCAGCTTTGATGACCAACGTCCATCCATCTTTGGACCTTCAGGCTTCAGCAGGACATCCAAAGGAGGCTTTTATCTCTCAGGAGGACAGCCTTTATTCTGTCTTCGGAACTAAAGTGTTCCAAACTACGACCTAGGGTGATGACTGAAAATCTTAATTTTCACTTAACTGACATGGAATAATATGAACTGGGCTCAAGTTAACTTGTTCAAAGACAGATTAAATCTAAACAGATAGCTATACAGGAAATGAACTGAATCCAACTAACCTTAAGTGACATTGGCTTAAACTCCTAAAACATTTTCTTTGTTGTTAAAGGGCTCTTTTGAGCCCCTTTCTTTGAAAAACTAAATCCTTTAAGTCTCCCACCCATTCCTTCCCTTCCTCAGACCCTCTCCAGGGTCTTGGGCATTGTCTTCTGTCTCACCGAGGAGGAAATATCTCCTCCTCCTAAAATACTTAGAACCTCTCCTGACCGTCCAGACATGGACCTCCACCGGGCTGCCTTCAAGATGGAGAGCTCCTCCTACCTGCCCAATCCCCTGGCCTCCCCTGCCCTCATGGTCCTGGCCTCCACAGCTGAAGCTTCTCGTGACGCCTCTATTCCCTGCCAGCAGCCACGCCCTTTTGGTGTCCCCGTCTCTGTTGAAAAAGATGTACACCTGCCGTTTAACAATGGCTCTTACACTTTTGCATCAATGTACCACCGCCAAGGTGCTGTTCCACCAGGCTTCCCTAACAGGGACTTTCCTCCATCCCTTCTTCACCTTCATCATCAGTTTGCCCCACCCAACCTGGACTGCTCACCCATAAGCATGCTAAATCATAGCGGCGTCGGAGCCTTCAGGCCCTTTGCCTCCCCCCCAGAAGATCGTGACGGGGCACCGGGTGGGTATCAGTCCGCTTTCACCCCAGCCAAGCGGCTCAAAGGCTGCCTGGACGCAGAGGCCTCCCCCCACCTACGGTACTCTGACGCTGAGGGGAAAGAGTACGACTTCGGCGGCGCACAGATCCCTCCTGGAGGTTCGCCCAGCAGCGCCTTGAAGGCGGTGGAGGACAGTGGCAAGAAGATCTTCGCCGTGTCAGGCCTGCTTTCTGATCAAGAGACTTCCTCCAGCCCTGAAGACCGCATCGAACGCTGTAAGTAGTCTTTTTTTTTAATCTATCAGATAACGCACCAAAGAAAACTACAGCCACCTTGAACTTTGCATACTAAAGGTGTGCTGATGATAGACAGAGTATCATAACTGTACAAACAGGTGCCACTCCACAGTCTGATGAATGTGACGGTTTAAACCAGGGCTTCGACACCTCAGTGCTCTGAATCAGACTCTTCTAAGGAAACAATGTGGGGAATATCTTTAGGAGTTGTGGTGTTCATGGACCAGCGAAGATAATCTGATCACAGAAGTGTCATACCTTTAATAAAGCAGTTGGTAGCACTACTCAAACCAAAAACCTTTGTATTTACAGAATGCTCAGCAGGGCTTGTCAGCTCTCTCATAGTTTTAGTAGCCATTCCAGAGCAGTAATGGCTGATAAAACATCCCATTTCAGAAATACTGTGCAGGCAAACGGCACATTCACAACCCGACACATGAACACAAACTGTCCGATCTAACTGTGGCTCTCAAACTTGAAACAAAGTTACAACTTGCTGCAATTTGTACAAGAATGCAAATGTTACACTAGCATCTTACACGTACATATGCACGTGCGCGCGCGCGCACACACACACACACACACACACACCAATAAACAATCACATCTATGTTCTCCTGTCATCATCTCTCCTGGCTCTCCCCCATCCTTGTTTCACAAGCCCACAAGCTCCACTGGTCACATTAGCATTCGCCAGTGGAAGGGCGCCATTTGGCCCTCATGCACTGGGAATCTGATTAGTGTGTGTGTGTGTGTGTGTGTGTGTGTGTGTGTGAGAGTGTGTGTGTGAGTGACTGGTTCAGAGGCTGGCCATGCTCTCTGCCATCAGCATTCATCATAGCGCTGTGCTGGCGGCGCCGTTGCCAGAAGATTTACCTACACTCCCAAAAGCTTGGCAGGCCAGGTCTGAGTGTGTGTGAGGGAGAGACAGACAGAGAGGGAGCTTGTTGCAGGAGCTCCAAGCATAAACCCACTTCTCCACACACACACACACACACACACACACACACACACACACACACACACACACATACACACACACACACACACACAGAGCTTTCAGCCTGAGTGCTGACATCCCCTACACATGTCAACAAGCTGCATGGGAGCTCGGTGACAAATTAGGAGACAGACCAGCAGAGAGAGACGTGCTTATGGTGTTTAATTTGTGGTTTCCCACATTTTCAACAATTTAGCTTCTCCCCTCTTAAGTTTATTATACACTACTGTATCTCTTCTTCCTCTTCGTCTTCTTCTTTCTTGTTTTTGCTCGTCCCTCCTTTCCATCCTCTTTTACCGTGCTTGAGCGATGCATCCTTGATGGAGCACATGAGAGACAGAGGCGACGACCTGAGACTGATCCGATAAAAAGACCACCGCCAGAGAGAGGAGGAGGGGGAGGGAAAGAGAGATGGAGGAGAGGAGTGGGTAGATAGAAATCAGGGAAATTAACCCAGAGGTTTGCTGGTGAAGAAGAGGAGAACAATATCAAAGACTGGAAGCATTAGAAGGAAAGAGGATAAAGAAAAATGAATCTGAAAAATGAATTCACCCCACTACTTTAAGTCAAGTCTTCACTTTAGCACAGAGCTATAACTACTGTACCTGCCACATACTTTGCATAAGGGAACTGCGGTCATTCATTTTGGAGCATATCAGCACCGCGTGCCATGTTGTCGCCACACATTCACAAGCACAAAAAGCGAGGCCAGAAATAGAAGAGAAGAGGGGTTCAGGGCTTCTGCGCTGTCTTTTGGAATGGCTGAATGTGGGTGTAATCAGGTTCAATCAGCTAGCCTCCACCTCCACCACAGGCTTCTAATGCAATTGGATGTGTGAGACGCACTGCTTACAGCAAAGAATTATGGGTTCTCCTTCACTGGTTTTGGCTAGCCATAGGAGGCGTAAAGAACAAACAACACTTTGGTCCAATCCCAGGAGAACGGCACTGTTGCTGCTTTACACACACACACGCGCACGCACGTGCACGCACGCGCACACACAGACACATTAGCTAACTAGCAGCTTCTCATGTACCAGCCTGTTTTTTCATAGTAAAGAGATTTATGTTGTTATAATGTGTTAGACCTGAGTTTTAAACGTGAACTATATACATATAGTTAATAGATTATTGAGAAGAGTCAATATTATGGAGGCTAATCATTTGGTTAAAATGCTACATTAAGTTTCATGTAAAATTCTTAAAATGTCTCTGAACTGTTGCTCAGTGTGATGAGTTTCCGTAGTCTGGGCTTAACGTAGATGAGGACATGACTTTACACACTCCATGGAACTTTGAATCTTTGTATCTGCTGCAGAATGTGTATCTTATCTGTGTTATTTATAGTACACACTTCTGATTTATAGTCACCAATAAAATGCTGATAACTCTCTCACTTTTCAAATTAAAAGATTAATTACATGTGGCTTATGAGTCGTCTGATTATGTGTAAAACTGGCAACAAACATACTGAGTTCCTTGTTGTGCAACCGCAGGAACTAACTTTATCACAGCTGTTCAACCGAATTAGATTAAAAAAAATTATAAACTGAAGACACATTTTAAAAATGCAATATACAGTCTTACAGCCTTATCACACTGATCAGCAGGAATCAAGCAGAACCAGCCAGACTGAAGAATTTTCAAATTTTGCGCCACATTTGGGAGGGAATTTCAAATTGACCTGAATTGTGACAGAAGTTCCAGCAGCAGCCTGCTGTGTTTTTATGCAGTTCAGCTGTCCCAGCAATCCGATCAGGATGTTTCAGATGCTGTTGGAATGCCATAAGAATATTTATAATATTTAGAATGCACTCATAGTGCCATGAGAATACATTTCGAATTCTGGTCGATATTTCCCCACTTCAGAAGCACCTGGAAAGTTCTGAGCAAAACATTCAGGCTGGCCACAAGAATGGGTCCAGATATTTGAAATGCACTCAGAATGCAGTGAGAATTTTTTGAGTGCACTTCGAATATCCAGGAATATACAAGGAATTTTCATTCTGACGGCATTCCACCTCTAGTGTGACGAGGGTATCATGGGATTGATATTTGTTTTTTATGTGGCAAAGTTTAAAACAGTTATCTGTTTGAACATACACTGTAAAACCTGATGAGTTAGTTCAACTCAGAGTATTTGAGGAAACCAAATCATTTGCCTTCAGTCATGTAACTTTAACTCAAACCATTCAAGCATGTTTATATTTGTCAGCTGAGTAAATGGAGTTATATAAAAAGAATTAAGTTAAATGTATCTACTTCACACTAGACTACCATTCAAGTTTTACTTACTCTATTATTTTTATTGAGGTTTATCACCATATTCTAGTTATGACATCTTAAGATAAGATAAGATAAGATAAGATAAGCCTTTATTAGTCCCACAACGGGGAAATTCCAGGATTGCAACAGCACAGGGATAGCAACACTCAGAGCAACAATCAGAAGGCAAGAAAAAAAACAAGCAAGCAAGAGCAGCTAATATACATATGTACATATTACTATAAAATATATATCTTACATAACAGCTCAACACAACTGGCATAGCCATTTCCCCCACAGGGCAGTGTACGTAAACTGTGGTACAAGGGGGGGGCGGCTGCTATGGCAGTTTGTATGACGGCCATAGCAGTTACACTCATGGTGCCAAACACCAAAGTTGTCTAAAACTTAAATCTCTCAGCGGTAAAAGCTTGAACACTGTACAACGGTAACACAGTAAAGTGACACCTGAACCAAGACGATAATACTGTCCAACATTTAACATCTCCCATCAGCCCTTGCGGCAGCATTATTTTTGAGTGATTTAAAAGTACCGACAGTATCTTCATTTGATGTTTATGGTTGTAATTTTTGAAATTACAAATCATAATGTTGAAATTTACAGAGAGGCAAATGTTCTATTCCCCCATAATAAAAAAGCATGAAAATTTACTTCATTTATGCCATTATCAGAGTGGCTGGTTAATTTTGAGTGTGCTGACTAAACAATGATTACAGGACTGCACCTCACGTCAGGAACATAAAACTATCTGGCTTATTGGTTTATTGGAGCACAGCCTGATGATTCCAAACCCTGAATAAAATACTAATGTCAGCAGTCATTTTTATAGCAATATTGAAGCTAACGCCGATGAAGTGAGTGAATGCAACAAACTGGAATTGTGTCACCAATATCCACAACGCCCTCAGAATGGAAGTCCAGTCACAGCAACTGAGTTACTACCGCAGTGGTGGATTTTTAAGTAAACTTAAATTTGTAGAAGTGAGTGATTCAATTTTTGGAAAGATTTCCTTCCAAATATAAAAGATATTATTTTATTAAGAAGCGCTGTTGGGATTTACAGTGAACTGCAACCTGCAGTCCCTTGAATTGCCAGATGAGACTGGCAATTCAAGGCAATTCAGCCCCTGAGACTACCATATTCAAATGATTCAGTATTTCCCTGAAACAAACACAGCCTTGTGCTAAAATGTTTTTGGCATCTGTTGGTTATTTTTACCTCTTAACAACAGAGACAAGGCAACGATCTCCTAATAACATACCCATTCTGATATTTTCAAAGCCTAACGTTCAGGCTCTAACCATTTTTAATTAACCTGATCACCGTCTGCTTGACTGAACCTCCAGTTCAAATATATTTTGAACATATTTTTGACATTTTTATTTTAGAGAAATACAAGAAATCTGCACACATTTTAGAAACCACAGACTAAGATCAAGTTCATTTCTGGAGGATTATCACGTCACAGATTTTCACGGCGTTTCCTCATTTTACAAGTGCTCAAGTCTGAATAAGGAAGGAAGTGTTTGGGCGGGCAGTGGATGGCACCGGTAAAACAAGCAAATAATTGGATTGAACTGAACTGAATGCTTTTATTGCCAGTGCACATAACACACTCAAGATTTGACGTCTCTGGTGAAAATGGAAAAATTTTACACACACACACACACACACACACACACACACACACACACACACACACACACACACACACACACACATACAGTATATATCAAAAAAATGAGTACACCCCTCACATTTTTGTCAATATTTTACTATATCTTTTCATGGGACAACACTGAAGATGTGACACGTTGATACAATGTAAAGCAGTCAGTGTACCACTTGTCTAACAGTGTAAAGTTGCTGTCCCCTCAAAATAACTCAACACACAGCCATTAATGTCTAAACCGCTGGCAACAAAAGTGAGTACACCCTTAAGTGAAAATGTCCAAATTGTGCCCAAAGTGTCAATATTTTGTCTCTGCTTGTCTTCAGCAAACTGTTTGCGGGCTTTCTTGTGCATCATCTTTAAAAGGGGCTTCCTTCTGAGGTGACAGCCATGCAGACCAATTTGATGCAGTGTGCGGCGTATGGTCTGAGCACTGACAGGCTGACCCCCCACCCCTTCAACCTCTGCAGCAATGCTGGCAGCACTCATACATCTGTTTTCAAAAGACAACCTCTGGATATGACGCTGAGCACGTGCACTCAACTTCTTTGGTTGACCATGGTGAGGCCTGTTCTGAGTGGAACCTCTCCTGTTAAACCACTGTATGGTCTTGGCCAGCGTGCTGCAGCCCAGTTTCAGGGTTTTGGCAATCTTTTTATAGCCTAGGCCATCTTTATGTAGAGCAACAATTCTTTTTTTCAGACCCTCAGAGAGTTCTTTGCCATGAGATGCCATGTTGAACTTCCAGTGACCAGTATGAGAGAGAGAGCGCGATAACACCAAATTTAACACACCTGCTCCCCATTCACACCTGAGACCTTGTAACACTAATGAGTCACATGACACTGGGAAGGGAAAATGGCTAATTGGACACAATTTGGACATTTTCACTTAGGGGTGTACTCACTTTTGTTGCTAGCAGTTTAGACATTAATGGCTGTGTGTTATTTTAAGGGGACAGCAAATTTACGCTGTTACGTATACAAGCTGTACACTGACTACTTTACATTGTATCAAAGTGTCATATCTTTAGTGTTGTCCCATGAAAAGATAAAATAAAATATTTACAAAACCGTGAGGGGTGTACTCACTTTTGTGAGATACTGTATATAAATAAATAAACTAGAGTACACTCAGAGAGTGCATACCTTCACCAAGGCCCTATTTCTCAGAATGTTGGGGTGTTTGTTTGTCTGTTCGCAGGTTTACACAAAAACAACTTTGATGAAATTTTCACCAGAGGTGGTGCTTGGGCTACTGAAGAATCCATTCGATTTTGAGGGTGATCCGGGTCAGGATGCGGATTCTGGATCACTTCTTTTTTAACATTCCAAGATAGGGCCTTGGCAGAGGGATGCACTCTCTTAATGCCTTCTATTTCTTTACTTACCATGAGTGCATACCTCTGTCCAGGGCCTATTTCACAATGTTAAAGAGGGAAAAGTGGTCCAGAATCCACATGTTGACCCGGATCACCTCCAAAATCTACAGGGTTCATCCATAGCCCAAGGCCACCCTCTGGTGAAAACTTCATCAAAATCCATCCTGAAGTTTTTCCATAATCCTGCTTTTAAAAAAAAGACAAGCAGACATGAAAACAGAACCTCCTTGGTGGACTTAAAAATTACATTCTGGGTTCAGATGCCACTCAGAGGTTGTGTTAACTGAAAATTGCCCTTCGTTGACAGACGTTTTTCAGCAATGACTGAAAATTCTGAAAGCTGTCTGTCATTTAATAGATTGCACAGAGGATGATCTAACTAAAGTCAATTAAAATGACAGATATTTATAGATTTTACAAGCCTGTCTGTCAAAATGACAGATAACAAAAAGTCTAGCACAACCTCTGGTCCCACTGCACCCCCCCCTTCCCAATCTTACGCATGCAGTTCACCTCCAGTTTGCAGATTCACTACATTTATGAGTGTTTGAAATTACAGTAAGAGGTAGGGCTTGCCAATAAAAACTTAAATTTAAGGTTTTTCGACAGATTACACTGTTCACCACCTGTCATCTCACTGCTTGTAGTTATTTTTACAACCACTAGAGGTGGCTTCCTTCAAACATGCAACAGTAAAGCATAATTACTGCTGGTAAAACATGCTCTATCTTCTAATCTTTTTGCTGAAAGTTCTAGAACAGGTATCTGCAGTCAGTCTGAGGATGGGGCTTTCTAACCAAGATTGCAACTAGAAAAGGCAACAAAGCCCCAAGTATTAACATTATAATCACCAAAGCAGTGGATGATGCCATAGTTCATTAGACTGAATGAACAGTGGTTTTTGTCTGTCATTAGAAGAGACTAATCGGTAGCTCCTCTTCATTCCTTTTTTTTTTCTGAATAGCTGGCCATCACCACCAGACCTGCATCTGCTTCCTTGCCATAATCATCAATTTACACTTTTTAAAAAAAAAAAATGCTTTTTAGCAGCAGCTTAAGGAAAAGTGTTAAATATTAAACGATGAGGGGAAAGAGACCACCAATCCTAACTTGCTCGTGTGAAATTCTGTTAAGTTTGCCTTCTGCCACTCCAGGCAACAGTGGCTGACTCCATGCTAAGCTTTCCTAAATCCGCCCGCTGCCCCGGCAGGCACGTTGGCTGTTAACTAAACCCGCTAACCTGTCCGCCGCTAAACCTTCACATAAAGGGCCCATCATGCCTTAAGAGGTCTGTGCTTGTCATATTATAGTAAAAGCTATTACCATTCCCTGTATTCATGTTGTTGGGCTTTAGCATAAGACTGAAGGAAGTCAAAGCTTCCAGACGTTTTTTGTTTTTTTTTCCTGAGGATAAAAAATGAGAGGAGAGGAGGGAATTAGCAGGATGTGTGACTGGTATTAATGGGAGTGTTGACAAATGAAACAATCCACCTATGCAGTGCACTTGTTTGTTTGTGGAGGGATTTGCTGCTTTTTGCTTGATGAGTCAATGTCATGTCCCATCACCCCCCCCCCACACACACACACACACGCTACAGATCTTCCTCATCCTTCGTTTATTCCTGCCCTCGGTGTGTCTTTAGCGTGTGACAGCTGTGGTCTGTTTGTTTACATTCTGCCCACATTTACAAGGCCAAACCTCGCCCTAAATACCAAACACAGCCCCCCCCCCCCCATCCTTTCATTCTCATTTTTATTTTCCAGCTGACATCTTATGCACACTTATTCAGGGGGAAAAAGGTCACCCGCAAGACAAATGTCCAGTTGAGAGAAGAAACAGGAATGTTTGGCAGGAAAAGAAAGGAAACAAATTCTTTCATTGCAGAGCGAGTGGAAGGAGCAAATGAATGAGGGGAGCAGAGAGCGAGATAAAAGAAGGGATGAAAAGAAGTTTGGGAAGGAAGGAAGGAGGAGGACGGAGCACTGAAATGCAAATCCCAGCTGCCCAGCTGAAATAAAAGCAGGAATTCTCCAGAAGGCACACACCAGCAGGTAGACAGGGATAAATACCAGCAGTTACTTATCTTCTAAATTCTAAAACCAAGGCTGCAAACTGCTTCCTGTGTTTTCTTTTTCCCACTGATGTGCATATAACAGTTTTGACTGAACACGTCACACAGCTGTTAAAACACACAGCAAGAGGTCTTCTTCTTCTTCTGTTTTTTGTCTCTTGCCTCCTTTGTTTTCAGTGCAAAATGTCTTGTATGCTTTGTTTCTTTTGGGGCCAGAGAAGCACAAACTGCACAGCTAAAAAAAAAAAAAGAGTCAAAATAGAGAAAAAATAAACTGAGGGAAAAGGGAGGAATGGCGTTCTCACAGCGGCATGATTGATGACAGCGATGCTGCTGTCAGAGGAGGACAAACACGTTTGGTTTGGGGGTCCTCGTCTGAGGGCCCAGCAGTCATCACGCCGGGGTTTCCTCCCTCCTCTTCCCACACACCGCCCGTCTGTCAAATCATATCATTTTGTACTTGCTAAGAGCTAATTCCTATCCTTTTTCATGAAGTGTTGTATCCTGTTGACTCCTTCTTCTTCTTCTTCTTGGAGCATCCAGGCAGACTCAGAAATGCTCGTCCTTCGCCGTGTCTTCAACGAAATCGCCCCCACTGTCCCCGCCTGTCACAGTCTAGTGACGGGGTTGAGTTAAGTAAGAGTGTTCTAATAATTAGGACTGGGAGTCTGCTGCCTGCCGCTGTGTGTGTGTGTGTGTGTGTGTATGTGTGTGTGTGTGTGTGTGTGTGAGAGTGCTTAGCCAGATGTTAAAAGGCTCATCCCTCTCATCTTGCCTCCCTGTCAGTCAGTCTTCACTCTGTGCCACGTGCACGCACGTTCGCACATATGCAGACATCAGGGGTACTTGTGGTGCCCCCCCCCCAACAAAAAGTGTGTGCCCCTCTGCCCTCCTGGCAGCTCTTCACCAGGGTGAGGAGTATATGTGTGTGTCCTCCATCCCTGTGGTCCACATACTGGACAACGATTGGATTTGTTGCCATTTATGAAAATATTTCCTTTCATTCTCTCACCGTGACAGCCCCCTTCCCCAACCCCCACCCTCCCCTTTTCTCTCACTGGGTGGTAACTAGAAGCAAGAAGCAATTGTCTGTACGTATGTGTGTCTGTTACTTGCGGTCACTGTTGCGACGCTGCACAGATCAAGGATTAGTCGCTTCCTGTCGAGCCTTTTGTCGGCCTCGCCACTCCGTTTCAGCCGAGATAAGTGTGTGTGTGAGGAGGAGTCTGTTACACAAATGAGCCACTGGCACATGAAGGAGAAAGCATGAGAGGAGAGGAGTCCCCTTCTGCAGCGCAGCCTCTCAAGTCATCTCATCTCATACACTAAGATTGCTTTAAGTGAACAAACCTGCTCAACACAAGCGCCTAATGGCATGACGCTTCCTTGTTGCTCTTTTATTGGAGTCACACCTTCTAGAAACATTTGAATTTGACAGTTGAGTTGCTGTCAGCTGGAAGGTGCTTTTAAAGGTCCCATAGTGCGCTTTTCCTCAGGGTTAATCTTTTTGTTTTGGACATACTAAAGGATTTGCATGTAGTTCTACGTGCCAGAAACCATCTGACAAACCTGTCTGTCATGTTCAGTCTGAAATGTTCAGTTCTCACCTGCTCATTAACATTAGTGAGCCCCTAATCTGATTGGTTAGAAGTTTTTAGGTGAGCCAGTCACAAGTACGGAGGCAGTTAGGGTGTATTTGGTTTGCTGACTTGGAGAACTAAAGCAGGATGTGTTTACAGAGAATAGGAGTAAAAACTGTGGTCGCCATGTTAACTTCACGTAGGCTATCACTTATACTAACACTAGGTGTGGCTTTGGACTTTCACAGGGATCCTCACTCCATCATTAAAATAGGTGTAAATGAAGCTGGGATAATTGCATTGAGCTCTGCCTCTCATGTCACAGCCAGAGCAGAAACAAAGCCGCTCATTTAGACAGAGGAACCGAGACAAAGGCTGACCCTGACACAGTGACACGCTTGTGCTTTTTCACAGGTTTGCATTTGTAGCCGCTCCAGACACACAAATAGATGCTGAAAAAAAATGACGTTTTCATAATACAGTATGTCCCCTCTAATAGTGTAATGGCATATATGACCATCTGCCTGTTCTACTAAATATAGGGCCTATAATAAGGCTTTTGGCTTAGATCTTTGTTGTTAGTCCACAGAGAGAAAAGCAGTCGAACCTGGTGGCCATGAGCACCTGCAGGAGATAAAGCCGTTATTTACTGTGAAAGAAGATCTGATGTCACTGTGCTGCTGTGTGTGGTGGTTTGTAGCGCTGGGCAAATTACTAAACATTAGTAACTAATTACAGTTACCAGTTACTTCTTTCTTCAAAAGTAATTGAGTTACTTTACCAATTACTGCATGAGTAAAGTATTAGTTGGAAAAGTAACTTTCACGTTACTTTTAAGTGCATACTTAAATCATCTTGCACACATAGCAAGATAATTTAATTAATGGATTACATCATGGGCTTATAATTATGCCTGAGTGAAACAGAGAGACATACAGTAATCGCTCAATGCGTCTGTGCATGTGGTTCTGTCCGCCTCTCTGTTCCAGCTCACCCGATCAAAATCAAGTGGAACTAAAGACTAGTGGGCATTGCGGTGGTGGAGTGGTTAGCACTGCAGCAGCACAGCAACTCACCCTTGGCCGGGGGATCCTGGGTTCGATCCCAGCCCCCGACCAACAGTGATCTGTGTGGCGTTTGCATGTTCTCCCCGTGTCTGCGTGGATTTCTCCGGTTTCCTCCCACAGGCCAAAAACATGCAAGTTAGGTTACTTGGTATCAAACTGGGGATTCTAAATTGTCCTTAGAAATTGTCCGTATGACTGTGAGAGTGAATGGTTGTCTGTCTCTCTGTGTTGGCCTTGCGATGGACTGGTGATCTGTCCAGGGTGGACCCTGCCTCTCGCCCAAAGATGCTGGGATAGGCTCCAGCACCCCTGCGACCCGAAAAGGATTAAGCGGAAGAAGATGGATAGATAAAAACTAGTATCATTGTATCGCCATATTTTATCAACTTTTAATTTGCCAGAATTCTGAGATAAGGCTTTGTTTTCAAAATAAACACAAATTTAGCTCACCTGTACCGTCAATGGATCTGGGAAAAAGGGTATTGTAATAACTATACCGAGCCACTAGAGGCAACAGTGTGACTTTTTTACGACATAACACAGCACTTCTTTTTACAGCACATGGAGCTGAACTGTTATAAAATAGCGGTTACTGAAACAGAACTATTCAGCAACTACACCATTTCTTCATCGCACTGATTGTTTTTACACTGGTTTTGCTGTTTAGTTTTGCAGAGGAAGAATAGGGTAAAACTTATTAAAAACTCACTTAAAAACTACAAGTTCCAACATTCCTCACCTGCAAATAGTTGCAGTGAACTGTGCATGCGCCCAGAAACTCCCACCACAGGGAGGTACTGAGCAATCCACCAATACTGGGTGAACAAATGTCCGTCTTTTTGTTCGTCTGTTTTCTTCCTCTGCCACTCAACAGCAAAAGCTCCTGTTCATCTCGATTGTCATTGTAGTCACGTACCTCCATCGCTTCTGCCATTTAAAACGTCTGCCACTGTGCTCTACTTTTGTGTTTGGATTGCAGCTGTTCACATCAGTTTGGTGGCTCTTGGCTGCCACCAACAGTATGGACATGTGAACTGCCGGTTATTTTCACTGCGCATGTGTGTACGCCAAAACTACTGGATGGATTTGGATGAAATTTTTACCAGAGGTGGTCCTTGGGCTAGAGAGGAATCCATAACATTTTGGTGATGATCCGAGACCACAGACTTAAACCAAGGCTCTGGCACCGAGGCATCGGCACCTTGGTACTTTCATTGTTAATGGCAGGCTGAAAACAGACTTTCAGACAGAAGTTCACAGACAGTTTTTATGTTGGTGTTACTGAGCATGTGTCAGTGTGGGGGACATGCAACTGTCCACGTTTATCTTACCTTTATCGTGGATTCATTCGATGTGCAGTGATCCAAAGAAAACATTCATTATCCACAGTCCAAATGTCTGCTGTGACAGAGACATGATCCAGTGCCTCAAATGTCTTTTAGAGATGAAAATACATTTTTGAAAAATATTTATCCAGGCAGCAAGTAAATGTGATTTTTTTTTTCTTTGGTGGATCACAGTCTAAGCCAGGGGTCACCAACTGGTGGACTCTGGTCTTAATCTGGACCCCAAGTCCGCCGCCCGGACTCCGAAACCTTTTGATAGAATTTGGGGAAAAAGGATATTGTATGCAAAAATAAGTGGAACTGAGATGCTGTATCGGCGATCACCCGGACAGTTTATGGTGCTCAGATTTTACTCTCCATCATCCCACCAACTGCATCCTCTGCAGAGACTCTGGGTGTGACTGCTCCTGCAGGTATGCAACCTGTCACCAAAAAAAAAAAAACACAGTTTGCTGCAGCTCTCTCTCTCTCTCTCTCTCTCTCTCTCTCTCTCTCTCTCTCGCTCGCTCTCACACACACACACACACACACGCACGCACGCACACACACACAAGGCCAGGATATCCACTCGGACAGACACGCTTTGTTCCTGGTGTGTACCCACGAACTGAGGCGCTGCTGTGAAGCGTGAGTGCATCTACCACAGCACTTCTGCCTCTGATTCTGCCGAGATTTGTCCGTGCTGGGATGCAGGGTTGAGGTCGCTTCATGCGGGACCGCCGTCATGTTGGGCCTGCATGACGCTGCTTATATCCAGGTCTTTTGGTACCGTAGCCTCCGATATCATGTAAAAACTCTGTAAAACCACTGCGTGTTACTGAAGATGAGAAGTTCCACCTCCCCTTTTCCTGGAAACCATGGAGTTAGAACTCCATCCATGCTGGAGCAGAGTTTACTGTTGAAAAAAAAATGTTTGTGTAATTCTGTAGTCACAAATTATATCAATGTCCATTTTTTTTTTGAGGCTTGAAGTTTTAAAAAAGTTTTTTTTTGTGCTGAAAATATAGTATACTGTACAGGTGAGATGTTGCCTTTTAGATGTTAGTCTTTTTAAATGCAATACTCTTTAGTTTGTGTTCTCCTGTAAAACTTTTTTTAAAATTTTATTTTAGCTGTAGATTTTAGAACTTTATAGCTATGTATCTGGAGTCAATCACATTTAGTGTTCCCCTGTATTATAAAATTTTAAATGACATGTTTTGTTTGAAACTGAGCAAAGAATTAATTTGATTTTTTTTGTTTAAAAATTAATGCAGAACTAAAAGCAGCTAAAACATGAGCTTAATAAAATAATATGTGAAAACAGGTTAAATGACACTGGCCTGCCTGCAGACAGCTGTGGTCTTCTGAAAGAAGGTCCATGAAAGGATGGCAGTTCTAGAAAAAAACAACAACTGTGAGATGAATTTATCAGTGTAACTTACCACATTTCTCTTCCTTTGGTTTTATTAAGATATTGGAAGTAAATTCATCGGTCTTTGTAGCTGTCTCAGTGGGAGCCAAAATCCTGAATAGAAAAAAACTCTATAGAGATGCATGGAGAATGGTTTTAGAATCAAATGGGAGCCCTGAACCATAATGGAATCATGAGCAGCCTACAGCCTTATTCATGCTGCATTTCCCCTCTAGTCCACTTTGGTCTGTGTGCGCTTTGGACAAGCCCGGCACGCACGTGGTGCTGTTCATGCTCACTTTTTTCATCTACCCAGGCCAAGTGGTTGACGCATGCGCACAACCATCATTTGTAGTTTCACTCCCACCTTATAGGTAGCGCCAGTGCGCTGATGTGCCAGGATTTTCACCAACAAAGAAACGCTGCTTTCTTTCTGCTGCTTGACTTCCCAGTTTTCACTCCTTTTCTATGAAGATGCTGCTGCTGCTGAAGTATTTCTGTATGATTCATGTATGTTTATTCTCGTTTTCCGCTTCATCGTTGTCTTCTTCGTTGGTATGCTGTGCCGATATCGCCACCTCGTGAATGGGACGTTCAGTCTTGCGCATGCGCTTTTTAATGCATTCAGGTCGTGGGCAGGAGGCACAGTCACAAAATTTGGGCTGCACACAGTCATCCACGGTCAAGCACTGCGATCACTAGCGGAGTGGAGACGATGGCATAAATTTCGTCACGTGAGGTTTCTGGTTACACGTACGCAGACAGCAGAGGTGCAGCATGAAGCAGGCTGAAATAGTCCCACCCCTGGTTCAGACCTCAGCTGGGGAGGAGGACCGACTGATCAGACCACTTTTAGTTGGTGACCCCTGATCTGAGCTGTCTGAAGGAAATGACTGTTGATAGTACGTCTTCTATCTGTGACGGTGTACCCGTCAGTTTAAAACCCTAACCATTCCAGACAGTTTCCAGCCAATGTAAAACGTCCCACAGGCGGGACACCAGAATGTGCAGAGGTTAATTCTTGCTGGGTCATAAACTGTGTTTGAAATCCTGCCATGAGTGTTCCGATAAGTAGATCCACTTCACCGTGTTCGCTGCTAGCATAGCTAGCTGTTCCTTAGCACTAGCTTTGTCGGAGCTTCATCAGGTGCTTCTTGAGGTTGCAGTAGGACTCAATCGGCACGTCGCTTCCAACCCACCAGTGTACTGCATGTTTGTCCCTGAACACGAGAAAGGAGAAGTGATGTGTGTACTTCCACAAAAACAAAGTAGCTTCATCTCTTCCTCCAGTCAAAGTGATGAGGACTCATGGCTCCTTATGACAGGCCACATCGACTGACGGCTGCGTCTCAGCTACGCTAGGGTCAGTTTGTGTATTCATTTGTGCTAAGATT
Source organism: Pholidichthys leucotaenia (assembly GCA_020510985.1). Classification (NCBI taxonomy): domain Eukaryota; kingdom Metazoa; phylum Chordata; class Actinopteri; order Cichliformes; family Pholidichthyidae; genus Pholidichthys; species Pholidichthys leucotaenia. Next base: position 312,311,030 of record CM035846.1, read on the forward strand.
ATCTATCCATATTTATATATAAAAATAAAATGAGTAGCCTTTTATTAACTAATCAACTAATTTTTTAGTAACAAATGTTTAAATGTCAGTATCTGTAACACATTACTGAATTTTTAAGCAGTAATTTTGTTACACAACATGTTACTGCAGAAGTAGTGGCAGCGTAACAAACGCTGGTAGTTTGTAGCCTTTCACACCCGCTCAGTGCGGAAGTTTACTTTCTTGAAACCAAACTTCAGTCAAACTTGTAGCTTTGAGGAAACCTCAGTGAGTCTTGCTGCATCTCATTTGTTGCCTGTAATAAAGTATGTTTGTGAATCTTTATTTCATTTAAAACTCGTGCAGAACATTCAGGAGTGGACGTCTCTCTGCATGGATTCATTGAAGTTAAAGTTTTGCTATTTCCACTCTCTCTCTCTCTCTCTCTCTCGCTCGCTCTCTCTCTCTCTCTGTCCTATACACGCACAGACACAAGTCCTGAATTCCACTTTGTTCCCTTGGCAATATCGGCTTGACCAATAAAAGCCTGTGTTAAAACTCCACTGAGCCTCATACAACTGCAGCACACCTGGCAACACAACACACATTTAGCTTTAATATGCGTGCTCGCATCAGTTTGTGTTCTTCCATAACCCTAAACTGAACTCTGCACTGGGCTGTCTTTTAGGTTATGGGTGACTTTTATAGAAAATGCTGGATTACTTTAACAGTATAGAAGCTGCTTTTATTAGATATGTTTATTTTTCAAAAGATTTCAGTTTGTCATAGTATACATTATCTGGAAAAACAGTGATTGCCGCACAAGGACGGTAAACACAAGGCTTCAGTAAGATTCTGCACAAACACCAAACCCAAACTAAAGTGTTGAAATGTTTTTGGTTACTTCCTCAGCAATGAATGTCAAAAGAAGATTCATTCCAAGAAATACAAAATTTGTTATTTGTTAAGCTTCACTTAGGAAAGAGGTAAAGTGAACATATACAGAGCAGTAGAAGTGATTATATTCTAACTTGATTATTTTTGATATGTAGTGTTTAAAGATGGAAAGTGATTTGACACCCCAAACTAAGAGAACGCTGCTCACTATTAAGTTTTACTATTTTTATTACATCCCTTACTGGGAAAATAGGTAAAACTATTGAACATTATTGTGAGATGTTGAATGAATTAACACAGAATATTTACAAGGTTACAAAAAAACATGTAAATATACCACATCCATTAAATGAAGGTAAAAAAATCAAAGTGAACTAAGTTGACTGCATTGCCCTAAGTGAAGCTGGCAGTGTCACCGTTACCTGTGGGTGGCTGCATCTGCTCTTTAGGTGCCAGTGCTTCTGGAGAGGTTTGGCTGCAGCGCGGAGCAGAGATGGATTCAGGAACCTTTTAATGCAGATGTGTTAAAAGAGCCTTTTTCCCCCCCGTCCTCTCCTCCTGCCTCCCCCGTTCTCCCTCCATTCTGCCCCCCCACCACCCCTCCTCCTCCTCCTCCCCCTCTCCTCTCCTCAGTAATCTAATCTGCAGCCAGTTTGTGGATGCAGTCTAGTGTGACAGACCCCCCCCCCCCCCACCGTTCTCTCACTTTCACACACACAAACAGGCCTGTTTCCAAAAAGGCCCACTTCCTTGGCAAAGTCTCCCCCCCCCCCCCCGGCCTTGGTCACACCTTCTTTAATATTGAATTATTCATCAAATCTGATTGGTTCCTGCTGATGGCAGCCATGATGCGAACCAACGGTTTGTGTGCGCGCGCGTGTGTGTGTGTGTGTGTGTGTGTGTGTGCATAGGAGGTGTTGCAGATTGTGTATCAGTAGCGTTTCTCTACGCACCATCGCTTCACAAAGCTGGACCAGCCCGTCACTTAGCACACAGATTTTTTTATGTGAGAGCAGCCAAAGCCCAGGCACCTGTAACTCTTTGGACAGAAGGCACCTTTTAGGGTAGAGTTGTGATTAGACACACGGTGCCCCCTTCACCCGCTGAAATGGGGGGGAAGCTCAGCATCTGCTTCCAAAAAAAGAAAAATCCTCCAAAGTCCTTTGAAAAGGTGAAACAAATCAATAATGGGTGCTTTATATGCATGCCGCGCTGTCTTTGTGTGTGTGTGTGTGTGTGTGTGTGTGCACGCGCGCACGCGCACATGCTCTTATGATTTGCATGCACCAGAATCTATATTGCTCAATATTGGGAGTGGGCTCTGGCATCTGCAGCGATGTAAAGGTTGTACCATCATTCCCTGCAACATGCACTGCATTTACTCACGTTCCAGAGCTTTCTTAGGGTGTTTTCACATCTGACTCTGTGGGCCAGAATTTTAGGTGAGAAACCTCCCCCGAACCACGGTCCGGGAAAAGATCCACAATTTGGTCTGTCAATTTCCAGAAAGGACCAAAGGTCAGAGGTCATGAGAACGTCGGTTAAAACTTTGTAAACAAGCCTCAGCAGCAACTGCAGCGGTGGGAATGTGTTCTACATCATGATCAGGTTCATCTGCAACGCGTGAAATCGCCTTCGTGCTGCTGACTTTGTTAAAGGCATAAACAGTTGATGATCACGGATTTGGCCGCACTTGAGGGAACGACGCGGATAAAGAAGGGATGAGTGTGTCGACGTTTGCGCACATGCATGTTTGCTATCCCAGACACTTCACAGTGATCCTGCGGTGCCTCTGCATATCCGCGCAGCATTACGGGGACAGACACGTTGCGTGTCCGCAGGTGTGTTTATTTACCTCCGCACACACTCCACCGCAGGCCGTTTCTGTGGCAGGTTGTTTTCAGTTCTCAAGTGCAGAAACAGAAATTTCCAGCAGAGTCGTGTTGAGAAAGAGACAGCACACGGCACGGCACGAGTTTCCCCCAGTCTCCCTCCTCTCTCCTCCCCAGTATGTCTCCACTCTCCTCTCCATCCCCCCGTCGCCGTGTGTGTGTGTGGAAACCCAGCCCACTGTTCAGCAGATGAATAATTTAGCGGTGTGTGTATCATCTGTTTACCGTGCTAATCCATCTGTCAGCAGGCACCTATCGATTCGCGCCTGCCTGGTAATTGTGCATCCGCGCCACACGCACACACAGTCGAGCATACATAAGCCCACACACACTTACTAGACACACACACACACACACACGCACGCACAAGCTCGTGCACTTATATGATGTGCAGGTTAGCTCATATTCAGATTCTGGAGTTGTCAGCCGGCCCCTTGGACACTTCATTCCCACTGAGTGAAACTGAATTTGGGGTCAAGGTCACAGTGAGGAATGTGATATTGAAAATGGCACGTCAGGGGAGTCGGCGTCCTTTTTGGTTTCATGGGATAAAAAGAAAACAGATGAAATGCAGACACCTGTTCGTTCAACTCTTTAAAAACCACATGTTTTTAAATTCCACAAAATGCTACTTTTATCTTACCTTTTAATAAAAAAGGATGACCGCAGCTCTACTGAAGAAACGTTAAAATAAAACAGTGAAAGTAGGAAGTGGGATAAACTGAGAAAGAAAGAGAAGCCATCCTGCTCTACTTTTCAGCTTCACTTCGACATTTTGGCTTTCTACACCCACTAAAGGCCTCTCCCATATGCCAGGACAGGATCGGGTCTCTTGGGGCCCTCCAACCAACTTTCAGCACCCGTATATAATAACTGATCTGACATGGGTAACTTCATTTTGATACAGCCACTCTCACCTGTTGGTTTACATAAGCTGCACACCAACACTTGCAAGAGTGAGAGGTGGGGATGGGGCCCCTTTAGGGAGTTCTCTGCTGGCCTACCACTGTCATTGGGCCTAGGAGGGGTGGAGGGGTTCCTGCCTTGCCTGCCAGCACACAGCGCCTCTGCATATCCCTGTTTTCTGTGTGTTAAACACCTTTGCTGCTTTTGTCAGTTTTCTTATGCGCTTAGTCTTTTGATAGATTCAAAAACTGACTTCCAAATGCACCAACCAACAGCAAAGTTTATTAGTTTTGCAAGCCTGCAGAATTGAGCCTCAATGTGATGATGTGTCCAGCAGACACTGAAAGTTTTCAAAAAAGATGTTAGATTTATGATTCTAGTTGTTCAGCTAAAACACAGTGACAGTACTTCCTTGTGATAGAATTTTTTACCAAATGCTGTAAGTTTCTGTTTTTAAGTATCTTTGTTAACAAAATTCCAGTGTTGGCCATTATGTTACTCTGTTCCCAATAGTTATAAAACACTATTAATTAAATGCAGTACAAGACTGTAGTCAATCACCACAGTACAGTTACTATGCCACAGATTACATGTGTGTATTTGCATATTATAATATAAGCTCTGCTTCAGTTTTGTGCTTAGTGAGTTAATAGAAAACCTTCTGGACCATCAGCTAATCTCACATCATAAAATTGAGGATACAGCAGTCGGAGACATTAACAACTGTAATAAACTACTTTTTTGAGTAACAACACATCACTGTTAACTACAGGAGCTTCTTATAGTTAATTCAAGAGGCAAAATAGAAGAAGTGGAAATGAACACTTTCAGCAAGCTAGTCTGAGCATTTTATAGCTTTGTTTTGTGGCATTCTGCTGCATTATCCTCGTGTACGTGTGGTTTTCAGAATACAACACCTTGCTATTGCAATACAGTATTTACGCTACGTACTACAAATTTGTTCCTGAACTGTATGTTATTCCATAATTGATTATGGTATAAAAGTTTAGTTTGCTTTTATGGCGTGGTTAATGAACAAAAATAGACAGCAATATGAATAAGTTTCCAATTTTTGTGAATGTAATGTAAGCAAAGTTTGAATTGAAAAAGACAATGCCATTTCCATTCAGTTTAGCATTAGCAACAGAAATGTTGTCTGCCCAGGAAGATGAAAAAATAAAAATTAGATTACATTTTGTTCTGCTATTAAAATTACTTCTGTAATTTCTGTTAAGGGAGGGATCATCTTGGAGTCAGACAGAGGCATATGGAGAGAAGAAGAGACACACTGCAATAATGAATCCTTGGGTGACCATTGATGGTTGTAATTATCAAATGGCTGGTTTTAAAAGCTCATTGATTGATGTCATTAGCTCCATGAGTGATTACTAATTGCTGCTCCAGTATGTTAACAGAACATGATGAATACACACATGAGCAAAGCACACACATTAAAAACATTTATGAAAATACAGGCGCATTCTTCTGCTTTAATCCAGTATACAGTTAAAAAAAGAACAAAAATGTATTTTTAAAAATTTTCTGTAGACTGATTTTGACAATGTTTCAATTTACTATTTAATGCAATTAAGTGGTTCCAAGTTGGAAATATTGCAAATATTTTAACATTGTTGTGTATGGGTCCTGTAGGCACCAACATCCCCATGTACAACAACAGCAAACTATTTCAAATTTTTTGGCCCAATTAAGAAGTGAATTTAAAAAAATTTGCCACAGAAACCTGAACATTCCAAGGACCCTAGTTGAATGACACTGAGAAGATATCACTGTTGTGATTGCCCTCTGGGGCAAGGAGGAGGACCCAAGCATGAGGTGAATTTCATACATAATTTATTGCAAAAAACAGAACAGAAAATAAAGCAGCTCATGGGCTGAAACAAAAAGCACCGCTAGGCTAGGCCAAATAACTGACAGAATAACATGAACTTGGACAAGGAACATCAGACATTAACAGGCTTAGTAGGAGCATGTGTAAAAAGCCAACAGAGACAAGGGCACCGCACAGGACAGAGATTCACAGTGACATAAATAGACAATGGGCAATCAAGACAACGTGGAACAGGTGGGAACAATCAAGGGCAAATGGAGGCAGCAGGAGAGTGGCTGCAGGTGCGGAGAACAGGACGGGCGGGGATGCACAGACAATCTCAGACAGGAGATACTGTCACGATCCGAGCGCCGGTCTTGCCCGCGCTCGGGTTATGTATACTTGCTGCCGGCTTTGACAGCTGTGGGTTATATTCTGGCTTCACTGGGCTCTTATTGTGAAGGCGCTCGGTGGGGCTTCTGGCTGTCAAGGCCGGTCAGCTGTTTGTCATTACTGCTCGTTAGTGTCCGGCTTTATTAGGCGGGCGCTGACGGCAGTTTAGTTGCGGGAGTATTGTCAAACCCTTGTCAAGTCATTGTCAAGCCTGGTCGGCGCACTAACCTCTTCAGACCTTCATGTCAGGTTCGTTTATATTGTTATGTCATAGTTAAGCTTGTTGTGGCTGGGGTTAGCCCTACGAGCCCCTATACCTTGTATTGTGTGCTTTTGCCCTTAGTGGCACATAGTCTTGTGTCACGTCTTGTCTTGTAAATAAACATCATTGCAAAACTCACCAGTGACTCTTGGCGTCTTATGGTAGCCCGCGAGGGTCACCGCATGACAGTATACTCCCACCAGACGTCTAAACGGAGACGCCACACCGAGACGCCTTTTTTCACCATGAGTTTTTGCGTAATTGGACTATTGTTCTTCCCTGTCTGGGTGTCATTGCTGGGAGAATGCCGTCATCCAGGGGCCGCTGTCGGCACCTGGGCAAGGAGCTAGCGGAGGCTCTGGAGTTTGTAGATGGAACTCTGTTCACCACTACGTTTTACGACACTCCCAGCGACATACGCTGGCACCTGGACTGCGCTGAGGTTCTCCTGGACAACCTTCCTCTCCTCTATGACGATCACTCGGAGGTGATGACGAGGAGAGATGAACTCGCCACACAGATACTCCGTGGGCTGGAGGAGGAAGAGAGCAGGAAGCAGAGGAGGAGGCATCCTCGCTCCCCACATTGGGATCCCGTTGCTGTCCCTGACCCGGTCCAGGAGGTCGCACCATCTGGAGGTCGTCGACTACGTCGGCGCCACGGCCAAGGAGAACCTCGGCAGAATCCCCGGCTGGATCCGCTGCCAGCAAAGCCCGTCAGCGAGCCTCTGAGAGCGGCTCCGCCTCGTCCTTCCAGGGGGCCCTCTGTCGTCATCCAGCGGGGAGAGGGAGGAACAGCGTCACCTACAGCAGGCACCATCTTTCCTCCAGGAGAAAAGCAAGTGCAAGTTAATTTATTACACCATAATTGTGACCTGCCTTGTCTGACTCCTGGGGGCGGAGTTTGGGGTTCGCAGCCCCCCAAGCTCCCTCCACCTGCTGTAGTTTTAATAACTAAATCTGCTGCCTCTGTGTCCCCCCCTGTTGAGCGGTCCGTGACGCCAGGCCTACGTCGTTGGATGAGGAGGGGCCCTGCACTGCTGGAAAACCTGGATCCGGCCCTGCAGCCACGTCGTGGACGGAGGAGAAAAGCGGACTGCGGCCCGGAGCCTGAGCTGACAATGAAGCCTCCCCGGGTCTCCTCGCCGGAGTGGTCTGAGCCAGTGGGTCGAGTGTCCCCTACCCCCACGCCATACAGGTCATCTGCGTGGACATCAGTGCGGGAGGAACCTCAGGCTGCAGACGTCATCTTGCCAGCTGCGGAGCCCAACGTAGCTGAGTTGGAGCCTGCTGACGAAAGTCGCCGCCCTGAACCTGGATCGACGGAGTCCTGGACGGTAACAGAACCCGAGTGCAGGCAAGTGCTCCCTCTAGTGTCTCTGTCCCCTGTTTTGGAGCATTTTTGCCTGCCTCTCAGGGAGGCGAGTGAGTGGCAGCCGCCTGCTACGCCCGAGCCCGTCTCGCCGGGTTCTGTTGCTGCCGGTGATACTGATCCTGGTTTTTCTGTTCCTTGTGAGCTTCTTTGCAGTGTCGCTGGCATGGAGCCAGTCAGAGTCGCTGAATTGGGGGTTCCGGGTTCAGGGGTGGAGGTCGCCAGCGGAGCTGCACCGTCCCAGTCGGGGTCCGTTGTGGAGGCTGCTGTAGCCCAATCGGGGTCCGACGTGGGTGCGCCCGAGACCCAATTGGGGTCCATTGCGGGAGCTGCTTTGGCCCAATCGGGGTCCGACGTGGGTGCGCCAGAGGCCTGGTCGGGGTCCACCGCAGGTGCGGTTCTGGCCCAATCGGGGTCCGACGTGGGTACGCTCGAGGCCCAATCGGGGTCCAGCGCAGGAGCCGCTGTGGCCCAATCGGGCTCCGATGTGGGTGCAGCCAGGACCCAATCGGGGTCCAGCGGAGGTGCAGCGCCAGTGAGGTCCGCAGACGGTGGAGGAGCTGCAGACCCTTCACCGTCAGACGGAGTACGGGCTCATCCTTGCTTCCCAGCCCCTCGTCAGAGTCATCGCCCCCGCTCTTTATCGCTGGGGGCCATGGGGGTCTTGCAACGCTTGCCCTGGCTCTTCCATGTTTTGTCTTCGCCAGGGAGGCCACTGCAGGCTGTTTTCCCCCGGTACTGGTGGCTGAGGGACGCGGGTCGACCGCTTGAGGAACTGCTTCGCTGGTTCGGCGCCTCGGGTCGGGCACCCAACATGTTATATGTTCTTCTGGGCGACCTGGTTCGGCCTGCGGGGGAGGGGACTTTCCGGGCCTGGGACTTTGACAAGCCGCCCGGTCATGTTCCGCCTCCCATGACCACCCGCCGGCTGTTGGACACAGGGAGTCCGCCCGAACTGTTCCTGGGGCGCTGGGTCTCCGCCGTTCGGCATGAACTGTTGGGGGGGTAGAGGTCACTTTTTTGGTGGTGTGTGTGTGTTCTTGTAATGGTTATTTGGGTATCTGTGGAAATTTGTGTTTATGTCTTGCAGATTGCCTTATTTTGTTCTGTGTGTAGTTAGGTGTGAGCCAGTAATTGTTCTGTTTTTCTGTACATGGTTATTTGAAAGCTCACGAGAATTCACACAGGTGAGAAGCTGTTTTCTTGTGAAACATGTGGACAAAGATTTAATCAGCATGGTAAACATCAGCATGGTACCAAAAAAAAAAATTTTGAAAATTCAAATGAGAATTCATGCGGGTGAGAAGCCATTTTCTTGTGAAACATGTGGGCAAAGATTTAATTTTCTCTTGCTGTCCTGGGCTGTTTTCCGTAATCGTTATTTGGGTATACGGTATTTTGGTCAGTGTTCTGTGTTTAGTTTTTTTTTTCCCTGCCTGGTCTGAATTTTGTTTCTGTACTGATTCTGGGTTTGGTCTCTCTCTCCCTCCGGACCTACCCCCATCCACCCACCCTGGAGGGGGTGGGGGGCATGGGTGTCTATGGGCGTTCTGGAAGCCCGCCCTCAGAGGGAGGGTACTGTCACGATCCGAGTGCCGGTCTTGCCCGCGCTCGGGTTATGTATACTTGCTGCCGGCTTTGACAGCTGTGGGTTATATTCTGGCTTCACCGGGCTCTTATTGTGAAGGCGCTCGGTGGGGCTTCCGGCTGTCAAGGCCGGTCAGCTGTTTGTCATTACTGCTCGTTAGCGTCCGCCTTTATTAGGCGGGCACTGACGGCAGTTTAGTTGCGGGAGTATCGTCAAACCCTTGTAGTAGTAGTAGATTAGTTTATTTGACAGGGACAGTGCAATAAACATAGACAATAAATCAAAGACAATCAATCTGATGTGTTCAAGTCATTGTCAAGCTTGGTCGGCGCACTAACCTCTTCAGACCTTCATGTCAGGTTCGTTTATATTCTTGTTATGTCATAGTTAAGCTCGTTGTGGCTGGGGTTAGCCCTACGAGCCCCTATACCTTGTAGTGTGTGCTTTTGCCCTTAGCGGCTCATAGTTTTGTGTCACGTCTTGTCTTGTAAATAAACATCATTGCAAAACTCACCAGTGACTCTTGGTGTCTTATGGTAGCCCGCGAGGGTCACCGCATGACAGATACACATGAAACATGATGACAATGAACATACAGGACAAAAGACAAGGTGGGGATAAATAATACAAACCTAAGACCATAACGAAAGCCTGAACATGAACAGAAGGGGCTGTCAAAATAAAAACCCAAACTGATGATGACAGGAATAAATTACAAGACATAACCATGAAGATAATAATAATAATAAGAAACCAGAAACTAAGGACACTGCATGAAAACAAAATAAACCAGAAACTAAGGACACTGCATGAAAACAAAATAAGAACATGATAATACTAATAAACTTGAACACAAAAACAAACTCAAAATGTGAGCATGGTCCCCAGACCATGGCCAGACCTTGACGTAGCCCCCCCTTTCAGAGATGGAATCCAGACACCCCAAGACAACACCAAAGGATGAAAAAAAAAAAATACCTTCCCAGGATGGATGGCGGGGGCATAAGGCCAGGTGGGTTGAAACAAATCCACCCCCCCCCCACACACACACAGAGTCCAAAGCAAAAAAAAAAAAAAAACCCATGCACACACAGTTTTATGGGTTGAAACAAGGTCCACGACCCCAACACATGAACCAAGGTGGGTCAGGGGGCCAACCCAAGTCTAAAGGCCCCCAGATCAGAATATCAGATGGTACAGGAGTGTAGAGCTCGATACACACAAATAAGGGAGCTTTTGGCTCAGGAGACAATAATACAGGAGCTTTTGGCTCAGGAGACAATAACAGAGGTACATCTGGCTCAGGGGACAATAATACAGGAGCTTCTGGATCAGGAAACAATAATAGAGGAGCTTTAAACTCAGGAGATAACAACATCAAGGCTTATCAGAAGATAACGACATTGGAGCTTTTTGCACTGGAGATAACAACATAAGAGCTTTTTGTACTGGAAATAACAACATAGGAGCTTTTTGCCCAGAAGCAGGTAGTTGTAGGGCGCTGACCTCAGAAACAGCTGACAGGGGTGCATTGAACTCAGGAACAGAAGACAGGGGTGTGCTGACGTCAGGGACTGATGGTTGGAGTGCGCTGATCTCTGGAGCTGGAGACCGAGGTGCACTGGCCTCTGGAACAAATGGTGGAGGTGCACCGGCCTCTGGAACAGTTGGCGGAGGTGCACCGGCCTTCTGGAACAATTGGCAGAGGCGCACCGGCTTCTGGAACAATCGGTGGAGGCACACCGGCCTCTAGGACAGACAATGCAGATGCACTAGCCCCTAGAACACATGACGGAGATGCATCGGACTCGGGAAAACATGACAGAGGCGCACCGGCCTCCGGAATGGATGACTGAGGCACGCCAGCTTCAGGTGTTTATAGTTGGTGGGCACAGACCTCGGGAGCAGATGGTGGAGATGCTCCAGCCTCAGGAACAGATGGTGGCTGGGGAGCACTGACCACCAATGACGGCTGCAGGGGTTAAAGGGCGTCCAATCCAGACACTTAGGAGGCCACCCTTGATGCAGTCAAATCAGGCGAGGGGGAAAAGCAGGGAGTGCGTGAGGTGACACCAAAATCATCAGGAGCAAGGCAAGTCTTTTCTAATACTCATGTTATAAATATAAAGAAAGAAGAAGAAGAAGAAGAAGCCATCTCTATTGTCATTCAGTCCATAGTCACATCACATTACGGAAAAACACAGGCAAGATGGCGCCCGTGACTGGTACGGCCTCTGCCGCTCTTTCGCTGCTAGCATTTTTATTCCTATTATGTCTATCTGCCCCTTAAGGGGAGATGAAAAGGAGAATATATTTCAAAGTAAAATTAATCATATTTTTAAATCCACACACCACAGTAGGGTTTAATAATTTAGTTTCTTTTATTTTTTGTTGTTTATATTTTAGCTACAAATTAACTTTCAATTTTTGAAAAAGGTTTCAATTCATTTCCTGGGAAGATTTGTTCATTTCAGTTCAGTTCTATTGAGTGAAAATGGCTCAGACTTTATTAATTCTGCCATTTTCATTTTATTGTGATTTATTATTATCTTCAAATCTTTCACTTAAGTGCTAGAAGTCCATAATCTTATAAAATATACCTTTATTCTGCATTTATTCACAACGCTTAACCAACAGTTAACTACTGTATCCATAGTTTGTAAAAGAAAACACTATTATGCCAGATAAATTATTAATTTATGACACAAATGTTCAAACAAACAAATAATATTTTACTTACAATCTCGGCGGCTCCAGGTCTCCCTCTCTGTTCACGAGTTTCAGCCAGTCTCCGTGCATTTTCCGTTTGATTTGTTTGTCAATTATCGACTTTGTGTTTCAACACAGTGCTGCACGTGGTCCAAAGCCATTTGTCCCCGCTTTGTGAAAAGTGTTTGGAGACTGTTGGGGACAGTCTTTGTGGTGACTTTTGTTGGTGGATTGGGGGACACGAACGTCGGCAGCTCCACTCATGTGGACACGGTGGTGAGAACGTGAGCATGCACAACGGGGAACTCTTGCCGGATGAGAACTATTTTAACACCACAGAAGAGGAACCAGCATCTCCGTTAGCTGTTAGCTCCATTAGCGCTCTGTGTGTTTCTTGCTCTTTGCTGCTGTTCCTGGCTCACTGACCCGATCAGACTCAGCAGACGTTCACAGACGTAAAAGCATTATATTAAAATATTGATTGGTGGATTGATCCAGATGGTTGAATCGATCTTTTGAACTCACCCCTATTCTTCTGCTGAGCTAACTGTTGGTTATAATTGTTTTTTAAAATGTGTGGCATTGATAGACAGTCTTCACTTGTAAGTCACTGTCCAAAAACCCACAGGTAACAAACTAGCAGTTATCCTATAGACAAAAAGCTGAAAACATCCTTAAAATTAAAGGCTCATCTCTACATCACTGTCACAGAATCTTCTCTCCTCTCTTTTTTTTTTTATTTACAAATTATGAGGGAAAGCAGTCGGCTGTAAGTCTTATTTTAGGCAAGTATATCCGGTTGACAGCATTTCACAATAAAAGCATATAACAGACACAACCATTCTTTTAACCCCTTAGCGTTCCAGCCCATTTCCCTTCGAAGCGCCTGAAAAAACATACCCAAACTAAATTCAAAGCTGTTCTTCAACTCTTTGCACTATCTTCATGGGGTTGGTCTCATTCAAAAGAAAACAAATTTTTTTAGCAAAAGTGTCAGAATCCCTCTAAGTGCTTCAGCCACTGAGTAACAGTGATGTAAACATACTAAATTTGAAGAAAATAAAGTTCACCTGGGTTTTTTTATGCAAATGCCTGAAAATAACATACAGCTGTTAGATAGAGAGAGAGAGAACATGTCAGGTCAGGCGTTGGTTTGCTTGCTACCTGATAACCATGAAAACCGGTACTACCTGTCTCATGGGTCGGGCCGTTGGCGACTCAACCAGCAACCCCGCCCTTCCGAGGGCATGGAGGGTGAAACTGTGCATCCTGGCAGAACTAAAAACAATATCTGTCACAGGTCTGTGGTGGACCACTCCCAGTTACACGGGGTGAGACTGGACATCCTGGCAAATAAGCACATCTGTCACAAGGTCTGTGTTGGACTTTTGCCAGTAGGTGCATCATGACATGCACTACACAAAGAGCAGAGATAAGCAAACCTATCATCTGGTCAGTCACTGCAACAGATACTGGAGTCAGTTTGTCTTGGCCTGTCTTTGCCACTGGTAATACCTCTGTCTGCCAAGACAGAGGTATTACCAGAGGTATTGCCAAGAATGTGCCGCTATTCCAGCAAAAGCTAGTGGTACTCAAATACTTTGCAAGCAGTTTCATGAAATGGTCAGTCAGAAAGCAACTCATACCGGCTTGGACGTCGCCCGGGTTAACAAGGTCAGGAGTTCCTGGCAGCAGAGGGCGAAGGACAGAGCTGCCTGGAAGAATCTGATCAGATCTAAATGAAACAGTCATTGTTGCCCCGACAGACTGCTATGATGTCTATCTGAAGCCATTTCAACATACTCTTCTGAGCTACGTTATGATCATACAATGCTGATGCAAATTAAGGAAGGCATCTATGGAACAACACAGTGCGAAGTGGGGCCGATGCTTCTTTGCTCCACCATTTGTTTGTGCTGACCTGTCACTTGGAAATCTACTGCTGCTGCCTTCCCTGCATAGAAGGCCACGGAGGCGTGGATCCCGAGCTGGTGTTCAGGTGAGGCTGAGGCGCACCAGCCACCTAAACCGAGAGGGATACACGAGTTGTTTGTGTGCCATCCACATGAAAAACCTGAGGAGGACTACAACCCCACGCCACTGCTCCGGTATGACCTGTTCTACTGCCGCCTTCGCTCCCGGAGAATTTCTACTCCACGATACCGCTGTTTGACAGCTGTCAACATTCAGTCAGCTGGGCGTGACGCTGCGCTGCCGTCACGAATCAAGATGGCTCTGCTGAACACTCTCTCCATCTCAAACAAATCGTTTTTCCTAAACGATTTGATTGGGAAAGAAAACCTGGATTTTCTATTTCTGACTGAAGCGTGGCAACGACAGGATGAATTCGCTCACCTGAAGGAGATCTGCCCTACAGACTGCGCCTTCATTGCGACCCCTCACCTGAGTGGACACGGAAGTGGCCTGGCCATCATTTTCCACAACCACTTCAAATGCTGGTCTGTGAACTCTGAGCGTATCTCGTCATTTGAACTTCAGATATCGATTATAAGTGCCTCAACTCCTTTTTATTGTGTTTTAATCTACCGCCCGCCAGGCCCAGCTGGTGTGTTTTTATCGGAATTCTTAGACTTTTTATCTTCCATTATTAAACTAAAAAACGTTTTAATTTTAGGTGATTTTAATATACATGTAAATGATACATCTTCTAATGCTGCTGCAGACTTTTTAACTGTTACAGAGGCTCACAATTTCAGGCAGCATGTCTCTGGCTCTACACATATAAAGGGGCGCTCCTTGGACCTTGTTTTTTCACTGGGACTGAGTTTGGACAATGTTAAAGTGGAGGATGTTTGTGTCAGTGATCATTGCTGTGTTTTCTTTGATCTGTCAGTTAATGTGGAACAACAGGAATGTAAAACATTAAGACAGAGGCGCATTATTAACCAGCAGGCTGTGGATAGATTTATTTCAGCTTTTGACACTCATCTTGTTGCAGGATGTGAGGATGTAAATTCACTGGTGGATTGCTTTAACCAAGAGTGCCAATTGGTACTTGATAAAGTGGCTCCTATTAAATGTAGCTATACTTCTCCTAAGAAACCATGCCCTTGGTTAAATGAAGAGATCTGTATTCTTAGGAGAAGTTGTTGGAAGGTGGAATGTTTGTGGAAGGCCACCAAGCTTGAGGTGCACAGACTCCACCTCAAAGACCTCATAACCTCACTAAATGATGAAGGATTCGAGAACAAACTACTTTGCTCAGCTTATATCCTTAAACAAGGGAAATCCCAAGTTTTTGTTTGACACCATTAATTCCATTGTCTCACCTGATTTAGCCATGGTTGCTGCTTATTCTAATGCTGAATGTGATGACTTTGCAAATTTTATGGTAAATAAGGTGAATGATATTAGAGCAAGCACTACACCATCTGCTGAGGACCCTGGCCTGAATCAGGCCCCCTCTAACACATGGTCCTCATTCCCTCCAGTCACGCTACTGGATGTAAATGGTCTTCTGGTCTCTATGAAGCCCTCTTCAAGCCCCTTAGATATCCTCCCAACATCATTACTCTTCAAAATATTTGACTCTATCGGGCCTTTAATTGTCGAAATCATTAATTGGTCACTTTTATTAGGCACTGTTCCCAGTTCTTTCAAACAAGCAGTGGTTGAACCTAAATTAAAGAAACAAAACATAGACCCTACAGAACTGAACAATAACAGGCCAATTTCAAAGCTTCCCTTCTTATCCAAATTGCTTGAGAAAGTAGTAGCCAAGCAATTAACTATATTCAAAGAAAAAAATAAAATCTTTGACACCTTCCAGTCTGGTTTCCGCAAAATGCACTCCACCGAGACAGCGCTAATTAAAGTCTCCAGTGACATCATGATGGCAGCAGATTCTGGTCAGTACTTGGTCCTGGTGTTGTTGGATCTCACTGCTGCTTTTGACATGGTGGACCACAATATATTGATAAATAGGATGAAGGACACGTTTGGTATTTCAGGATTAGTTCTGAAATGGTTCTCATCTTATTTAACTGACAGAGGGTTTTGTGTTTTATTTAATGAAAAGATGTCAGAGTTTAAAGGACGTTCCTGTGGGGTTCCTCAAGGCTCAATTCTGGGCCCTACTCTGTTTTTATTGTATTTAACCCCACTTGGCCAGATTATTAGTCAGTTTAAGGGTGTTTCTTACCATTTTTACGCAGACAACATTCAGCTTTACTGCTCTTTTAAAGAAAATGAGCTGAACATTTTATCAAACTTAATCTCTTGCCTGTCTGCCATTAACAAATGGTTAAACAATAACTTCGTACAATTAAATCTTAATAAGACAGAAACTCTGATCATCACTCCAGACAGTAAAATTCCTCTGATAAAGCAACGCTTAGGTCACCTAAGCTCTTCTGTCCAGTCCAGCCTGTGTAACCTGGGTGTTGTTTTTGACAATGCCATGTCACTGGGCTGCCATGGTCGGCAACTAGTCAGAGATTGCGTTTTTCATCTGAGGAATATAGCAAAACTTAGACCTATGGTCTCAACACCTGAACTGGAAATGATCTTTCATGCTTTTATCTCGTCTCGCTTAGATTATTGTAATGCCCCTTTTATGTGTTTTAATAAAACTGCTGTTACCCGCCTTCAGACCGTGCAAAATGCAGCAGCTTGGCTTTTAACCCAGATGAAGAAAAGGGAACACATTTCCCCAGTTTTATCGTCCCTTCATTGGTTGCCAGTTGCTTTTAGATTTCATTTTAAGATTTTAATTATGACTTTTAGAGCTCTTAATGGCCAAGCCCCTTCATACATCTCAGCCCTCTTGACTCTTTCTGCCACGACACAATCACTAAGATCCTCAGACTAGAGACTCCTGGTGGTCCCTCGGACCAAGTTCAGAACCCGTGGAGATTGATCTTTCCAGGCCGCTGCACCACGGCTTTGGAACGCACTTCCCCTGTCCTTGCTTGCCTTGAGTCTGTTGACTCTTTTAAGAAGGAGTTAAAAACTCATTTGTTCAGACAGGCTTTTAGCTCTCATTGAATGGCTTTTATTTCTTCACTGTCTTCTCTTTTTATCCCTATTAATATGTATACTGTATCTTATTTCTATTGATTTTAATTTAGATAGATGTACTTTACTGATAGATGTAATTTCTGGGTATTTGTAAATTTTAACTTGCTGTGAAACACTTTGTGATATATATCTGTGAAAAGTGCTATACAAATAAACTTTGCTTGCTTGCTTGCTACAGTCAATCATGTACAGTAGAACAAAATTATTTTTCTCCTATCTACAATGTTAATCACAAGTAGAATCAGAGGGGTCGTTGCCATGCAAGGTGCTGCTACAAACAGAGAACTTGCCTTAGCTCCTGGTCCACTGCTGCTGGGGTGACTGCTTCAGGATGAACTGCAGGAGCAATTACTTGCATCTCTGGAACAACTGGAGCTGTAATGTGCACCTCAGGAACAGCTGGAGCCGTGGCGTGCACCACGGGGACAGCAGGAGCTGTGATGTGCACCTCAAGGACAGCTGGAGCTGTGGCGTACACCTCGGGGATGGCTGAAGCTGTGACATGCACCCCAGAAACAGCTAGAGCTGTGGTGTGCACCTCGGGGACAGCTAGAGCTGTGATGTGCACCTCAGGAACAGCTGGAGCTGTCTGAAGAGGAGCCAGAGCTGACGTTGGTGCAACGCGTCAAGAGGAGCGGTGTCTCTCGGAGCCTTCCTTCCACAAGGCCCTGTCGAACACCAACCGAGATCCCCGAAACTGTTCTTTCTCAGCAGTGACTCTCTCCCAAGGGGCCTGTGGTGCAGCGGGCTCTGCAGGGGATAACATTGGCCAGGGGGGGCTGCTGACTCCAGCGAGGAGGAGACTGGTGGTTCAGGCAGAGGAGGGAGAGGAAGCCCCCATAGCCAGGGGATGAAGCACAGAGTTAGGCGGGCTTCCAAAATGTTTGCGACGGCCCCCCGCAGAGTGTGGCTTCCTCCGGGGAGAGCACGCTGCGGGCAGAGGTGATGAGGTCCTGCAGCACCTCTGTGACGGGCAACTCTCCCCCTCTCCGTCTCCTCCTCCTCATTTCGCCCGGTGGGTCCTGGAAGGAGGGCAAGGAAGAAGACCCAAGCACGAGGCGAGTTTCATACATAATTTATTGTGAAAAACAGAACAGAAAATAAAGCAACTCATGGGCTGAAACAAAAAGCATGGCTAGGCTGGGTCAAATAACTGACAGGATAACATGAACTTGGACAAGGAACATCAGACATTAACAGGCTTGGCAGGAGCATGTGTGAAATGCCAACAGAGACAAGGACACAACACAGGACAGAGACTCACAATGATATAAATAGACAACAGGCAATCAAGACAACACGGAGCAGGTGGGAACAATCAAGGGCAAATGAAGGCAGTGGGGGAGTGGCTGCAGGTACGGAGAACAGGACGGGCGGGGATGCACAGACAATCACAGACAGGGATGCACATGAAACATGATGACAATGAACATACAGGACAAAAGACAAGGTGGGGATAAATAATACAAAACTAAGACCACAACGAAAGCCTGAACATGAACAGAAAGCGCTGTCAAAGTAAAAACCCAAACCGATGATGATAGGAACAAACTACAAGACATAACCATGAAGATAATAATAAGAAGAAACCAGAAACTAAGGACAAGGCATGAAAACAAAACAAGAACATGATAATCCTTATAAACTTGAATATAAAAACAAGCTCAAAACGTGAGCATGGCCTCCAGACAAGGACTCAAAATTGATTTTCTGTTTTTTTTAGGCAGATACTATACTTATCTATTTCTGTTATAAAAACAATAGGCTAAAATCCAGTTACAGATTGGCTCTTTCATTATATGACCTGTCATAACCATAATAATCATGCGGCGAAGTCAGACTGTACTGATAACTGTACTACAACATATCCAATCGATATTTAAAGCATTCACTGAGGGTGCAGCAACAATATGCTCAGGGAGCCAATTCCAAGAGTTCAATGCTGTTATAGTCAGAAAATTTTGTTGTATTTTGCATTGTACAATTTCTTTCGCAAGTCTCTTAAAGTGACCTCTTAGTCGGTCTTGTTTCTCCAACTTTATATGCTTGGCGTCCACTGAATAAGATCCTGGTATATATTTATATATCTCTATCAGACCCCCTCTAGCTCTTCTATAAAAAAGACTGGGCAGGCATAGTTTTTTCAAGCATTGCTCATAGGGCTTATTTGCCAGCTCTGGTATCAGTTTGGTAGCTCTGCGCTGCACACCCTCCAACAGTTTACAATCCTTTATATACATCGGGGAGCAAGCTGGGTATCCATATTCCAAAAGTGGTCAAACAAGAGATGTGTATAATTTAACGAGGCTTACCCTGTCTAAAAATGCGTAAGTCCTGCAAATAAGACCAAGGATCTTATTTGCTTTTGTGACCTGCATTTCACAGCTGACTATCAACCAAAATCCCCAAGTTCTTTTCTTAGCTAACCTCTTGCAGCTGGATGTCCAGGTCAGAAGTGTTCTTCATGTGATATACTGTACATGGATGGCTCTTGTTTGTATTTCCCAGAAGTTATACCATACATTTTTCTGGGTTAAACTTCAGTTGCCATGACTTATTCCATTCAGTTAACCTGTTAAGATCTTCCTGCAATGTCACACAGTCATCATCCTTCTTGATGTTCTTAAAAACTTCAGTATCATCAGCAAACATCAGTATGTTGCTGTGTACTACATCAGGCATGTCATTGACAAAAATAACAAACACAAGTGGCCCAAGAACACTTCCCGGTGGAATCCCACTAAGGACATTTTCAAAAATGAGCATGTACCATCAATAATAACCTACTGTTGGTGATGCTGAAGAAAACTTGAAATCCAGTTTAAAATACTCAGTGTTAAATCTGAATGGAGGTTTTTTCAACTGAGCTAAATTCCCGGTGTTGTTGCATAACTCAGCGCAAGCAATAATATTGTAGGAAAGGCAGGCTCAAGGGTGAAAAAAACATTTATTTAAATCAAGTTTGGTATTTACTGCTAATTAGAAAGTATTAAAAGCCAAGGAGACAAGGTCTGATCTAAATGGAGACTGGGACATACCGTATGGTATCAACAAAAGAACTGACCTTTAGGTACTGGTTACCTTTTAATATTTAATGTAAAATACAATTTAAACCATAGCTCAATAACTAACCCCAGTGTAGTAGTTTCTCCCATACCTTGGCTTCCCAGTGTCATTGTTTGTTGATATTTTGAAGTCCATACCTGGCCTTCACAGCTCCTTCTCACACCCCACCTCACATGCATATACACAGTCCAAACATCCAAAACACTCAACGGGAAATGCAGCAGGGTTCATTTTGATGTGGAGCGTCTAATATCACATCTCTGTGACAAAAAATGCTCGGAATTCTGCCCTCCTAGAGAATCGCTCTGTGTGTGTGTGTGTGTGTGTGTGTGTGTGTGTGTGTGTGTGTACATTTTTCATCTATATGTCTGTGTGTGTGTGTTTGTCAGAGGGTGTTAGAAACAGGCAGGGGCTTAGCAGAGCAAAAGAGAGCAAATCTGTCAGCTCTCCCTGGGCAGACAACCCTTCTGACCCTCATTCAAAGACATATTGATTCTCCTCTACAGCCAACAGGGGAGGGTGTGTGAGTGCGCATGAGAGCCTTAAACAGCCTCCTTCCTTCCTTCCTTCTTTCCTTCCTTCCTTCCTTCCTTCCTTCCTTCCTTCTTTCCTTTATTAACCAAATCCCTTTATTTCTTCAATGACGGTAACCTAATGAATATATTGTATTTCATAATGAGTCAAATGTTTGTTCATGTTGTTTTAAAAATGAAAACCACAGACCCGAAAACACAATTTGACCTAGTTTGGTGTTCTTTAGGGTTTTCATCAGTTGTGCTCTGTTTCTTGTCTGTTACATACTTGGTTTTGGCTCCTTTAGTGACAGAGACTGAGCATGCCTCAGAGACGAGCCCTGCTCTTATCTTTACACTAACACAATATTAAAGCTTGCTGTGCACTTGTTAGCTGGACCCCCCCCCCCCTTCCCCCCACCAAGAACTAGCCTAATGGCCTATGGGATATCACCAGTTGGAGCTCTGCAGAGTGATAGAGACCCAGTGTGTATGTTCACGTAATAGCTGCACAAAGACTGTCTCACAACTTAGTGGCCATTGGTGGGAAGATTAAAACCAGCCTCCCAAAACACGGTAAAGATGGTGTTCGCTATACTTGTGCCTATACTTTAATGCTCAGTGCCTTTTTTACATATACAGTATGTTATGTTTTTAAAAATACGTCTAAGAGGTGCTGCTGTGAATTTATAACAGTGAAGGCATTTAACGTAAATTTGTATGTATTAAATAAAAAACTGTAATGAAAGATAAAACCTTATGGCACGGTGTTTCATGTGCATATTAGCATTTATTTTTTAAATCTCAGCATTGTTTCTTTTTTGTACCATGGATTAGAGGGAAACAGTTTTTCAATTCTTTTATATCTTGCACATGTGGTGAAACTGACACATTGACTATTCGCTGAATAAACATGAAATGCAGAGAAATATTCAAATCTGTGGCTATAGAAGGAATTGGTGACATATACCCATTTACACCTCCTTTAAATTCAAAGCACTCAAGTTGAATTTTTGAATATTTGTGCTCTAAATAGCTCTGCTTAAATGTCCTAATCACATGTTGCCTAGGCATTATAGTTATGTTATTTTGACACGCATCAGTGTAAGAATTCTGTCATATTCTATTATTGTCATTTTGATGTTAATATAATAAGACACCAACACATATTCAGTTTTAATCATAAACCTACAGAATGCAACATGCAGAGTTTGCATTTATTTTCTATTAATTGAACTGATGAACAGAGACTGTGGGCCAGGGCTGTAATATGCACTATAACGTGGAAGCTACAATAGCACCCTCGGCATAATCTGTCAAAATGGCATCCAGATTTTTTTCCCTTGTCCTGTCAAGCAGCTAGGTGAGCAAAACAGAAATCTGCTTTCCTTATTGTGCCAAACAGATTCACTTTGCCAAAAGGAGCTTTGCTCATACTTGATATGTACTGTGTATAAATATTATTTATAGACTCCTCTTGTAAAAACTTTTAATACTTTATTTAAATTGTTTTACCTATGATGGACCTGACGGGGGGGATGGGGAAGGGGGCGGGAAGCGGAACAAACAGAGAAAACAAGCAGACTGACACAACTGAAACAAACAGAAGACAAACTGTTTCTTCTTCTTCTACTGAAAAGGTCTCATCATGAGTCTGATATCTGCACCTATAAAAGAACAGAGAGACATATATGTGTGTGTACGAGAGCGCACACAAAGTGAGTGTGTGCATGTGAGTGGTTTTCCAGGAAACATACAAAGAGGGTGGCAGGCCACAGCAACACTCCCCTTTCCCCCCCAAAAGCAAGACAGCGCCACCAACCCTCACAGAGCACAAATGTTTTGAAGCCACCAAGCCCCAGGACAGTCAGGCATCCACCCCAGGAGGGACAGCCAGAGGAAGCCGGGCCACCAAGCAACTGGACCGGCCAGCCCACCCCCCCACAAGAGCAGCTCAACACCCACCCCGGCGCCCCAGACAGATTTTTTTTTGTCACTGCTAAAAAAATTTTAAAAAAATCTGTCAATGTCAGACAGTATTTAGTTAACACAGCCTCTGGTCCTAATATACAGTCTGGTGTTGGGTAGTTTTTTAATGGAAATTTTGTGAAAAGCTGCAGCAAAAAACAAAACAGTAAGCTCTAAAATGATGAAACACCATAGAAAAGTTGTGCCTGTTTTAAAAACATGCTGATAGTTTCCTACTTTAAGCCACTTTTTTCTCTATGCCTCCTGTCATTTAGCACTTTTTAATTGGTCCAACCTTCCAGTTTTGTTGGTGGAAATAAGAAACAATTGAATCTGGGTTAGCAAAGCAACACTGACTTTGCATCAATGTCAGGCAGTCTTGCTGCACGTACGTGTGAGTGTTTGTGCTCACGATCAGGTCACATGTCTCGTGACCTGGCAGGGCAGCATGATGCTGGGTCTGTGGTAATGGCCGGCCGCCGGGGGCAACCGGTCAGGGCGGGTTGTGTGTGTTTCAGAGGGGAGCGCTGGGCAGGAGGTAAAGACTTTAACATGGTGGGTTTGTTGTCTGCAGCGTGGAAGGGCTGCAGTATAATGTCGACGGGCCACACGCTGACCCTACACACACACACACACACACACACACACACACACACACACAGAGACTCGCAGTCAGTGGTATAAGCTGAAAAGTGCCGGCTGCTGTAATGAAGGGCAGGTGTGCTGGGAGTCTGGCGGCAGAAGAGAAAATGAGAGAGGACAAAAAGAACATGCGAAAGTCAGAGCAGGTGATGGGGAGTGACGGATTTGTGGGTGTTGATGAGGTTTAATGTGTTTGCATGAGAGGCAGGTGCTCTGTGTCTAATGGCAAGACAAATATAACGGCAGAAAATAGCGTGTTGCAGTGTGTATTCTCTGATTGTGTGTGTGTGTGTGTGTGTGTGTGTGTGTATAAAGGCATGTCAGCACCTGAGGCCACTCTAGCTGCCTGAGTCCCGTCGTCACCGCGTTTAAATTTCAGCGTCAGTACATGTGTAACCAACTGAGGAGCTGTGGTAAATATGCTCATCAGTGAATGGTCAGCAGGCACATTGCAGCTTTTGAACAAAGTTGACAAGTTATCAGTATTTTTTTCAATATTCAAACTATGGTGGCATTAAAGATGCATGAAGTGTTTGTGTAGCTGTGTAGGCCTCAGTTAGCCAGTGGGATGGTTGCAATATTTTTGAATATTCTTCAGTGCTATGTGTTCTATAGAAACCTAGCAGATGACATTATGTGCTAATAATTTTGAACCAGTACTTTATTTCTTATTGTTTGCACTGAGGATATGTTACTTACTTGATTATGTTTTGTTTCAGTTGGATTGTAATAATCTGCTGTAGCTAAGTTACATATCAATATGGTTACACTTTATATACTCCATGAGCTCATCTGTCTTATTTGACTTAACTGAGTCATCTTTATGACATGTAGTATACTTTACATAACATTAGTCAAATAAACCTTGAGCTGTTTTTTAATACAAATTTTACATTAAACTAGCCTGAGTGTTTTAATCCAATTCCAAAACATGCAAAGTCACTTTTTCTGAAAAATGATTCTTACTTCAATTACTGTATTGCTGTAAGTCCAAATCAACACATTTTCAGTTGAATTTGCTCTTTTTGGAGCATTCTCTTATAGAACATTGAGGGATGTGGTTCCCCTACAAATTTCAATTAAAAATTACTGTGATTCAAGCATTTCCCAGCATGCATTTGTGACTAAACTTGATTCCCATCATAAACACATAAACACAACATATATGGACACATGCATTGCCTGTTTACGTTCCCTTGTTCCTTTGTCACTGCTCATACACACACACACACACACACACACACACACACACACACACACACACACACACAGAGCCCAGGCCCCAGATGGCACAGTGGTGTCAGGGTGAGAGGGGTTTGTTAGGATCAAAGAGCCCCAGTGTGTGGCCCCCTCCACCCTTCACTTGCTTTCTTCTTCTCTTTCTCTTTCAGTTTGTCATTTTATTCCTCCCCTTCCTCTGCTTTCAACCTCTGCTTCCTCTCGCCATGCCTCTCTTTCTCTCTCCCGTTCCGTCTCTCCTCATTTTTCCCCTAATCTGTCCATCAGAAGTGTTGATAAATTATTCATGCCTCTGTCTGTCCCCAAAGCCCTGTCACCTCTCCTACCATTTGCCACTTTTTCTGCTTCCTCTCTCTCTCTCCTCCTTCGGCTTCATCCTTTCCTCTTCCTCCTCCTCCCACTTTGCTCTTCACCTCCGCTTAACCTCCTCCTTCTTGTCTCCAGTCTTGCAGAAAGCTCGACCACACACACGAGCTAGCGTCGGAAGCCAACGTGCTGTGAGTTTATAAAAAATTTGAAATTGTTGGGAAAATGTGTAGTTTTTTTATGTTAAATCAAAACAATGTAACAGAAAAAATAAATCCAAATATATATATATATACACACACACACACACATATACTGTATATATATATATATATTATGTTACATTGTATTGATTTGGATTAAATAAATCCATATATATATATATATATATATATATATACTGCTCCAAAAAATTAAAGGAACACTTTGAAAACACATCAGATTTTAATGGGAAAAAATAAGCTGGATCTCTACACTGACATGAACTGGATAGTGTGTCAAGAATGAAAAGATGCCACGTCTTTTGATGGAAATGAAAACACTCCTAAACTTAAAGTGAAGAAGTTGTGGCACGCTAGTCCAGCTTACTCAGATTAAAAAGTGTTCCTTTAATTTT
Source organism: Pholidichthys leucotaenia (assembly GCA_020510985.1). Classification (NCBI taxonomy): domain Eukaryota; kingdom Metazoa; phylum Chordata; class Actinopteri; order Cichliformes; family Pholidichthyidae; genus Pholidichthys; species Pholidichthys leucotaenia. The sequence goes on from CM035846.1 coordinate 312,336,244, forward strand.
TTTGAGCAGTATATATTTGGATTTATTTTTTCTGTTACATTGTATTGATTTAAGATTAAAAAAAAAACCTGCACATTTTCCCAACAATTTCAAATTTTTTATTAACTCACAGCACTTTGGCTTCTGACGCTAGCTCGTGTGTGGTCAAGCTAGTATACATATATATATATATATATATATACTGTGTGTATATATATATATATACTGTATATATACTGTATATATATATATATTACTGCTTTAGTTAAAAGGGCCTCTGTGGATGTTGGATACTCAGTTTCTAATATGACTATTATTCTTTTTTTTAAAAAAAGCACAGTATATCTGTCAGGATATATTGGACTATATATAAAAATTAAATTTAATAAGAACAGACAAAAATTAAAATAAATTTTATGAATTCCATTATGAAAACCTATTGATAAACTGGTGTCTGTAACTTACAATAATTGCAAATTGTGTTGCGCTGTTTGCAAAAACAAATCAACAGTTCAGCAGTGGAACGATTTAGAAGTTTTTTCTCTGATTTGTTTTACAAACATCTGAAAGTTTGTAATTTGTAAACATAAGTATGAAAATTGGGGATCCCCATTCTGGCCAATGCTGATACCAGTGTTTAAAGTCATATTTTGGCCAACGGCTGATAGCTGATCCAGTCGTTTTCATCTGTTCCATCTTTAAAGTCAGTGGGGAAAAGAAATGTGTGTTCAGTCCCAGAGGTGTGGTGAAGTTGCTGCTGCTGTCTGTCTCAGAGCAAAATCAGTGACACAACCGGGGCCCGCATGATAAATATCAGCCTCTGGTGTCGGTAAACCTTGTCTTATTTGCTATGAGGCCGATGCCAGTCAACAAGGTGAATATCAGCCGATATCGATATATTAGCCAATATATCAGTGGATCAAAATATGGTGTTCAGTGGAAGTTGAATAATTTAAAGTACATAGATATGTATTTTAATACTCTTTTCTTGGCTAATATGAGTATCCATATCAGCTCATTGCTCATAAATTTGTCTTTTTTAAACTTGGAGCACTCTGACGTTTCATCATTATTATTCATTATTATTGGTGGGCAGTGATGGCCTAACGGTTAGGGATGTGGACTGGTGAGCAGAGGGTTGCGGGTTCGATCTCTGGACTGGCAGGATCAGATCTGGGTGGGACAGATAACACAGCCGTATTTTCCCCATCCTCCTTAACCCCACTGTGGTGCCCTTGAGCAAGGTCCTGAACCCTAGCTGCTCCAGTGGAGCTGCTCAGTGGCCACAGGTCAGTCTGTGGTTGGACTGGGCAGCTTCCTGGTGTGAGTGTGAACAGGGCGTCCTTGAAAAAGAGAGGTTGTCTCTCAGTGGAACTACCCTGCATAAATAAAGGTTAAATAAAAAAATTCATTAGGATGTAATTTTGCTGTTTTAATTGGTCATTTGACCTCTGATTAGAGCTTGTTTGTTAGCTGCTCCTGTAAATCTCAGCCATCCTCTTTCACAGGTAGGTGCCAAACATTTGAAAGCTAAATCTAAGTATGGTTGCAGGTGAATATAGAAATATTCTTGCTGATTGCGTGATATATGCACCGTTTGCACGGGTCAGTGATGAGGGGTTTCCTCTGCTTATTCATTCCTGTGATTGGTTGGTGGAGGTCTCTTTTTAGGGTGTTTGAGTCCGGTTTCTGACAGTGCTGGAACCTTATTTTGCGCGTGCACGTGTGTGTGTGTGTGTGTGTGTGTGTGTGTGTGTGTGTGTGTGTGTGTGTGTGTGTGTGTGTGTGTGTGTGTGTGTTGAGAAACTGCTAGTTAATACAGGAAATTTGGCTTTTACTGCCCAAAGTATTGCAATTAGTGTAGATAAATATTTCAGCTTTAGAAGCTGAAATAGAAGATGTATATAATAGAAGCGGTAGAAGATGGATGGATGGACGGATGAATATTTCAGCATTAAATGAGGCAGGGTGCAGAAGCTCCATTCAGCTGTTTTTACCTGAAGTGGGCGTCAGTTCTTTGTGGCTGCTATATGTTGCTTATTTGCATTATTTGGACAAATTCAAGGATATTAACCTGCTTTGTAACTCATTTTTTAAGATTTACAAATTAATAAAAGAGAATGTATGCAGAATATTGGTAAGGATTTTTCAAAGCACTAAACACTTTTTTTCTCCTCTTCTTCATTCAGCATCGTGCTGGATGAGGCGTAGAATACAAGAGATAAAAGAGGGACAAGTAAATAACAGAGATAGAAGGTGGTGGAAAAAACAAAACAAAACAAAATGATGCAATAGAAGGGCTAATCCAACATGCACGCCCCAAACAATTAAACAGTGGTTTATGTCTGCTTATGCTATGAAGCAGACACACAAAAGCCCCCCCCACACACACACACACACACACACACACACATGCTCAAATGCAGTTTTCAGAGCGATAAAGTTTGCCATGGAAAGCTATTAATCATAGGAAATCCAGCTGAATACAAAGTTAGGGTGTGTAGTGATTAGTGATAAATTGCCTTGTATTTCCCCATAGGTGGCTCATGTGCGTCTGTTTATGTGTGGGGGTAAGGAATGCATCTTGGGTGTCTGTGGCTGATACAGGGGTGTGAAGCGCTTGGGCTGAACCCTGGGGATATTAGCATGCGATTGTGTGTGTGTGTGTGTGTGTGTGTGTGTGTGTGTGTGTGTGTGTGTGTGTGTGTGCGTGAGCTTGCGTGTGTGTCACATATGGTCTCTCCCTCAAAAGATGGGCCTGTCGCAACCACTCTCATCCCCTGTTACCTCGACGATTAATACATTTTAAAAAATGTCCTCTCTACTTTCCTCCCGCGCCACTCTCTCACACACACAGACACACTGCTCACTATTCAGCGGAGGTTACTGCAACATCAGCAGCACACACAGCGCTGCCTTTAGAGACTGATCAATCTGTGCTGCTGCTCGCATTGATGAATTACAGAACTCAAGAAAGGAAAGAGAGAGAGAGAGAGAGAAGAAATGGAAGAGGAGGAGGCGAAGCAGGAGGAAAAAGTGGGTGGAGGAGGAAGATGAGAGAAGACAAAGACATATAACAAGGAGACGGGGTAGGTGGAGGCGATGGGAAAATGAGAATACCAGGGAGAAACAGCCCACTGGGAGGTATGTGATGATGGCAGAGATGTAAAGTGAATGCAGCCCTAAAGAGAGAGCAGCATGTAAAGAAAAAGTGATGGAAGTAAGGAAGGCCGCGCAGCAAAAAAGAAGAAAGCTCAGCTCAACATCCGCAGATGAAGACCATTACATGCATCTCATATTTAGTTGTAGTCAGTCCAAAGATGTGGAGACAATGACATTTAGACACAAAGTGCCTGAAATTCATCCATAAGTTTTACGTGACAACACAAGAGGTCTTTATGGGTGGGTGGATCATGTTAGGCATGAACAGATGTCTGTTCAGCAAAGAGGAAATTGTTATGTGGAATGGAGACTCTCTGACATCTTGTTGTTTTGAAGAGCTGTCATAAGTTCTGCCAAGACGTGGAGCCAAATGAGGAACCATATTTGTTCTCATTTAGTCCTAAAGTCAGCCGCTGTGAAGTGGCTGAGTGTCACAAGCTTGAGCCAGCAGGGAATTTGTGGCATTGACCAGTTTAAGTTGCACTGAGTATAACCATCTCTGAGGGAGTGGAAAAGTTGTTCATTAGGTGGCATTTCTGAAAACATCTTACACTAGCTTGTTATCACAGACTAACTTATGGAATTTGGTTTCCCAGTTCAAGTATACGTAAGAAAACTAAGCAATAAAGCCATTTTTGTGGCAAAGCAAAATTTTCCAAGCTACTTTAGGTCAGTGTCAGCTGGCAAACCTTTTCTTTTTGAAGAGATTAATAACACTGGTCAACACCAAATTTATTGTCTTTTTTTTTCAGCTGATGTAGGACAATGTTGATGTGCTGAATCCAAAAATCACATTGGTTTTGCTCAATCAGGTCAACTTTTTGAACTGTGGCCACATGTTGTTTTTTACGTTTTTGTTTACATGTACGGGTATTTTCACTTTATATGATGCAAAATTCTTTTTTATTTCTTGAAATTTCTCGAACTCTGAAGAGTTTGCATGTGCCAGTTTATGACACGATGTCATAAACTGTCATGACGGCTGATGACTGTTGGACTCTGAAGAGAGACATCCCTGCCGCTGAACATTCTAGAGGTTCCAATAAACGGAAGCTGAAGCTCTGAATTTTGAACAATGATGACGTAACATTCAATTTACATGTACTTACCTTGATCAATGTCTACTATTCAATTTATAGTAATCGAAGTTTGTAACATTTAATCAATAAATTGTGTTGGAAAACAATTTTTTCTCTAAAAAATTTATTTCGGATGAGAAATATTAACAAAAATCAACCGATAATGTCACAAAAATGTAATCAATATAGTCAGAAGATCAGATTTTTTAAAAATCAACTTAGCAGACTTCCGGTTATGGCTGCCACGTAGGACGGACGTGTCTCGCTCTGCTCTGCTCCTGGAGAAAAAAATCGGCAAATAACTCTCTCATTTGGGACAGAACGTATCCCAGCATTTGGGCGAGGATATGTCGGCGAAGCCTAAGGCTGGAAAACCAGGAAAAGGAAAAAGCGAGCCGCCGAAACAGTCCAAATTAACGGACTTTCAGGTCTGTGACGCAGCAAACAAAACTCCATATATGGCGGAGGAGGCTGGCAACGGTGCGATTTCTGCGGGGAATGGCGCAGATGCGCTGATGGCTGCCATGAGTTCAATGAGAGCGGACTTTTCCTCTAGATTTGATGGGATTATGACAGCGCTGGAAGGAATAAGAAAGGAATTGGGTGACTGTGTAGAACGAACGGCGCAGATGGAGCTCCGTCTCGCTAGTGCTGAAGATGACGTCACCCGTCTTCAATTAAAGGTGCGCACTTTGGAAAAAAAAAATAAATCTCTGGAAGATAATATTTTGGATTTGGAATCTCGGTCGAGACAGAATAATTTGAGGCTGGTGGGTCTTCCAGAGGAATCAGAAGGTCGGGACGTATGTTCCTTTCTGGAAAAGTGGATTCCGGAGGTGCTGGGCAGCGAGGAGTTGCAATCAGCAGTGGTTCTGGAAAAAGCACATCGTATTGGCCCACAGAGAGATAAGGGACCGCCGAGGACCTTAATTATGAAGTTTCTTAGCAACAGAGACAGGATGAAGATCTTCAACGCTGCACGTGCTAAAGGAGAGATTAAACACCAGGACCAGCAGGTGCGGTTCTACCCAGATTTGGCCACAGGAATCCAGCAATTGAGGAAGCAGTTTGATCCTGTACGTAAGGAGCTGCGCAACCTTGGGATTCGTCATGGTGTAATCTATCCTGCGAGACTGCTGACCACGTATGAGGGCAGAACCCACATCTTCAAGACCCCAGAGGAGGCGCAGGAGTTCATCAAGAAGATCAAAGAAGAAGAAGAGACTGGTGGGAGCTAAGCATGAACAAAATATAAGGTAGAATAATTAAGCATTTGCACAGGCATCTGACTGACTTGAAGTAAATAGTAAGTTTACAAAATATAGATTGTATTATATATTAAAAAAACAAAACAAAAACAAAACAAACAAAAAAAAACTATGATGTACAAAGTTGTTAAAAATTTTGGAGTTAAGTTGGAAAACTACAGAGGAGAGTTAATGTTACGTCATTAAAAGCAGTAGAGTTAGGGTGATTGGGAGGATGAAGAAGGAGTGGCTTAGGCTGTTCCCCGTGGGTGTGGAACGGTCGATGGCTATATCGGGAGACGGAATTTTTCTTTTGATTTTGGGGGGTTTGCCACAAGTGTGGGAAGGGGAAATTTGTTTGTGTGTAGTTTGTAGGATGAATGTTCAACCACTCATGTTTTTGCTTCTCTGTATGAGCATGTTTACACTGCAAGGTAATCCCAAACTCTCTATTGATCATGGACCAAAGTGTTAATCTTAATTTAACTTCATGGAATTGCAGAGGTCTACAAAATTTAAAAAAACTTAAACAAGTTATGAATAAAATAAAGGACATGGGTTCAAGAATTGTGTTTTTACAAGAAACTCATCTGATAGAGGAGGATGTTAAAAGAATTAGGAGTAGATGGCAGGGAAGTGTATTCACCTCTTCATTTTCATCCCGAGCCAGGGGAGTTATGACTCTCATACATAAATCAGTTCCTTTTCAAGTGAAAAATGTAATTGGAGACAAATTTGGAAGATATGTAATCATTCAAGGTTCTTTGCTATTAGAAAATATAAATCTTGTGAACTTATATGGTCCCAATATAGATGATCAGAAGTTCTTTGCTAATTTATTTCTCATCTTATCATCACTTACAGGGCAACATATAATAGCAGGGGATTTTAATTGTACATTGAATCCAGGTGTGGATAGATCAACAGGACTGGATTGTACGCACATTGGATGTAGGATGACTATTAATCATTTTATGAAAGAATTGAGATTGTTAGATATATGGAGAGAAATGAAACCACAAGTTAAAGCCTATTCTTGTTATTCCAGTACCTACAAGACATTCTCACGTATTGATTATTTTTTGATTTCCACAGAATTAAGGTCCAAGATTCAAAACTGCTTTTATGATAACATCGTGATCTCTGATCATGCACCCTGTTGTCTAATATATGTAGATAAAAAATTGACAAAGGAATCAGGTAGATGGCAATTTCAGCATAAATGGCTTCAGGATGAGGAATTTGTCAAGTATATAGAAAAACAGATAGACGAGTTCTTTGACATCAATACTACACAAACATCAGCATGTGTAAAGTGGGAGGCTTTCAAAGCTTTTATTAGGGGACATATTATTAGTTATACAGGATCAAAATCTAAGAAGACTCGAGAGGAGAGAGCTAAATTGGAACATAAAATAAAAAATCTTCAGGAAAAAGTGTATGCAGGAAGTGACCCAAGGTTGGAGAATGAATTACTGATTTTGAGAGCTGAATACGACAAAAAATCAGCGAATAGAGCTGCCTCGAGTCTTCTAAGATTGAAACAATCTTTTTATGAACAAGGTGAAAAATCAGGAAAATTATTAGCATGGCAGATTAAACAATTGGAAATTAAAACACCAATTACCAGTATTATAAGTAATGGACAGGTAGTTATAGATCCTTTAGAAATTAATAGAGCCTTTAGAGATTACTATGAAAAATTATATGATACCAAAAATGAACCTGATTTAACAAAACTAAATGGGTTTTTGAACGAACTATCTATACCGTGTATTCCAAATGAAAACAGGGAGATATTGGAGTCTAAAATTAGTCAAGAAGAAGTTGGGCTAGCCATTGATAATATGAAATCAGGAAAAAGTGCAGGACCAGATGGTCTTCCAGTTGACCTTTATAAAAAATTTAAGAATAAATTAATAAAACCTTTTTTGGAAATGGTTTTAGAAGCATTTCAAAATAATAATTTACCATCATACATAAATAATGCCTTAATTATACTGCTGCCAAAACCAGGTAAGCCCTCTAATAAATGTGAAAATATGAGACCAATAAGCCTATTAAACGCCGACCTTAAGATAATCTGTAAAATTTTAGCAAGACGAATACAAGAAATTTTACCAAATATTATTAATCGAGATCAGAATGGCTTTATAAAGGGTAGACAAGGCTTCCATAATGTAAGAAGACTATTTAATATTATTTATTTTAATAAAGAAGCACCGGATACAGCTCTCCTATCATTGGACGCCGAAAAGGCCTTTGATAGAGTTGAATGGCCCTTTCTTTTTGAAGTCCTACAAAGGTTTGGACTTGGAAATAATTTCATAAAATGGGTTCAAATAATATACAATAATGCTACAGCAGAAATCCTAACAAATAACAATATTTCAAAACCAATAAAAATCAATAGAGGATGTCGACAAGGCTGTCCACTTTCACCTTTACTGTTTACTATGGCAATTGAACCTTTAGCGATAGCGATACGTTTACATTCACAAATATATGGAATTAAAGTTGGACCAACAGAACATAAAATCTCCCTGTACGCCGATGATATAATTTTGTTTATGTCGAATCTAAAAAAATCAATTCCAACCTTGTTGAATTTAATAAAGAATTTTGGGGAAATATCAGGATATAAAATAAATAAAACTAAATCTTCAATATTAATGCTAAATGAGACCCAGAGAAATTACCCAGCCCCTGAGGTAAATCAATTCAATGTTGTAAATCAGTTTAAATATTTAGGAATCCAAATTATGCCTAAGCTAGAATCAGTCGCCAGTGTCAACTATGAAGCCTTAATGTCAGATATCAATGAGTTAACTCAGAGATGGATGTCACTACCAATGTCGATGATCGGGAGAATCAATATACTTAAAAGTAATATTTTACCTAAAATACTTTATTTATTTCAATACATTCCCTTATCACCACCTTTAGATCTATTCTCAAGAATAAAAAAAAAGTTAGTGGAATTTATATGGAACAACAGGAGGGCTAGATTACGTTTGTCTTTATTATATTTACCATTTGATCGTGGAGGTCTGAAATGTCCAAATTTTATGTTGTATTATTGGTCGGCACAACTGAGGTCTATGACATATTATTTTTCATCAAATGATCTCCCTCACTGGACTGAAATGGAATCATACAATTTACCTTTACCTCTTCCCATATTCATATACTCAGATTCGGCAAAAAAATTACAAAAACAAGTTAAAAATCCATTTGTAAAGCATATGATCAAAATATGGTGTGAAGCTAAAAACTATTTAAAAGAACCACAGTTATTGTCACAATTTAGTCCAATATGGGGTAATCAATATTTTAAACCAGGGAGAGCGGACGCTGTATTTAAAGTATGGAATTTAAAAGGGATACAAAAGATTCAGGATTTATATTTGCCATGTGCAGATAACATAATGTCTTTTGAAGAGCTGAGGATCAAATTTAATCTCAATAGAACACATTTTTTTAAATATCTTCAACTTAGAAACTTTATTCGATCAAATCAAAATAAAGCTCTCACTCGACCTATTTATTCATCCTTGGAAAAAATGATGATGAAAGATAGTAAAAGAAAGGGTATTATTTCAGAGTTTTATAACTCATTGACACTATCTTCAAGTGAAAATTCACAGAAAAGATTAAACTACTGGAAAGAAGATCTGCAAATTGAAATTTCAGAGGAACAATGGGAATTGGCTTGTACAGAAGCTCAAACCAAATCAATAAATGCACGCCTTAAATTGATACATTTCAAATGGTTAATGCGGATGTATGTTACACCGGAGGAGTTAAATAGATATAACAAAAATATACCAGATACATGCACAAAATGTATGGAAAGTAAAGGAACTCTATTTCATTGTTTATGGGAATGTAGATTAATAAGAATGTTTTGGGAAGAGGTGAGGGTAACAATTGAAAAAATAATCTCAAAACAAATCATATTGAATCCTAAACTGTTTTTGTTGGGTCTGTACCCAGAAAAGCATAATTTTAATAAAAGTGAAAGAACATTCATAGACCTCAGTTTGCTTAATGCCAAAAAATGTATTGCACTATTATGGAAAAAGACTCATAGACCAGATGTGACTCAGTGGTTAAGACAGATGTTAACAAACCTTCCATTAGAAAGAATAACATATATACTAAAATCAAAGGAAATTGTGTTTGAGAATATATGGAGACCTTTTATTGATTATGTAAAAAATTTAAACATAACTCTTGAAGAAGAAGGTGAATGATGTGTGTGGACCTTGTAAATTCCAAACTGGTGAACATAATATGTATACTTATGTATTGGATTGTCTAGACTAAACAGAGGAGCATTGTTGAAGACTTGATTTTGTTGGTGGTTGTTGGTGTTTTTAGGGTATTTTTTTTTTTGTAGTACTTTAGTGTTAGTGTTTGATTGTTTGTATCATGTTTGTTAAAAAAAAAAAAAAAGGTTCAATAAAGATATTGTGAAAAAAAAAAAAAAATCAACTTAGCATAAAAAACCTGACGGATGTCATTTTCAGATTCAGCAGTGTAAGATTGTCTTAAATCAGTTGAAAAAAACACAGACTTAGAAAAAAAATTATTTTTGTCACCCTGTGTTGTAGAAGTCTGTTCTCATATAAGTACATTATTAGCCAGTTTAGCACAAAATATTCCAACAGTACACAAGCTTGAAAAACATCAGTTATCAGTGACAAATTAGTTTGGTTTGTGATGAAAACCAGAAAATATTTGTGCACCTGTTCAAGTGAATGACCACTGTTAGCTGACAAGATATTGTGTTATTAGAGCTACGGTTACAAGTACCCTTACGAGTGTGTGTGTGTGTGGGGGGGGGGGGTTGCCCCCCTTATTTGGGGCCTGGGTGTGTGGGGATGTGAGGTGTGTACGCAAGTGTATGTGCAGGTGTGCGCGAGTGTGGGTGTGTGTGGGTTTGCATGTATATGTGTGGGTGTGGAAATGGGTGTGTGCATGTATGTGTGAACGTGTGTGTGTGTGTGGAGGAGGGGGGGGTTTCATCTCAATCTCACCCTGGGATGGGGTCTGTGGCAGTGGGTGGCTTCCAGAGCCAGTTTGGGAGCTGGCTTCTGGGGGGGAGGGGGGGGGTCTCTCTGCGACAACCCCCTCCTAGTCCCCCCCCCCCCAATTCTAGGTGGATCATACATCTCTTTGGATACAGTTAGGGTTTTGGGATGGGGGTGTGCTGTACGGTGTGTCAATAGGATCCCACTGTCTACTATTGCACTGTGGGGCCGCCCTCACCTCAATTTTAATTGCTCTGTAGACACTGAGGCAGGGGTGTCAAACTCATTCCATGGAGGGCCAAGACCCTGCATGTTTTGCTTCTACTCAGTGTCTTCAGCAGGTGTTTTCACTGAACAGCAATCAGTGGGAAGAAATTCAGAGAAAGCACCTGTTGAAGACACTGGGTGGAGGTAAAACCTGCAGGGTCTTGGCCCTCCATGGAATCAGTTTGACACCTGTGCACTGAGGGCTTGGGGCAATGGGAGCTCTGCTGCCAATAGCAATGCACTATCACACTATCCCCCCAATTTTAACTGCACTTTGGTACTTCACTCACCTGCACCCAATGATACCACACAAATAATAGATATAGATAGATAGATAGATAGATAGATAGATAGATAGATGTACTTTGTTGATCCTAAACTGGGAAATTACAGTGTAACAGCAACGTGACAGTAGACAACCAAACAACAGAAACACACACGACAGACAAAGGGATTACCCATGGAAAGTAAAAACTAACACAACTATAAAACCTATATACATCATAGCTTAATATATGATGACCCGTATAAACACAAGAATCATCCTATTGCACAAAGAAGGACTATCAGGAGCAGAGTGAAATGCAAGGTACCAGTTAGTCTGTAAGGTGCAGTGTGGCAGCATAGCTATGACCAGAAGACGCTGCACGGTGGCGCAGTGGTTAGCACTGCGGCAGCACAGTTTACCCTTGGCCGGGGGATCGTGGGGATTGTGGGATCGTGGGTTCGATCCCAGCCCCTGACCAACAGTGATCTGTGTGGAGTTTGCATGTTCTCCCCGTGTATGCGTGGGTTTACCCCGGGATTTCTCCGGTTTCCTCCCACATGCCAAAAACATGCAGGTTAGGTTAATTGGAGACTCTAAAGTGGCCCTAGGTGTGAATGTGTGTGTGAATGGTTAAGGGATAGCGCCGTATCGTGGCTGCTTCATCCATCCATGTGGTGGATGACCCTCAATTTCCCCTCTGGGGATCAATAAAGTATACTAAATCTAAAATCTAAAAATCTAAAAATACAGCATCATAGTGAGTTATTGTACAGTGAAATTGCATGTGGCAGGAAAGATTCCCTGTACCTGGCCGTTCGACAACGAAGCTGTAGTAGTCTACTGGAGAAAGTGCTTCGCTGTCTGTCCAGTGTGTGGTGGAGGGGGTGATCAGGATTGTCCATGATGGATCACAGTTTATTAAGTGTTCTCCTCTCCACCACAGTCTCAAAGGTCTCCGGTCTGAGACCAATTACAGAGCCAGCCCTCTTGATAATCTTGTCAAGTCTGTTGGTATCTCTGGCCCTGATACTGCTACCCCAACAGACAGCAGCAAAGAAGATGGCGCTGGCGACAATGGTCTGATAGAAAAGCTCCAGCATCCTGCTGCACACATTGAAGAATCTCAGCTTCCTCAGGAAGTAGAGTCTGCTCATCCCCTTCTTGTGTGCAGCATCGGTGTTGGATCTCCAGTCCAACCCGCTGCTGATCCTGACACCCAGGTATTTGTAGTCCTCAACCACTCCCACATCCTCCCCCCTAATCTGCAGTGACTGAGAAGGCGTCTTCCTCTTCCTGAAGTCAATCACCATCTCTCTGGTCTTGCTGACATTCAACCTCAGGTGATTCTGCTCCATCCACTCCACAAATCTGTCTACCAGTGCCCTGTACTCCCCCCCCTCTCCTCCTCTTATACACCCCACAACAGCTGAGTCATCAGAGAATTTCTGCAGGTGGCATGACTCAGTGTTGTACTGAAAGTCAGTGGTGTATAAGGTAAAGAGAAAAGGAAAGAGCACAGTCCCCTGTGGAGCTCCCATATCACTAGCCACCACTCCAGACAAGACATTGCTCAGCCAGACAAACTGTGATCTGCCTGTCAGGTAGTCAGTAATCCAGGAGATCACAGAGCTGTCAACCCCCATCACCTGCAGCTTCTCACCCAGCAGCAGTGGCTGGATGGTGTTAAAGGCACTGGAGAAATCAAAAAAAGTTATTCTCACAGTATCTCCTCCACCATCCAGGTGCAGATGGGCTTGTTGCAGCAGGTAGATGACAGCATCTCCAACTTCTAAGTGGGGCTGATATGCAAACTGCAGAGGGTCCAGCCACATCTTCACCTGCGGCCTCAGGTGGCCTAAGACCAGTTTCTCCAGGACCTTCATCACATGAGATGTGAGGGCAACTGGTCGATAGTCGTTCAGGTTCGATGGAGATGACTTCTTGGGGACAGGAACCAGGCAGGATGTCTTCCACAGTACCAGTACTCTCTCCAGACTCAGGCTCAGGTTGTTCAGGTGTTTCAGTACCAGAGCTAGTTGGTTGGCACAGGTCCTCAGGGTCCTGGCGGAGATGCCATCAGGGCTCGCTGCCTTCCGCTGACGGAGTCTCTCCAGCTGTTTCTCCCCCTGGTCTGTTGTCACTGTGAAGTGAGGATGGGTCCTGGTGCCCCCTGAGGAGGAGGGGGGGAGATGGAGAGAGGTTCTGCACAGGAGGGTGGGTGGGGAGAGGTGCATGGGGGTCTGGTTGTGTTGCTCGGGTGACAGACTGTGAGTTGAACCTATTAAAAAACAGATTCAGTTCCTCAGCTCTCTCCTGGCTCCCAGATGGCTGCCTGACTCTCCCCTTGCACCCAGTTATTTGCTTCATTCCCTCCCACACATCTTTAGTGTTGTTTTGCCTGAGTTTATCTTCCAACTTCCAACACAAATAACACTCACCCATCACAATTTGCGCATGGGAGTGAGGGTTTTCCTCCACCCCTGCTGCCCTCCTTTTGCTGGGGGCCTGGGGCCTGGCTGGTGACCTGGGGACCATCATGCTGTCGTCACCCCAAGATGCTACCACGAGTCAGTAGGTGCGAGCAAGGGAGTGATCAAGAGAGAGAGTGAGTGAGCAAGTGAGAGCAAGTGTGTAAGTGAGAGTGAGGGAGTGATGAGTAGTGATAGTGGTGGTAGGTCGGATTTGTGTGGTGCTTTGCATGTCTGGTGTCATCTCTTGGCACTTGCGGTAGGTCTATTGGTCGTTCACTCTGGGTGGGCATTGGTGGCGGTGGGCTGCTTCTGTGGCCACAGCTGCCCTGGGCTGGGTTGGCAAGAATGTGGCTGCTGATCCACGCCGGCGGCCTCCCAAGCTGCTGCCAGGCAATGGTGCACGTCCGTGCCCACTGTATCTGTGCCGTGGCCACCCCAAGTATTAAGGGTGAATAAGTGTGAGTGTGTAAATGTGAGTGAGCCAGAGCACAAATGAGAGTGTATGTATGAGTGAGCGTGAGTGGAAGGAAGCATGTGTGAGTGCAAGCGACTGTGAGGGTGAGTGGGAATGGGAGCGAGACTGAACAAGTATGGGAGTGTTGGGGTCGGGCTCAAATGACATAATGTTACACACTCTTGTACAGTAGGGGGAGGTATGCACCTTTCAGTTGTTTGCTATCCGCCAGTAACCGAGAGAAGAAGAAGGAGTAATATGGGAGTGGGTGAGAGTGAATGAGTCTGAGTGTGGGAGTGTGAGTGTAGGATTGTGTGAAGGAGAGGGTGAGGGTGAGGGAGAGTGAGTGAGCGAGTGCGTGTGAGTGCGAGTGAGTGCGTGTGAGAGCATGAGGGTGTGAGTGCGTGGGGGTGAGTGTATGTGCTGGTGGGAGGTGCTGAACTGAGGAGATAGTGCCTCCTGGTACCTTCTGGCTGCGTGGGCTCCCTCGGAATGGGTGGTCTGACCCCCTGTGGGGCTCCTCGCGCCTTTCTGCCACATTCCCTGGGCCTGGGGGCTCCCGGAGTGTGGGTCGGGGGTGCTGTCATGGGCGCAGGCTGCTGTTGGGTGGGGGTGTCTGGTAGGGGCCATGCCGGGGGCACCCCCCACCCCCACCCCAGACACCTCCCATCCCCCACAGTGGGCCCGTGCTGGGGGTGTGGGCCGTTTTCCGGCCCAGGTGGGTGGTGGTGGTGGTGAGGGTATTGGCATTGGCCTTCTGCCGCCTGGGGCCCAGGGGCCGGCGTTGGCCCTGCTGGAGGGAGGGGGTGTTCTGGTCTGGGACCGCTTTGCAGCCCGGTGTCCGTCGGCCGTTCCTTCTGGGGCAGTTGCATAGCTGTCCTGGGGCTTGCTGGCTTTGGGACATTTGTGCTCTGTGGGGGTTGGTGGCACTATCTTGCTTGCTTGGCATTTCCGGGGGTGTGTTGCTGTGACCTGCCATCGTCTTCGTATGTGTCCTGGCAAACCACTCACATGAACACGCTCACTTGTGCTCTCATACACACGCATGCACGCACATGCTCACACATATGTTCTTTTACAGGTGCAGATACCAGACTCGTGATGAGACCTTTTCAGAAGAAGAAACAGTTTGTCTTCTGTTTGTTTCAGTTGTGTCAGTTTGTTTTTTTTTCTGTTTGTTCCTCTCTCTTTTCTTTCCCCTTCCCTTCCCCACCCCTCCCTTCCCCATTCCCCCCCCCCCCGTCGGGTCTATCATGGGTAAAACAATTTAAGTAAAGTATTAAACAAGAGGAGCCTATAAATAATGTTCAGTACATAGGCATCATTTGTGCAACATTTGTACCAACAAAATGTGCCAAAAGCCATAAGATCTTCTTACCAACGACTTGAGAGTGCTGTGAGTTGCACAAAAATTTTCGTAAGATGGCAGTAAGTTTGCCGTAGGAAGATCCCAAGGCACCCTTACGAAGAACGTAAGAACTCTAGGGCCATCGTATGACAGAAAAGCACCTCATTTCTCAAGAATGCCTCAAGTTGCTCTTGTGAATTGAACAGCAGCCGTAAGACACTATGCCCCCCTCCATGAATGTCTGCGAACTCCAGAATTTGTAGGAACTGGGAGATTCTTCCAAATCCATCGTTCATAAGAACCTTTGTGACCATAGCTTAAGCAATGCCAAAAAAGAGCCCTAAAATATCAAGATATAAAAGTAGCCAAATGTAGAGCTATTAGTACTTACTCACCATCGACTACTTATGACAAGTCACTTTCTGCATGTTACATTAGAGACCAAAGTGATAGAGAGCTGAGAGAAAGGTGTTTAGTTGGTATGCAAATTCGCAATATTTATTCTGACACATGCTTATGTGGGAAATATCTGACCATAGGCTCATATATTAAGAGTATAAGCTAACTAACTAACTAACTAACTAACCTGCACTTATATAGCGCTTTTCTAGTCACAAAGACCACTCAAAGCGCTTTCATTAATACTAACCCTCTATTCTAAGGGCCTATAGGAAACAGATATCTAGGGACAATTTAGAACAGCCAATTAACCTAACATGCATGTTTTTGGCATGTGGGAGGAAACCGGAGAAATCCCGGAGTAAACCCACGCAACACGGGGAGAACATGCAAACTCCACACAGATCACTGTTGGTCGGGGGCTGGGATCGAACCCACGATCCCCACAATCCCCCGGCCAAGGGTAAACTGTGCTGCCGCAGTGCTAACCATTGCGCCACCGTGCACTGTATAAGCCAGTTAACAATTCATATTTGCTTCTCATTGCATGAATGATGGTTGTCGTAGCCATACTGTACTCTCTGTCATCACACATTGTAGGTCTGTGTCCTGCAGCCGCTCAATAATATCATCATCCATGTAGCTCAAGACCATCCATTCTATAGGAAGGAGTAATAGACTCACCACTATAGGGATAAGGTCCTGTACTTATATAGCACTTTTTCTAGTCTCAAAGATCACTCAAAGCGCGTCACTAGTACTAACCCTCTATTCTAAGGGCCTATAGGAGACAAATATCTAAGGACAATTTAGAACAACCAATTAACCTAACATGCATGTCTTTGGATTGTGGGAGGAAACTGGAGCCCCCAGAGTAAACCCATGCAGCCAGGGAGAACATGCAAACTCCACACAGAAAGGTTCCTACTCCTGCCAGCCTGGGAATTCGAACCTGGAACCTTCTAGCTGTTAGGTAACAGTGCTAACCACTGCACCTATAGATGAGTGCAATAGTCTGCATTCTAAAGCCACAAGAACTGGAGTGGTGGTCCAGCGATGGACCATCCATCCCACATCAGGGAGGCTGTGGGTTGAAGCCCCAGCTAGGTCATACCCAGTACCCTATAAAAACTGTGCTTTTCATCTTCTAGCTTGGTGCTCAGCCATGCACAACAGTGGACATCCAATTGGAGAAATGTATTTTTGTTCTACTGTACAAGCTTAGCTGTATGGAGTGGATTAAATGACAATGAATTTTACTTCTTTTTTTTCAAATTATGTGTATCACTATGGCAGGAACCAGTCACCTTGATTAAGGGCAGAGTCCTGCCTCAGACAGTTCAGGTGTACCCAGGACTTTAACTTAAAATGGTGGCTGGTGGGATTCAGAAAAGACAAACTTGACATTTTTGTGGAGAGTGGTAGATGCTTAGCTCCATTCTTGCTGCCATGTCTGCTGTGGGGAACAGAGCTTGTCCTACGTAGTGTTGAAGCTTCGTTTACAAAATGTCGCCTTTTATTGGCAATGTTGGGAGGTGGTGTCAATTCAGAATGAAAGGACTGACTATCTGGATACTTGGAGAAAGAATTATCCAGACCAAGGATACCATCTCAGTTGTGGTCGTTTTACATGCTCCAAGCAAACTGGAAAATTATCATACACTAGAAAAGATAGAGCTGTACACCTGCTGCTGATGCAGATCTCCCAGGTTCAGACTTCTACACCCCTTCCTGAACTCCACCAGGTCACCAAGAATAGAATCATTTTGTTTCAAATGGAAGCCACATACCATTAAATTGTGGCTGCAGCAATGAAGGGCTGCTTTTCCCATACAGATTTCACTTCAATTGTGTGACCAGAATATTACGATGGTGAAATGTGTGTATTTGTCAATTAAATTTATTGTATGGCTCACAAAGCCTTTTTTCAACGGTTCAACTATGCCCTCCCACTTGAAAATATGAATAAACTTTACCCTCTTCCTTGTGCGACAATATGTGAAATATATATATATATTTCCTCCCTCCCTTCCTTGTTGGTGATAAATCTGTAGCTATCTATGACAGCTTTGTTGCTGCTGGGAGGCCCCCTGTGCCTTGTTTGGCTGCGATTCCAGCCGACAGCTTTAGGAGCGTGTCTTTATTTAAGAGCTGCTGTAATTACACAGGCTTTAGCATATGTAGACGGCCAGATATGATTCAAACCACCGCGACAGGGGAGAAGGGGGAGAGCGCAACGGGTGAATGAGAAGAGAGATAAAACACAATGGCGGGAACACAGGAGAGAGAGAAAGACATGGGATGAGTGAGAGAGGAGACGGAGAGGGAGAGATATTGTGAACGGGGCAGACTGATAGAGCAATTGAGAGATGAGGAGAGGGCAGTCGGGAAGGGGGGCTGTGGAAGAGATATGGTTTGGCAAATAAAAGAGGAGCACGGTGCTGCTGCAAACTGTTCGCCTTATGATGCCTCATTAGGGCTTAGGGCTGCAGATAGTGCCAGTTAGAGAGATCTATGGCCTTAGCTCTGAGAGAGGGAGACAGAGAAGGAGAGAGAGAGGAAAAACGATCAGGGCAGCAGGAGAAAGATGCAAGAACAAAAAGACAATGAAAGACAGTGATTAAAGATGGCATGTGGGAAGTTGTTTTCAAAACTTTGCTTATCTAACTTTTCATAACAGAGTATCCTTTACCTTTCCCTACAACTTTTTTCTTCCCCCAGGGCATCATTCAGAGCCTTTCTTTTAAAGCCTGTGGTGTTTCTTTCTTTCTTTTAACCCTGTCTTGTTCAGCAGCTTGGTAAGCAGAACAGATCTCTGCTTCCCTTATTGTGCCAAACAGATTTACTTTGCCTAAAGGAGCTCTGCTCATATTTGATACATGCTGTATACAAATAGTATTTACAGACTCCTTTTGCAATGTAATAATTTTAATACATTATTAGGGCCCGAGTCACCGACAATGTCAGTGGGTGACAGCCCTATTGTATTTGCTAGATTTTTTTCTTCTTCTCCATCTAAGATCTCATTTTTGGCGTAGTCAGCGTGCATGAAAACTCACCATTTTTTGCAGGGACCTCAAGACTGGCAAAAAATTTAATATTTTGGAAGAAATATGAATGACCCCACAAAAATGGCTCTACAGCACCACTAACATGTGAAGTCTATGGGGAGTGGCACGCGCTTACTTTCACGTAGAAAGATGAAAATCGGGTGAGATGTTTATCATGTCAAGACATGCAAAAAACTCCATAGAAGTGATGGTCTACACCCAACAGATCGTCGGCCATTTTGGAAGGAAGTGCCAGTGACCTGATTTCCACCTCGCGCAACTGACGCACATTTGATTGAACTCGTCCTAGGGTTTTTGTCCGATTGAGCTCATTTGTGGTGACAATCATCTATACCCATGTGCTGCTAAAAGTTATTGAAAACTTTTCCAAAAACTCGATGGTTTGGCTGTAGGGGTGTGGCAAAGTTTGATGCCTCACCATGATCATTCCATGACCATTCTGAGGGCTATAACTCTGGTATGCATTGTCGGATTTCAACCAAATTCAATTTTATGGATATCAGTCCAATTCCAAACAGTTCTATAGAACAATATTCATAGAAATCTACAGCACCACCTATAAGAGGCAAAATGTTTTGCATTAGAAAGTTGGCATCATGTTGTTTTTTTAATACCTCGCGAATGGAATGTCGGATTGGCACCAAGATAGGTATGATATATATGGGTATGCCTCCGAACAATTACAGCCATGAATATTTATGAGTAGCAATAGTGCCCTCTCTTGGAGACATGAAGGTTACACCAAAGGTTTGCTTCAATATCTCTGAATTAAATTGTCTGATTGGTACCATTTAGGGTACCATGGGTATAGATTCTATACCCATGTGCCATCAAAAGCTGTTGAAAACTTTTCCAAGTTTGCAGTATCACCATCACCCTTCCAATGGCTTTTACTCGAGCATACACTGACTGAGTTCAGCCAAATTTTGTGTGGTGAATAGGTAGTTAATACTGATAATTTCAATAATAAAGAATGACACATAGCGACAGCGCCCCCTACCGCCAATGGACAGGAAGTTGCCATAACTCACATGCCATACTCATGCGCCGCTTGCCAGAATGATGTGCAATTTTCTGAGATTTATCAGACCACCTGGTTGATCATAACTGCACATCACCTTTTGCATGGCGTCACTGCTGTTACCATGAACACGCCCTCCTCGCCATTCAATCCGTGATCTTGTTGGGATGGTTGGGAATGACCTGGAGTCATGAAATCTGGAACATAGGTTGAGGTGACTGTTATATATAGTCCTACATGGGTGGGCAACACATAACTGACAGGGAATTGTTGCCACGGCGACATGGCAAAGGTTGACTCCTCGCTATGGAACATCGGAAAGTTGTAACTTGGACAAACTTTGTCTGATTTTCACCAAATTTTCTATAATGATATTAGTAACGCCTCACACGCTCCTACATAAAAATGATTGACAAAAGTTATAGCGCCACCTACTGCTCACAGGAAGTATTGTGCCAGATGGCTTATTTTATTATTCAAGCAGCACTTGCCACAACGACGGGAAATTTTCTAAGCCAGATAGGTACGATGGGCGCCGGGGTCCGCGGTTATGCAGGGACGAGGGTCCGCTTACAGCTGCTTACAGCTTTAATTCTTTCTTCTTTTTTTTTTCCTTTTTCTCCATCTAAGATCTCATTTTTGGGGTAGTCAACATGCATGAAAACACCATTTTTTCAAGGACCTCAAGACTGCCAAAAAATTTAATATTTTGGAGGAAATATGAATGACCCCACAAAAATGGCTCTACAGCGCCACCTAACATATGCAGTCAATGGGGAGTAGCACACGCTTGTTTTCGCACAGAAAGATGTAAATTGGGTGAGATGTTTATCATGTCAAGACATGCAAAAAACTCCATAGAAGTGATGGTCTACAGTCAACAGGAAGTTGGCCATTTTGGCAGGAAGTGTCAGTGACCTGATTTCCACTTTGCGCATTTGATTGAACTCGTCCTAGGGTTTTTGTCCGATTGAGCTCATTTGTGGTGACAATCATTTATACCCATGTGCCATTAAAAGTTATTGAAAACTTTTTGCAGAGCTCGACGGTTTGGCCGTAGGGGCGTGGCAAAGTTTAATGCCTTGCCATGATCATTCTATGACCATTCTGATGGCTATAACTCTGGTATGCATTAGGGGATTCCAACCAAATTCAATATTATGGATGTTAGTCCAAACAGTTCTATAGAACAATATTCATAGAAATCTACAGCGCCATCTGTAGGAGGCAGAAAGGTTTGCATCAGAAAGTTTGTATTATGTTGTTTTTTCAACACCTCGGGAATGGAATGTCGGATTGGCACCAAGGTATGTATGATGTATACGGGTATGCCTCTGAACAATTATAGCTATGAATATTCATGAGTAGCAATAGCGCCCTCTCTTGGAGACATGAAGGTTACACCAAAGGTTTTCTTCAATATCTCTGAAATAAATAGTCTGATTGGTACCATTTATGGTGACAATCATCTATACCCATATGCCATCAATAGTTGTTGAAAACTTTTCCAAATGCCTAGTGGTTTGGTGAAAGGTGTGTCGCTAAATTTGCGGTATCACCATCACTGTTTCAATGGCTATAACTCTGGCATACATTGACTGATTTTAACCAAATTTTGTGTGATGTATAGGTAGCCAATACTGATAATTTCTATAATAAAGAATGACACATAGCGACAGTGCCCCCTACCGTCAATGGACAGGAAGTTGTCATAACTCACACGTAGATTGTCCAAATGGCACAAAACTTCATATATATGATACTAGCCAGACCCCAAACAAATTTATAAAACTATTACAAACATAGCTATTGCGCCCCCTAGGAAAAAACAAAAGCTTTATAACACAGTCATGCTTTGCCCAAATTCAACGAAATTTTGTGTGGTGAATTGTTAGCCCACGCTGAACATTTCTTTAATGAACAATGACACATAGCTATAGCACCCCTACCAGGAAAAACAAAGCCTTATAACTCTGAAATACTTAGTCCAAATTCAACCAAATTTTGTGTGGTGCATGGTTATCCAACACTGAACCTTTTTATAATGAACAATTACACACAGCTCTAGCACCCCCTCGCAGAAAAACAAAGATTAATGACTCTGGCATACTTAGTCCGAAGTCAACCAAATTTAGCATGTTTAATAGGCAGCCAGTGGTGGACATTTCTATAATATACAGTGAGATGTAGCAGTAGTGACCCCTACCGCCAATGGACAGGAAGTTGTCATAACTCACACGTACATCATCCAAATGGACCCAAACTTGATATACAGGGTACTAGTACCACCCAAAACACAGTTATATGACTATACCACATATAGCTATAGTGCCTCCTAGGTTAAAAAAAAAAAAACAAACAAAAAAAAACATTTATAGCAATGGCATAGCTTGTCTAAATTCAAACCAATTTCCTGGTGAAATTTTCACCAGAAGCGGCCTTTAGGCTATGGATAAACATATTCGATTTTTGGCATAATCCACGAGCTTATACAGTACCTCTGCCAAGGCACTATCTTGCATTGTACAGATGGATGGACTGATGATGGATGGTGGTGTGGACGGATGGACGGGCAAATGGACTGATGGACGAATGGATGGCATGGATGGGCGTATGGCGTTATGTAAGGACGGACGGACAAAGAGTGGGAGGGAGAGAGTTGGGGAGGGAGGAATGGAGCCTGCATGGAGTTACGCACTCCAAGTGGCAAGGCCAAGGTCTAGCAAGGATGAGAGGGCCCGTTAATCGCTGCTCGCAGCTTTAATTTAAATTGTTTTACTTATGATGGACCTGATGGGGAAATCGGGGGTGGAATTGAAAAGATTTTAAGTTCTTGGAAGGGGTGGGGGTTGAGAGGGTGGAAGGGGTGGGAGAGAGGAACAAACAGAAAACACAATTTCTCCTTCTGAGGAGATCACATCACAAGCCTGATATCTGCATCTGTAAGAGAACAGAAAGACATATGTTTATATATGTGTGTGTGTGTGTGTGTGTGTGTGTGTGTGTGAAAATGTTCACAAGGTTGAGTGTGTGGGTGTGTGTGGTTTGCCAGGAAACATACGAAGAGAGTAGCAGGCAGCAGCAACCCCCCACCCCCCACCCCCACCCCGGAAACCACAAGCAAGTAAGACAACGCCACCAACTCCTGGGGGGTGCATTCGCAGCCACCACGGAGCACAAATGCCCCAAAGCCACCAAACCCCAGGACACACACTCATGCTCTCACTCACATGCACTGTCACACACTCACTCTCTGAGCAGCTAGCATGGCGCACCCCAGCCCTGGGCCGGCCTGGTCCCTGAGAGAGGGAGACAGGGAGACAGAGAAGGACAGAGCCAGCCCTAGGCCCCAGGTGCTGGAAGGCCACAGCTCCCCCTGGGGACTGACCTATGGTCCCTAGCACGAGCCACACACCCCCCCCTTCCTGGGCACACCCCCACACAGCAGACCCGCGCCCACCCCGGAGCTCAGACACAGGCCCGGGGTGCAACCAGGCACCCATGCCCGGGGGAGCCACAGGGGATGCCAATCCCTCCACATGGCCAGGAGGTACCACCCCATCAGTCCAGCACCCCCTGACCAGCACGTGCAGACACACACACACACTCACACACTCACAGCCACTCATAGTCTTACTCACACTCTCATGCACGCTCACACTCACACTCACTCACTTGCTTACTGCTGCTCACTCAAACTCAATCACACTCACCCACTCTCACACTCACCGTCTTTCACACTCACTCATTTTCATTCACATTCATTCTCACTCACACTCACACTCTTGCACCCTGCAGGCTTCACCTTCAACCAGTGTCTTCAACAGCAGATTCCACTAAATTTCGTCTCACTGATTGCTGATCAGTGAAAACACCTGCTGGGTAGAAGAGAAAACCTGCAGGGTCTTGGCCCTCCATAGCACATGATTGGACACCCCTGGTGTAGTGGTTAGCACTATTGCCTCACAGTAAGAAGAGGATGCAAAGACGAAGAGTATGCAAAGGATAGGGGGAGATGGAGGCAGATGATCTTCTGTGATGACCCCTAAAGGAAGCAGCTGAAAGAGGAAGAAGGACCTGTACTTATATAGTGCTTTTTCTAGTCTCAAAGACCACTCAAAGTGCTTCACTAGCACTAAGCATCTATTCTAAGGGCCTACAGGAGACAGATACCTAGGGACAATTTAGAACAACCAATTTAACATGCATGTCTTTGGATTGTGGGAGGAAACCAGAGCCCCCGGAGTAAACCCACGCAGCACAGGGAGAACATGCAAACTCCACACAGAAAGGTTCCTACCCCTGCCAGCCTGGGGATTCGAACCTGGAACCTTCTAGCTATTAGGTAACAGTGCTAACCACTGCACCACCGTGCTGCCCAGAAGAAGAAAGGTCCCAGTTCCCTTGTGTCACAATCTACCACTGTATAAAATGTCTTCCAAAACAGACAAGGTGAAGTCCGTAATAAAGGAAATTTAGACCATGAACTTAGTTATCAGTCTGCTCTAGTTTACTTTTAAATATACAAATAAATAACCCACTCATGAATCTACAGCTCAGTGAGACAAAAAAATTCCACCAAATCACTAAATTATTAATTTTTATTTAATTAGTGCCCTGATTGCTGCTATCCCTTTGCTGCTGCAATCCTGGATTTTGCTTAGTTCTAGAATGGCATCTTAATTTCTTTATGGGGTAACATTAATTTTTATTTTTATTTTTGTATACTTTATTAATCCCAGAGGGAAATTCAGGGCATCCACCTGGATGAGGCAGCCACGGTGCAGCGCCAATCCCTTCACCATTCACACTCACATTCACACCTAGGGCCGCTTTAGAGTCTTTGGTCTGTGGGAGGAAACCGGAATACCCGGAGTCAACCCACGCAGACACGGGGGGAACATGCAGACTCCACACAGAAGGGTCACCGATGCTCAGGGTTGGGATCGAGCCCGTGACCTTCTTACTGTGCTGCCACAGTGCTAACCACTGCAACCGAGCTGCCCAAGTGGTAATATTTTACTTTTGGCGATTGGAATTTATAATACAAATGCAATACAGGATGTTTTGCTTTTTAAAGGTAATCTTGATAAACATAACACCTATCATAGACTTCTGTTGGCAGCAAATTTGTTCTTTTCTGCTGACTGAACTGAAATGAAGACTAAGCTTGGATTTTTGTGGCATGGTTTTAATGCCCATCTCACTCTGGACTAATTTGACTTACAGACTGGCAGAAAAAAAGAGGAACAAAGACACACAGAGCAGCAGGCAACAAATTAGACAAACAAAAAAAGGAGACAGCATTGATAAATGCCCGCTTTTCTTCAACATGTGTAATAGCGTAGATAGCATATCAGCAAACTCCACAAGTGCTAATTACGAGACAGATTTTTTTTAACAAGGAGAGCGAAACAGTGAGACAGAGTGATGGGGAGGGAGAGGCAGGAGGAAAACTGATGACAGACTGTTAATCCACCGTCCATTGTCAGCTGCTGCAAGAGGGGCCACGTCGGATGTTTCACCACGGGAGTCCGCCATAAATCTACAGGCCGCCTTCACACAGCACACTCACAACACAATACAGATGCAGCCATACATGGCACATGATAGAGACTGACACAGGCGGCACCACTCAGTGACAGATTGCTTTCATCAGAGGGACGACACAAATCATCTGCCTACTATGCACACCCAAACACACGCTGCAGGAAGAATAATCAGTAGGCATTTTGCTGCAGTTATCCAAAGAAGTAAATCAGAACCTGTTGTTTCGATCCTGAAAGGCCAGTGCTTATGTGCCAGCTACAGGTGTGTGCATGTGTGTATGTGGGCCGATGGTTATCACTGTCTTGTAACCACAGAGGAGCCCTTTGTGGTTTGGTGCTGATTAGCTGTCTGAACACCAACCCGACAATAAATCTGTCCAGCGTCAATACGTACCAATATCGGTGCTAATGAGGCATAAGAAAACAAAAAGTGAATGTGGTTGGCTCATATTTGTCCACGCCTATTTTGTGATTGCACCGATATTTCCATGGGGAATGAGTCCATGTTTTCTGGGGATTTATTAGGTTGATTCTCCAGAGCTGCATACCTGAGAGACCCCTATGTTGCACACAGAGAGACAGAGTACAGGCTCCCTTACACACATGAACATATGCATTACACACAACCATAGTCCTCACCCCGACTAGGACCTTGCCCTTCCCTAATCATACCACACTCCCAGAAGCAGCATACGCGTAGCTATAGTTACCTACTGTCTGTTCACCTCCCACTGCCTCCCCGAGGTTTTAACATGCACGTTGTTCATCCTAACCACCATTTCCATAACTGCTGCTTACGACACCCCGTAGGACCCCGTCTACATGCTGATCACAGTTATGATGGGCTGCATGCTGGACACTGTGGGGATGCTCTGAAAACATAGTATATTTCTGATGGAGCCACTGACCTGAGATTTTCACCAGATATCAGTAACACCCCAAGTAATCCATACATACAAAGAAATCAAGGCAACTGTGGTCACAAAACAAGTTATATTGAATAAAGTGGAATGACACAGGGAATAAGTACTGAACACGCTTAGTGAAATTCATTTATTGTTTAGTAGAAAAGCCTTTGTTGGTAATAACAGCTTCCAGAAGCCTCCTGTATAGAGAAACTAGGTGCAGGCATTGCTCAGGAGTGATTTTAGCCCATTCGTCCAGACAAACTGTCTTCAAATCTTGATAGTTCTGTGGGTGTCTTCTATAAACTCTGATCTTCTGTTTATTTCATAAATTTTTAATTGGATTCAGGTCAGGTGACTGACTAGGCCATTCTAGCAGCTTTATTTTCCTTCTCAGGAGTCAGCTGAGAGTTTCCTTGGCTGTGTGTTTGGGATCATTGTCTTGCTGAAATGTCCACCCTCATTTCATCTTCAGCATCTTGGCAGATGGCAACAGGTTCTTATCAAGGATGCCTCTGTACATTTGTCCATTCATCTTTCCTTCAATTATATGAAGTCTGCCTGTACCATGTGCTGAAAAACACCCCCACACCACGATGGGATGTGCAGTGCCATTTCTCCTCCGAACATGCTGTGTGTTGTGGCATCCAAAAAGTTCAATTTTGGTTTCATCTGACCAGACTATATTCTCCCATTTGGGCTTGCCCAAATGTTGTGCAGCAAACTTTAAACGAGCTTCAACATGCTTTTTCTTCAGCAATGGAGTCTTGCAAGGTGAGCAGGCATAGAGCCCATGTTGGTTGAGTGCATTACTTATTGTTTTCTTTAAAACAGCAGTACCTGCTAACACTAGGTCTGTCTGGAGCTCTCCACCATTGGTCTTTGGCTCTTGGATCAGTCTTCTGATAATTCTTTTAACTCCTGTCAGAAATCTTTCAAGGAGCTCCTGGTCGTGGCCAGATTATGGCAAAATGATGTTCTTTCTACTTCTGAATGATAAGATAAGATAAGCCTTTATTAGTCCCACAATGGGGAAATGATGGCTCCAACAGTCCTCACTGGAACATTCAGCAGTTTAGAAATGCACCTGTAACCAGTGTCATCATTATGTTTTGCAACATAAGGTTGTGAAGGTCTAGAGAGAGCTCTTTGCTTCTACCCATCATGAGTTCTTTGTGGTGTGACAATCTGATATTCACAGACCTTTTTAAAGGCCATCAGTCAGGACTTAACCAGTTGAAATTAATTTGCACCGATGGGATGGCTTCCTAAACTCTGATGGGTTTCAGCTGATTTCTTGGCTTTCTATACCTTTTTGCACCTCTTTTTCTTCATGTGTTCAATACTTATTCCCTGTGTCATTCCACTTCACTAAATATAACTTGTTTTGTGAACGCAGTTGCCAGGATTTCTTTGTATGTATGGATTACGTGGGTTGTCACTGATATCTGGTGAAAATCTGAGGTCATTGGCTCCATCAGAAATAGGTGTAATGAGAAAAATGTTGATGTGTTCAGTACTTATTTTCACCACTGTATATTCAATTTAAAAATTTTACAATTTATGATAGCAATTTATTATATTATTTTTAAGTTCATTATGAAGAGGGAGTTGATTTTGTTGCAAAAAACATCATTTTTAATATTGTCACATTTCCTGTTTTATTTTGAAACAGTCAGAGAGGAAGTCATTGCTTCTAACTCTCCTAATTGTCTCAGCCCTTAAAAATACAAACAGACTGAGTAATTCTCAGTTGATTTCTAGAACTCATGACCTTAATGTGGAGTTAGAAGCTTTTATCACTTAATCTCTGAGTGCATTTTCCTCAGCTCACTCTGACAGAAACTCACTCTTTTCATACTTTTAAGGGAGAAGCCCCAGTCAGTGATGCCTGGCCAGTTGTGTGTGTGTTTGCGTAGCTGTGCATTCTTTAAGTGTATGTGCAGGATGAGGTTGCCCTGAGCACTGGAGGATCAGTCTAGTGTGGTGTAAATTTAAAGACATTTTTTTAAACGAGGCCTGCTTTGTTTTAAGCTGAGCCATACCAGTCACGACTGGCGACACCTCCTCAGGTAAAGCACTAATCAGCCCACGTTAAACAAAAAAGTTCATGTGTTCATTATCCAAGCCTTCCTATCCTCAGCTATGCTTCTGTTTTCAGTCATCAGGTGCATGCTACATAGGCTGTTCATAGCGTTGAGAAGTACATTATAACAGAATGCTTATGCATTATCATTAAAAACTTCTCTGCCTTCTGCAGGTATCAGTGTAGTGAATGTTGAGAAAACAGCACGCTCAGCATAATCATCACTCTGGTTCATTCATCATAGCTCACACTTGTCGCCTTGAAGGGACTTTGTAGACTGTCAGGAAAACTTTTGCAATAAGACCGTGTACATGTTAGATCATTTGGGTTATTTGAGTAATATTGTCAGATGTTTACCTTACAGTCTGAAGCCTCTTCAGTCAGCTAATGTAGCAACTGAGATGAATTACACAGAGTTATGATTCATGCACTTTCTTCGGTTCCTCCATAGCAGCAATAAAAGTAGTAATTTACTCACAAGATCAAAAAAGACGTGCTAAAAATTGCTGTTCTCTGCTTTTTAACACAACAAAAACCCCAGTAAGTCAAATATGTGCAAAATGAATGAAAGTAGTTTAGCTCCATAGTTCATGTTTAAATGTAGTTTTTTAAATGCCTGTGCATTAATATAACCAGTTAGCATTTGTATACATTTGTAAACCCCCCCAAAAAAATGTGCAACTTCATACCATCAGAAGTGTTAAATCTAAGCCACTTCTGTCATAAACTGTTAAGTTAAAAATTTAAGTGCCTGTTGACAAATGCTGGACAAATAAAGTTTCTTCTTCTTCCTTTTTCAACTTATTTGACCTCTTCTTCCACATTTAGACAAGTAGACCATTAATTTCAGGTGCAATAAAGGTTTCTCTACTGATTTCTTCAAGCAGTTGAAAAGTGGCCTCAGTGTGTTCCCACTAATAGCGGTTTAACTGGGTGCAAAGCGTTTGGTCTCCCTCTCATTGTTCTTCCTAATGGGGCCTATTGACTCTCTGTACAATCACGTACATCACTGTGTATGTACAGTAGATTAAGACTGAAACAGCCTCACTCTTTTTCCCCTCTGCGTTTTTGTTGCATCTTTTCATGCTGTAATTTGCAGTTGTGCTGAAAGATGCTTCCACTGCAGCTCCGCACGAGAATTAACAGTGTTGACAAAGAGGTCTGCGATACACCATGATCACAACAATACAAAGAAATGATTACGGTATAATGTGATCATTTATGCCGCCTTTGTTTTCTCTCTGTGTAGCTCCTGCTCTTGCCGTGTAGCAGCAGGTAAACAGCCCCTTGGCTTGTAGTGGTTATGTGATTCAGTAGCGTGGCGCGTTTCCGAATGGTAATTTGCAGAAATGAAAACTTAATCAAGCGTGCTGCAGAAGTGGTCCTGAATAATTTAACAGTGAGAGGAGGATGAGCGAGTGCAGCAGGAGGAGGAGGAGGAGGAGGAGAGGAAGGACAGCTTTGCTCCTCCAGAAAACACTTTTTTTTTTGCTCTATTTCTATTTTTTAAACCTTTTTCCTTTTTATACAGTAGCTTTTGCTACTTCATGACTTCCACATTTCTTACCTTTTTTGTTGCTTTTTCTTTCTTTCTCAGCTCTTCTCCACATGTGTTCCTCCTTATGCAGTCTACTCATATGGACAATGTATAAGCAACATCAAATCTCAATTTGGAAGAGTTTATCTTTGTCAAATGCTTTGTGAGAGGGTAATTAATTACTTAGCCCCACTTAAACTTTTAATATCTTCCCTCTCCCACTCTATCTTTGATTAATTTCTCATCCAGGGAAAGAGAAAGAGTTTCATTAACACTAAAGCCATTAGTCTTCCCGCAGAAGGGAAGCCCATATTTGGTTGCTACAGATGAATGTTTCACCTCAACAAATGATTAGGGAAGTACAGAATCAACATTTTTCCTCTTTGTATCCAGTTTGGAAAGTACAGAGACAGACGTGCCAGTAACTGTCCACACTGAAAACTATAATTAGTTTTTACTTATTAAAAACATCCAACCTCACAATAGGAATAGTGCTTATAGTTTTTTTTTTTTTTTTCTCCAAGGCAGTTGGTTTACGTGCTTCTTTTTGATTCATGGTTTTCAGCAAATAAAACATGAAATCCTCGTTTCATTTCACCCAACTTTGGCCATACAGTATGAAGCTTAGTGACATGTTCATCTGTTTTATTGTACTCACTGTATATAGTGCCTTACCTCACTACAGCTAATCCCGGCCCATCAGACCATTAATGTGAAAACTTTGTTGCCCAGAGGACAGAGAACAGACTGTGTCAAAATGATGAACTGCTGATATAATTTAAGTGAATCATTTTTGTCTTGTTTGCAGGGCTGGGAAATTTGACCTTAGATCAGCATCACGGTTAATTGATCCTTTCATGTCAGGCTTTTTTCCCCCTCATTTTCCCCCACATTTTTTCTTCCTTATAGTTCACTGACAAAGCTTGTAATTGAGCAATATTACACAAGAGTGTGGTACGGTAGTAAATGAGCATAATACAATAAAAAATAGACCTATTGTCAGTTCATACACAAATTAAACAGTGTCCAGTGCAGAAGTCAGTGTTTGTTTACATGCAAGGGTTTGTGGGTCACGTGACTCACGCCAATGGCTGATTAGCTTGTTAGCTGCATTGAGGGAGTCCTCAGCCATGTTATTCAGCCATGATTATGTTACCACTGCATAGTGATTATGTGTCTTTTATCAGGTTCTTAAGTACTGCCTTAGCATGTCCCTTTTGTCATGAATTCCCACTGGAAAATTGTTGAAATAATACAGATATCTGTCAGAGGCTAACAGCAACTTAGCTTCAGGCATCTATTTGTTAGTTTTCTCACACTTTGCTCACTTTTTCTTGGTATCTTCAAATGAACTAAAGAATCTTTCATTACATACTATGTGGACGGAGACCATATTTCTTTTCGTTACTGATTTAATTTTTCTGCAGTGTTTTGCTGCTTCCAAACAGCGCAAATTGTGCTGCTTCCAAGGTGCAGGGACGTGATGTCTTAAAGGGGTAGCACATGAAAAGCTCTCTATATACATGCACATAACAGAAAGTGGGGGAAAAAAAAACTGACATGAGTTGGTTTTACACCCCAAATGTTGGTTTTGGTTTTATTTCAGTTAATCGCCCTGCCTTACTTGTGTGGTGGATTTCCATGCAGTCGGAGGAATAGACAGAGTGCTGGTTTGTGAAGCGCTTACATAACCGTTCAAGGCTTTTTGAAAAAAGTCACACAATACTGAACATTTCTGCATTTCACTGCATATTAGAAAATTATTTTATTATTTATGTTATTTATTTTAGTGGAGCTGGGGGTAATTTCAACAGTAGTATGGGCAGCAAAGAAATTTTGATTATTTTGGATCTTGTGGCAGAAAAACTTTGGACATTGTTATGCTTCAGTGTAAAAACAGGAGATGGATTAGATTGAAAATCTAATGAAACCAATATGGCTGTTATACTCTAAAGCCTTTAAATCAATTCCTAAGCATTTCTGACCTAAAATGGATGATTTTTACATATTTTTGTGAGATTGAATTTCTTGGAAAGAGTTGGGTTTGGTTCCTTTTCTAAGGAGGAACTGTTTTAGATCTTGTTAGGGCGCTTGTGGGAAATAATCTCTCAGAATTTTTTTTTATCCTCCCCCCCAAAGAAAAAAACATAAAAAAGGTACTTGTGGTTTCAGCTCTCCTCTTGCTCTTTGTCTGGTGGAGCGATTTACTTTTTGCTGATTGGGGGCAAAATGAAGTGCAACCCCAGATGCTAATTTGTGAAAGCGTTGCATTCTTCTTCTCTAATGGAAATTAAGAGAGAGAAAGAGAGAGAGGGATGTGCCATGCTTTTGTGACTCGACCTCGCAGGACTCAGATTTTATTAAGTACCCTTTAGAGAAAGAGAGAGAAACAAAACATGGGGAAAGTCTTTCTGTCTGCTCTCTCTCTCTCTGACACACACAGAACAACGAAGACCAGACTCTGAATTTTATTAAGTACCCTTTAGAAAGAGTGAGAGGGGAAAAGTCACTGGCAGCATGGTAATCAGGCCCACTAACCGAGACACCAGAAGAGAGCGGAGTTTGTTGAAGGTGAAAAGACGGAGGGGGGGTCAACGGAGCACTTTTTTCTTTTTTGTAAAAGTGTAGAGGGGAAAAGGGGAAGGAAAAGGCGATGGATGGCGTGTTTTTATTCAGCCAAAAGAACTCAGAGCCAAAACGTTTCAACACATTTGCTCTTTGGTTTCACTCTCTTTAGCATGAGATAACCTGCTTTAACATCCACCGCGCAGCCACCATCAGGCCTGCAGCAGACGCATGCAGGAGCAGAGAGGAGGACGGGGGCCGACAGGAGACACCGGGAGGAGGAGCTGGCTGATAGCCCGCATGACTGCGCTTTCCCCGGAGGAGCTCTGGGCCGCACACGCGCACACGCACACCCAGCAGCGACGGCTGGTGCGCGGGTGGCGGCCTTGTTGGCAGGGGGTTCTGATTTCACGGCCTACTGGGTGGTGGCATTCAGCTCCCCATCAGGCGCCCCCTCTCTCCCCCTTTCACCCCCTCAACATGGCTGAGCAAGGCACGCACGCTGCACAGTCTGTGGTGCAATTCCCCCTGCACAAGTCACTAAATCGCTTCTGGTTTAAAAAAAAAAAAAGAGGGAAAGCTGATAACGCTGACCAACTGCTTTTCTTTTACCAAACTGGACAGAAGACAGACCCCCCCCCCCCACACACACACACGGTTACTTCTCCAAACCTCTCCCCCCGCACACAAAACAAGTGACAAGCTTGTCAGGAGGGAAAAAAAGTGGCTCAAGAATTTGCATTTTGAGTAAGTGTGGCCACTAAAGTTGGGGCAGATGATACGTGCTCACTGCTGCACAAATGATAATTGATAGACAGGGAGAGAAAGGGAGAGGGTGGGGGGTCCCGTCAGCCTGGGTCTGAGCAGACCAGTTTAGACTGGGGGCTGCCCAGGTCAAGAAACCAGGGGACACTGACACACAACGGCACTTTCTTTCTCAGCCATTCAGGCTTTGTTCTGGGAGAGAATTTAGTGCTCAGCAAACCAGTTGTAGTCAGTAAGTAGCCACTGGTTTCTTATACAGCCTACTTTATCAAGCCTTTTTGCCCTCTTTGACTTTTTAAAAACTCATTTAATCCTATTGGCGTTCTAGTGACTGTAAAGTCAGTTTAGTTAACCTTCCTAAGAAAAAACATGAACACCATTTGGCTTGAAAAAACGGAGAGAAAAGGTATATTGCACAAACAAATACTTATTTGCAACTTACAATTTCTGTTCCACTTAGTTTTTTCCCAAGATCTTCATTTGCATGTTTTTCTAAGGTTAACCAATTGTATTTTACAGTGCATATAAAGAATTGGGTCAGGATATAGTCATATAGGACGTTCTCACTGTATGTTATAGTTACACAGCCTTTATTGTCATTGCACACACATCTAGACATCATGAACTGAGTGCCACACCTGAGGATGTAAGAGAGACAAAATGAGACGATGCAGCAGCACCAGGCTGCTCAGCAGCTTCCTGCCACTCAGACCGCTGCGTCGGTAAACTGCAGGGCCTTGACTTATTTCACTGCTGCACTTTATCCATATGCTGCATCTAGAGTTTTTATTCTAAACCAGTGGTGTCACTTTTAATCATGATTAATCACATTTATATGACAAGGCAGCTAATGCCTTCTCAATCACATCACATTAATAATTATTTTAGTCCGTTTAATCGTACTTTAACTGCATACTACTGTACAACTGTACAATGACAATAAAGCCTATTCTATTCTATTCTATTCTTGTGTGAGTAATTGCATTTTGTGATTATCTCGACACAGCTCTGTCTTGGGTCAACCTATGATAAAAATGACCTATGATAAAAATTGCATTAATTGTGATTTAAAGATTGACTTGCCCGGTGCGATTAATCACGATTAAAGTGACACCACTATTATTAACCTTTTATTATTCCTGCTATTTATTATGGAAGAATGAGTGCTGGCTGTTTTTGATCTCAGAGGAACACCGTTTCATTTGTTTGTAACACTTACAAACAGCAAAGCAATGACTGATTGATTGACTGAATAAAACATGCATTTAAAGAAGAGACGAACACTAAGGTAAAAAGGCAGGTAATGTTATAAATTGGAGGGTGTTAAGAATGTACAGTATGTTGTAGGAATTCTGCAGAAAATCAACATTAAAAAACAAAGGCTAGTATGGAGCTTTTTCTGACTAATTCGGTTTAAAGCAGCAGTTAAGTGACCCTGCCATGCTAAGACCTTCGCCTGTGTCTGTGTCTTCCTTTGTGTCCCACGCCTGAAGTGTTGTTGTGATGGACAGACCGGCGTCTTCAAGACTTGCTTAGTCTACAGCTTTAAGTTGTGAGTGGCTGATTGGGGCAATTTATTGCTTCATTATTAGGTGATGGTGCACAAAATTAACAGTTATTAAGACACATTTTAATCATCACAACCCTGCAGCAGCTTATTTTCAACTCATGTTTGTTTGTTTCATTATATATAGCATCTTAAAACTTGAAAAAAAAAAATCTGCATTAGCTTTAAATAACAGCAGGCAAATGCACAATCCTCTTGTTTAAATTCAAACGTCTCTATAGGCTCATCTGACACAACATATTGTGACACATCAGACCTGATTCATGCTGGTCCTGTTAAAGCAGACTTTGACATTAATTGCATTGCACATTTTGCTGCATTTTCCAAAAAGCAAACGCCATAAATTAATTGAAATTAATAAAATTTTGATTGTTTTTGATACATACTCAGTAAAATGTGGAGGGAATGCTAACCTATGGGACAGAGTAGAGATCTTCAGCAGCTCGTTTTGAGCCAGTGTTCATTTATTTTCTAAATTATTGGTTTCCTTTGTGGATAACCGATTTCTTTAAGAGTAACTCCCACGCTGGCGCGGTAAGTGTGTGTGTGAAGGAGAAGGCATTAGGAGCAGAAAGCCCATCCATCCTCCTCTTCCTCTCCTCTGTCCTTCACACGAAGCTCCTCACTGCCAGAACCTGCTGAAGAATCACTCTCCACAATTTAGTTTTGCACAATAAAACACTGTCCAAGTAGAATTCAAGGAAAAAACCCGCTGCGCACTCCTTTTAATACCAGCCGTTAACCTCTCGTGATACTTTTTAGGAATAACGCCATAAAGCTCAGAGTTTTTAATGGGCACAAATCAAATATAAGCCCCATGTTCCTTTAATTAAAGCTCGCCTCCAAAAATGTCCGGCCTTTGTCCAAATATTTGAACAGAGCAATATTTTCCCCTCCTCCTCCAAGTTGATTAAAATATGTGCTTCACATTAGTTTAGCTTTTATGGCCAGTGAGGTGATTCATTGTCAGTAAATGGCTTGTCAGAGTGTTCTGTGAGTGATGTAATGCTGTGAAGTCCATCGTTTGAATTGCCCCTACGCCTATTAGAGAAAATCGACTTCTGGGCCCATTATTTGATTATCTTGCAGGAAGTTTGCAGGAGGCCGCCGGCATCACGTTCCGCCAAGGGATCACAGTTTTCAAAAGTGGAGCAGTGATGCTTTTTTTTTTGCCGTTTTTAGGCAAAATGTAAGGGTGCACGAGTCCTTTGAGAAGTCGTGACAGCACCCCAGCTTTATCTAATTCCTGTAATGGTGATAAATAAAATGAAACACCGCGCCTCCATCTCATTCGTAGTCTTTGATTAGAATATGTCAACCTCCCATTGGCTGGAAAAACACACTTGAGCACGTTCTACAGGTATCAAGGTAAAGCCTAATACCTGAGCCTAATTAACACGCGTTTAAAAATACTCAGGATGCAAATTAGTGTTAATATCCGAACAGGGGGTGCACGAGGAGAAGGCAGGGGGGAGGGCGTGCAGGCGGGGGGAGTAAATGACAAGACAAGATAATTTGGCTAATGCATATTTATCTCATGCTAATTGGCGTGCACGGCCAAAGAAAAGCGCGCACTTAATTAATTGACACGGAGGGGGGAGGGGGTGCAAATGAATTGGAGGCACTCAATCTGGAGAGAGGCAGACAACACAGAGAGATGGGGGGGGGGGCAAGAAAGAGGCAAAACAAAAACAAGTCTAAGTGGATGTTTTTTCCTCAGTGTAAGAGATATCACCTTTTATTGGAATAAAAAAATGACATTTTACATTATTACAGTGTGAAAATTGTTTCTCCTAAGCTTGAGTGCTTTAAAAGTCTTTTTTCACCTTTAATGATTGTAGTGTAAGTGAATCCATTAAACATAAGTACAAATATGTCTTTAAATGTGCAGTGTGTGATATTCAGCACAAACTAGCAGTCACATTTAAAAACGCAAACAATCCACATTTTATCCGTCGTCACTCTCTTCCAAAGCACAGAGGAAGTCCTACAGAATCTTCTCCATAGTTAAAGCTTGATACCAAAATTTGGGAAGACATTTTCATGGTTCAAGATGGCCGCCTCTATCGAGAAGGACCTTCTTCCTGTGTGTTAAAAACCTTAAGGTACAGAAACCACAAGTGAAAAGGGATCCTATAACAATGAAAACAAAGCAGAGACTTTATGCTGCATTAAATTTCTGATTACCCTAAAATGTGCACACGGCACCTTTAAATGTCGTTTATGGTCACAGAACTGTCGTAGTTTTCTCTGCAGCTCAGACACACTGAAGTGTGCACGTAGAAGCATTAAAGTCATTGGCCGTGTGTTTTGCTAACAAGTGGGACATGGTGGATTTCCTGAACCGGCCCTAAGCGTCCGTCCCTCCGTGTGTCCCTGACTCTGCGTTTCAGGCAGGTTTTGTCTCCAGAATAGCTGTGTCTGTCCACCTCGCCCCGTGTAATTTGCCCTCTGTTACAGGGGCCCTCACGCACTAACACACAGCTTCTGTATCCCATTTATTTATTTACGCTCTTTTTTTTTTTTAACAAACTGGTTGGGTGCAGAAGCAGGACCTTTCACTCCCCCCACCCCCCCACCGCCCACTCAGGGAGGCACAAGAATTAAAACAGAAATGTTTTTGGGCTCACACACTCATCCATTTCAGGCCACAGATGGTCTTTTGAATGGAGTGTTTTGTGTGTGTGTGTGTGTGTGTGTGTGTGTGTGTGTGTGTGTGTGTGTGAATGTGGGAGTTTACCCTAGCTTTTACCCCCCGCCCCGTCCCCCATGTGCACACAGCCGTTTTCCTCCTCCACTCCTTTCTCTCTTTGTGCCTCCCAACTTTCTCTTTTGCGAGCATCTTTTGTGTCGGCCCCACAACGCCGACTACCTCTGCCTTCTGCTCGTCTGCCCCCGTTTTCACCTCATTCGTCCTCTGCTAAGCGTGCATATGTTTCACAGATAGACAGCTTGGTGATCACGAATACTCACAAATAATCCATGGAAGCACACTAGTATGTCAGTTATGAAATGAGGATGATGCTGTTTTTGTCATGATGCTGAGCACGGCGGGAGAACCGTGCTCATGCTTTCAGTTTATTCAGGTTGCTTTCTGTATTTTCCCTACCTCAGTCTTATTATTGATTTCATGTTTGGTTTTGTCTGTATTATGTTTTCAGAGTTTGCCATTTGTCTCTGCTTGTTTATTAGTTGTCCTGCATAGTTTTGTCATTATAGTCTTGTTCTTTAAGATTATGCGCCTATGGCCATCCAGTCTTATTTTATTATTTATTTTATTTATTTATTATTTGAACTTGAGCCTACCCTCACCTTTGCCTTCAGCTCTCTTTTTGTAATGTGGTATTTATTAGTATTTCAGTATTTGCATCTCTTGGTTTTTGTATTTATCTTGTCCTCACCTTGGTGGGTTATTTTCCCCTTTTTGTATTCTCTGAATCTCATTTTGTAAACATTTCTTGGTTGTAGACAATTACCTTTTGCTATGTTCTCCTGTACCTTTATTTTGACAGAGCCTTTTATTTATTTCCATTGCTTCTAGCTAGTTTCGCAGTTTGTCACAGCTGTCATTATTTTAGATTATTACCCTCACTTTTGTTTTCCACACCTGATTATCATTTTGCAAATTACTCTTGGTTCTATTTAAGGGAAGCCGCCTCATAATTCGGCGCGGTGTCCTTCACTGTTTCCCGGTGCATGTCCCATGCTTGTAATCTACTTTGTCTACCTGACGTTCATTCTACGTCTCAGCCTCAGTGCTGCTCATCTCCTTGTAATCCTGCCTCGTAAGTTTTTGTGCCTTTGTTATATTTTTGTGTTTTTGATTAAACGTTTGCAAACTCACAGCCAGCGTTTGGGTGTCCATTCCTGCCCCGTCCGGGCAGTTCTTGACAGTTTTGTTGGTTACACGTACGTTTTCCCCATGATCTCATTGTATATTCTCCTTAAGGCTGCGTGGAGAATCTGGCATTAACACACACTCACACTGGTCAGGGTAACACAAAATGAGGGTAAAAAAATCATTGCTACTGTATAGCAGAAATATAAAAGCAGCCACCTGTTTCACACAGAGCCTAACTCCGTAACTCGTATTATCTTTCTCCTTAGGTGAATTCCCTGGGAGCAGGCAGCTGTCCCAGCTGGTGGTCCCCGCTACGTGTTGAATTTTACCCGTATGTAAAGTGAAACCCAATACAAATTTGCTATTAAACACATTCCTTTTTATGACATCATCTTAGACAGAATTCTTTTGTGGACATGGTAGTTAAACACGTTCTTTCCCCGTGTGACCAATGTTCAGTAGTGTATATTTTAAAGGGCTGAGACTGGTCACATTCTCAGGGAGCTGCTGGTGTTTGTGTCACACAAAAGGAGCTCTGTGCGACACACAGGAGAGTGCATGGTAAATGGTAGCCTACATGCATGATGCAAAGCCAGCAGAGGCACAAGAAGTGGTTGACACACCGTGTTTGCTGGGTGGCCGAATACAGGGGCCGCACCTTACCTTACCATACCGCACCTTATCATCTTCACGTAGTTTGATTACACCACAGTTTTCTCTGCTCTGTTTTCTTGACTAAATGGCAAAAACATTTTTCTAGAAACAATTTGTGTGAGAAATAAATGGTTTAGCCAATGAACATGTGTTAACTTTTTGTTTAAAAGTTCAGCATGAGCTTCCTGACGTGATCACCTTGAGGTGCCATCCATCCATCTTCTACCACTTTTCTGGAGGTCCGGGTCACGGAGGCAGCAGTTCAAGCAGAGAAGCCCAGACTTCCCTCTCCCCAGCCACCTGCTCCAGCTCTTCAGAGAGGATACCAAGGCGTCCCCAGACCAGCTGGGAGACATAGTCTCTCCAGCGAGTCCTGGGTCTGCCCCGGGGTCTCCTTCCAGTGGGACGTGCCCGAAACACCTCAAGTGGGAGGCGTCCAGGAGGCATCCTGATCAGATACCCATACCACCTCAAATGACTGAGCTCCTCACCCTATCTCTGAGGGTGAGTCCAGCAATCCTACGGAGAAAGCTCATTTCAGCCGCTTGTATCCGTGATCTCGTTCTTTCGGTCATTACCCAAAGCTCGTGACCATAGGTGAGAGTAGGAACGTAGATTGACTGGTAAATCGACAGCTTTGCCTTAGAACTCAGCTCCCTCTTCACCACAACAGACCAGTACAACGTCCGGTCAACATCCGCACCTTGGGGTGCCCCTCCTAATTTGCATAAAGTAGACAGGGTCTCTTCTTTATGAGGGAGCAGAGAATCAGAATGTTTCAACGCGTTCTACGCAGACAGTGAACGGGGAAGCAGAGAAATGCATGCTTAGGTGGACGTATACCACAGGGCTTACTGTCGACACGCAACAGATGACGTCACCTCTCCTCTATTCATTTTCAATGAAACTAGCACGAAGAGGAGATTAATACAAGTCATCCATCCACTCATGAAACATGATTTACTCATACTTTTGAAATTTTGCATTTGTGCATGTCGACGTGCACACTCAGGCCTTCGAGGTAATGAACTAACAGGAGACTTCCACTTCTGTCTGAGGTGAACAATTAAAATTTAATCTAAGAATACAGATTTAAACAAAAAGCAGTGGAATGGAAATAATTTCAGTTGTTAATTTTTTAAATTAACTGTATTGAACAAAAAAAAAATACCAGGACATTCAGCATTTTCATCAAACTGCAAACAACACCCATTCATAGGTATCACGTTATCAACTTCTAATCTGCTTTGGTTTCCCCGTTTCCATGCGAAGCATCTGTGCACACTGCTTACCGTGTCAGGCCGAAATACTGAGGTGAGAACTTACCAGCACGGTTTACTGTGGTGTGAAGAAAAGAATGTGTCTTAACCAAAACCACCGTCTTTGCTCAGTCATGACCGCCATTAGTGCCTCGATCTGAGTGAGCCGCAGCAGAATTTATGAGAAACAGTGCTGAGTCAAACTGTAGACCTCCAGAGGAGATCTTCCCACATCAAACAGGACTTGCACTATATCCCAGTGACCTGTAGCACTAATGCCAAAGGACACCCTGATGCCTGTTAATTGGATAAGAGGGGAGATGCACCATTAATAATCTTTATTTTTTGTGTTTGAGTAGTTCCACCTCTCCTCTCCTCTCTTCTCCATAGGTGGCTTCAGTAATAAACATACTAGCTGTCTGTCTGTCTTGCCATGTTGGCAGGTTGAGGCCCACTTAACCAGGCGAAACCGCTGCTCTTTTCTAAGTCCCTTTGAATGCCTTTCTTTGTCGGTGACATGCCACCATGTTAATGTCATGTACCGTAGAAATTGCTGCGGCTATGGCTATTAGCTCCGGCGCTAAAGTACGGAGAGTGACGGGGAGAGAAAGAGTGAGAAAGTGCGCCACAAAAACCCCACCGGTTTCAAATGCAGGCTATAATTGCATTGCTGTGAGCAGGGTTAGCCCTTTCCTCCCTCCCCTTGCTCCCCTTCTCCCCTCTCTCTCTCTATCTTTTCCTCACCACGTCCCCCCCACCACCACCCCCACCTTCGTCTTTCTCTCACTTTTTGTGTGTGTGATTTGTCCCTTAAGCTGGCGTAACGTCTCGGCCGAGGCCGCAGAATGTGGAGAGCAAATTGGAGGCAGAGCGTGAACAATGGAACATGCATCACTGCTGGGGTATTCTTCTCCTTTACTGGGAACTGTGGGAGGGGTAAAGACAAAGTCATTTTGTGAGGAAACTCTCGGGCCGTTGGCATCCAGTCATAGACTCAGTGTGCAGAGAAGGGTCTTTATACTAGAATCACAGCAGCTAACAGTAGATTGGCAGATACTGACTGAGTCAGGTACATTGGGTTAAACATAGACGGTTGACACAGTGACAGCCAAGTTTGGACAGAATGGCATGGACAAAAAAAGGAAGAAAAAAAACACAAGCATTGCTTTGAGAAAATGTTAAGGTGGTGGTTTAATGATGGCTGCAGAATTCTTGTGTTCAAAGTTTAGACATCATTATTTTTCCTGACTATTTTCACGGCCTGATTTGTTTCCAAACACAATATTAAACCATGTCCCCAGATGGCTCAGTTTTAAGGACTGTGTGTACATTTCTGTGTAAGTTTGACTCCTCTGAAGTCAGATCAAAATGGGGGGGGGGGGCACAAATGACAGAAAGATGAAAGGAAACCAGAATCCAAGGGTGAGAATATAGATATGGAAGATTTACAATGAGCATGCTTGACAGCAGGGAACCAAAAAACAAAACGCAGAGAACAAAATAAGGAGGCCTTTCCTTTTCTTTCTAAAACCACTGTCGCCAGTCAACGGTGCCTGGGCCGTACCTGAGGCCTTTGAAGCCAGAGACTCAAAGGCAGAGCTGGATGAGACTGAGGGAAAAGGTGGAAAAAAAGGGGACAGATGAGGAAGAGAGCAAACAGGGGCCAACAGAAGCAGAACAGCTTGGCCTCACTGGTGCATCATTCACGTTGAGGAACAGATTAGCAGCAGAGGAAGCTTAGCTGTTCCTGGCCTCTTTCGTTTGATGTTTTGGGAGGCCTAATTTGATTTTTCACCTCCCATTGTTTCAGAGCTGTGTGCTCCTAATCCACTTTAAAGTGGAGACAGCTTTCATCCTTTCCTCCCTCTCTCTCTTCCTTTGGTTCCTTTCTTCTGCTCCCAATGTGCACATACAGTCTGCCACGGGAGAGGGTAAACTTTAGTTAACTCTCTGACCAAAGCAAAGGGACTAGACACTTTAACCCAAGTACCCATACCAGTATTAGTACATACAGTGGTGTGAAAAAGTGATTGCCCCTTCCTGTTAAAATATAAATTAACTGTGGTTTATCACACTGAGTTCAATTTCTCTAGCCACACCCAGGCCTGATTACTGCCACACCTGTTCTCAATCAAGAAATCACTTAAATAGGACCCACCTGACAAAGTGAAGCAGACCAAAAGATCCTCGAAAGCTAGACATCATGCTGCGATCCAAAGAAATTCAGGAACAAATGAGAAACAAAGTAATTGAGATCTATCAGTCTGGAAAATGTTATAAAGCCATTTCTAAAGCTTTGGGACTCCAGCAAACCATTTGCCATTATCCACAAATGGCAAAAATATGGAACAGTGGTGAACCATCCCAGGAGTGGCCGGCCAACCAAAATTACCACAAGAGAGCAGCAACGACTCATCCAAGAGGTCACAAAAGACCCCACAACAACATCCAAAGAACTGCAGGCCCCACTTGCCTCAGTTAAGGTCAGTGTTCATGACTCCACCATAAGAAAGAGAGTGGGCAACAATGGCCTGCATCGTAGAGTTCCAAGAAGAAAACCACTGCTGAGCAAAAAGAACATAAAGGCCTGTCTCAGTTTTGCCAGAAAACATCTTGATGATCCCCAAGACTTTTGGGAAAATACTCTGTGGACTGACGAGACAAAACTTGAACTTTTTGGAAGGTGTGTGTCCCATTACATCTAGCGTAAAAGTAACACAGCATTTCAGAAAAGGAACATCATACCAACAGTAAAATATGGTGGTGGTAGTGTGATGGTCTGGGGCTGTTTTGCTGCTTCAGGACCTGGAAGACTTGCTGTGGTAAATGGAACCATGAATTCTGCTGTCGACCAAAAAATCCTGAAGGAGAATGTCCGGCCATCTGTTTGTGACCTGAAGCTAAAGCCCACTTGGGTTCTGCAGCAGGACAATGATCCAAAAGACACCAGCAAGTCCACCTCTGAATGGCTTAAGAAAAACAAAATGAAGACTTTGGAGTGATCTAGTCAAAGTCCTGACCTGAATCCGACTAAGATGCTGTGGTATGACCTTAAAAAGGCGGTTCATGCTGGAAAACCCTCCAGTGTGGCTGAATTACAACAATTCTGCATAGATGAGTGGGCCAAAATTCCTCCACAGCGCTGTAAAAGACTCATTCCAGTTATCACAAATGCTTGATTGCAGTTATTGCTGCTAAGGGTGGCCCAACCAGTTATTGGGTTTAG
Source organism: Pholidichthys leucotaenia (assembly GCA_020510985.1). Lineage (NCBI taxonomy): Eukaryota > Metazoa > Chordata > Actinopteri > Cichliformes > Pholidichthyidae > Pholidichthys > Pholidichthys leucotaenia. The sequence continues at coordinate 312,380,000 of CM035846.1, forward strand.
GGGGCAATCACTTTTTCACACAGGGCCATGTAGGTTTGGATTTTTTTCCCTTAATAATAAACACCTTCATTTAAAAACTGCATTTTGTGTTTACTTGTGTTATCTTTGTCTAATATTTAAATTTGTTTGATGATCTGAAACATTTAAGTGACAAACATACAAAAAAATGAGAAATCAGGAAGGGGACAAACACTATTTCACACCACTGTATTCTTTCAGTTCTCCACCATCCTTATGGCCACTCCAGTTAGGGGTCGCCACAGTGGATCATCTGCCTCCATCTCACTCTGTCCCTGCATCTTCTTCAGTCACACCAACCTCACCATGTCCTCCTGCTTTCAAGATACATAGGTAGATGGGCTCCTTCCTCACAACTCTGACAGCTGTGCTTGTCAGAGTCAGCTGGGATAGTGGATGGCTGGAGCCAATATAGGGTTGAAGCCATGATTGCTCATCTCTGTAGGCTGCATTTCACTGGTTATGAAACACTCCATACACAGGGATATGCACACATACAGAGCATGCAGTGAAAGAAGTGATTGAGGAGAGGAATCTAAAGCCACATAATGAATTATATTATCAAAACAGGGGTGGTCAGGTGTAATATGAGCACACAGAAACAACAGTCCAAATCACTGAAATGACTTTCATTTAATGTATCGTGATTTCATAGATTTAATCTTTTATTTTTACTTTATTTTTTTTATTTTTATTTATACAGGGTAATTCCATTGAGAGGCAACCTCTCTTTTTCAAGGACGCCCTGTTCACACTCACACATTCACACCAGGAAGCTGCCCAGTCCAACCACAGACTGACCTGTGGCCAATGAGCAGCTCCACTGGAGCAGTTGGGGTTAAGGGCCTTGCTCAATGGCACTACAGTGGGGTTAAGGAGGGTGGGGCAAACACTGCTGTGTTATCTGTCCCACCCAGATCTGATCCTGCCGGACCTGGGATCGAACCAGCGACCCTCCACTCACCAGTCCACATCGCTAACTATTTGGTCATCACTACCCCAATAGGGCTCTTTAACTGTCCACATTAAATGGGCAGGTCGCGCGCCCCCAGTGGCACAGCGCAGCAACTGCACCTGTCAACTTATTGACGTCCCCTGGCTATACTGAGAATTTGTACTGATCTGTATTGATCTGACAGTTCAGAATGTGGCAGACACGCGTCGGAGGAATCATGGCTGACATGGAATACAGCAAAGAAGAAGAAATCCTCATTCTTCTTCTTCCTTTTTCCGCTTTGAGCTTACAACACCAATGTGGCCGCCGCCATGATCGGTCATGGCTGCGGCGATTCTGACTGAAACTGCATCATACAGGAAAAATAGCCACATTATACAAAAAAAATTCACGTGGGATAATCATATGAGTTTGTAGATGGGGTAGAGGGTGTAAATGACCGACCAAACGCGAAACAACAACCACGATGGACAAAAACTGAGCTCACTACACCAAGATGGCCGCGCCCACGTCGTCATGGGTTTTCACAGGAAATATGCATCAAGCAGGAAAAATAGCCACGTAATACAAACGAAATTCACATGGTATAATCATAAGAGTTTGTAGATGTGGTAGATAGTGTAAATGACCAGGCAAACGCAAAACAACGACCACGATGGACAAAAACAGACCAGTCACGTGAGTGAGCGAGCCCCCCCCCACAACAGGTAAGAGACAAATATGTTTTTTTTTAAATTTTATTGATTTTCTGTTTATATACTTTGAAGATTAGATAAAAAAACATACCCCTGTAGACAAAACAGTGTCAAAAAAACAAACCATTCTTTGTGTAAATGTGTCCAAAGTCCACTTTTGACTGAGTTATGTAATTTATATAGCTGCCGTGACATTATGCAAATTAGATGTGCAAATTTATTCCTATCTGAAACTTTGGATCATATTCTACTTCTTTCTAATTGACAGTAAGCCAGTATCTCTTGCAACTTTCAAGTTATAGCCTTGGAAATCCGAACTATTTTATTGACAAAATTTTTTTACCACTCTTGACCACTAGGGGCCTTGACCACCCTTTAGCCCAGTGGTCCCCAACCTACGATCCCTGGAACGTTCAGGTTTCCGTGGGAAATTTTGCAATTTCCCTTCTTAATTGGGCCAAAAAAATTGCATATAATTTGCCATTGTTGTGCATGGGTGCATGGTTGCCTACAGAGCACATACACAACAATGGCAAATCATTTGCACTTTTTTGGACTAAATAAGAAATGAAATTATAAAATTTCCCACGGAAACCTGAACGTTCCAGGGACCGGAGGCTGGGGACCACAGCTTTAGCTGTTCCAGTCGCCATACGGTGACTGGGACAGCTAAAGAGTTAAAGGTCCCATATAGCAAAAATGTTAAATTTACTTTTACTATATTGTACAATAAAATTATAATTTTTTTTCTAAAATTCTTTGTTTTAAGACTGTAGCTTAACTACACCCAGTTACTACAATTTCTGGTTCCATTTAATAAGAAATAGCTGAACGTAACTGATTGAAATGTTAAAAAGTTACACATACTGCCATGCAAGTTACAAAATCTTATAAATGGTAAACCCTTTATAAAATTAATGCTATTTTTAACAACAAAAAAAAACGGTTTTCCATAAGTAAAACAAAGAAACTAGAAAATTGCGATTCCTGGGTTTTATGACATCACAGACCAACAAGCCCCGCCTTCAGTCACGTAACATGACTGCCTCCTTACTTGTGATTGGCCCAGTCAAAAAACTTTACCAGTCAGATTAGGGGCTCATTATTAATATCAGTGAACAGGCTGAAGAACAGCTCCAGTGTTTAAGTGTAAGACAAAAAAAGCTTTTTCTGTAAAACAATGTAGAAAAGGATTTTGGTTTCCTTGAGGGTGGCAAAAACCTAGAATTAACTAAAATGAATTACATTTTCATTTTAATATTCCTGTCCTGTAAAGTCTGAGGGTTTCTTTGTGGTCACTTTCTGGTGGTTCCCAGTTTTTCTTGCACATTAAAAGTGAAGAAAACAGAACGAACAGCCTCCGCCTGCTCTCGGCCCTCTCAGTCGCAGTTGAAGTGCTCTACCAGTTCTTCATAATAAAAGCCTTCGGGGTTGGAGGGTTTAAGGCGCTTGCCTCCACCACACCGCCCCATCCCACCCTCTTCTGCAGGCTGTATTAACCCTGAAGAAAAGCTGCTGGAGGGGCAAAAGAATGGTTGTGGTGGAAAAAAAAGAAGAAGAGATGGAAATTGTCACCAGAGGAAAAAACCTCCACTTCTCCTCCTCTTTTCCCCCTCACTGAAAACGGCCAAATGACCAGCCCCTTGGCTCCGTAACCGAGCTCAGCTTAATGCAGCCAACCCTCCACCCCACTGACCGCCGCAACCAAAACTGAAGGATGGGTTACCCCCACCCCACCCCACCCCCAACATCCCCCTCCACAAACACACATGCGGACAAAAACAGCAGCTTGAAAAGAACCACACACATTAACTCCCTTTGTGTTGGCTTCTCCGAACTGTGAACTCACTCCCGCAGCCGTTACACCCTCCTCCGTTACCTCCAGTCTCTCCTCTTTCCATCCTTTTGTCTCTCCCTCCACCCTCCGTCTCCATCTGGCTCCTGTCCTCCACGTCTCCTCTAACCCTCCCAGCCCTTTAGGCTGAGGTGAAGCAAGAACGGAGGGCCAGGCTGTCCTGAAGCCTTGTTTGTGCTACATCTCCGTTCTGGTGCGCCGAGATGTGTGTCCGCTTTGGACAAGGCTGGTGTGCACACATTTGCGTATATGCTTCATTTTTTTGCCTACTAGGCCAAGCGTTTGACGCGTGCACATAACCATCATTTGAATTATTGTTTTTCAGTGCCCTTCTCCGCTCAAGCTGCTGCTGCTGCTACGAGATGATTCATGTATGTTTATTCCCGTCTTCCTCTTCTTCATCTACTTTGACAATATATAACCAGCACCACCTCTTTAATGAGAGGTTCAATCTTACACATGCGCAGTCAACGCACCCAGGCAACGCCACCACAAAATTTGGGCTGCATGCGGTCAGCTGTGGAGGGGTCCGCGGAGCCTAGCAGACTGGAGAGGATGACATCATTTTCATCACACAAGCCTCGCTGTCGAGCGGACACGCAGAGTGGAGGTGGAGCATAAACCCAGCTTTACATGTACCTCTCAATATTTAAAGATCCAGCGGTGATGGCTTTTAGTCAGAGAAGTAGCATCTAGGGGCGCCGCAGTGGCGGAGCGGTTAGCACTGCGGCAGCACAGCAACTCACCCTTGGCCGGGGGATCCTGGGTTCGATCCCAGCCCCCGACCAACAGTGATCTGTGTGGAGTTTGCATGTTCTCCCCGTGTCTGCGTGGGTTTACGCCGGGATTTCTTCGGTTTCCTCCCACATGCCAAAAACATGCAAGTTAGGTTAATTGGCATCAAACTGGGGATTCTAAATTGTCCTTAGGTCTGACTGTGAGAGTGAATGGTTGTCTGTCTCTCTGTGTTGGCCCTGCGATGGACTGGCGATCTGTCCAGGGTGGACCCTGCCTCTCGCCCAAAGATGCTGGGATAGGCTCCAGCCCCCCCGCGACCCGAAAAGGATTAAGCGGCAGAAGATGGATGAAAGTAGCATCAGTAGAAAGTTGAGAGGAACTTCTTTTTTCTTGTAAATTTCCATTTCTTGTGTGTTTGCTCCGTTCTTTTCATTGTTACAGATAAAAATTTTGCAAAACCATCATTTAATGCAGGGACTTATTTTCCTTAACATTCAAATCATGTTCCTTGCAAATACTAAGAAATGAATTATCTATAGGAAAAAGAATGAACAGATTTCCTCTTACAGTATATAGCAGTGAAACTGTATGCTGTGATGTTAGCTCGTGTGTGTGTGGTGATGGATTAGCTGTGTAAGGGGCTCAGCGGTACACTGATATCTTTGCTCAGTGCTCACAGCGTGATACACAAGATACTGGCACGTGCTCGTGCTCATTCTCTCTCCCACTCACACACACATAAAACAGGGATTTGGTGTCCAGCAGGGTGTAGACGGCTCAGTGGTGAGCTGTCGCTGTGTGTGTGTGTGTGTGTGTGTGAAGCCTTGTTCTTCTAACAGTCCTCTAATCCTTCCAGAGTGGGCCTGATAGCACTAATGACACACATTGGGACACCACAGGGTTCTGCACCTGTGTGTGTGGTTTTGTGTGTGTTGGAGCCTTTACCGCTCGCTGTGACACTTAAACATGATACACTTTCTTTTAACTCCTTTCTCCTTTCAGCACTATAAACGTTGTGCAGTGGATGGGCTTTTAATGTGAAAAGCAAACTTTGGCTTTTACCAAAAGGAAAGCTGCTTCATATAAAAATTCAATTACACAACTTTAAAAAAGGATTGCAGGTCATTTTTTTTTCTGAATGGTTTGGGCACCTAATTAAGCACTGCAGTGACCCCAGCTCTGGTACCGCTCTGGCTGTTGAAGCACTTGAGGGAGCAGAGAAGTGTCGGCTCCTGGCACTGCAGCAGCTGCAGCAGCACGTCGTTGACTCCGCCAGCTCCGCTAACGATGCTTTGCCTTCTCAGAGCGGCAGCAAAGAAGACAAAGAGTGTGGTTTGTGTTTGTGTGTGTGAGGGCCAGAGAGAAAGAGGGTGACATCACTGATGAGGTGTTATGATCTTCTCCATTTAGTTTGGGATGATTTTGGAAGTAAGTGTGTAGACTGACAAGGTTGCAAATTTTGGAGTTGTGCACACGTCAGCGTTTTCATTGAAACAATATGCATGGTGTGAAAACTGCTGTTGTACCTATGCCAGGCCAGTGGGTGGCACTGTGACTTTACAGCACCATGTGTCAATTGCTTCAGAGACCTCGTGCTGAACTTTTTAAATAGCAGGAGGTTCAGTTGAGTCAGGAGATGGGGGCACGACAGTTTCGAGATACCCGCCGTGACTTTTGAGAAAAAAGTTGCCACACAAATGTTTTGAGCATGTTCAAAATTTCCGCAACACAAGAGCGAGGCCCTGCAACTCACAGGAGGAAATTGGCTGGCACACCTGGACACTGAGTCTGTGTGGACAGGTCTCAGTCAGGCTGGCACGTCTGGACGTTGCAGATTTTCTCCATTCTTCAATGCAAAACAGCTCCAGCTCTGTCAGGTTGCTCGGGGATCAGGCCTGAACAGCTTTTTTTCAAGTCCAGCCACAAATTTGAGATCTGGGCTTTGCCTTAGCCACTCCAGAACATTCGCTTTGTTGTCTTTGAACCATTTCTGTGGAGCTTTTTCTGTATGCTTGGGGTTGCTGTCTTGCTGGAAAATAAATCTTTTCCCAGTCATAGTTGTCTTGCAGATTGAATCAGATTATGCTCCAGGATTTGGTGATATTTTTCTGCATTCATGTTCCCCTCTACCGTTCCTAGCCTTCCAGGACCTGCTGGTGAGAAGCAGCCTCAGAGCATGATGTTGCCACCCCCATGCTTCACGGTGGAGATAGTGTGTTTGTGGTGATGTGCAGTGTTTGGTGGTCGTCAGATATAGTGTCTAGTCTGATGGCCAAAAAGCTAAATTTTTGTCTCATCAGACCAAAGAAACTTCTTCCAATTGACCTTGAAGTTTCCCACATGCCTTTGGGCAAACTCCAGGCAAGATTTCATGTGAGCTTTTTTCAACAGTGGCTTTTTCTTTGCCACTCTCCACACAGCTTGGACTGGTGAAGAACCCGGGCAACAGTTGTGCATGTACAGTCTCCCCCATCTGGGCCACTGAAGCTCTCAACTCTTTCAGAGTGGTTGTAGGTGTCTTGGTGGTCTCCCTCACCAGTCTTCTCTCTTGCTCGATCACTGTGAGGACGGCCAGCTCTAGGCAGATTTAAACAAGTGCCATCCTGCTTCCATTTTTTAATGATGGATTTAACTGGACTCTGTGGGATGCCCAGTGAGTTGGAAATCTTCTTGCAGTCATCTCCTGTCTTATACTTTTCAATGGCCTTTTCTCTGAGTTGCTTGGAGTGTTCTTTTGTCTTCATGTTGCAGTTGTAGCAGGAATACTGATGAAGCAGAGACTGGACCTCCCAGACGCAGGTGTCTTTATACTGCAATCACTTGACACATTAACTGCACTCAAGTGATCTCCATTTCACTAACTGTGAGACTGCAGGCACCACCTCTGTTGAATTATGGGGGGGGGGGGGGGGTGAAAAGTTCATTGTGGTTAAATTTAACCAAATGTGATTTATTTTTCATCATAGTCTCCCCTTCAGTCCTCACACTTCTTCCATCAGTGTTGCAGCTCTTGGATCCCTGCGGTTGAAAAATAAAACACATTTGGTCACATTTGACCACTAGGAACGTTTCAGCCCCCCTCGCAGGTCAGTCAGTTTGAAGGGGGTGAATACTTATGTAATCATTTACTTTACATTATATAATTTTAATTAATCGACAGTAGTAAAAATCTGTTTTCACTTTGACATGAAAGAAGCTTTTTTTTTTTTTTTTTTTACAAATTTTTTATTAAAAAAGCCAAATTATTTTGATCATGATTTCATTTATGTAAGCAATAAAAGGTTGAAACATCCGGGGGGGGGGGGGGGGGGGGGGGGGTTGAATCCTTTTTTATAGGTGGTGTATCTTACTGACGTCACAACTGTGTGCTTCAACACAGCAGACAAGACATGTGATGCCTGCAAGGGAGCAACAGAAGCTTTAGTGGGAATGAGAGTGAGCATAACAGTCTGTGCTGCTTGGTTAGAACATCTGTAAACATCTGCAAACTGCAGGAACACGGAATCACACGGCACTCAGGGAAGTCTTTAGAAGGTCGTGTGCACGCTGTCTGTCTCCGTAGGAAACAAGCTTGGACCTATAAACTTAACAGGTACCTACGCACCTGTTAAGTGAAACAGGTGGCTTAACTACCTCCTGGCTGCACACTGATGGCACGCGCGCGCGCACACACACACACACACACACACACACACACAGAGCTTCTGCTTCTGTCCAGGCTTGTGCACCCGCCAGCGGGAAGCGTGCACGTCTGTGTGAATGACAGGCCCCAGTGTACGGCGCTGCCACCGATCCACACTTTAATGGGCATTTCTGCTTTGATTCAGTGCACACGAGCAGCTGTCCAAAAATGGTGGAAACCGTCTTGAAATTGAGAACAAAAAGAGGAAAAATTAAATTAAGCTAGCTCCTCTTTCTCTGCGTGTCAGTTAACCTCACTTTTTTTATGTGAAATGTAAACCAGAGAAGACGACTTGAAACCAGGGATCCATTTTCTCCATCGCACCTCCACACTGGTGCAAACTTTCTTTCTTTCTCCACCTCAAACATCCTTTTTCATCTGTCTAAAAAAATTACGCTGAGAAAAAGAAAAGGAAAAAGGAGGAGATAAAACAGCACATATAACAATCTGTGTGTGTGGGATAAGTGAGGTTAGATTATAGGGTCTGGTGTGTGAGGAGGAGGCGCAGGGGCTGGTGGTGCAGGGACAGCTAGTGACATGATGGCACTCCTAATGGTCATAATTGGCGGTGGCTGTGACAGCAACCATATGATAGCTGCACAATATACACGCGCGCGTGTGTGGGTGTTGGTTTCTTTAGGGAGAATTTTACACAAAATTGCAGCTGGGATGTTGAACCGCTTGTTTGCGACTGTCTTCGCCCCCCCCCCCCTTCTTTGTGTGTGTGTGAGATATAAATTTTGTATAAACACAGTTGAGCTGGTTCTTGACAGGTGTAAAAGGTAGCAGTTAAGCCGGTTCCCCTCCTACCTGTTTTCTCTCCTCTTTTTCATCCTCGTTTTAATGTTGCTTAAAGCGCCGAGCACAAAGGCAGAACAATCACACTGTTTCCATTTTCAGAAATCACAAGCTGCCTTTCACGGTGACCATTTCAATACTGAAATTAAGCCCTCAGCTTGCTTGTCATAGGATTCCCCCCCCCCCCACTTTTGTTCACATTTCTGTAGTCATGTTATTTGTGTAGTGTGAATGAAAATAGGACTTTGACAGCTGCTGCAATATGTTTAAACTGAATTTATTGCTGGAATACATAAAAAGAAACAAAAATGAATACATAAATGTAACAAAACTACGTTACACTGATCATAAATAATGTAATTTAGTCCACCAGTCATATAAGTGGCTCTGAAGTGAGTCTATCACCTTGTGGAAGGTCTCCTGTCGCCACCGTTTGTCTGCTAGTGGTCCTCCTGTTCTAATCTGCAGCCTCTGTGAACTCTTCATAGCAACACCTCTTCCTCTGCTTAGCTTAACCCTCTGGCTCACAGGCCTCCATGTCAGTCCAGAACAAGGACTGCCACCACCAGCCGCAGTCCACTACGGTTGAGTGTATGGGGGGCTGAAAAGTTCCTAGTGGTCAAATGTGACCAAATGTGATTTATTTTTCAACTGCAGGGATCCAAGAGCTGCAACACCGAAGGAAGAAGTGTGTGGACCGAAGGGGAGACTATGCTGAAAAATAAACCACATTCGGACCACTATGAACTTTTCAGCCCCCCCCCCCATATAATCAGTCCCTCCAGGATTTCGCCATGTTGCCATCACACCAATTCATGCAAATTCAACCAATCCCCCTAATTTCTGCGTGACCTTACAACTTTGTCCAGTCACTGCAACTTCTCTGCAATTTTCCATGAATTTCACCAATCAAATTTACCCTTGAGAGGCGCTCAGATGTGCACACCACCGGTCTAACCCAGGGCTCTCCAACCCGGCGCACCTGGGATGTTCAGGCTTCTGTGAGAAAATTGTCTAATTTTGCATCTTATTTGGTCCAAAAAATTGCAAATAATTTGCCGTTGTTGTGCACGGGTGCAAGGATGCCTACAGAACGAATGCACAACAATGGCAAATTATTTGCAATTCTATATTTGCTGTTGCATAAAAGAGTTTCTGCATAGAAGAAGTTTCTGCTTAATTTACAAATAAATCACTGTTTAATATCACATTTTTGGCAATCCTGTGCTTGTCTTGTGGTGTTCTATAGAATAGTATCGCAGTAAACTATGGGGGGGTGTCAGCAACTGCTTTAAAATCTGTACTTCCACAATTTTTAGCACAAAAAACCCTCTAAAAACAAATTTTATTGCAACTTTTTAGAAAAGCTGCCACAAATTCAGGCTTTTTGGGCCACAACAGTCACAAAAACTGGCCACAAAATCCTAGAGGGACTGATTAATTATCTAAAGGACAGTGAAGACTGCAAAACTATTGATCAATTCAGCTGTCAGCAACAGAGAAGAGAAAAGTTGTGGCTTGCTCTATTGCACTGATTGAACTTTTTTTTTTAGTTCAAGAGCAAGTGCATAATTAACTGATTCCCTCAGACTCTTCACCAAGATCTCCTTGGGTGTCACTTAATGCCTTCCGCTCAGGCTGATTGATGCCGTGATTTGAAATAACCAGCATTATATAGAGGGAATAGTCCAATCTGAGAGTGAATAAAAGCTGTTTTCCACAAGCACCAGGAAACGTCGAACAGGCGGCCCAGTTTTGGCTTCTTCTCACTCTAGTTTTAGTCTCCAGCCATTTTTACACGGCAAAGAACCTGAACCTTCTTAGGTTCAATTCTCCATAGGAGACATAAGTCGGGGGGCATGTCCCCCCAGTTCATTATAAACCTTTTTATCATGACATGTCAATTTGCTACTTTTTTTATTTTAAATCAACAGCTACTTCCTTCTGAATTTATTTCTTTTTTCTTGTAAATCTGCAATTTTTTCTCATAAATTTGCCACTTTTTTCTCATGCATTTAAAAGTTTTTTCTCATAAATTTGCAGTGTTTTTATTGTAAATTTGCTTCTTTTTTTATTTTAAATCAACAGCTACTTCTTTCTGAATTTATTTCTTTTTTCTTGTAAATCTGCAATTTTTTCTCATAAATTTGTCACTTTTTTCTCATGCATTTAAAAGTTTTTTCTCATAAATTTGCAGTGTTTTTATTGTAAATTTGCTTCTTTTTTTATTTTAAATCAACAGCTACTTCCTTCTGAATTTATTTCTTTTTTCTTGTAAATCTGCAATTTTTTCTCATAAATTTGCCACTTTTTTCTCATACATTTAAAAGTTTTTTCTCATAAATTTGCAGTGTTTTTATTGTAAATTTGCTTCTTTTTTTATTTTAAATCAACAGCTACTTCCTTCTGAATTTATTTCTTTTTTTTTGTAAATCTGCAGTTTTTTCTCATAAATTTGTCACTTTTTTGTCATACATTTAAGTTTTTTCTCATAAATTTGCAGTGTTTTTATTGTAAATTTGCTTCTTTTTTATTTTAAATCAACAGCTACTTCCTTCTGAATTTATTTCTTTTTTTTTGTAAATCTGCAGTTTTTTCTCATAAATTTGCCACTTTTTTGTCATACATTTAAATTTTTTCTCATAAATTTGCAGTGTTTTTATTGTAAATTTGCTTCTTTTTTTATTTTAAATCAACAGCTACTTCCTTCTGAATTTATTTCTTTTTTCTTGTAAATCTGCAATTTTTTCTCGTAAATTTGCAAATTTTTTCTTGTAAATTTTCAACTTTTTTCCTCATGAATTTGCTATTTTTCTTCATAAATTCACTACTTCTTTGTCATGAATCAGTAATTTTGTTCTTTTTAGACCTGTGACTTTTTTTCCTCCTAAATTTGCAGCTTTCACATGGATGCTGGTTTTATTACTCTGTGTGAGTGAAGACATTTTCTTTGTTCATCTGCCTTTACAGCAGTGGCCCTGTTTGGGAGGATGCCTTGTGCTGTTGTTAATTTAACAGAATGGGCCACCCAAGTTAAATCTGGGAAACGAGACCGACTGTTGACACTGTTATTTTGGAATGATATAACATTTTTGCAGGTCAGAACCATGAGACCCAAACAGAGAGAGACTGACAATCAAACCAGCAGACGATCTGTTGCACCTGAGCGAGCAGAAGCTGCGTGTGTGAGCCAGAAAGGCTCCCTCTGATCTCATTTCAAAGGCAGCGGGGAAGAAGCTTAAAGCGTTCTGGGTCCAGAGAGGAGACAGAGGGACTAAGGTAAAAAGAAGGATGACGCAAAGGAAAAACGGCAAAGAGAGTAAAGGGGATGGATGGGGCAAAGATTCTGCAGGGCTGATAAATCACTGAGTGCAAGGATGAATGTGTGGCTCTGAATACCTCATGGCTTTGTGATAATATTTATTTCTGAATGATGCAGGTTAAAATGATAAATATGGAAGGATACTGTTTTCACTAAATGACAAATAAGGAGGATGTTGAAAGGTAATTGTAAATGAAATTGTGCTTTGAAGTGGTCCTAAAACAACTCAGCTTCTTCTTTACTTGTTAAAACAAGGACTAATATTGAACTCTGCAAATAAGCATTAACCACTGTCCATGGAAAGTCAGTAGGGATGAGATAATGTGTGGCACTTGACACATTTAGGGTAAGTTCAGCGCTTCGCTTCAGAGTGGGTGTCTTCGTCCCACTCTGTGCACGTGTGTGTGTGAGAGAGAGGAAGAGTCTGATGGTCTTAACAGTAAAACCAAGTGGATGACTGCCTTAGCTGGAGGCTCACTTCTCTGTGGAGTTTCCAGCTGCTTTCAAAAGACGCACATGGGGCACACAGGCAATTTTATGCACACACACACACACACACGCACACACACTCACACACACACACACACACACACACACGCACTCTTTTTGAAATATAGACAGTGAAAAAAAAAAAGGAAAAGCAGTTGTGGAAAGCTTGGGTTTCTCATAGCAGGCTCGGTATAAAACATCCTTCTCTCCATCGTCATCTTCCGCCTCAGATCTCTTGGGCCTGTTCAGTGATGGATGGAGGAGAGGCAGAGCCAAAGTGGGGAAGCAGGGGAAAAACAATTGGGAGAAATTTACACCTCAGTTTGTCCAAAGTAATGTGATGTTTTATGGCAAGCTGTCCGAGGCCATTTCCTCTCATTTTATTTCATTTAGGGTTATGCTTTCTTTACTTAAAGCTCAGTTTGAAAGGACGCTCAGCATCAAATACCGCGTCACTCATGTTTATCTGCCTCCATGTTGTTTGCTGCCATAAAGTCGCAGCTGTAAAAGGAAAATGCACGTTTGACCACTGTGACACACAGGCAGTCCTTTAATATGCGCATGTGTGTGTGTGTGTGTGTGTGTGTGTGTGTGTGTGTGTGTGTGTGTGTGCGCACACTAAACAATGATGGTGGTGGTACTTCTTTGTCTGACTGGGGGGGCGGGTGGGTGTACACCAGTCTGCTTGCCACACACATGTACTCCAGAGCACACAGACGCTCTCGTGGACAGGTTAGGTCTGTTTTTGTGGGAGGAAGGTGTCACGGGTCAGCGGGAGAGGCCAGGGCCAGTTTTTCATTGGTTGACCCCTACTTCCTACTTCCCCGTATGACCCAGGGCCATCTGGGGAAGTGATTGGTTAAAAAGAAGAAGAAGAAGAAGAAGCCTTAAGTAGAGTTTGGAGGGTGTGTGTGTGGGGTGGCAGGTGAGCCCTCGGGGGCCTGTCACTCCAATGAGTCGTAGAGCCGCTGCTAATGATCAAACCAGCCGAGTCACAAACATTTTCACCTTCAGATTTCTGCCTGTGGGAGTCCAGAGTCCACCAGACCTAAGAGTTCTACTGATATTTGTCCAGAATTATTGCAAAACATTGTTTTTGATCAACGTTACATATTAAATAGTCAATAGGCCCCATACTGGGTATTTTCCAGGAATTAATTTGTAGATTTGTCATCCTCAGATAGATAGATAGATAGAAGTGGCCCAAACAATGTACTCCACTGACGTCTTGTTGTCATGACGACATTTATGTAGTTAGCACAGAAGCCACAGTTAGCAAGCGTGCTGCTCACCCTCTGAGGTGTTTCCTGCAGCTCTGGACACGGCGTTAACCACACTTTAAACAGAAACTGGTTCAGGCTCCATCATATTAGTCGGTGAACTAGTTTAGTGAGGCTCCGATATTATCCAGGTCTTCATTAAAATGCAGTTTGTCCTTCTCACCAGCCGTCATCATTTTGCTCCTCCAAACTATCGCTGCTCTCCATCACATCCCCTCCCAAAATATCTGGTATGTTTCTGCATTTTTGATTTTAATTGACTATTTATGCCGCTAACGGACCACATTTCAATTATAGTCTGGGTCTCCCGACTGTAATTGTGTAGGAGTACAAAAACACCCACTTCAAAATGTGTTTGGGCCCAAAGTCCCAACCTTTCTAAAAACTTCTTCACGCTGTAAACGAACCGGACGAAGCTTTGGTTTGATCCGGACTGAGACGGCCTCTTGTTGTCAGACCAGATTTCAGCTCTTTGGTCCAGACTGTGGTTCAGGGGAGCTTTCACACCTAAAATTCTGGTAGGTGTGAAAGCCGCCTAACTCTACTAAACCTGCTTTCTGAAGCAGGACCCTGAAAGCCTCGTTGCTTTGTGACATCATAAAATCCAGGAAGTTTAAGCCACTCATTTCTTTAAAGACTGTGTATTTCTTTGTGAGGTGTTTCAGTATTGTAACAATGTACATGTGACCCATGGCTGTGTTTTATAAGGTAAAACCTGTTGAAGCACCATTTTGCACAATATGGGACCTTTGAAACAGTATGCAGCCACAGTTGTTAGCAGTCCAGTTCACAAGTGCTCTACGCTGTTCAGGAATGGCTCTCGTGGTTTGGGGGACAACTGATTACAAAAGAGTTAATGAGGACAGATTAAAATATGCAGAAAGACAACTGTAATACATGATGAGAGGGCATGCGAGTTTTGCATCAGAGGGTTACAGGTGCAGGAATTTACATCAAATAGACTGGTGCGTCTTCTGAAAAGCATCACAATACTCAGTGCTTTCTCTGGATTAAAGACTGTGGCGTGGTGGCAAACTATTTTATTTTTTTTGAGGGGGGGTGTACGTGATGCATGTGTAAAATGAGAAAACATGACACTTAAAGGGAAAAAAACATTCATAATACTGTAGTAATTTACTTATGCATACTTGGCTATAGTAACCAGAAACTGCACTCATGTAAAAGCAGTGTTGTCTTATAAAATTACTAATTAAAGTTGACACCCTAAAAATTACTTGTCGGGTTGTGTAGGAGTACAAAAACACCCACTTAAAAAGTACTTGAGAAATGACTTTTGTTTTGAAGGTTTGAGGTTTTTCTTCTAAATTTATAACCATTTTCTTGTAGTTTTCTACTTTTTTCTCTGTAAATTTTTTACCTAAATTTGCAAACATTTTCCTCCAATTTGTAATTTCCTCTGGTAAAATTATGACTTTTCTTGTACATTTGAGACTTTATTATAAACTTGTGGATTATTTTATGGCTAATTTGTCTATTTTTTTAAAATAAAATTACTGGGGTTTTTTTTAAATAAATTTGAAACAGATTGTGGTAAAATTTGGACTTTTTTCCTCTCATATAATTTATGTTTTTGACCATAATTCTGCAGAGCCAGAACAGAACAATAATTTTAACTGTGATTTCAAAGAAAAAAAATATAAAATTATTTTTAATAAATTAACTAAAATTACCAAAGATGCTGCTATTTCTGTTATGATATTTGTATTTATAGTTTTTTAGAACTCTCCTCACCGCCCAGACAACAGGAAAAACCTCCCTTATTTTGAAATCCAAATGTTGGCAGGTTTAGGTTGTCTGAAGGCTGGAGGATGTTGACAGATTAAAGTCACTGACTTCATGCCAGGTACATAATAATGAACATAAATTAGTTAATATTGTGTGGTGAAGTAAATCCTCAGCAGTTCAGGCACCCTTGCCTTTCCCTCAGTTAGCCTGCATATGAAGCCTAACCACACCTGTTTGCTAAGCGACTCATTATTGTTCCCGTTACCAGAGGGTTAAAACCACGATAAATGCCTCCACTGCTTACATACCTCTTCTGCTTTTTTCCCTTGTTTAAAGTACGCTCATAAGCTCATGCTTCTCTCAGACAGCAACGCTAGGTAGACAAGTCTGCCTGCCGACTGGAACGGTCACATGAGCGGTGAGCTTTTGAGCTCTGACATGTGGATGACTGTCACATGCATTGTTTGCATGCACGCTTGCGGAGCGTCATTCCTTCATTTATTTTTCTTAGCATGGTGGCTCAGTTTCTGTCGTGGCAAGCCATCATGCAGAAATGTTACCAGTGGAAACCCTGCAAAACTGCTGGAATTACTAATGACAAAGGCTTTGGGATGAACTCTTCAGATTATTTGATTTTCTTCCAGCCTAACTGAGTCCATTTGTCATATTATGCTGCCTAACAAGACACTGGAAGGTTATCTTTATATTTCAGTTCTTACCCATGTCAAATTCTCTGTTGCTTGCCTCCTGGATCCCTAAATTCTTCCCCTCTGTCCTCCTCGCCTTTGCCCTCACCTCCATTCACCCCTCCCTCCATCTGTCCTTCCTCTGTCTTTACAATCCTCTCCTTCCTTCCTCCACCCATCTCCCCCAGTCTCTCCTGTTTATGAAGGTGAATTTATAGGTCTACCAGGAGCTG
Source organism: Pholidichthys leucotaenia (assembly GCA_020510985.1). NCBI lineage: Eukaryota > Metazoa > Chordata > Actinopteri > Cichliformes > Pholidichthyidae > Pholidichthys > Pholidichthys leucotaenia. The sequence goes on from CM035846.1 coordinate 312,396,497, forward strand.
TTAGCCAGAGGTGGCCTCCGCCGCTCAAACCACAACAAGGCTTCACCCTCCACATGGAGCACAAACAGCATAGTGGCCATACTGGGCTACTTCCATCAGCGCAGATCACACATGATGGCACACTCACACCTCCCATTATCTGCTAATGAGCATCTTTGATTACTTCCTGCTTTCCTTGCTTTACACTGTCATACTCCTCATAGACAGTCAGCCTCTTTCTCCTCCATTTTTTTCCTTTACATTGCTCCATCCAGCATTTTTTTTATTGGTCTACGAGGAGCCGTTACCCAGTGGTGGGCTCCACTTTTTAACCAACACATGTCATACTGCTTTTCACACACCGCTGCTGTAAGTCAGCTCACTCACTACTTAGTTATATCATTTACATAGCGTCTCGTCCCTGCCATGCATTTGCCTTGTTTTATAGTTCACTGAAAGACTGCTGTTTATGTCAGCACGTCGTAGAGCGTGAACCAGGATGCGTCATGAGAAAGTTGCTCTGAGCATAGTTACAGCTTTCACTAATCATATTTCAAACATCTTTGGTAAAACAAATGCAGGCATTTACTTTGAAATTCATTTGTGTAATTCTGTTTCCTTATGATTTTTAATGGGATTTTATGTTTCTATACTAGGACGGGGGCTGAAGGAACAGCCTTCTTCTTCTTCTTCTTTTGGCTGTTCCCTTCAGGGGTCTCCACAGCAGATCTTCTGCCTCCATCTCACCATATCCCTTCATCTTCCTCTGTAACACCAACCATGACCTCCTTCACTACATCCATCAGTCTTCTCTGTGGTCTTCCTATTTTCCTCCTGCCTGGCAGCTCCATCTTCAACATCCTTTCTCCACTATATCCACTATCCCTCCTCTGCACATGTCCAAACCATCTCAGCCTTGCCTCTCTTACTTTGTCTCCAAACTGCTCAACCTGAGCCGTCCCTCTGATATACTCATTTCTAATCTTGTCCCTCCTCGTCATTCCCAATGAAAATGTTAGCATGTTCAACCTGCCACCTTTTTGTCAGCACCACCGTCTCCAAACATACAGTATATCATAACAGGTCTCACTACCATCTTGTAAATCTTCCCTTTCACACTAGCTGCTATTTTTCTGTCATAAATCACCCCTGACACTTGTCTCCACCCACTATATCCTGCCTGCACTCTCTTCTTCACCTCTCTTGTGCATTTTCTGTTGCTTTGGATGGTTGACCCCAGGTATTTAAACTCATCTACCTTCACTAACTCGACTTCTTGCATCTTCACCATTGCACCTACCTCCCTCTCATACACTCATGTATTCTGAATAGGCTGAAGGAATAGTGCACAGTTCAATTGTGTGTTTTAAATACACACATTGGTTGATCAAAATATTTTTTAACTAAAAATCAAGATGAAGGAATTGGGCCATGTGACCTCTTAGTGTTTCTAGACTCCTTAGCTAAGATTTATTTGCTCATTCTCATTCTAAAGGCATCAAATGGTGTCATTTAGCGTGAAGTGTGTGCGTCTGTGCAGGGGACTCCTTTTGTGCTGCATTTGTGTTGTGGAATTAAAGCCATCCAAAGTCATCACCTACAAACAAGCATCATTGTCACTTGTTTTTAGGCAAACTCGTGAGCAATCAAGTCATTTTTCTTGCCTAACCCTGGCAAAGTGTTTAATAGCTAAAGATAACCAGTGACTGAAAAAGAAACTTTGAAGAAAAGGGAAATAAAGGAAACAACAGTGGACAAGACACACATTTCCTCAACAAGACACCGTTTGACTAAATGGTGAGATATGATGTACCTGGGAGGAAAACATGTTTGAACATTTTAAAGGACCCAGATTGTGCATTTTCCAGAGATTCTGTTTAGGTTGGACATACTCAAGGACATACAGACGTATATATGTGAAACATTTCTGTGTTGTTTCACAGCTCCTCAACAAAGTTGTTTAAAGTTCTGTCTGAAGAAAGGACCTATGATGTGATCAGCCAAAAACAGATGGCTTTCACTGCTCTGTTCTAACAGAAATAGCTTTTAGTTTCATAGCTGAGGGCCAAGAAAAAATAAATGTCATTTTCAGCCTGCTTATTAACATTAATGAGCCCCTAATCTGACTGGGTAAAGGTTGCGAGTGGACCAGTCACAGTCAGGAGGAAGCCATGGTGAGTTTGTTCTGCTGACTTGGAGAACTGAAGATGGGCTGTGTTGGTTTGTGACATAATAAAGCCCAGGCAGTGCAGTCAGCTGGTGGATGCCATGGTGCGGAGAATACCAATGAAGGTGGGCATTTTGGAATTTCTGACAAATCTTGAAAATCAAGCAAAAATCAAGTATCTGACGGAGCAGTGAATGCTGAGGAGCGTTCATGAACGCTGCACTTTTAGGGTTTCTTCAGGGTCACTAAAGGTTTCACACAGTTTTTAAGGTCGCCCACAGTTTTGCCAGAATGGGTCTTAAACAGCTGCTAGTGTTCACTGCTGAGAGAACCAAAAAGAGCTTTAAGGTGGATTCATGATGCACCTCTGCTGTTCGCGTACATGAAACCGGAAGCCTCGTGTGACGAAATTTACTTCATCGTCTCCACTCCGCTAGTGACCGCAGTGCTCGACCACGGACAACCGCGTGCAGCCCAAATTTTGTGACCGCGCCGCCTGCCCACAACCTGAAACGCATTGAAAAGCGCATGCGCAAGACTGAACATCCCATTCACGAGGTGGCGATATCGGCACAGCATACCAAGACAAAGTAGACGAAGAAGACAATGAGGAAGAGGAAGACAAGAATAAACATACATGAATCATACAGAAATGTTTCAGCAGCAGCAGCATCTTCATGGAAAAGGAGTGAAAACAGCAGCGTTTCTTTGTTGGTGAAAATCCTGGCACGTCAGCGCATTGGCGCTACCTATCAGGCAGGAGTGAAACTACAAATGATGGCTGTGCGCATGCATCAACCGCTTGGCCGGAGTAAATGCAAAAAAGAGCATGAACAGTGCCGTGTGCGTGCCCGGGCTCGTCCAAAGCGCACGCGGACCAAAGCGGACTAGAGAGGAAATGCAGTATGAATAAGGCCTTTAGCGACATGCGTTTTTCACAGTTATGCACAATAAGTGTCATTTTCAGATTAGGCATGGAGTTTATTTTGATGATAATAATACAATGTCTTTTCTTTTTCCCACAATCCACTGCCTGTCTCCGGTCGTCTGCTCTTGGTGTCTCCCTCTCCTTCCATTCTTCACCACAGGTAAGTCAAGACCCCATCATTCACCCCAACATATTCAAACACAGACCAAACACAGCTGATTGGGAGTCCATAGGAGCAGTGAAGGGGATGGAGTCAATTGGTGGTGGTGGGGGGGGGGGGGTGAGTTTAGGGATATGGGGGTGAGAGGGAGTTCAGACTTTTATGAAGCCACCATGAGAAATGGCTTGGACTTGTGTGCTGGGCTGTTGAAGCTGTCCCGGGGCCACTCAGCAGTTCCAGAGCATCAGTCAGGAACGGCTAAATGGCAACACACAGCCGCGCCTGATGGTGACAGCGCTCAGTAGGCACACTCACAGACGTCACGCACATATTAAACTTGTGTTGTTACCGCGACTGCTCCAGAAGCCTCAATAAATATGACGTAATATTCACAATTAATTATTCCTCCTCACGTTTTGTTTCCATTAAGACGCATACGTGCACGGTGGTTGTAATCCCTCAGGGTAGCGGTGGCCATGTCAGAGGTTTTAACTGATTGCTTGTCGTCTGGTGAGACCAAGGTGACATTTCCTCTTACGACCCTAAACACGGTGAAGCAAGGTGCGTGTCTCTGGCAGTGCGAGTGTGTGTTCCCCTTCAGATAAGAGAGGTCTATATGCAGGGGTTGGCAGCGTATTAAATATGTAAGAGCAGGTTGGAAATGGTGGACGGGGATGGCTGGTGACACACATAAAGACGCTCACAGACAGTCAACGTGCAGAAATTTTTCTTTCTTTCTTTTTCTTTCTTTCTTTCTTTCTTTCTTTCTTTCTTTCTTTCTTTCTTTCTTTCTTTCATTCTTATGTCATTCATTCCATCAGAACTTTAAGTTTTACTTGATCTTTTTAAAAAATGACCTCAACTATGCAGGATTCAAATATCCTGCATGAGCCAGCAGTTAAGCTTTTAGCTCCTTTGCTGGGATAGCACATTTTAAATCTCAGTGGTTTGGTGCAGACCTGGGTGGATTGTTTTGCGGTTGCTAGGATGACTTCAGGGCCATTCCCCGGCTGTGGCCATGCAGGCGGGACAAACAGCAGCAGACACACACTCTGTAGTTTGTACTACGCCAGTCAGGGCTCCCACCTTCTCTTCCCCTCTGAAGGTGTTCATTGTAAAGACCACCACTTTATCGCGCTCCATTTTTTCTCTTTCTTTTCCCCCCTCTTTCCTTCCCTCCTGCTCCTCGCCTCTGGCCTTTTATCACCTCTGTCTTTATCCTCTCATTTTCTCTTTACCTCTGCCAAGATTGATTTCCTTTCTCAGTATTTCAAGCAGCCTTCTCCTCCGCTCTCCAATATAGTCAGTATGGCTTACTAATATGTGCACATACACACACACTCATGCGCTTTTGGAGAGTCACAGTATATGGGATTAGAAGGGTCTGCTGAAATATTGAAGAGTCCCGATGCAAATATGAATAGGCCGGCAATGTATCTGGATAAGTGTGTGCGTACTGGGGGTTGTGAAGGTGCTTCGCTGCACCCGGAGTGTGTGTTTGTGTCTGTTGTAGCAGCATATTTACTGGGGGAGTTAGTGCATCCTGAAGGGTGGACACCCCAAAAATGCACTGCTCTTCATCACTACCTCATGTGTATTCCTAAACCTTAGATTACAGTACTTCTGAATCGTTAAGTCATATTTTTTGCTGCTGAGGTAAGGTGAACATCTTGGTAAGCCAAGGGTTATGTTTTGGCATTCCTAAAGTTAGAATCCCCCCCACTCCTGGTTCAGAAGGACCATCTTATATGGTCATCCATCCATCCATCCATCCATCCATCATCTACTGCTTATCTGGGGCTAAGGGTTGCAGCGGCAGCAGTCAAAGCAGACATGCCTCTCTCCAGCCACCTCCTCCAGCTCTTCAGGGAGGATACCAAGGTGTTACCATGCAGGCCAGCTGGGAGACATGGTCTCTCCGTGTCATGGGTCTGTCCCAGGGTCTGTTCCAGTAGAACGGCCCAAAAACACCTCAGAAGCAAGGCATCCAGGAGACATCCTGATCAGATGCCCAAAACCACCTCAGCTGGCTCCTTTTCAATGTGGAGTGTGGCAGCACTCTCCTCCTAAGTCTTTTGCGAATACTGAGTTCTCACTCTGTCTGTAAGGGTGAGTCAGCCACCCAACTAAGAAAGCTCATTTCAGCTGCTTGTATCCACAATCTCTTCTTTCTGTCATTACCCAAAGTTCATGACCATACAGTGGCTATAAAAGTCTACACACCCCGTTCAAATCCAGGTTTTTGTGATGTAAAGAAATGAGACCAAGATAAATCATTTCAAAAACGTTTTCCACCATTAATGTGACCTATAATCAAATCAAATCAAATCAAACTTTATTGTCATATTGCTGTACATACAACTGTAGTGCAGGCAAGATGAAATTGCGTTTCTCTCGGCATCCATATAAGAAGCAGCATGATTAAGACACACTCCCACTAGCTCCACCCCCCACCCCCACCCCCCCATCCATTCACACATCCCTGAGACATACTTGGGGAAAAAAGAATAACTAACTATAATATACAAAAAGTCCGTAGGTGCAGTAGTGTGTATGTGAGATTCCGGGTCAGCTGTTCAGCATCCTGACAGCTTGTGGGAGGAAGCTGTTGATCAGTCTGGTGGTTCTGCCTCTGATGCTTCGGAATCGTTTACCAGATGGAAGAAGTTCAAAGTGTTTATGCAGAGGGTGAGAACGGTCCTTGACAATGTTTCAGTGCCCTGCTCCTACAACGGTTCTAAAAAAAGTTCTTGGACAGAGGGGGACGGAGACTCCAATTACCCTCTCCGCCCCTTGACTATCCTCTGCCAAGGCTTTTTTGTCTGACATACTGCAGCTGGAGTACCATGTAGCAATGCAGTACGTCAGAACACTCTCCACCCACACCTCTGTAGAAGGTCCTGAGGATGCAGATGGGGAGAGAGGCCTGTTTGAGTTTCCTCAAGAAGTGTAGTCTCTGCTGAGCCCGCTTCCTGATCTCCACGGAATTCCTTGCTCCAGGTCAGGGTCCTGCGAGATCTGCACTCCGAAGAACTTGATGTTCTCTACTCTCTCCACTAAACGGCCGCCGATGCTGAGGGGGACGTGCTCAGGCTGTGACCGCCGGAAGTCGATAATCATCTCCTTCGTTTTGTCCTGTTGAGCACCAGATTGTTCTCCCTGCACCAGCCCTCCAGGTCTCTCACTTCTTCCCTGTACATTGATTCCTCCATCCCTCTGAATAAGTCCCACCACCGTGGTGTCATCTGCAAACTTAATAATCTGGGTTCCCCTCGTGTTTGGATACACAGTCATGTGTTAGAAGTGTAAACAACAGTGGACTGAGTACACAGCCTTGAGGGGTTCCGGTACTCAGCGTGACAGAGTTGGAGATGTTGTTTCCAACCCGGACAGACTGAGGTCTCTCAGTCAGGAAATCCAGGATCCAGAGACATGTGGCGGTGTTCAGACCGAGAAGGAGTAATTTCTCCATCAGTCTCTGGGGAATAATGGTGTTGAATGCTGACTGAAATCAATGTACAGGAGTCTGGCGTAGGTGTCTTTCTGATCCAGGTGGGTTGATGACAAGAATGCAGGGTGGTGACTATAGCATCCTCCGTGGAGCGGTTTGAACGATATGCAAATGGAGCGGGTCGTGGATGCAGGGAGGCAGACTGTAATGTGTGGTTTGACAAGCTGTTCAAAACACTTCATCACAATTGGTGTCAGTGCAACAGGACGATAGTCCATTCAAACAGGACACCACTGGTTTCTTTTGCCACGGTACAATGATAGAGGTCTTGAAGCATCTGGGAACGATGGCCTGACTCAGGGAGATGTTATAAATGTCAGTCAGGACATCCGCCCAACTCGCTCGCACAGTCTCGGAGCACATGTCCCGAATGTTGTCTGGACCTGCGACTTTGCGTGGGTTGACTCTGGTTAGGGTCCTCCGTGTGTCCGCTGTGTTGATGGTAAAAGCTGGTCCGACCGATGGTGGGGGTGGGCCGGCCCTCCCTCTGATTGTCGAGTTTGCTTCAAAACGTGCAAAGAGTCAGTTAAGCCTGTCTGGAAGCGAAGCGTCGTCATCATCGACCCCCCTGCCTGGACTTAAAGCCCGTCAGTGTCCGAACTCCCTGCCACATCTGCTTGGTGTGTTCTAGTGTCACAGAGGTGTCCCTGATTTTCTCCGCATAGGCGCGCTTTGCCGCCTTAATTCCCTTTGAAAGCGCAGACCTGGCTGAGCGGAGGGCAATCCTGTCCTTCACTCTGAAGGCTGCATCTCTGGCTGTAAGCAGCGAGCGCACCTCTGCAGTCATCCAGGGCTTATGATTACCCCGCATAGTGATGGTCTTCACTGTAGTGAAATCCTCTGTGCACTTCGCGATGTAGCTAGTGACCGTATCAGCATACTCCTCCACATCTGTCCTGTCTTCCTGGGAGGCTGCTGTTTTGAAGATCTTCCAGTCTGTGTGCTGAAAACAGTCTTGCAGTGCAGAGGTTGCACTCTCTGGCAAAATCCTGATTTGTTTCACTGCTGGCCTGCTGCGCTTCAATAAAGGTTTGTAGGCAGGCACCAGCATCACGGACATGTGATCAGAACGGCCGAGATGGGGGCGGGGTATCGCTTTATATGCATCTGTGTTTGTGTACACTAAGTCCAACATATTCTCTCCTCTGGTCTTAAAGTCTACACATTGTTTAAACTTGGGGAGCACAGTCTTTAAGCTGGTGTGGTTAAAATCCCCCGCAACCACCACAAGTCTGTCCGGGTGTGAAGTTTGGATTTCACTGATCACTGATAATCTGTACAATCCAACTGAAAAACAAACTGAACTCTTTTAAGGGGAAAATAAAAAAATAAATAGCTTACAATCACATGGTTGCGTAAATATGCACACCCTTAAACTACTAATACTTTGTTGCAGCACCTTTGGCTTTTGGTTTCAGCACTCATCTTTTTGGGTAGGAGTCTATCACCGTGGCACATCTTGATGTGGCATATTTGCCCACTCTTCTTTGCAAAAACACTCCAATCTGTCAGCTTGCAAGAGCATCTCCTGTGCGCCGCCCTCTTCCCGTCACCCCACAGATGTTTTGATCGGATTCAGGTCTGGACTCTGGCTGGGCCATTCCATTAACCTTAATCTTCTTCTGGTGATGCCATTCTTTTGTTAATTTGGATGTGTGCTTTGGGTCATTGTTGTGCTGAAAGATGAAGTTCCTCTTCATCTTCAGCTTTCTAGCAGAAACCTGAAAGTTTTGTGCCAACACTGACTGGTATTTGTAACTGTTCATAATTCCCTCCATCTTGACTAAGGCCCCAGTTTCAGCTGAAGAAAAACATCCCCAAAGCATGATGCTGCCACCATGATGCTTCACTGTAAGTATGGTGTTCTTTTGATGATGAGCAGTACAGTGATCCCTCGCTACTTCACGCCTCACCTTTCGCGCCCTCAGTGCATCGCGGATTTTTCAAAAATATTCATCAAAAATTCAAAATTGAGAAAAATGGCACGAAGTTGCCCGGGCGCTAGAGAAGGCAGGGAGACTACATTTGAAACTCAGGTATCAACACGGAGAGCCCGCACAACTCAAAATCCCACCTCTCTGATGCTCTCTGATGCTCGGCTCGGGAATCTCGCAAGCTGATTGCCGAGCCGTTTTACCCGCTTCTCTCCCTGCCGAGCGCCCATACCCAGCGAAGGAAGACCGCATTCATTGTTCTTTATCGCTCGTGTTGCTTAGTCTCGCCGCGTGGAACTTTTCGCTGTTCTCTTGTGCCTTTTTGTTGCGAAATAGTGCTTGTGACGCCCTTGAAAAATGGCTCCTAAACGTCCTCCACCCTCTAAATCCTCTAGTGAACCCAAGAGGAAGAGAAAAATGATGACAGTGGGCGAGAAAGTTAAATTATTGGACATGCTTAATGCAGGCCGTAGCGATGGCTCTGTCGCACGCCATTGTAAAAATGTAAAAATGTATGTAAAAAATGAGGGGGGGGTGACGCTACTTCGCGGTTTTTCACTTTTTCGCGGTCGGGTTCTGGAACCCATTAACCGCGATAAGTGAGGGATCACTGTATTGGTATTTGCACCAAATATACCTTTTGGAATTATGGGCAAAAAGTTCAACCTTGGTTCATCGGACCATAACGCATTTTTCCACATGGGTTTGGGAGATTTCAAATGTGTTTTTTTGCAAAATGTAGCCGGGCTTCAATGTTTTTCTTTGTACGATAAGGCTTCTGTCTTGCCACCTTAGACGGGAGATTGTTGTCACATGACTAGATACTAAACACGCCAGTATTTGCCAGAAATTCTGCCGCTCCTTCAATGTTGCTGTCGGCCTCTTGGCAGCCTCCCTGACCAGTTTTCTTCTCGGCTTTTCATGAGTTTTGGAGGGACGTCCCAGTTCTTGGTAATTGTCACTGTTGTGCCATAGTTTTCTCCACTTGATGATGACTGTCTTCACTGTGTTCCATGGTATATTAATGCCTTGGAAATTCTTTTGTACCCTTCTCCTGACTGATACCTTTGAACAATGAGATCCTTCTGATGTTTTGGAAGCTTTCTGTGGACCATGGCTTGTGCTGTAAGGTGTGACTACAAAAATGTCAAGAAAAACCTACTAGAACAGCTGAACTTTATTTGGGGTTAATCAGAGGCACTTTAAATGGTGGCAGGTGTGTGCTGACTCCCATTTAACATGAGTTTGAATGTGATTGGTTAATTCTGAACACAGCCACATCCCCAATTACAAGAGGGTGTACATATTTATGCAACCAAGTTATTGTAAGTTTTTTATTTTTCATTTTTCCCCTTAAAAGATTTCAGTCTGTTTTTCAATTGGGTTGTACAGGTTATAGATCACATTAATGGTGGAAAAAGTTTTGAAATGATTTATCTTGGTCTCTTTTCTTTAAATCACAAAAACCTGGCATTTGAATGGGGGGGGTGTAGACTTTTTATATCCACTGTAGGCGACGGTAGGAACATAGATTGACCGGTAAATTGCAGCCTTGCTTTTGGAGCTTGGGTCCCCACTTCAACCATGGCCTGTCTGGTACATCCGCATCACTGCAGATGCTGCTCCAATCAATCTGTTTATCTCCCACTCCATTCTCCCCTCACTCGTAGGTAAGACCCCAAGCACTCAGACTGCTCCACTTAACCTGGCCTCAAACACACTATGCAGACAGATAAACAAAAAACAAACATACCTCACAAACTCTATTTCTTCTTTGTGGAAGCTGTCATGATAGAGAGAATGTAGCGCTCACGTGCAAGGATCTTACACCAAGAAACACACGTGACACAGAGAAGCTCCGTTTAAACGCAATTATATTAATCATAAAGAAACACAAAGCAGGAAAAGACACCACTCACCAGAGGAGAAACCCCAGCTTCTAATGGGAAGACGAGAGCTGATTGTGATGGAGAGGAGGGAGACTAGAATGGGAATGCCAGGAAAGCAACTTATGGGAGGCGAGCAGAGAACCTGGCAGAGGAACCCAGCAGGAACAGGCGAACCAGCGGGATGGATCGCTGGCAGGGAGTGGGAAGGCATGGAGCTGGGTGAAGTGCCTGACCAGGTGTATGAAGCAGCCTGGAGCGATGAACGAAGATGATGGTGCAGGTGAACACACAACGAGCCCTGGAGATGCACCACAAAGGACAGCAGCCACCTGGGGAAGAGGAGGAGAAACAGGTATAAGAATAGGGTTCCTAGAAAAGGAGCTATTACTTACTTGCTTTGCTTATTATGGCAGTATTCCCAACGAGCCAGCGCTGGAGCATTCACAAACTGGTCCTTTTAAGCGCCGGCGGTGAAGAGACAGCAGGTTGCGCCCACTCACACAGGTGTAGTGATTCCTGCGGAGCCGGGGGAAACTCTCACAGGAAGGGAGGGGGGAGCGCGCACTCACCTGATCATGACAATGCCTCCCCCTTCAAAGGGTGTCTCCTGGCAGCCCCCTGGGCTGTTGGGGATGAGCTTGGTGAAAGGCCCGGACCATCCCCTTGTCATGGAAGTGGGAGCCTGGGATCCCTGACCTTTCTTCAGGGCCGTAGCCCTTCAGTGGACCAGGTATTGTAGCCCTTGCCCCGACTGTGAACATCCAGAATCCTCTGGACGGTGTCGGTGATCTGGCCGTCGAGGATCCGAGGAGGAGGAGGCAGCATCGGGGGGGGGGGGGGGTGACAGAGAGGGCTGGCAGAGAGGGGCTTGATCCTCGAGACGTGAAATGTGACGTGAATGTGGAGCATCGGTGGAAGCTCCAGGCGGATTGTCACATGGTTGATGACACAGAAGATGGTAAACAGGCTCAGGAAGTGAGGTGAAAGTTTCCAGGACTCCGTCTTTAAGGGAACCTGGTCTACTGACCATTTACTGCCATACACGCCGCCCAACTGAGTACTTGGGCACTGGAACCCGCCTGCGGTCCGCATACTGATGATTCTGCTCAGTAGAGCAGAGGAGAACAGCCCGGGTAGCCCTCCAGAGCCGGCAGCAGCGACGAGCATGGGCCCCCACAGATGGTACGGCGACTTCCCTCTCCACCATCGGCAGCGGGGGAAAGGGGGGTATACACCATGGAGGCCTCAAAGGGTGTTAGTCCTGTAGACAATGAGACTGCAGAGTTGTGGGCATACTCCACCCAGGAGTGTGAATGGGTTACAGGATGCCACCCATCTTAGGGCGGCCTCCAGGGACTGGTTGGCATGCTCAGCCTGCCCGTTGCTTTGTGGGTGGTAACCGGACGTGAGGCTGACCATGGTGCCCAAGGAGCAGCAAAAGGATTTCCATACGTGGGAAGTGACCTGTGGACCCCAGTCAGACACAATGTCCAGGGGAATGCCGTCCAGATGGATAACATGGGTGGTCACCAGGTTGATGGTCTCAGAGGTGGAGGGCAGCTTAGGGAGTGGCACCAGATGGATAGATTGGGAGAAGCGGTCCACGATGGTGAAGATAATGGTGTTGCCCTGTGAGGGGGGGAGTCCAGTAACAAAGTCCAGGGCGATGTGTTACCACAGTCAGCTGGGAACCGGTAATGGGTGTAACAGGCCAACAAGGGGTGAGAAGTCAGATTTGTTATGGATGCACACTTGGCATGCCTTGACATAGTCCCAGACGTCCGTCCACAGGGTGGGCCACCAGAACACTCGTTGGGATGAGATTAATAGTCTGGGAAACCCCAGGGTGGCAGGCAAAGTGGCTCGTGTGGCCCCACTGGATGACGTCACTGCGGAGGCCGGCCGGGACAAACAAACGGTCATCAGGACCCCCCTAGGGTTTGGGCTCAGTAGATTGGGCCTGCCGGACCCGCTGCTCGATCTCCCAGGTAAGGGCTCCAAGGATACACGAGGACGGGACAATGGGTTGGGGGAGTGAAGGGGGGGCTGGTAGGTCAGGGCTGAACTGGCGGGAGAGAGCGTCCGGTTTAATGTTGCAAGAGCCAGGCCTATAAGTGATGGTAAGATTGAATCTAAGAAAGAATAGGGCCCAGCGGGCCTGACTGACATTTAACCTGCGGGCCGACCGAAGATATTCTAAATTTTTATGGTCGGTCCACACTACGATGGGATGGGCCGCTCCTTCCAGCCAGTGCCTCCACTCCTCAAGACCCAATTTAATGGCTAAGAGCTCTCGGTCCCCTGGGTCGTGCCGAGAGAAATACGCGTATGGGTGGAGCTTCTGATCGGAGGCCGAGTGTAGCAAGAAAACAGCGCCCACCCCCGTATCAGAAGCATCCACCTCTACAATGAATTGGAGCTGAGGGTCGACCTGGGCCAAGATGGGGGTGTTGGAGAACAGGCCCTTCAATTTGCAAACCCCAAGAAGCGTTGCAGCTCCTTGCGGGACTGGGGTGTAGGCCAATCAAACACAGCCTTCACCTTGGCCAGGTCAGCCCTCAGTTCCCCCTCAGCAACAATAAACCCTTGGAAGGAAGTGGAGTGGGTGGAGAACTTGCACTTTCCGGCCGTCACAAAGAGCTGGTTTTTCCAGGAGCCACTGTAACACGGCCCTGACATGCACTGCGTGCTCCTCTGCCGTTGTCAAGGTAGACAAAAGCAAACTGATTAACCATATTGCGTAGGATGTCATTAATCATGCGCTGGAAGACGGCGGGGGCGTTGGTGAGCCTGAAGGGCATCACAAGATATTCAAACTGCCCCAAGTGTGTTTTAAAGGCCATCTTCCACTCGTCCCCTTCACGAATACAGACCAGATGGTATGCGTTGTGTAAATCCAATTTGGTGAATACCTGCGTGCGCTGAAGGAGCTCAAACATGGAGTTGATTAGGGGCAGAGGGTATTTATCTTTGACTCTTATAGTGTTTAATTTGCGTTAGTCTATACATGGCCACAGAGATCCGTCCTTCTTCCCGACAAAGAAAAAGCCTGCCCCAAGAGGAGCCAAAGAGGGCTGAATGAGGCCGGCGTTCTTAGAGTCTTTTATACAGCTCTCCATCGTCTCCCTCTCCGGCCCAGAAATGCTGTAGAGCCGGCTGGACGGCAGCCGCGCACCCGGGAGGAGATAGATAGCACAGTCGTACAAGCGATGAGGAAGCAAAGAGAGTGCCCTCGACTTACTAAAGACCACCCCAAGATCATGATAGACCTCGGGTACGTGGCTGAGATCCGGCGGCTCCACCGGAGGAGAGGAGATGGGCAGGGACGGTGAATACTTAGCCGAACTGAGGCAGGACGCTAAACAAAAGGGGCTCCAGGAAGAGATGGTATTCTGTGCCAATTAATAATGGGATTATGCTTCCAGAGCCAAGGGTACCCCAGAACCACCAGGGAGGACAAATTAGGGAGAATAAAGAACGATAAAGTCTCCCGGTGGTTCCCGGAAAGGAGGATGGAGGTCAGCGCCGTGCATTCGGTAATAGAGGCCACATTACTACCAGATAATGCTGTGAAGTTTAATGGAGTAGGCAGTTTAGTCATGGGGATGCCTACTTCCCGCACGAGCCATGAAGAAATGAAATTTTGCTCTGCCCCTGAATCAATTAATGTCATCACCCTCCTCTCGACCCCCGGCAACTGAATGAGGGCCGAAATGGAAAAGTTAACGGGGGGATGAATAAGGTTCCCGCCCGTCAGACTCCCCACGGCTACTGACGGGCCGCGTCTTTTGGCTTCAGGTGGCAGTCAAAGAGTTTGTGCTCTAAAGAGCCACAGTACATGCACGCACCGGCTCTCCTCCATCGCTGGCGCTCCTCCGGAGCCAGATGGGCTCGGCCGAGCACCATAGCTTTGGAGGAAGAGTTGGCTCCACCTGTGTCAGCAGCCGGGAGAGGCGCGCATGAAACAGGCAGGCTGGAGGAGGTCCTGCGCTCCTTCACGCGCTCGTGGTATCGGTTGTCAAGACTGACAGCCTGATCAATGAGTCCGTCCAGGGAGGAGGGAATAGCATGAACCGCCAGATCATCGTGGAGATTGGCATTTAAACCCTGGAGGAAGGCGCTGCGTAAAGCAATGTCATTCCAGCCAGAGTCCGCCGTGATGACCCGAAACTCCACAGAGAAGTCGGCGGTGGACCAGCTCCCCTGGTAGAGCGACATGAGACGACTCATGATGTTGCCCTCACTCGCTGTACGGTCAAAGGTACAGGAGAATTCACTAACAAATCTATCAAAAGTATAACTAGGACCCTCCGCGCTATTGAGAATAGATTGAGCCCAGCTGAGGGCTCGGTCTTGCAGCAGGAGGGTCATGAAATTAATTTTGGATGTATCATCCGGATACTCCCCGCCTGCCTGGCCCAGGTAAAGCTGAATATGGCACAAGAATCCCTTACATTTCCCCACCTCCCCCGTGTACAGGGCCAGTGAGGGAACGGAGGTAGTTCGGCAAATGGTGGCAAAAACAGGAGCAGCAGGTGGAGGGGCAGGACCCAAACGAGACATTTGGCCGAGATGATCGGTGACCGTACTCAGCTGCTGCTTAATCGTCTGCAGCTGCTTCATGAGCATGGCCACCTGCCTCTCTGTGACATTGAGGTAAGGTAGAGTGTTCCACTGATGCAGCCTCTGCTGAGCCTACGTTCTGGCTGGCTCGTTCTGTCATGATGGAGAGAATGATCAGCTCACGTGCAGGGATCTTACACCAATGAAAACACAAGACACATACAAGCTATGTTTAAACACAGTTTTATTAATCAAAAAGAACATGAAGTTAGGAAAAGATGCCACTCGCCAGAGGAGAACCCAGCCTGTAATGGTAAGACGAGAGCTGATTAGTGAGAGGAGGGAGACTGGAATGTGAATTCCAAGAAAGCAACTTACGGGAGGCTAGCAGAGAACCCGGCAGAGGAACAAAGCAGGAACAGGCGAACCAGCAGGATGGAGCTGGCAGGGAGTGAGGAAGACATGGAGCTGGGTGAAGTGTCTGACCGGGTGGAGTGAAGCAGCCTGGAGTGATGACGAAGATGATGGAGCAGGTGAACACACAACGAGCCCCGGAGATGCACCGGAAAGACGGCAGCAACCTGGGGAAGAGGAGGAGAACAGGGATAAGAATAGGGTTCCTAGAAAAGGCGCCATCACTTACTTGCTTTGCTTATTTTGGCAGTATACCCAACGAGCCAGCGCTGGAGCATTCACAAACTGGTCCTTTAAAGTGCTGGCTGCGAAGAGACAGCAGGTGTGTCCACTCACGCAGGTGTAGTGATTACCTGCGGAGCCGGGGAAACTCTCACAGGAAGGGAGGGGGAGCGCGCACTCACCTGATCATGACAGAAGCAGCATTCCTCAGATTGGTTCGTATTTGTTAGCATTCTGCAAATGCTAGCACTAGAGCTAGCTACTAGCAGGCTTTTTTGGGGGGGTGTCCATTTTGGTTTCACAGCTGCTGTTTTGGAACAGTAAAAACCCTGTTGGTAGATCTGTGGCATCAACTGGCTGTGGACCATAGAAAGATTAGGAATGCACCATCACTGCTCTGTCATCAGTTAGTATTTTTCACCAAAATATTTTGTGTACCCCCTGTTATACAAAAGCTGTGCTTTTGTTATTTATGATCTTTAGGCTAATGTATGTCATAGGACACTCCTGATTCCTCACAGAACAGTGTGCACGGTTGGTAGGGGTGGGAATCACCAGAGGCCACATGTGATATTAAGATAAGATGAGATAAGATAAGCCTTTATTAGTCCCACAATGGGGAAATTCCAGGATTGCAACAGCACAGGGATAGCAACACTCAGAGCAACAATCAGAAGGCAAGAGAAAAACAAGAGCAGCAAGTATACATATGTACATATAAATATAAATATATATACAGTGGGGCAAAAAAAGTATTTAGTCAGCCACCAGTTGTGCAAGTTCTCCCACTTAAAAGATGAGAGAGGTCTCCAATTTTCATCATAGGTATACGTCAATTATGAGAGACAAAATGAGAAAAAAAAATCCAGAAAATCACATTGAAGGATTTTTAATGAATTAATTGGTAAATTCCTCGGTAAAATAAGTATTTGGTCAATAACAGAAGTTCATCTCAATACTTTGTTATATACCCTTTGTTGGCAATGACAGAGGTCAAACGTTTTCTGTAAGTCTTCACAAGGTTTTCACACACTGTTGCTGGTATTGTGGCCCATTCCTCCATGCAGATCTCCTCTAGAGCAGTGATGTTTTGGGGCTGTCACTGGGCAACACGGAATTTCAACTCCCTCCAAAGATTTTCTATGGGGTTGAGATCTGGAGACTGGCTAGGCCACTCCAGGACCTTGAAATGCTTCTTACGAAGCCACTCCTTCGTTGCCCGGGCGGTGTGTTTGGGATCATTGTCATGCTGAAAGACCCAGCCACGTTTCATCTTCAGTGCCCTTGCTGATGGAAGGAGGTTTTCACTCAAAATCTCACGACACATGGCCCCATTCATTCTTTCCTTTACACAGATCAGTCGTCCTGGTCCCTTTGCAGAAAAACAGCCCCAAAGCATGATGTTTTCACCCTCATGCTTCACAGTAGGTATGGTGTTCTTTCTCCTCCAAACATGACAAGTTGAGTTTTTATCAAAAAGTTCTATTTTGGTTTCATCTGATCATATGACATTCTCCCAGTCCTCTTCTGGATCATCCAAATGCTCTCTAGCAAACTTCAGATGGGCCTGGACATGTACTGGCTTAAGCAGGGGGACACGTCTGGCACTGCAGGATTTGAGTCCCTGGCGGCGTAGCGTGTTACTGATGTAGCCTTTGTTACTTTGGTCCCAGCTCTCTGCAGGTCATTCACTAGGTTCCCCCGTGTGGTTCTGGGATTTTTGCTCACCGTTCTCATGATCATTTTGACCTCATGGGGTGAGATCTTGCGTGGAGCCCCAGATCGAGGGAGATTATCAGTGGTCTTGTATGTCTTCCATTTTCTAATAATTGCTCCCACAGTTGATTTCTTCACACCAAGCTGCTTACCTATTGCAGATTCAGTCTTCCCAGCCTGGTGCAGGTCTACAATTTTGTTTCTGGTGTCCTTTGACAGCTCTTTGGTCTTGGCCATAGTGGAGTTTGGAGTCTGACTGTTTGAGGTTGTGGACAGGTGTCTTTTATACTGATAACGAGTTCAAACAGGTGCCATTAATACAGGTAACGAGTGGAGGACAGAGGAGCCTCTTAAAGAAGAAGTTACAGATCTGTGAGAGCCAGAAATCTTGCTTGTTTGTAGGTGACCAAATACTTATTTTACCAAGAAATTTACCAATTAATTCATTAAAAATCCTTCAATGTGATTTTCTGGATTTTTTTTTTTCATTTTGTCTCTCATAGTTGAGGTATACCTATGATGAAAATTGGAGACCTCTCTCATCTTTTAAGTGGGAGAACTTGCACAACTGGTGGCTGACTAAATACTTTTTTGCCCCACTGTATATAGACACACAGTGCGGAGCATTGTAGCTAGATGGAATGAATATGTGAATATATAAACACACACAGTGCAGAGCATTGTCATGATACTTGGGACATGATGCGATATTATCATGATCTTGCAATACTCTGAGTATTGTGGTATCTCTTATTGCAATTTTCCATCCGGACCTCCGTCTTGTGGCTCCATCTCAGGCAGTGGTGACCTACCCAGGCAGGGACATTTAGCATCATCTAATGGACTGAAATGTAAATTGTTTTTTATTTTTATATATTTTATATCAAAATAAAAATGTATATATTTTATATATTTATTGATAATTTTTTAATAAAGTATCACAACATTGGTATCTCTGAATCGACACAGTATTGCCACCCCAAAGTTTCGCTGTATTACACTGTACCCCCACCCCTAATGGTTAGTAAAGATGCTTGTTTTTAGCCAAACCACTAACAAAACCATGAAACCACCTTCAACCCCAGCACAAGCTGTAATTTAGATGCTCTGTTTTGAGATAATCAGGTCCATCAGTCCAAGTCTTAATTTAGCCCACAAATAGATGTTGAAAATTGGACTGTGTTAGTCCATCGAATATGGACCACATTTAACCCAGAAATAGATGTAAAAAAATTGGGTTGTATTAACTTCATCTACCACAGACCATATTTAATCAGAAAAAAAAAGTTGTTGAAAATTGTGCAAAAAAATTTAGTGATGATGGTGGGGTCTGTCTCTCAAAAATCAGATACACTTTCACAGCCATGGGGAGTCTTTGTTAAAAGCGCTTTATAAAAATGCAAATTTTTTTACAGCCTTTTTTTAAGTTTGACATTTGCCTTAACGCTTGTTACATAATATCTGGAACAATCTGAAACCAGTCCTAGTGCTATTGTGCTGTACACTTAAAAAACACTATTTGAAAACAAGCATGTTCTATAAGTTTCTCTCTGCTGTATGTTGTGTGTTTTTATTGATGTTCACACCTCAGGCTCCAGGTGTCCCCAGGCACCCCTGGTCTTGTCTGATCTTAAGACAAGATAAGATAAGATAAGAAAAGCCTGTATTAGCCCCACAATGGGGAAATTCCAGGATTGCAGCAGCACAGGGATAGAAGCACTCAGAGCAATAGTAAATAAGATAATAATATAAGAACTCGTTAGCCAAAGCAGTAAATAAATATACATATGTACACAGTAATATACACTATACTTGAGAGCTAAACAGGGTCTACCTTGGTTCGTACTTGGATGGAAGACTGTTTTGGAATATCAGGTGCTGTGATGGACCTGGGATCTGTCCAGGGTGTACTCTGCCTCTTGCCCAGAGATGCTGGTGTACTGTAAGTGCCACACACAACTCACAAAGGATCAGGATGTTTGTCACTATGTTTTTTTTTTTTTTTTAAAAACAACCTTAAAAAGGCAGCTTTTCATCTTCATTTTTCAACCAAATTTAGACCATACAGAGACGTCTATATGAAGACGCCTTTTCAATGACCTTACAAAGACGGCTTTTCATCTTTCACTTTTCAACCAAATCCGCATGCTTTTTTTAGACGGTTGACAAAGCTGTCTTTTCAACGTTTTTTTCAACCAATTTGTGCTGGGAGGGTTCCCTCAAACCTCTGACCACAGGCTGTATTTGTGTCTTAAATGGGACTGTTATCTCTGTGGCCTACATCGTACATCAAAGCATCACCACCAAAGGACAGCTTGTGCATGACAGGGAAGCACATTGAGCACGTAACATAAAAACACTCGTCGACCCACCAGTGACAATGTATCACATGTCATCACCCACAATGACACCCCTGTACATTTGTCTTACATTAAAGGGATGGAAAGGGACGCCTGTGCAATGTGTGTGTGTGTGTGTGTGTGTGTGTGTGTGTGTGTGTGTGTGTGTGTGTGTGTGTGTGTGTGTGTTCATGCATGTGAGTAAAGTACATGTGCAAATGTGACAGTACACGCTGGAGTGAATGTGTGTGTCTGTGTGGATCTGCCAGTGTCTAAGGTTGCTGGCTGAATGGAGGAGAAAATTAGAGCTGATATGATAGTCATGCTCTCAACTGTCACTGTGCGAGGGTGTGATGACGGTCACTGGATGTCAGCAATACAACAAAGACGGCCAGACAGAATATCAACAAGGTTGGATAGAAAGCAAATGACGGCACAGATGAAGAAAGCACTTCAGATAATGGTAATTGTTGAGGGGTTTTTTTGCCACTGCTGATATGACTTTCTAATTTGCCTCTCTGCCTCACTGAGATAAGTTTGGAATTCTTTGACTCAGTTTGAATTTCGCTTTTTTTATTCTTTGAGTATGTAAAGGCGTCATGAACCTGGGTTTGGTGGTCCCAAACCCAGTTCTGACCCCTGGTTATTTTGGCCCGCTTCTCTATTTATTTTCCATCAGGCGCTTCAGGGAGTCCTTTGGGTCCTCGCTCCCTGACAGCTCGGGCACGCCCCCTCCTCCTGTCAGTACCGCCAGCTGATCCTCATTATGGGTGTTTCTTTCACGCACACACTTCATTCACTCCCAGTCACCGCTCATACACTCACTCATGCACACATGTTTCCAGTATGTCCAGCCCACACTCATTCCACACCAGCGGTCTCTTCCCCTCATGAGTATTTGACTACTTAAATGCTGTGAGAGTAGAGAGAGACCACAGGCATTATGTACTTCAAAACAACAGCGTGTACCTTCACGTAGGCAAGTTCCATTCCTACATTTCTCTGTCAGCCCTGTTTCATCTTTATCCACTCGGACTGCACAGACAGCCCGGATCACTCCAGTACCAGTAAGTTAATGTTTGCCTTTCCTCCCTGTGCCGACAGCAGCTCTGCGGCACTAGGATTCCCTCCCCCGGGCTGTAGAGCATCCAGGAGGCGTCTCTGCATGTCTGGTGGCCTCAACTGTTATCATTGCATCTAATCAACTCGCCGTTCATTGCGTGACTGTTGCTGGATCTCTTATTTTTCGGTTTTGTTAATAAACTGCATGAATCTACTTCTGCGATTGGGTTTTTCATTCTGTCCTCTGTGCGCACACATAATGGCGCACAAGAGTTCATAACAGAAAGGTATGATTTGTACAGCACCCCTGTGATTGAATGCGATGTTTCTGTTTATGTCTGGGCGTGCAAAATCAATCCATTGTGAATATGTCAAAAGCTGCAGTTCTTTGAGCTACAAAACGTAAGTCTTCCCATAGATGGACTAGTCCAAATTTGTACGAGTGTTCAGAAACAAAGTTACAGTGCTGCTTTGTGTGCAAACACAGTATAAGATTCAGATCCATGTTTTTGAAAATGTAAAAATTGAATACATAGGGTTGTTCTGATACCACGTTCATCCCCGATACCGAGTGCAGACACCACTACTTGATAAATTAGTGTGTTTTTCTATTATGAACATGCTTCCAGCCTTGTGGCATTCCTCTTGCAGTGTTCTACTGTTTTTGTCTTGCTTCAAGGGATGGTAAAAGAGTAGACTTAACTTCTGTTTTGTAAGTGCCCCTGTAGTTCTCTATATGGAAATCTTTGTGAGTACAACTACTTGCACTAAAGCCCAACAGCAGGCAGACGATACCCACCACTGGTGTCATTTCATCCCTAATTCATTATCTGTACAAACAGAGCTCATGCCAAGAAAATCAAACAAAATACAATTTTTCTTACACATCACTTTATGTATGATTGTACTCTTTGCCTTAACTTTAAAGTCTCAGCCTTTATAGTACTGTGCCGTTTAATGAGTCTCAGTCCCAGTCTGACTCAAAATTTACTCACTTTCAGTTCCAGGATGAAGAAGCTGCAAAAGCTTTGGTTGGGTCCATCGCCATTTCTCTCCCTCTACTTAGATTAGACTGTTGGGAGCAGCTAGAGACACAATCCAGAGCTGGTATAATGACCTGCTCACTGTTATCAACTCACTCTTATGTTAAACGAGACAAGAGAATGGATGTGAGCAGCCGGTGGTTAGCCGAATGGCCACAGTGTCTAAGCAGCACAGACAACATTGTGATTGATTCTTCAGTTAGAGGATGGAGAGGCCAGGAGTGGAGGTTAAAGATAGAGGAAGAGCGACCAGGTAAACAGAAGCTGGGAAAGTGTCTGAAAGCACAAACTACAGACTTGTGTGGGATAGACGGAGATCAACAACACATTAAAGACACGACTTCCAGTTGAGCTGTTTTAAGGAGTGGCTGTAGACTAACAAAAAGACTCCATTTACACACTCTAAAAGTAGATTATGCTGTGGAGTTTGAAACTTTGTTGATAGGATTATAACAGTTGTGAATGTGAGGTTCATTGCATCTTGGAGCAGGAGTAGTATTTCATCTTTTTTAACCAGTGTTTGGATAAGAGTGTGAATAAGAAACAAGAGATGGGGTGACGAGCACAGGGGAGAGACAAGCAGGAAAGGTTGTGCTGACTGGAACCCAAACCAGGGACCACTGTAGTGAAGTGGCCCGCCCTTCTCAGTATGTAAACCAAACCACTAGTCCACCTGATGCCCCTGGTGGCGTATTCCAGTGTTTTTTCAACCTTTTTTGAGCCACGACGCCCTTCTTTCATTGAAAAAAATCCTGTGCCAAAATGAGCCGATTGCAGCATATGTAATGACAATTTAGTCTTTACCAGGAGAATAAATTAGCTTGAAAATGAGACTTACTGAGGCCAGTGAAGCTTCGTGATAGTTTTGTCCACCATTTATTTGGTGCTGAGGGCAGCTAACATCGGGATGCAGTTTCTGGAGGAGGTGGTGACATTTTCCCAGCTGGTGTGTCTGTTCAGATGGTGTCGTGGGCTCACTCATAGCAGCATTTTTTTTTTGTTTTTTCCATGATGCATGCAGAGTAGCTGCAGAAGTTCGATAACTTATTAATCATTGTTTTGATAGCTTATAAATAACTTAAATCATCAAATTCTTAGTGTGTTTGCCAGCATTCACAGTTTATGCCCAACCATAATCTAACTTATGCATAACTGATGCATAGCTTATCCTAACTTCTGCATAGCACAGTCATGCCAAACTGCCATTGCCTCTCAATCCATGAATCCTAGGTGTGCAAGAGATCTTCTCTGTTCAA
The DNA here is from genome assembly GCA_020510985.1 of Pholidichthys leucotaenia. Lineage (NCBI taxonomy): Eukaryota > Metazoa > Chordata > Actinopteri > Cichliformes > Pholidichthyidae > Pholidichthys > Pholidichthys leucotaenia. The sequence goes on from CM035846.1 coordinate 312,419,680, forward strand.
CCGAGACAATTCTCCCCTCCAAAGACCATCACAGAGTTGTCAAATCTGTCAGGTCTGTCACAACTAAAACAGCTGATGTGACACTTCACAAATGTCACAACAGTTGTCACAACCTGGCTCAAAGGCATGCGAACTGATGGCGATAAAAAAGTTTATTTTCAATAGCGTGGAAGAAAAAAGAGATAATGCATGGAGTGTGCTTTTGCCGGTGTGAACCTAAAAACATCAGAGAGCAGCAGCCAAGGGAGAGCAAAGTGTGATTTATCATGGAAAACAGCTGAGCTCTGTACTTTGGGCGATCAGCTGATTGGATCCACCTCCTCCGGTATTCTGACATTTTGGTATATCTATCAGAACAGTACTGGACAGCTGATTATACAGACTCCAGTCGAAGGTAAAACATGACAAGAAGGACTAAACAGTGATTTGGATCTTCATAATATCCTCGAACACATCCCCGACAGGTTCCGTTACACGAACAAGTACATGTGTGTAGTTCTGTGTGTGTGAGTATGCACTGCAGGCACCAGCTGAGCTGATCAGAACAGAGAGCAGTGGATCAAGTCAGCTCTTAATTAGTAAAAGTGTCACCCAGTCTACACAGAGACCATCACAGTGGAAACATGTCAAGGTAGGAACCATCTTTTTATTTTGTCTGAATAGAAGAACAAGATCAGTTTATCAGGTTCCTCCTGTGAACCAACACTGCCAATACGCCATTATAGGGTAGCTGTAAGTTAGAAACTTGTTCAGTAAGTTACACATAGGTTCAAAGAGCATTACTCGTACATTAGAAATACAGTAAGTTTTGGATACACTAGACATTTATCTCGACATATTTTGACTTATGAGTAACTTATGAGTTGCATACAAGTAATGTGTGTGAACGAATGCATAACTTCCCTACAACCTTTGCTAAGCATATGAGGGACGTTTCAGCCATACGCTGGATACATCGGATACATCAGCATGTTGAAAATATTCAGAGGAACTCGTCATACAACGCCGTATACCAGCGTTCTTCAGCGTGCTCTTAACTTACACAAAACTTACCCATAACTGAGTCCATGTCCGCCAGCATATTCTCCACATTTTTCAAACGTTTGGCAAACACTGCCTTAAATCGTCTAGGTGTGACAGGGCCTTGAGATTCATGGAAATTAGATGAGAAGAGTATTCTAATTGGAAATCTGCTTTTTCCTAAATTTCTTAACTTCATGAGCATGGGATCTTGAGCTACAGCTAGCTGTATAGTTGCTGGGCAGATTTCTGCGTCTTCATGGCTGTCTACCATGACCTCCAACAAGACAACGCCAAAACTGAAGGAGAGTTTCTGCGCCAAGTGCTTTTAGTGTAGTATTTTGTTCACTTGTGATTTTTAAAGTGGAGCTAAAGATTACAGTGGATGAGATGTTGGTGAAGTTATTGAGCAGATGTCATTTTAGCCTTAACCTCAATGAGCCATGAGTAGTGCCCCACAGAACCAGGTTTCAGATACAAGTCACCTTGAATGAGATTCAACTGGAAGGTGACTGTGCTTGAACAGAGAGACAGTATTAGGAGTTTGGACGTTCAAAGAGGTAGTTGAGGTGTGGAATTAGGATGCTTTAGTAGTTTCCAGACAAGCTCAGCAAGGCTGTAAGGAGAGGGTTGGGTGGGTCTTCCTTTTCCTTGTCATGATGAGGTATCTTCAGCTCACTGAGGTTTGTCATTATCATGAAGTTGGCTGTCAGCTGCTCACTCCGTCAGTGCTATCCCGGTGACTAATTCATTCAAATATTCTCATAGTCACACACAACTGGATAAGAGGTCATGACTGACAGGTGTTTGAGCCAATGGCGTGGAGGTGTAAATCCCTCCCTTAGGAATAGAGCATCCTAATCAAGCCCTTGTAATACACTAGTTCTCGTTAGCTCCCAGGGGCTAATTAGCATTCTAATTACTGATTGCAAATGAGAGCAGCCCTGATTGTGTTCCGCCTGTGAGTGGAGAGGCTCGAGAGACACACACGCGTACGCATGCACACACACACACACACACACACACACACACACACACACACACACACACACACACACACAAACATATGCATTTCACACACGCTGCCACACTCGCACACACTGAGTGATCATCGTTAAGAAGCTTATCATGCTCGTGTTCCTCTGCGCTTTTCCAGTCCCCTCTCATCTCCACTGTCTCATTGCGATCATAATGCAGTACATATACACACACAATCCCCAGCACACACAGTCACACGTACGCTGCCAAACATTAAAGATGGTGATAAAGAAACAAACATAAAACATTATATACTGCCAAAGTGTTGCTGTTGTTCCTACCAATTAACACAGCAGTGATTTACCGCTCAGGGGGAGAATACACACAGATAAAACACTAATGCATGTGTGCATATTCCTATATTACTACTGCCCCCTCAGTCCTCTCCATATCCCCCATTTCCACAGTAATTTGTGTGTTTTGCTGTGAAAATAAGTTCATGGAAAGCTCTGGGGGCAGAAATAATGCAGGGATAATTCTTTATTGCAGAGCAACTATGGTCTGTACATTCAGGTGTGTCTGTGAATAGGTGAAGGAGAGATGGCTCTAGGAGGAGTGGATGAGAGCAATCTCACCAACAGCAAATCATCATGTTATGCTGCTCAGTTAGGTGCTTTAACAAGCTGCACTTCAGTCCAGTATCTGTGTGACAGTGTTGTGAGTGTGAAAGGGAGATTTCAGTGCTGGTTGACGGCTGCAGACGCCGGCTGCTACTTGTTTTTCTGCTTCTCATGTCACCCTCTTGCCAACAGTTATTTCTAACAGAATATTACTAGACTTTATAAAGTTTCAGCTCCTTGTGCCTTCAAGTTGTAGGGATTTGGGTATGTGACAAATGTCGGTTAAGATGAGTGATGTACTGGTCTTAATTCAGTCTCAAGGCCTGGTCAGGGTAGCCAGACGAGGAAAACGCGTGCAGTCTGTGGACTGTGCTCACGTAAGTTGTTTTCAGCACTGACGCTGTCTGCCACACAGCCGAGTTTCACACGCGTGCATTGAATCCAATCTATGGCCCATATGTCCACATAGTATGACAGCGATGCTCCAGCAAACTAATTTGAACATCCAGAATTAAATAAAATGAGAGGGAAGAAGGGTGTTAATTTTAGGGTAAATGATGGCAGGTGTTTAGTGCAGACCGTTTTCATATTTTCTGTGCGGTCACTTTTTTGGGGGCTGCACGTTCCGTCTGCCCTCACCCACTGCGGAAGGGAAGATGACAAAATTTACATGTCATGCTTCAAAGTGTTTGTGCCATCATGAATTCAGCCAGTAACACTGTGGCTGTTGTCTTAGTGTGTAGTGGTCCCAAGTCAGCACCTTTTTAGGGATACTGAGGTTTTTCAAAGACAGCCATGAGACCTACTAACATTAATGTATCCTGGATGTGCCCAGGTAGGAGTGGGTGATATAAGTAAAAATTATTACCGTGCAAAACTTGCATTTGTAAAAAAAAACAAAAAAAAACAAAAAAAAACAGTCACATTTATCACGGAGGTTGAAATATTTCAGTTTCCCACACATTTTCCCATAACAGTTGCAGGGGCGTAGTGGCGGTTGATCTTGGGTGGAGTATAGAGGATTTGTTGTCTGCTTGCTGCCTCCTCCGGTGCATTGCGTGCAGGGTGGCCGCCTGGGGGTTCTGATCACTGGGCTCGTGCATCAGTAGAGACTGCAGCTAGCTGTGGGAGGTGGTGCGAGTTGCGGGGCGCACAGATGGTGATCTTCTGGATGTGTGTCTGGGCATCGCTGACCGCTCCATTTCTCCAGGCTCGGCTGCAGGGCGGTACTGCAGTGAACAGAGGCAGACGCCACTGCAGGCCCAGGACGGGGGAAACTGCAGACTCCACCGTGGGTCGTCACACCAAGGTGGGACTGGTACCCCAATCCCTCAGTTCCTCACACCGCAGCCAAACAGGGAGAAGTGACATGATGGGTGACAGCGAATGAGCACAACCACTGCTCTGGACACAACCAGTATCAGTGGGCTTAAAAACAAAAAGTCACACAACACAGATGAGCCTGTTACATAGGAAGTAAAACGAGGATTTCAGTCTACAGCGGAAACTTTGAAGAAAGATACTGGTTTCAATGGTACAGTGCAAATCCCTATCATGGGGCACAGTCACACCAGCAGTGATATGATGGCAGTGGACCACCCACCCCTTGACCCAGGGTTTCCTTCCAGTCAGACTTGTCCACAACTACCTCATCCAGGAGGAAACCAGTGAGAAGCCCAGAACCCCACTTAAACAACCACTGGCTATTCATCTCTTTAGTTCCATCCATCTTCTACCGCTTAATCCTTTCGGGTCGCGGGGGGGCTGGAGCCTATCCCAGCATCTTTGGGCGAGAGGCAGGGTCCACCCTGGACAGATTGCCAGTCCATCACAGGGCCAACACAGAGAGACAGACAACCATTCACTCTCACATCCATACCTAAGGACAATTTAGAATCCCCAGTTTTGATGCCAATTAACCTAACTTGCATGTTTTTGGCATGTGGGAGGAAACCGGAGTGCCCGGAGTAAACCCACGCAGACACGGGGAGAACATGCTCATCTCTTTAGTTATTCCACATAATCAACCTGAGGTGTAATACTTTCTAGAAGTTTTTGTTTATGGTCATGTTGCCAGTGCTGCTCTAAAGACTCCGTTTCACAAAAATGATTTAAGAGCTGCTGAACTTGTAACCACATAAATACACGCGCACAAACTGTCACCCGGGGTGTTGTCTCATCTTAGATTGTCCTGACCATATTCTGTGTAAAATTGGTGGAAAAAAAGAGGCAACGGCGAAATTGGAGACTTGCTCAGTCTCTCCTGCCGGTGTGTGTGTGTGTGTGTGTGTGTGTGTGTGTGTGTGTGTGTGTGTGTGTGTGATGTGATTGATGCTCGGCAACCGGTGTTTACTCTTGTTGGCCAATTGAAAACCCAGCGTGGCAGGCTGGGAAAGCACAATGGTGAGAGGAGCTAAAGTGGTGGTGTGAGGTGCTGAACACTGACACCGAGACAAATAGATAGAAAGCTGTTAGAGAGGAGAGGACGCGGCGGGTGGGAGGCAGGGAGGAGGATGAACCAGGCACAGACTACACTGAAGGGGAGCATTAGATTTGATTTCAGCAACAGAGAGGAGCATAAAAGAGAAAAGGGAGATATGATTAAAAAAGGGAAGGAAGGAAGACATGCCAAAGAACATAATGAAAGATAGTGAACAATAGCTAATAAAGGGACCCAACAAATCCAAAGGCATAATTTGAGTGATTGATGGAGAAAGGCAGATAGTTTAAGTAACCGACAGACAGAGCGATAACGAGTGTGAGAAAGAGAGAGGCAGGCAGAGACATATAGAAGAGAAGGACGAGCGAGAAGAATGGGAGGCACGGAGGAGTGGAGGTGTTGGACATGGCTGTCAGCAGGCCTTTAAATGAAAGGCGACAGTGTGTGTTGGGGAGAAGATTGGAAGGCATTAAGGCCTGGCATGTCCTGTGACTCTGAGAGGCAGAGAGACCCAGAGCAGCAGAGGGAGAGAGAGAGAGGCCAATTGAATTCTTCTACCAAGTGCTCACTTGTCCATGTTAAACCTCTCAGCGCACGGCGGTGTGTGGATGAATTCCTGCAGTGTGCACGCGAGCGCGTACGTGTGTGATCCTGAAAGGTGAAGTGATTTGGTCAGAACAGAGGAGAAAGAGGATCTGTAACAGCCACACTGCCCTCGCCTTTGTTCACAAACAAAGCCGTGAGCTTGGCACAGATTACTGCTGCATCGATGGCACCTCCTCTGTCCGTGCGTGTGTGTGTGTGTGTGTGTGTGTGTGTGTGTGTGTGTGTGCGCGCGCATGTGTGTGTTGAGGACAAATGGCAAAGATTCAAAATTATTGATTATATACAAAGCTATTTATGATTATTAATGCATTATCCTTGTACAAAAATGTAAATTATGTCTCAATCCTTAAGTGTCAGATACTTCTGAGATTAATCCATAACTCATAACTTGCCACTTTTGGACTCTTGTACCTGACTTGCTGGAATCCCCTTTAAACACTGGGGGGAACTCAGAGTGTGCCCTTAAAAAGAAGTGGAGAAGGTGGTTCACGATCTGCATTCTGATCTGGCCCAAAGTCTGATGGCTTCATCCAAGATTACACTAACTGAGTTCAAGACATGACGGAGACCAAAGTGTACCAAGACCAAGAGAGATCAAGACTGAGCCCAGACCTCAAGCATATTTACCATAAATTAAAGTTGAAACCAGAAGTTTACAAACACTGTATAAAAAGTCACATAATATTTTTTTCTCACTGACATTAAATCAGACTAAACTTTTCTGTTTTAGGTCAGGTAGGATGGCCAAAATTATTTCTATTTGTTGAATAATTTTTATATTCAATAAATTATTTTTTAGAGAATTTTTTTATTACTTTGTTGAAAGTCAGAAGTTTCCATACACTAAGATTGCTGTACCTTTAAACAGTTTGCAAAAGCCCAGATGATGATGTCATGGCATTGTAAGCTTCTGATAGGTTAATTGACAACATCTGCGTTAATTGGAGGCACACCCATGGATGTATTTTAAGGCACACCTCAAACGCTGCTTCCTTGTGTGACATGATGGGAAAATCACAAGAAATCAGCCAGGATATCAGGAAGAGAATTGTGGACCTCCACAAGTCTGGTTCATCCTTGGGTACAATTTCCAGATGCCTGATGGCGCCACGTTCATCTCTTCAAACAATTCTACACAAGTATAAACACCATGGGAATGTCCAGCCATCATACTGCTCAGGAAGGAGACGGGTTCTGTGTACCAGAGATGAACGTGTTTTGGTGTGAAATGTGTGTATCAACCCCAGAACAACAGCAAAAGACCTTGTGAAGATGATGGCTGAAGCTGGTAAAAGAGTGTCATTGTCCGTGGTTAGCACTGCGGCAGCACAGCAACTCACCCTTGGCCGGGGGATCCTGGGTTCGATCCCAGCCCCCAACCAACAGTGGTCTGTGTGGAGTTTGCATGTTCTCCCCGTGTCTGCGTGGGTTTACTCCGGGATTTCTCCGGTTTCCTCCCACATGCCAAAAACATGCAGGTTAGGTTAACTGGAGACTCTTAAGTTGGCCCTAGGTGTGAATGTGTGTGTGAGTGGTGAAAGGGTTGGGCGCCGAACCAGTGGCTGCCTCATCCACTCATGTGGATGCCCTGTAATTTCCCCATTGTGGGACTAATAAAGGAATCTAAATCTAAAACGAGTACCTGTACTGACATGGGCTGAAAAGTCACTCAGCGAGGAAGAAGCCATTACTCCAAAAGGAACATAAAAAAGCCAGATTACAGTTTGCAAATGCACACAGGACAAAGACCTTAATTTTTGGAGACATGTCCTGTGGTCTGATGCAACTAAAATTGAACTGTTTAGCCATAATAATTTTAGTAATCTTAACTGACTTAAAGCAGGAGAAGTTTAGTCTGATTTAATGTCAGACAATTAGAAAAAAAGGTTGTGTTTTTATACAGTGTTTGTATGTAAATATCTGGTGTCAGCTGTATAAATAGGAGTCTAAACATCAATGAAAAGAAAGGCCTCCAAATTTCCTGCTGAGATTGTGTGAGAGGTTCTGCTTCCCTTTTACATTTATGTCTGCAGCAGATTTCTCCTCCTTTCTCAGCGGGAATATGGATGGCTATTTGACACCTATAATCACGACATCATCATGTACACATTAGTCAGACCGGCCCTCCTCAAAGCACTCCACTTTGACAGGCTCACAGATGCTCATGGACTTGTTTGAACACAATGAAGCCACCTTTGAGTGTATTTCTGTGCCTGGTGGGGCTAAAGATGAGGAGTGGAGGGTGCTCTCTGAATGTGTGTGTTTCTTAATAGGAGGTGGTTATAGAAGGTGTCACCCTGCACCCATTTTAATGTGCTCCACAATTACAGCTGTCATGGCTTCAAGATAATGTCTCTGCCCAGTTCCTCTGTGTGTGTGTGTGTGTGCGTGCGTGCGTGCGTAAAATATGGCAGACAAGGAACAAGCCCTTCTCATTTAAAATAAAAACATTTCTAGGAACATCATCATCCGTCTGTTTGTCTGTGCAAAGGATGCGTAAGGGTTTTGTAGCTTCTTGTGCAGATTTATGATCGTGTGTGTGTGTGTGTGTGTGCGCTTCTTCATGTTCGGGACAGCATTTGTTTTGTCGATTGAACCTCTTGGTGAGTCAGACTCTTGAAGCAGTCCTTGTTCAGCACCAGCTATGTTAGAACACTGCAACACTTTAAGATCTTTAAGAGAACATTTCTCCGTGGCGGCCCGCCCTGCCAGAAATCGTACCGCCACGCCGAGCCGATAAGATTTTATTAATAAAAATATATGAAGCAATGACTTTGCGCAAGCGCGCACACGAACAACGCGTGTGGCCGTCTTCCGTGCGGAGTTTAGAAGCGCCCCACTCACATGAGTTTTCCAGTCAGTCAGCAAACAGTGTCTCGCTAAGCGTGACTGTCCGACAGAAACATGAGTTTATTAAAGTACTTTAAACCTGGAAAAAAAAATCATAAGAGGTATGTAAGCACTGGCATTTATCATGGTTTTTAGCTAAGAGATGTGGTTAGAATTCAAATGCAGCCGGCTTCATATGAAGGGAAAGGCAAGGGGGACTGATGAATTGCTGAGGATATATTTCACCAGCCACTACAATATTAAGTTATGAAACTGGCAATTTCTCTCTTTTCTCGCACGAGCAGGCGTGCCGTTTTTATTCTCCAGCGGCAGTGACAAAGCAACAGCTAAAAACGCTAGCTCTAAACTGAGGTCCTTCAGCGGCTGCCTAGAGAGGTGCCTGATGAGAAAGCCTGAGCACACAACTATAACGGCCGTTGTTAAATGACCGACCATTTATGTCTGCACGAAGTGGCCAGGAGCCACTTAGTGAATGAAAAACCCACGTGCAGGAGTGGTTTTGTGCGTTGTATTGAACAAAACCCCAAAATGTGTTAATGGGAATGAGTGAAGTGTGGATTTGTATGTGTGTGAAACACCCGAGCTGCCGAGTGCCCGAGCTGTCAGGGAGCGAAGGACCCAAAGGGCTCCCTGACGCGCCTGATGGAAAATAAATAAATATGTGCATTTTTAAAAAAATTTTTTTTTAACCAAATAGCTAAATTAGGAGGTATTTACTTGTATTATTACCATATTTGTAATTTGTGTGTATTTTCTACTACTGAATAAAAAAGAAAGAATTGATTTGTAGTCGCTTCCCGGCCAGATATTGTGATACTAGGAGACCGGCTCCCGTCCGTGTAGTCACTTCACAACTATAACTGCCTAAACAGATCATTCTGTACATGAACACATATTGTGGTGAATTATGTCTTTAGAGTCTGCAACAGTTCCCTATTATGTACCTGGCAGGTTAAGATGACTTAAATTCACGAAGTCAATGACTTTAATCCGTCAGCAGCCTTCAGACAAACTAAACATGTCAACATTTGATTTCAAAATAAGGGAGGTTTTTCCTGCTGTCTGGGTGGTGAGGAGATTTCTGAAAAAAAACTATAAATATAAAGAAATATTATAACAGAAATAGCAGCATCCTTGGTCATTTAAGTTAATTTATTTCATTAAATACAATTTTATTAACATTTTTTCTTTGTAATCACAGTTAAATTATTGTTCTGTTCTGACTGCAAAGTAATGGTCAAAAATGTAAATTGTTATAAGGAAAAAGTAAAAAAAAAAAATTACCGCAGTCTTTTTCAAATTTATCTAAAAAATTTATCTAAAAATTTATCTAAAAAAACCAAACAGTAATTTTATTTTAAAAAACAGACAAAAATTAGTCATAAAATAATCCACAAATTTATAATAAAGTTTCAAATGTACAAGAAAAGTCAATTTTACAAGAGGAAATTACAAATTTGAGGAACATGGTTTCAACTTTAGATTTACAGAGAAAAGTAGAAAACTATAAGAAAATTGTTATAAATTTTTGAGAAAAACCTCAAACCTTGAAGACTGAAGTCATTACTCAAGTTTTTAAGTGGCTGCTCTTTGTACCCTTAACTCAACTAGAAATTTTTGGTTGTCTACTTTTAATTATTAATTTCAAAGCACTGCTTTTACATGAGTAGAATTTCTGATTACTATACCCACCTCTGATCATATAATTTAAGTATGCATGAGTACATTACTATTATGAATGTTTCTTTCCCTTCCCTACGCTCTCAATGGAAAAAAAGAAACACTAGAATAAAAATACAAAAAATACACATATTTTTGTCATTTATGTAAACTATGACAAAAAAAAATCCTGCAGGATAAAACATGACACTTGATATTTTCTAACCTGTTTGTATACCACCACAGACAGAGAGAGAAGCTGAATTAGACAGAGCTCAGTGAGGGAAAGATGAGACAGAAGAGAGGAACCAAGGAGAGGAAAGTGTTCAGGCAGAGGAAGGAGAGATGGATGACACCACTAAAAAGTCTAAACACAGGATGTCTGGGTGGGACCCCAGCTGGCCCAGTGTTCAAGCCTCAGTTTTACAATACTTCAAATGGTAAGTTGCATATGCAACATTACGGTGTAAAATTTTAAAAAGAAATAAATAGTATAAAATTAACATATTCCGGTATGTTTACCCCCCCCCCCCCCCCGGGGGAAAAATATGTTGCCACCGCGCCAAAGTCTTTAAACCAGAAGAAACACTATATATCCTTCTACAAACATTATTCTAGAAACTCCTTTATTTATCTTTTGTTCTTATTAAAGACAAGAATAGAAAGGAGATGTCTTTACCTTCTTAACATGTTTCGACTGTACACTGCAGCCTTCGTCAGAAGGTCTCTTCTCTTTCTCTTTTAAACCAGCACTGTGTAAGATCAGTTTATCCATTCATCCTGTCATGTGTCTGAGCGTTATTCTCAGTGCTCAGACTTCCTTTTGTAGTTTTGAGTATTTTTCTGTCTGTTGTCATTATGTTTGCTGTTCTGTGTTTATTTTGGTTTATCATTTGGTTTATCATTCTGAGCCCTTCCCTCTTGCCAGTCTTACTCACTTACTACCCAGGCTGTCACTCTGCCAGCTCAGCTGCATGGTATTAATTAATCAGGTCACTTGCTCACTCTGGCTCCCGCACCTGTGCCCCATTTGATGGGCTGCAATTTAAACACTGCCTGTTCATTGTTTCTTTGCAGCAGTCATGTATGGATGTATTTGACTATTCCTTTGTCTTCTCCTACCTGCACTTATGGGGAAGCTCCAGAGTGCTTATCTGTAAGTTTTCCTTATTTGCAGTTTTTTGTATGTCATGCACTGTTTGTCTTTTTGTTAAATAAATGTCACACTACAGTCCTGCACTTGGACCTGTCTTTTTTCTGCCCCGAAGGGGCGCATTCATGACAGATGACTACCACCATAATAAGGTACAGCGGTTGTTGTGTGCATTTTTTTCCCCTTTTTGCCTTTTTCATTTTTTGACTCACCTGTCTGGTGGAGTCTTCATGTTTCCTGCAGGCGGACCAGACCAGAGGAGAAAGAAGTGGAAGTCAGGAAGAGTTGGAGGTGGTAGCCATAATTGAGGATATGGCGACCGGCGCACGGAGCTGCTCATCCTAGCAAGACGAGATGTATTGCTGGGGTGGAGTTGCCAACCTGGTGGAGGCTAGACCCAGTATGCGCTTCCATCTTCGAGTTATAAGCCTCTCTCATCCTCCACTCCCACCGATGCCATTTGCCTCCTCTTTGCCTTCTGCAGCTGCTCCTCGGCGACAGCATTGCCCGGCCCCAGGCCACCAGAAGAAATCCGCCTATTGGACAGCCTCTTCCCGAACACCAAGCCTGGCTATTCCCGCAGCAGTTTCTCATGGCTGGTTTGTCAGCCCAACCTCCCTCCACTACTGCTGTGAGACCCATCCCTTCGGTGCCTCTTCCTGCTGTCAAGAGGTGCTCCATTTCTCCACTGGCGACACCCGTTCCAGTGTCTACAGGGGCAGCTCCTCGACAATCCACAGAGGGGTCCAGGGTCACTGTGGCCACGGAGAGGGGCGACACATTACCAGCTGCAGCAGGCAACATCCCTCGCCAGGTGAACAGGCAAGTTTTCTTTAATTGTACTTCAAATTTTGATGAAATATCTTGCCTTATCCCTGGTAGAGAGACTCTGGTTATCCAGTCCACTGAGCTCTCTCCACCTGCTACAGCCACCCTTAACTCATCAGCTCTCTCCGTGTCTCCTCCTGTCCTTTCTGAGTGTCCGCCAGCCCCGGAACTGAGCGGCCGGTCGAAGGAGGAGCCTGTGGCCCTGGAAGACCCAACTCCAGTGCCAGCGTGGCACCGACCCCCAGCCACCTCGCTGGGCGAGCCACCAGTGAGGGCCTCTTCGTCTGGGGACATCTGGACTGCTATCACCATCATGCCTGCTGCGGAGGCCGCCGCAGCAGAGTGGGAACCAGAGCTGGACCTCCAGGAGGCCAGGCCCGAGGCGTCATCACTAGGCTCAACGGAGTTCTGGACGGCGGTGGAGCTCGAGCTCAGACAAGTGAGCTCTTTCGTTTTTCTCATGTCTATATTGGAGAGATCTTGTTTGGCTCTTGGTGAGGAGAGTCGGGTGCAGCTCGCCAGGCTCCGCTGCTGCTGGTGATCCTAGCCACGTTCTCCTCCCTGTCTCTCTTGAGCCTTCTCCTAGGGTCACCGGGGAAGAACCACCACCACCTGATGCCTCGGTGGATCCAGGCCCACCAACTGATGACGTGAGTCCAGCCCCCCCTGCCAAGGTTGTCAGGATCCCTCCTCCTTCGCCCTCACCTGGAGTCCCTCTGATCGACCGCCTCCTCGGCCTGGTGCTCTTGTGGGTTGGCCCATTCACCATGGGTGCAGCGTTGGCCCAGTCCGGGCCCACCGTGGGTGCAACATTGGCTCAGCCTGGGCCCACCGCAGGTGCTACATAGCTCCAGCCTGGAGGCACCGCAGGTGCTAGAGAGCTCCAGTCCGGAGCCACTGTGGGTGCTACAAACTCCAGCCCGGGGCCACCGCAGGTGTTGCAGATCCTCCACTGCCAGATGCCATCGTGGTCCCCCTCCTTCCTCCACTGCCTGATGCCATTGTGGTCCCCCTTTCTCCACTGCCAGATGACATCATGGTTCCCCCTCCTTGGCTCTCTTCCCCAGTTTTGGGTCTCCCGGTGGGGGAGCTGCCTCCCAGGCCACCTCTTCTATTCAGGTGGCTGAAACACTCGGGCCGGCCACCTGAAAGACTGAGCCGCTGGGTCGGGTGGTCCATATTCTCTGGCAGGACACCCGACTCATACCATCTGGTCATCCGGCTGGCCTGGGACTTTGGCAGGCCACCTGACTTGGTGCACCTCGCCATCCACTGGGCTTGGGACTTCGGTCACCCCCCTGGACTCTTTGTTTCTCTGGTGGAGGTCCAGGGGGTTGGTTTAGCACAGGTGTAGGTTTTGTTCTGAGTTGTGTTCCCTCCTTAGCCTATTCCCCCACCTCCCTCCCTGGGTAATGTTTTGTTGTACTCCTTCTCTTGGGGGAGGGAGGGTCCTTTTTGTGTTACTTGGGGTGTCTGGTTTCCACCCCTTGGGGGGGGGGGCTCTGTCATGTGTCTGAACATTGTTCTCAGCGCTCAGAATTCCTTTTGTAGTTTTGAGTATTTTTCTGTCTCTTATCATTATGTTTGTGTTCTGTGTTTATTTTGGTTTGTTATCATTCTGAGCCCTTCCCTCTTGCCAGTCTTACTCACTTACTACCCAGGCTGTCACTCTGCCAGCTTAGCTGCATGGTATTGATTAATCAGGTCACTTGCTTACTCTGGTTCCCGCACCTGTGCCTCATTTGATTGGCTGCTATTTAAACACTGCCTGTTCATTGTTTCTTTGCAGCAGTCATGTATGGATGTATTGGACTATTCCTTTGTCTTCTCCTACCTGCACTTATGGGGAAGCTCCAGAGTGCTTATCTGTAAGTTTTCCTTATTTGCAATTTTTTGTATGTCATGCACTGTTTGTCTGTTTGTTAAATAAATGTCACACTACAGTTTTGTGCGTGGACCTGTCTTTATTTCTGCCCCGGAGGGGCGCATTCATGATACATCCTCTACTGCTTATCCAGGGCTCTGGGTCACGGCATCATTTTATTTAATTTCCTTCCAAGGAATGTGGGACACAATGAGGTGTATGTACTAGGGCTGTGAATCTTTAGAAGTCACACGATTCAATTCGATTCCGATTTTTGGGGTCACGATTCGATTCAGAATCAATTTTCAAGTCAAAATGTTTTTTGATTCACATTTGGCTCTCAGTTCAGTACAAAAACCCACTAATCTCAGAAAAAAAGTCCACTGCACTGCAAAAAATGTTGAGGTAAGCGTGAAAGCAGAGTACAGTGTGTTGATGTTTTGGGGGCTTATATATTTTTTAAAAATTACATCAACTGATTTGCAGTAAAATACTGTTAAATGAAAAAGTAGGCTTAGGTTAGTAACTGCTTTTTATTTCTTGAAAACTTGTGAGTTTCAAAAATGAAATTGTACACAAGTGAAATAAATTTTGAAAATTTTCCTTTTCAGCATCTCACAATTCCTAACAGCTTTTCCACAGTGTGTAGGTTTGGTTGCCCTCCAGCATTCTAGAAATATAGGCTATTCATTTAAAAACAAAAGTAAATTCTATCACAAATACTTTGAACATCCAATTAAACAGTAATGCTACCTGACTGTACACAGTCAGTGTACAGTTACCTATAAGATAAGATAAGATAAGATAAGATAAGATAAGCCTTTATTAGTCCCACAACGGGGAAATTCCAGGATTGCAACAGCACAGGGATAGCAACACTCAGAGCAACAATCAGAAGGCAAGAAAAAAAAAAACAAGCAAGCAAGAGCAGCTAATATACATATGTACATATTACTATAAAATATATATATACACACACACACACAGACACACAGTGCAGAGCATTGTAGCTCTATACGGTAACTAAATGCAATAAACAAATTCAATAAGAACTGAATTGCAACTGATGCATAAGATAAGTAGCATTAATTTTAAACCTGCACAAATATAAACTTAGGTATCTAAATTCTTCGGAGACTTTAAAAAAAAAAATTAAAGTTATAAAACAAAATAAAGTGCTGTTACAAGATTTCCATCTATCCATCTTCTTCCGCTTAATCCTTTTCGGGTCACGGGGGGGCTGGAGCCTATCCCAGCATCTTTGGGCGAGAGGCAGGGTCCACCCTGGACAGATCACCAGTCCATCACAGGGCCAACACAGAGAGACAGACAACCATTCACTCTCACATTCATACCTAAGGACAATTTAGAATCCCCAGTTTGATGCCAATTAACCTAACTTGCATGCTTTTGGCATGTGGGAGGAAACCGGAGAAATTCCGGAGTAAACCCATGCAGACACGGGGAGAACATGCAAACTCCACACAGATCACTGTTGGTCGGGGGCTGGGATCAAACCCAGGATCCCCCGGCCAAGGGTGAGTTGCTGTGCTGCCGCAGTGCCAACCACTCCGCCACCGTGCTGCCCTATACAAGATTTCATTTTTTTTTTGCCCGTTGAGAATTTGCTGGGAGTTTATTAAAGTGGTACAGTGTGCATTGTTCAGCAGGAGGACTGACAACTTTTTCCACTTCTTTCAACTCTGGGTGATGGCGGTTAATGTGAGCCCCGGTGTCCTCTGGTAGCTCTATGTGCTAACTTTCCTTTCCCCATTCTATTATGCTAAGCACCAAGCCAAGCCAAAGACCATTTAAAAATGGCTTCCCCTACCACTAGGCCACCACTCCGGTTCCTGGGATCATTAGGGCACTCAAACTCCTCCACCATGATAAGATGGCAATCCATGGATGGGCCAGTGGTAAGAGTTATGTGCAAATAGTTCTCTGTTATTCTAATAACAGATGTTCACTTCTCATGAACATTGCCTTACTTACACACAAATGGAATGGAATGGTGGAATTCATATGTTTTACCTTGGCTTTTTACAGTTTTATAGGACATACGAACGTTTGAATCTAGAGTGGTTCAGTTGTACTAAAAAAACCTTACTAACAAAATAGGAGGTATTTACACATACTAATACTAACATGTTCTTGCGTGAGGCCCATTCTGTCTCTACAGATTGCTATAGATATATGTATAAATGAACTGGAGCTCTGACGGCTCGAATGCATACAAAGTGAATGGAAAGAGGCAAGCACACGCGAAATCGTGCATTTGTGCGTTCACATCCAAGGGATAGTGCTAGTTTTGAGATTCTGCCGTCATTGGAGTAAAAGTTGGTTGGGTGCCGCACCAGTGACTGCCTCATCCACTCATATGGATGCCCTGTAATTTCCCCATTGTGGGACTAATAAAGGAATATAAATCTAAACATTGGAGAGTAAACTAGTTTGAAAATGAGACTGCCACTCACCTGGAGACAGAAGGACCGAGAGCTCTGCAGCTGAATCAGGATGTCGGAGTTATTTACCCACGGATTCCTGCCATGGACTTGCTAACAAGGCTAGCTAGCTAGCAACAGAAACACCCATCATCTTGTGAAGTTCTGAAGGCAGGGACAACTTTTACAAGTGAGCCCCCCCCCCCACCCCCGCCATCCGTCAGATAATGTAAACCTAAGCATGACTTTATTTTAAGGGATTTCCACAGCAGGTTGAACACAGCTGCAGAAGTTATAAAGGCAAATTCGCCTGTCTGCAACTCACTCAGACTGTGAATTCATGTCTATTCGTGTCTTTACATTGAGTTATAATGTAATTATGCTGTGTGGAAAAAATGTGCCCATTCACATTTGGTGTGAAGGCCCCTTTAGTGTTAGATTAAGAGCGATCTAACAGACTCTCATGATGAATAAAAAAATCAAGGATTCAGTGTCCAGTATGGGTTTACTGGGACCCCGCCCTGGAGCCAGGCATAGGGGAGGGTCTTGATGGCAAGCGTCTGGTGGCTGGGTTTCTGCCCATGGGACCCGGCCAGGCTCAGCCCAAAGGACTTACATGGGTCCGCCCTCCAGTGGGCTCACCACCTGCAGGAGAAACCATGGGGATCCAGTACAATGTGGATCAAGTGGCGGTTGAAGGCAGACACCTTCTGATCCCCAGCTTCCTAAACTGGCTTTTAGGACATGGAATGTCACCTCTCTGGTGGGGAAGGGGCCTGAGCTGGTGGACAAGGTTGAGAGATACTGGCTAGATATAATCGAGCTCACTTCAACACACGGCTCTGGTTCTGGAACCAGTTTCCTGGAGAGAGGCTGGAGCTTGGCCTACTCTGGAGTTGCCCCAGATGAGAGGAGACGGGCAGGGGTGGGTATTCTTGTATCTCCCTGCCTTGCTGCCTCTACATTGGAGTTCTCCCCGGTGGATGAAAGGGTTGTTTCCCTGCGCCTTCGGGTTGGGAAACAGGTCCTGACCATCATTTGTACCTATGCACCAAATGATGGTTCAGAGTACCCACCCTTTTTGGAGTCTCTGACTGAGGGGCTGGAAAGTTCTCCTCTCTGAGACTCCATTGTCCTACTGGGAGACTTCAATGTGCACATGGGCAATGACAGTGAAACCTGGAGGAGTGAGAGTGGGAGGAACGGCTTGCCCGATCTGAACCTGAGTGGTGTTCAGTTATTGGATTTCTGTGCAAACCACCATTTGTCCATAATGAATACCATGTTCAAGCATAAGGGTGTCCATATTTGCACCTGCCATCAGCATATCCTAGGTCGCAGGTTGATGATCAATTTTATTTTCGTGTCATCAGACCTGTAGCCATATGTCTTGGACACTCAGGGAAATGAGAGGTGCAGAGCTGTCAACTGATTATTACCTGGTGGTGCGTTTGATCCGATGGCAGGAGAGAATGTCATTCAGACCCGGCAGACCTAAACGTATAGTGAAGGTGTGCTGGGAACGTCTGGCTGAGGCCCCTGTCTGAGAGGTCTTCAACTCCCACCACTGGAAAAACTTTGATCACATTCCGAGGGAGTCTGAAGACATTGAGTCTAAATGGACCATGTTCTGGGGACATCGCCGGGTGGTGGAAGGAATACTTCGAGGATCTCCTCAATCCCACCGACACGCCTTCCATAGAGGAAGCAGAGCTTGGGGATGTGTATTTTGTGGACTTCAACTTCAAGCATTCAACTGCATCCCCCGTGGCCTCTTGTGGGGGGGTTCTTTGGGAGTATGGGGTATCAGGCTTGTTGCTACAAGCTATCCAGTCTCTATATGACTGTTGTAAGAGTTTGGCTCGTATTGCCAAGACTCAGTCAAATTCGTTTCCAGTGAGAGTTTCCAGTGAGAGTTGGACTCTGTCACCAATCCTTTTCGTAATTTATATGGATAGGATATCTAGGTGCAGCCAAGGAACAGAGGGTGTCATGTTCGGTGACCACAGGATCTCATCTCTGCTGTTTGTAGATGATGTCGTCTTGTTGGCTCCATCAAACAATGACCTACAGGCCTTACTGCAACGGTTTGCTACTGAGTGTGAAGTGGCTGGGATGAGAATCAGCACCTCCAAGTCCGAGTCCATGGTCCTCACCAGGAAAAGGTTGGATTGTCCTCTCCAGGTTGGTAATGAGCTCCTGCCCCAAGTGGAGGAGTTTAAGTATCTTGGGGTCTTATTCACAAGTGAAGGGAGAATGGAGGGAGAGATTGACAGACGGATCAGACCAAAAGAGTGAGATTGCGGATACAAGTGGTTGAAATGAGCATTCTCCATAGGATTGCAGGACTCACCCTTAGAGATGGGCTGAGGAACTCAGTCATCCGGGAGAGGCTCAGAGTAGAACTGCTGCTCCTCCACATTGAAAGCAGCCAGTTGAGATGGTTTGGGCATCTGATCAGGATACCTCCTGGGCGCCTCCCACTTGAGGTGTTTTGGGCACGTTCCACTGGGAGGAGACCCTGGGGAAGACCAGGACACGCTGAAGAGACTGTCTCCCAGCTGGCCTGGGAACGTCTTGGTGTCTTCTCTGAAGAGCTGGAGCAGGTGGCTGGGGACAGGGAAGTCTGGGCATCTCTGTTTGAGCTGCTGCCTCTGTAACCCGGACCTCCAGAAAAGCAGTAGAAAATGGATGGATGGATGGATGGATGGATGGATGGATGGATGGATGAACTGGCACTTGATATTTTTTTTTTAAGTGCAGTTCAAAAAATTATTTCACTTTATCATATACTGAACTTTGCTGTAGCCCCAAGTTTATCTTTGGTTTGAAACAAGAATAAGGTTATTCAGATTTTCCTTCCTTCCTTCCTTCCTTCTTTCCTTCCTTCCTTCCTGCCTTCCTCACAAAGCTGTCTAGAGATGAATATAGCTGCTAAATGGTGTGTTGTATTGACTTTGACTCTTCAATATCTGACCCAGCTGTCATAAGCATGGTAACCCCAAGCTCTGAGTGGTCCTGCCTGGTATGTCTTGCTCTCTCTCTCTCTCTCTCTCTCTCTCTCTCTCCGTCTGCCTCTCTTTACTCTTTGAGTGCTCCATAGATTGGTAACATGACCTCTAATTCTCCTAAGATGAATATGTGCACACGGAAAAAAATGAAACAAGTAGGGGAAAAAAACCTGTCTGAATAAGAATCGACTGTGTGGTGTTTTAATGTTGTACATTTATAGTGGTGACAGGAGATTACACCACATGGTGCACGCACACACAGACACACTCATGTACACATTTGGCTTTGGTGTGTGTGAAATCAAATCTCTGCAAATCTCTATTCTGGCATCACAGAGCCGAAGATGCAAACACAGATGATCACCACTCACATGTACACACACGCAGATGTGCGCACACTACATGCACACACGCTGACACATATGCAAACACGTGCATCGGAGACACACATGCACGCAGAGAGGGGGTAACCCTGGTAGATTTATCAGTGGAGGTCTGCACCACAGTGGCTGCCTTTCTCATTTCATAGGCCACCGGGGCAGAACAGGCTTGGGCTTGTTCAAATCCAACCCAGCAAGACCACCTCTCTCTCTCACACACACACACACACACACACACACACACACACACGCACGCATACGCGCTTTCTCTTTAGCAGCTTAACAGATGCCAACCAGAATCGGTGGAGAGGAAAGGAGGGAGGGATACAAGAGGGGAGACAGAGATGAGCTGGTGGAAGGAAGGAAGTGGAAAAAGAATTAAAAAAGCGATATGAAGTAGTTCTGAAGAGACAAAGACGGGTCGACACCGACACGAAGATAAAGAGAGAGAGACTGGGGTTCTTCACCACAAATACACAGACATCATGTACACGGACAGCTAGGTGACTGGTTTATTCTAGTGTGTTGGAGACAAGTGCCCTCTCTCTGAGTGTGTGTTTGCACATTCTCAAAGGAGAAAATCTGTGTTTTCCTAGAGCAGAGCAGTAAGACCAAAATTTAATTGGATTCTTTGGAAATGATGCAGGCTTATTGGTGTAATGGCTTGCTCATGGTGCGGTTGGAGTGAGCCCTCTATAACAATACCGAGTGCCTCATTAGCTTGGCAACCACACACACACGCACATGCACACACATGCTAAAGAGAGTGCGTAACAAGCGAATGAGACCACGGGTGGGTTAGAAGCTTTGATGAAGGGCCCCTGTAAGCTGAAAATGGCTACTGTCTGCAACAAGAGCACAGTAGGAGGACAAATGAGGACACATGTGCAGGCACATTTTGTATCGTTTATGACACCTTTAGCCTCCTTACGTCAGATGTTTCTATGCTGATTTGTTTATTAATCAATCACGCTGAAGTGCTGAAACCTTTAGCACATGCCGACATTTCACAGATATTTTATACTTTGGATGATGATCTCTTCTTGTTCCAGTGGTATCACAACTAACTGTTTTTATTCCTTCTATCCATCATTGGTCTTCTCTTTCCTTTATTCATTATGCTCAAATTCTTCCGTGGTAGAACTCCTTATTACCTCCACCGAGGGCGGAGGTAATGTTTTTGGTAGTGTTGGTTGGTTGGTTGGTTTGTTTGTTGGTTGGCTTGTCTGTCTGTTAGCACCATTACTCCAAAAGTTAGGGGCGGATTTTGATGAAATTCTCAGGAAAGGTGTGTAATGGCAGAGGGAACAGATGATTAGATTTTGGTGGTGATCCGGATCATAATCTGGATCCAGGAATTTTTTTGAAAATTTTTTGAAAAGTACTTTTCTGTATGTTAATATTGAGCTTTTCATGTATTTTCCCTTGAAGACGTTAAGTGCGTGGTCATGCATCAAAATGTGAGACATTATTTCATCTGAAGACGCCAACAAAAAGCAAGCAAAGTGTGCGGTTTAAGACGGGGTTCAGAGTGTGCCCTGTTGCAAGCCTTGTGGGTCTCTGTCAGGAGGAGGAGGTAATGTTTTTGCTGGCATTAGTTTGTTGGCTTGGCTGTCTGTTAGCAACATTACACCAAAAGCTATGAACAGATTTGGATGAAATTTTCAGGAAAGGTGTGTAATGGCACGGGGAACAGATGATTAGATGAGCTGGGGGAGACGGAGGAAGGGACAGTGTGGGAAAACTCGCAGCTGAGTTTTTTTTTTTTAATTTTTATTACCTCCGCCAGGAGGAGGTAGTGTTTTTTATCTGTTAGCAACATTACTCCAAAAGTTATGAGCGATCACATATCAAAAAAACTGAGCAAAAACAGAGAAAAACAAACTGGAGAAATTAAGTCAAGGGCTCTGTGAATAATTTATGGGCTGATACATGGATAAACATGCATGATAAGAGAATATTTTACTGTTTTTATCAATATTGCTCTGGTTTTTAAAACGGTGTTGACTAGCCTACAGGAACATAATAGTCTAATTTTAATTTGATGTTTTCAATTTTTACATGGTTAACATTTAAAAAAAACAGCAACAGGTGCTTCAGCCCCAGTTTTATAGCCTTTAA
This sequence comes from Pholidichthys leucotaenia, assembly GCA_020510985.1. NCBI lineage: Eukaryota > Metazoa > Chordata > Actinopteri > Cichliformes > Pholidichthyidae > Pholidichthys > Pholidichthys leucotaenia. The sequence goes on from CM035846.1 coordinate 312,441,654, forward strand.
GTATTTTGTGTAAAGCTTTATAAAATATTTCCAAGTGAACAATCAGATTTTCTTCTACGTTTTCATAAAAAAAAATCCAAAGTTTTATTTATCTTGCCTTTGGCCACACAAAGGTTGTTGATTTCACACACTGCCCGTCTCAGACCCAGCCGTGTAAGCTTCTAGACCTTTACAGGATCTTATTGTTTAACAGTGTAAGCAGTGCTGCTACTGTACAGTAATAAATTAAGGATGTCTGGATAGGTGATGCTTGCCCACTTATCCGTGTCTTTTGACCAGTTTTGTTTTGGAATGAGATGGGGAGCCTGCTTCTCAAAACTAATTTGTCTGTTGTCATTGTCAAGAGTTTCATAATTATTTCAGTAAATCTTATAGAAGGAAACTTGAATCAGTATTTTCATCAATATCACATGTTGCATTTAGAAAACTGCTGCATTTCTAACACTGTCACTGGGGGGAAATGAGCTGCTTGGCAGAGGTCTGGGCTCTCTGGGTGCTTTTCTAGTTTCAGAAGACCTGTCAAGTCTTTATGCTTTTTCCTGGTATCAATTTGTGTTCTTTCAACGTTGGTGGCTTTTGGAAAAAGAAAAAAAGAAACAGAGTCCTTTGTAGGCCTGGATGAAGGCACCAGAGGACAGAAGGTTAAAGCCTGCTTTGATCTGACCGGCTTCAGCAGAGGGAAAATAAGGGGACAGCCAGGGAAAAATATACAAGGCCCCAGGTGGAGCCTGGGCTTCACTCAGGGGAGGCGACCCGGCGGAAGAGCCCCATGTCAAGCTTGAGCGCTGCTCTGCATGTCCAGCGCTGCTCATGTTATTCTAACATGGTTAGCACATGGGCTAAACTCCCCAGTCATTTATTTAACACACTGACTCCCCATGGTGCCCCCAGATGCCACGAGGCTAAAGGGAGCTACAAACAGCTCATGTGAGGTCGACTCTCGAGATTTATTTTACCCCGAACATATTTAAAGGTTCATGTGGATGGAGAATGAAGGTGCATGGTGGAGCTGTCTGTAGTGCTTTAAATATCACTAATTTGACAGATTATTTCATACCTTCAGTACTAATTTACAGTGCACCACGTGTTTTAATGAGTCCTCTAGTGAAAACAGTGTAGAGTATACTGGGATTTATGAGTGAAAATGTTCAAGTCAAACTTTTGAATAACATTATTTAAGTGCATGATTAATGTGAGCACGATAAACCTGAAATGTGAAGCTTCATACCAAGACCAATGGGGTCAGTGAGAAGGTACCTTCAACCTGCACTCATTCTTATTGCCACCAGGGTGCAAACCTCTGTTTAAAAAAAATATCATGTTTACAGGAAAATGGCCTGACTTCTGATTTTATTTATTGCCTTGATGAACTTTGAAAATTAATAGCTATATCACTACGTTAGAGGAGAGCTACACCACATTCCAAATTATTATGCAAATGATATTTCTTTCTGATTTTCCTAAATAGTCGATGCAATTGACAGTCAGTATAATTTTCAAGTCATCAACTGTTAGAGCATAATTCAAATTTTATTGAACAAACCTCCTAATGATAACTATTTTGTTTTGCAAAAATAAAAAAAAAACTCAAAATGCACTGTTCCAAAGTATTATGGACAACAGAGTTTCAAAACATTTTATTGGTTGTAAAGAACTGAAAATGGTCATTTGTTGAATTTGCAGCATTAGGAGATCATATTTACTTAAATCAAAAGCTGTTTCAATCAAAAACATTTTAACAGGCCACGTTGCATGTTACCATAGGACCCCTTCTTTGATATAACCTTCACAATTCTTGCATCCATTGAACTTGTGAGTTTTTTGGAGAGTTTCTGCTTGAATTTCTTTGCAAGATGTCAGAATAGCCTCCCACAGCTGCTGTTTTGATGTGAACTGCCTCCCACCCTCATAGATCTTTTGCTTGAGGATGCTCCAAAGGTTCTCAGTTGGGTTGAGGTCAGGGGAGGATGGGGGCCACACCATGAGTTTCTCTCCTTTTATGCCCATAGCAGCCAATGACACAGAGGTATTCTTTTCAGCATGAGATGGTGCATTGTCATGCATGAAGATAATTTTGCTATGGAAGCCACAGTTCTTCTTTTTGTACCATGGAAGAAAGTGGTCAGTCAGAAACTCTATATACTTTGCCGAGTTAATTTTCACACCTTCAGGGACCCTAAAGGGGCCTACCATCTCTCTCCCCATGATTCCAGCCCAAAACATGACTCCGCCACCTCCTTGCTGATGTCGCAGCCTTGTTGGGACATGGTGGCCATCCACCAACCATCCACTACTCCATCCATCTGGACCATCCGGGGTTGCACGGCACTCATCACTAAACAAGACTGTTTGAAAATTAGTCTTCATGTGTTTCTGGGCCCACTGCAACCGTTTCTGCTTGTGATCATCGGTTAGGGGTGGCCGAATAGTAAGTTTATGCACATCTGCAAGCCTCTGGAGGATCCTACACCTTGAGGTTTGCAGGACTCCAGAGGCACAAGCAGCTTCATATACCTGTTTGCTGCTTTGTAATGGCATTTTAGCAGCTGCTCTCTTAATCTGATGAATTTGTCTGGCAGTAACCTTCCTCATTACACCTTTATCTGCACAAACCCGGCTGTGCTCTGAATCAGCCACAAATTTATTCACAGTATGATGATCATGCTCAAGTTTTTGTGAAATAGCTAATGTTTTCATACCTTGTCCAAGGCATTGCACTATTTGATGCTTTTTGGCAGCAGAAAGATCCTTTTCTTTCCCATATTGATTGAAACCTGTGGCATGCTTAATAATGTGGAACATCCTTCTTAAGTAGTTTTCCTTTAATTGGGCTCACCTGGCAAACTAATTATGACAGGTGTCTGAAATTGATATCAGTGATCCAAAGAGCTCTGAGACACAATACCATCCATGAGTTTAATTGAAAAACAAAAAACTGAATGTTTATGACACTAAAATCCTGCTTGTATAATAATTTGCAACGCGGTGTAGTGCTGAAGTTGAGAGATTTGCAGATTCTTTAAAGGGGTCATTGACTGCACTTTTTCCACATTTTAACAGCTCACACATGTCTTAATGAAATGTTCGTGGCATATTTTGTTCACATTTTCTTTATTTTTTTAATTATTGAAGCAAATTTGTATTTTCCTCACTTTTCTTGAAACGCACTAATTTAAAGCCTATCACTTTAAGAAACATCCTTCACCTATTCAACTCCACCCTCCGTCTTACGTCAGTTAGCCATTAGCTGACTAGCTTCTTGCTTTTAGCCTCCTTCTAGCTCAGATGAGTGGCACTGGTTCACTGAACCACAGTTGATGGCGCAGCGCATGCGCCACCTCGGCCCACTCCCCAACAACCTCGCCGCAACTACACAACAAATTGCCAGCACTGCGTGCCAGGCAGTTCCTCAATTGCTGCAATCAACCCGGCCTGGGATGTGCCGCTACTGAACCAAGCTCCCAAGCCAAGCTGCCAAGCCACAGGATTTCAAAGGGCTGTGTCCCGCTCGGTGGGACTCCACTCCCGCAGGTAGCCAGGGGACACCCCGTCATGAGGTGGCTACCCTACGCTGCCCATGACAGCAGAGTCATGTGGAGCCCCCAGTAGATGGTGAGGGAGCTGGCCGTGAGAGCCAGCAGCATTACCTGGTCCATTTTTTTTTTTTTTACTGAATTATTTATTATTACTAGAATAAAAGTTAATTATAGGACTGCTGGGGATTAGACCACAGTCATCAGAATCACTGCCACTTTCCCTGCTTATAATACCACAGCTGTGGCAATTTAATGTATTCTGATGTTGCATTTGATGGGGTTGGTGATTCTCTATAAAGTATCCAACTTATTCCTAGGCCCCATGATGCCTTGCGTGAATTATGGTAGCAACTTCCGGTACTAGTTTAGAACGTATTGTTGTCACTGAAACGGGACACTTTTCCTTGTTAAAAAAACAATGACTTCGGCATCAAAAATGCAGGAACACGGCCATTTGCACCTCAAAAACGGTAATGTAACCATACTACTTCCCACAACTATGAAGGGATGAGAAGATGACCTCAAAAAAGTGGCCTGTAACTCTGTAGACAGTAACTCCGTTCGTTAGCGCCGCTGCTAATATGCTAACGCTGTAAACAAATAAAAGCACTGAGATGTATCAATGTTTCCATTCCACTCCATCAATGGTTCCAATTTTCCAATAAAGTCGCCTTTATTTTGTTAAAATATGTTGGACATAATCAAATTTACCTCAGAGCAGACGTAGAGTGTAGTCAGAGCCGCAAAGAACCACAACACCATGCTCGGGCGTTTTAAATTTGGAGTAAAGCATCAGATCTGTGACATTCATACAAGTGAAAACCTACCTGGTGCTGCTGTGTCTGTACCACCGGTCACACGAACAATCCTTTAGTTTTCAGTGCATGATCTTGTCATTGCTGTGGAAGCCACAGATTTAGCTGTGCTTATTTGTGAGGAGCCTCACACCACGAACAGCAATAAGTACCAGAACTACGCAAAAAAAAAAACAAAACTACGCACTGATGGAGAAATTACTCCTTCTTGGTCTGAACATATCTCTGGATCCTGGATTTCCTGACTGAGAGACCACAGTCTGTCCGGGTTGGAAACAACATCTCCAACTCTGTCACGCTGAGCACCGGATCCCCTCAAGGCTGCGTACTCAGTCCACTGTTGTTTACACTTCTAACACATGACTGTGTATCCAGACACGAGGGGAACCAAATTATTAAGTTTGCAGATGACACCACGGTGGTGGGACTTATTCAGAGGGATGAGGAATCAATGTACAGGGAAGAAGTGAGAGACCTGGAGGGCTGGTGCAGGGAGAACAATCTGGTGCTCAACGTGGACAAAACGAAGGAGATGATTATCGACTTCCGGCGGTCACAGCCTGAACACGTCCCCCTCAGCATCGGTGGCCGTTTAGTGGAGAGAGTGGAGAACATCAAGTTCCTCGGAGTGCAGATCTCGCAGGACCTGACCTGGAGCAAGAATTCCTTGGGGATCAGGAAGCGGGCCCAGCAGAAACTGCACTTCTTGAGGAAACTCAAAAGGCCTCTCTCCCCATCTGCATCCTCAGGACCTTCTACAGAGGTGTGGTGGAGAGTGTTCTGACGTACTGCATTGCTACATGGTACTCCAACTGCAGTATGTCAGACAAAAAAGCCCTGCAGAGGATAGTTAAGGGAGCTGAGAGGATAATTGGAGTCTCCCTCCCCTCTGTCCAAGAACTTTTTCAGAACCGTTGTAGGAGCAGGGCACTGAACATTGCCAAGGACCGTTCTCACCCTCTGCATAAACACTTTGAACTTTTGCCATCTGGCAAACGATTCCGAAGCATCAGAGGCAGAACCACCAGACTGATCAACAGCTTCCTTCCACAAGCTGTTAGGATGCTGAACAGCTGATCCGGAATCTCTAATATACACTACTGCACCTACGGACATTATGTACGTTATTTGTATATTATAGTTAGTTAGTTTTTTTCAAGTATGTCTCAGGGATGTGTGAATGGATGTGGTGGGGTGGGGGTGGGGTGAAGATATGTGTGAGTGTGTCTTAAATCCTGTTCTTTTACTTAGGTATATGGATGCCGAGAGAAACGCAATTTCATCTTGCCTGCACTACAGTTGTATGTACAGCAATATGACAATAAAGGTTGATTTGATTTGAAAACATTCAAACATACAAAAACAAGTGCTGAAATTAGCTGCCACTTGAGTGCAAAACACCTAAGTGGACTATACATTAAAATGAATTTGAAAAACTTTTAAAACGCTATTTTAAATGCCTCTGCTATTCCATTCTTACTGACTGATTTAACACTAGGTCAGCCGAAACCGAAAGCTTCGCCCTTAATCGTTCCTATAGCGGCACCCCCAGGAATAAGGTGGATAATCCTGTAGTTTTTGGGAGGTTAGTTTCTTTTTACTTCAAACTCTAAATAACGTATGTACCATGGGCAATAAAGATGAGCAGCAAGTCTTCATGTGTAAAAAAGAATGGCTGTAATTGGTTGGTTGCCGATTTGTTAAAACTGATTGATCCAATGCCAGTCAACTGGCTGTTTCAGCTCTATAGAGAGCCTAAGTCCCCCCACCCCTTCTACATATGGGACCTTATATTGGGAAAAAAAATCACCAATAAAATGAATGGCAAGAGCGAAATTATCTTTTGATCTTGAGCAAATTTTGCCACGAGTTACACATACGTATGATGTTTGTCAATTTAAAAGACAGTTTTTCACATAAATGATGCTGTAGGTTGTTGTCTAACTACTGAGGTATAAGGTTGTGAAAATACATAAATTAAAAGACTGCAAACACAGAGGCATGTACCTGACGTCACGTGTTCAAAGAGCGCCCAGGGTGAAGTGACTAACCCTGGATTTACACTGACTATGAATGCAATACGTTACGGATGCGATCCAGCCTCCGCAGCATATAGTTCCCATTCTCGTCAATTTTCTAATTCCCACCTGATCCGGACCACTGTGGAACGCATCCAGCTCATCAGATTTGGTTCGCTAATGAAACGCACCAAGTCTATTTTTGATGGATGCTGAATACAATCCACAAGGAAATCCCATGGTATCTCGTGATATTTGATAGCCATTTGATCATTAAAAATGATTGAAGGATCGTCCATTATTTTCTGAGGTCTACTCCTCCACCACTGTGTCAAAGAAGGTAAAAACTTGACTTAACATACAAATGCTTCATAGAATTAAAATTAACAGGCTACTTACGTTTTATCTAGAGCCCAGAAATCCAGGTGGGGAGTCGCTACATCACAATTCCTTGTTGTCATCACGTAATTGTGATCGGTTCATCTTGGTCACTCTTGGGTCTTTCTCGAGATCGCAAGATTATTTTGTATAATTCTAGCATGATCTTGTATTTTAAACTCTGTTCTCATCCATGCCGCTGCAAAACACAAATGGATTTGGTAGGGACAGACGCACTGCATCTGCAACATACTGCATCCGGAGTCAGTGTAATAAATCCTGGGTTACAGTCCTCTGGATCAGGTGCAGCTCTCACAATACAAAACAATACCTTTGTGTTGTTTTTCTCCTCTTTGGATCCTTCTTTTGATGTCAGGTCAGGCATTGGTTTGCTTGCTACCGGATATCCATGAAAACCGGTACTACCTGCCTCATGGGTCGGGCCGTTGGCGACTCAGCCGGCAACCCCACTCTTCCGAGGGCTTGGAGGGTGAAACTGGGCACCCTGGAAGAACTAAAAACAATATCTGTCACAGGTCTGTGGTGGACCACTCCCAGTTACACGGGGTGAGACTGGACATCCTGGCAGATAAGCTCATCTGTCACGAGATCTGTGGTGGACTTTTGCCAGTCGGTGCATCGTGACATGCACTACACAAAGAGCAGAGATAAACAAACCTATCATCTGGTCAGTCACTGCAACACATACTGGAGTCAGTTTGACTTGGCCTGTCCTTGCCACTGATAATATTTCTATCTGCCAAGAATGTGCCGCTAGTCCAGCAAAAGCTAGCGGTTCTCAAATACTTTGCAAGTAGTTTCATGAAATGCTCAGTCAGAAAGCAACTCATACCGGCTCGGACGTTGCCCGGGTTAAGAAGGTCAGGAGTTCCTGGCTGCGGAAGGTGAAGGACAGAGCTGCGTGGAGGAATCTGATCAGACCTAAATGAAACAGTCATTGTTGCCCCCAACAGACTGCTATGATGATGATGATGATGATGATGATGATGATGATGATGGATCCTTCTTTCATCAGTCAGGAAACAGGAGGTGAGGTTTTACTAATCCCCTGCCATGATCGTGCTTGGTGATGTGGGATGATGGGAGTTGTTGTCCGTTAATCGTTTTCACAAAAACTAAATATTACTGTGTTATTATATGACAGCCGACAACTTTATTATGTGGAAAATCATCTTTTAAATTGACAAACATTACATGTGTAACTTGTGGCAAAATTTGATCGGGATCAAAAGAAAATTTCGCTCTTGCCATTCATTTCAAAAGAGAATTTTTCCCATTTAAGCTCCCATGTGCGGAAGTAGAGGGGGCGTGACTTAGGCTCCCTATATGGGTACTACACTGTCAAAGATAGTTACACAAAAAGAATAGTAAATGTTTTTATGCACTTGCACTCATTCCCACATGCACACACATTCATGCACAAATACCCATACAGACACATGAACAAAACAAATGAGTGGATGCCAGTTGGACCCTCACCGTTTTAGCCTTGTGATATTTGGCAACCTCATTCCACAAAGAGACAGCACACGCAGTCCCCCCATACCACACAATGTTGTGTGTGTGTGTTTACCTTGCAAGCAGCAGCAGCTGTGTCAGTAATAGCTCTCTAAGCTGCGGGCTAATGACACAACTCAGAGAACGGGAATCTAACATGGATAGATGTTTAACCCCGTTTAGCCCCGATCTGGAGACCACTGGGCAAACACAATGCACACACACACGCACACACAAAATATCCCTGACCCAACTTCTTTTCCTGGTGGCTTAACTTGTGTGTGTATAAAGGACACAGAGCCAGAGACATTTTGAAATGGGGGGGTACTACGTCCTTTACCCTATATATATATATATATATATATATATATATATATATATATATATATATCAGTCCTGCCTTGTTCCCCTCTTGTTGCCACGGCAACAAGACCCCACGCACAAAAAAACAGACCCCAAACTATCAATGCTCTCCCATATCACACACACACACAACTGCAAACACACTATCGTTTGGAGACCAAAAGGGGGCAGGTGGTCACATTGGTAGAGGGTGTATTGGGGGTTGTTAGCATTTAGGGTTGTGTGTGCGCGTGCGCGTGTGTGTGTGTGTGTGTGTGTGTGTGTGTGCGCACGCGCGCGCGTGTGTCACATCCTGCTCATCGCTCACTGCCCAGTCCATTGTCCAGTACTGTGAAGTGACTGTGAGGTCTAATTAGCAAGTTAACAAGAGGTGGAGTCTGTCAAAACGCTTGGATCCTTCACCCCGAGGGTCAGCCCAACTCCACTGGGTATGCGTAGGTAGTATATCTACAAGTATATGTAATTTTCCCATCAAGCCTTTACTATATACTCTCTAGCTGTAGGTGCAAAGATTGATATAGTTCTCTGTCAGTGAGCTGAAAATGAAGCTACCATGAGCTTTTCAATTCAGCAGAGCCCGCAATTCCAGAAAGAGAATCCAACAATCAGGAGATCCCCTGATTGAGCAGCAGTACTTGGTGATGGTGGAGAAGAAAAACTCCCTTTTAACAGCAAGAAACCTCCAGCAGAACCAGGCTCTGGGAGGGGCAGTCATCTGCTGTGACTGACTGGGGGGTGAGGGGATAGAGAAGAAGTAGAAAAGAACAGACATGTAGAGAACAATATGATGGGAATGCAGTCTTTGGAAGAGCGCAGACAAATGTTAATGAACAGCAAAGTTCTTACAAAGCAACAAAACACACAGAGTGAACAAAGAAGTGAAAGTCCAGTGCATCATGGGAGGTCCTCCAACTGTCTAAACTTATAGCAGCATAATTAAGGGGAAGGCTGAGGTTCACCTGATCCAACCCTAACTATAAGCTTTAGCACAAAGAAAAGTTTTAACCCTATTCTTAAAAACAGAGATTGTGTCTGTCTCCCAAGCCCAAACTGACAACTGGTTCCATAGGAGAGAAGCCTGATAACTGAAAGCCCTGCCTCCTACAGTACTTTTGGAGATTGTAGGCATTACAAGTAATCCTTCATTTTGGGAGTGTAGTGCTCTGTTAGTATGATAAGATGCTACAAGATCTTTTAAATAACAAGGGTCCTGATTGTTTAGACCCTTGTAAGTGAGGATAAGGATTTTAAATTTAATTCTATCGCAAGCCAGCGAAGGGAGGCCAAAACAGCAGATATGATCTTTGTAGTACCTGTTAAAACTCCAGCTGCAGCATTGTGATCAACTAAAGACTCTTTTAGTCATAAGCCTCCTCATGTGCTTTTATATAGCGCAACGAGGAGGGGAAGGAAGAACAGATTTACGCGCTGGGTTGCACCACCACACATTTATTGAACAAAAAGGTAAACAAAACCCCAACTGTACAAAACAACAAAACAGCGCAGGGCACATGAGGAGTCCTCCAGGACGCTCACAGTCACTGGGTGAGAATACCGGGAAATAACACATCCAGTACTCACAAGCTGGAGCAGTCCGAGTAAGTCCCAAGGTGGCCTGGCAAAAAACCCTCATGCATGACTGTACATCTCACAGATGATTCAACGGACCAACAATGCTTGACTGGCGAATGCCGCTAAAGTACAAACATTGCTGGTTCTACAAATTGGAGACACCTGGGCGAGGCGTGGGAATGACAATCACCGGAGTAGAATCAGCTGGCTGTCAGAGGAGAGGGGGCGTGGTTGGACCGGCAAATGTTAGACAACGCCTACCTGAAAGTAGGTCAAAGAAGCTGCCTAACAGCCGCCGGCCAGAGCGGTGGCTACAGGCATGGAAAAGAAAAGACCAAAGACAAAAACACCACAAGAACTAAAAAGATAGCACAATACATAAATACCCCGACACCCGAGCCACAGAGAACGGCCAGAACCAAGCCTAAAGGAAAACACTGGCTCGGTTTATGACAGAGCCCCCCCTCTGGTGGTGGATTCCAGACACCCACAGCAACATCATAAGGAAAGGACCCCCCTACCCCCAAGCAGGAACAGCAATCATGAACCTGGGTGGGAGGTAGGGGGAACAGGCAAGGATGGAACACAGTACACCCTGCCCAGGGCCCACACTTAACCCCCCCAAGACCAAAGACGTGGAGACTCGGGAGGCCGCCCAGAGTCCCAGGCATAGCAAGCAGTCTGGCAAATCGAGTCCGGTGGCCTGTCGGAAAACACAGGCCATCTGGCCCAGAGACTCAGTCCCTCTGGCGGTCGGCCAGCGTTGTAAAGCCACCAGGACCAAAGAGGTGGAGCAGGAGGCAGCCTTCCCACTGGGAGGCTCACTGGTGGGTGACCAGACCGTAGGGATGGAACCTCCACAGCGTCGAACAGGGAGAAGAAGTGGACCACGGCATCCTTAGGCTGACCCACCGCACCTGCAGTGGACCCCGACCGGGCCAATGCTGCACCTGCGGTGGCCCTGACCAGGCCAACAATGCACCCTCAGCAGACTCTGGCTGGAGCTCTGCAGCCGCCGCGGTGGACCCCGACCAGGTCAACGCCACACCCTCGGCGGACTCCGGCTGGAGCTCTATAGCCCCAGAAGTGGCTCCCGGCTGGAGCTCTGTAGCCCCCACGGTGGCTCCCAGCTGGAGCTCTGCAGCACCCATGGTGGCCCCCGGCTGGAGCTCTGCAGCACCCACGGTGGCCCCCGGCTGGAGCTCTGCAACACCAGTGGTGGACCCCGACCGGGTCAACGCCGCACCCTCGGCGGACTCCGGCTGGAGCTCTGTAGCCCCCACGGTGGCTCCCGGCTAGAGCTCTACAGCACCTGCGGTGGCTCCCAATTGGAGCTCTGCAGCATCCGTGGTGGGCTCTGGCTGCAGTACCATTGCACCTGCGGTGGTCCCCATCGGGGACCTCATTGCTCCCGCGGTGACCTCTCCAGTGAGGGAGGTAGGACTCTCCATGGCCTCCAGAACAGAACCTGGATCCTCGGTGGCCTCAGGTGGACATGGCTGCTCTCAGATGACCCCGGCAAGGAGCTCCAAAACCAGAGGGAGAGAGAAAGAAACCGAGTCAGGGTCACCTGCAGCGGCAGAGTCCGGTGAGGTGAGCCTGGGAGCTGCAGCAAGCTGCCCCTGGCCCTCCTCAACATGAGTCGGGTAGTGTGATTTCAACAAAGGCACTGGAGACTTTATGGAGCACACTTGCCTGAACTTGGGCTTCACCGCTGTCCAGGACTCCGGCGAGCTAGGGTGCACTAGTTCCATAGGTCCAGGAGGTGCAGTGCCCACGTCGGCCTCCACGGGGGCGGCCGGACTCACGTCATCTCACGAACTCACGAATCCTCTCCGGCGACCCTAGGAAGGAGCTCAGGGGAGACAGGAGAGAAAAGGCGGTTAGGATCATCGGCAGCAGCAGAGCCTGGCGAGGGGAGTCTGGATGCAGCTGAGGGCTGCACTCAACTCTCCTCCCCAAGAGCCAGGCAAGATCTCTCAAACACTGACATGAGAATTCCAGGAGAGATTACTTGCCTGCACTCGAGCTCCACCGCCATCCAGGACTCCATCGATCCAGACGACGACACCGGCCTGACCTCGAGGTGATCCGGCACAGGTTCCTCCTCTGCTGCGGCAACCTCCGCAGTTGGTTGGGTGATGGTGACAGTCCTAGGACCCCCAGATGAGGACTCCAATGCTGGTGACTGATCCAGCAGGGAGGCTGGGGGCTTGCTCCGTGCTGGTACTGGCCTGACCTCCTCCAGGGCCACAAGCTCCTCCATCGTCCGGCAGCTAGGTCCAGGAGCCGGCGGACACTCAGGGAAAAATGGGGGAGACACGGAGAGAATAGGAATAAATTCAGCCATTGCAGCTGGAGGGGAGAACCCAGCAGACTGCTGAGACTGGGCCTCCCCCTTTGGAGACAAACAAGGTTCATCATCATGAAATGGAAAAGAATGACAAAACACTTGCCTGACCTCCCGGTCTCTGGTGTAAACAGATGCTGATGGGAGCCAGCCGTCTCTCTCCGTGGCTATATTTGGTTTGGCCCCCCTCGTGGAAGGTGGAGGAGCCGTCTACATGGTGACAGAGGTAAATGAGGCAGGTGGCGGATTAGCGGAACCCTTATGGCGAGCCCTCCGGGACCGGCGGTGATGGGAGACAGGTGGCGGAAGCTCCAACTCCCCTGGTGACAGCCTCTCCTGCGTCTGGGATCCATCTCCTGGCATAGATGATGGCATGGTCAAAACAGGAGAGACAGATGGACAGTAAAGGTCACCAGCTGACACCTCCTCAGGAGTCAGGCAAGCAGTTTCAAATGACATTAAAAGTGACTGAATAAGTACTTGCCTGAATTCCTGGGAGGTGATGATGTCAGCTGTCGTCTCTGGATCGGGGAGGTGTGGTGACTCCATGGTTGGATCCCGCTCCTCCTCGGGCTGAATCTCCGGTTCTAATGGGGAATTATCCTCCAACCTCCCAGCCAACTCCAGGAACAGCCACGTTTTCACCTCCAGGAGGAGATCAGTCTCCACCAGAAGAATCAGTCTACATTCCTCTAGCTCCTCCGGAGATTGTGCGAGCCACGGCTCGGAGCAAGGAGGCGGGGCTGTTGTTGGAGGGGTCGGAGGGGCCGGAGGCTTCTTTCGGCGAGGCTTCTTTCTCCTCGCGGGCGGTTCGGGCACCAGATAGTCCAGAATTCTCAGCACATCACTGGGCTGTGAGTCCTAAGTGCAGAGAAGCTCTGGAGTGTCCAGAAAAGAAGGCAGTGTAGCCACGGGGGGCTTGAACGTCAAGAGATCCTCATCCAACCCCTCACATGGCACAGCAAAGATATCCCGGAGAATCTTTTTTGCCTCTGGATGGTTCCAAAGGTCCCGATTCATCACCTTTAGCACCCTGTCCCGAGCCTGTCAAGTCATCTCGGAGGAACAGGGCTCCAGTGTCCACGAAAAAATCTCTTCCAGGAAGCACAGCGAGCACAGCTTCCTCTCCAATAACTCAGCCATGGCGCCCGGGAAACAGTTGAATGGAAAAAAGAAAAAATAGTCAAAAAGAAAACAGATGTGTGGGTGCACCCGCTAAATCCTATGCTGGCTGGTCCGTTCTGTCATAAGCCTCCTCGTGCACTTTTACGCAGTGCAACGGGGAGGGGAAGGAAGAATGGATTTACGCGCTGGGTTGCACCACCACACATTTATTGAACAAAAAGGTAAACAAAACCCCAACTGTACAAAACAACAAAACAGCACAGGACACATGAGGAGTCCTCCAGGACGCTCACAGTCACTGGGTGAGAATACCGGGAAATAACACATTCAATACTCACAAGCTGGAACAGTCCGAGTAAGTCCCAAGGTGGCCTGGCAAAAAACCCTCGTACATGACAGTACATTTCACAGATGATTCAACGGACCAACAATGCTTGACTAGCGAACGCTGCTAAAGTACAAACATTGCTGGTTCCACAAATTGGAGACACCTGGGCGAGGCGCGGGAATGACAGTCACCGGAGTAGAATCAGCTGGCTGTCAGAGGAGAGGGGGCGTGGTCGGACCTACAAATGTTAGACAACGCCTACCTGAAAGTAGGTCAAAGAAGCTGCCTAACAGCCACCAGCCAGAGCGGTGGCTACGGGCATGGAAAAGAAAAGACCAAAGACAAAAACACCACAAGAACTAAAAAGATAGCACAATACATAAATACCCCGACACCCGAGCCTCAGAGAACGGCCAGAACCGAGCCTAAAGCAAAACATCGGCTCAGTTCGTGACACTTTTAGGACAGCCCGATAATAAAGAATTGCACTCTCTATCTAATCTAATGTATCATCTGATCTAGAACTAACAAAAGCAGGGTCTAGTTTGATTAGCCTAGGTAGCAAAAACCCACCAATCTACTTGTTCCCCCCAAAAAAGCTTGTGGCTCTAACATTATACCACCTCCTTATCAAATTCTAACATTTGCAAAGCCTTCAGTTGAGTATTTCAACTGTCTCCGGCTTGCTCTTTTTAAAACATGTGATGAGCAATTAGTGAGAAACTGAGGGAAACTGTTCAGATCAGAGGCATATGTTATATATAGGATACTGTGGAAATTAGCACCTTCCACCAGCTGAATACCAGTGAATTTGTTAAGTGACTGGTGAATCTGATTGGCCTACCTGCCACTGTGGTGGGTAAACAAAGGGTGGTGCCTTCTTCAGGAAAAGCCCATTCAGTCTTCCATAGACCATACAGTCTTTGGGGTCATACACTATTAAGGTTATTACATTCCAGAGATGTAACTGGAGATAATGGGCACTGGCAATGTGACTCAATATTAACTGTAAATAAAGTAAAAATCACAACTAGTAGAGGATGGAGTAGTCTAGCTGGTGAACTTTGGAAAGGCAGTATACAGTAAGATGAACGGATGGATGGATGGATGGATGGATGGATGGATGGATCGCCTTTGCAAGAGGACACAGCACTAGGTCATGAGCCAAAAGTTAAAAAGCAATTTTTCTAGGAGAAATGGAGAAGAGCCGACAGGGGGAGGTTCGTAACTGGCTAGTTTGCTAAAGCTCTAAGCTTGTCTGATGTTAAGACTGTTCAAGTTTACAGTGCACCAAGGTTTGGGTGCTAGCGTTTTTGTGCATTTGAAGAGTGAGTGTAAAAGCAGACAGAATCAAAAATGGTAATTATTCATTATTTTCACAGGAAAAATAGAATTACAAAATGGTGACTGATAAAACATTTTCTTTTTCAGCACTGGGTCTACGATATAGTCATTCAGTGTTTTAGCACTATTTCAAAAGGTCTTAATTTATGCTAAAATGTGTGAAAACTACCCTGAAACATGTAGTAACCTACACTAACAATGCATGTTGATGAAAACAGAAAACAGATCAAGAAAGATAAAAATAAATGATAAATGCAGATCATTTAATCCCTGTTTTAATTAATCAAGTATACAAACTAATGCATAAATGCATATAAATATAAAGAAAATGTTAAAACAGAGAACTGTTTGATATAGAATGTTTAGTCGCGTAATGCATCTCTGTCAGCTGTCACTTTTATTGCTGTTTTGGTACTTTGGACCTTTTACGCCCCAGCTTTGGGATACAGAAAGTGACCCTCTGAGTCATTGTTAGGAGATTTTCACTTGTTTCTGAGCCAAGAATCCATTATGACTCATGCACTGTATTTGCATATTTTCTGATTAATTTTGTTTCCATTTGCTTACTACTTTTCCTGAGTGATATGTTGTTTGGGTAAAATGTGCACATCTCTCATTAAGCTACAACCTGGAGTGGATAAAATCCACAACACATTTCCTGAAATACAGTGTATGACTTTGCATCCTCAGAGGCTATTTATATCTGTATTTTCCAGAAACAGATGTTTATTAGCAGTCGTTGCTGCAGCTTTAGTAGTAAATGTTGCAGAAGCCGTGGAAGAACCAACAATCTCAACTGTATTAGTAGTAGAACTCCTTAGAGGCCTTTCATGTTTTGCTGGAAACCCAGCAGTGTAATCAGGATTGTGGGGAGACGTTGGGTCTATTCTGGGCGTCTTTACGGGGTTTGTCAAGTCTCATTTGTAACCAAACCTGCCACTGTGACCAAAAACAACATCTGAGTGAAGTCCAAATTCCTGTCTCCATCTTAACCCACTTCTCAACATTTAATTAATTTGCTTACTTGAGACTTGGATGGCAGTAGTTTAATGTAGTGACAGTACACCAGGTTCAAAAGCTGTAATTACAGCTAATTATCACTGTGTTGGGTGTTGAGCTGACTGTTGTTTTCCTGATGTGACCACATTCCTCTCCAAACCACTGTGCCATTTAGCATCTTTACTATAATTTCCATCCCATCCACATGAAGAAGTGATCCATCTTTGGCTCTTCTCTTGCCCCCCCCCCCTTTCTCCTTCTTATGCACTCTGCCTTTCTCCTTGTTAATCTCTTTGTCTCTATATCACTCCCTGAATGAAGTGAAGCTCTCTACCTCCCACAAAGGCAGCACCATATTTCTCCTCTTAACCATCGGGGGCCATGCCCATTGTCTGCTGTGCAGTGGAACTTGTCCACAATAGGAGTGGACGGCTCAGTGTGTGTGTGGGGGGGGCAAAGTGGGGGGTTCCTCCACCTCCCTTTAGGCAGACAAAGACCCCAATTTGTCACCTCGTGTACAGCTGTTGACCGGGTGGCTTCAGTTTGTATGGGTGTGCATGTTTGTGTGTGTGTGTGTGGGTGTGTGTGTGTGCGCGCGCGTGCGTGTGTAAGTGGGGGGAGAAGGAAAACCATAGAGGAGGTGAGGAGGGAGAAAGTGAGGCAGGATACCCCTTTCTGCCTCAGTGCAGCCACCGATGGGGGGGGGGGCAGTGCAGGGTGGGGGTGGGGGGTTAAGTAAAAGAGGGTAAAGGGCTTTTTGCCCCCTTTCTGTGGGAATGTTTGTGTAAGAGGACAAAATAGAAGGCACTCTGCTGCTGTGTGAGTGTGGGGAGTGAAAGTGATGGGGGGGTTTGGATAATTTGGATACCCTCCTCCATCCTGTGCATTTATCCAACCTTTGCATCCTGTAAAAACTCTTTCGTCACTGCTTGTATAGGAGATTTACGCAAAACTTGCCCGCATCCTCCATCATTTCAAGGCTTGTAGGCTCTGATTGGCTGATTGACATTCATAAACCGATATTGATGTTCCCATTTTTTCATGTAATGTTTAAATATCTTTCCATGTAAGAAATGCCACTCACATTTAGCTGTATTTTCGATCTAGTGCTGTTTCAGCAAAGAAAGTGATTGGACTAGATTTGAGTCTGAAAAATGAAAAGATATTTAGTCAAAGCTACTAGCAAAGAAGCTGTGTTGATGTTGTGGAAGGTTCATTCAATTGGTTGCGACATTTATTCCCCGTGGCAGTTACCGTGATGGTCATGATTGTGATATTAGGTAGCTGAGAAGAATCAAAGACATCTAAATTCTTAAACTACGACTAAACATTGAGTTTACATGCTAGTGTAATACTGATGTTATGCCACAGTTCCACAATCACATTTCAGAAATTGGCAGTAATAGGTGACAACAGATTATAAATTTTGTTTCATTAATTGTGTTTATTTAATGTTCCACAAATACTAGGATCACTGTGAAAACAAGTAGTTCCCAACTGCTGCTCATGCATGGTACTAACACAAACAACAAGCATAGAATAGAACATGGCAGCTTTATTGTCATTTTACATAGACTACTCACAAAAACTTAGGGATATTTGGCTTTCAGGTGAAATTCCAGGATGCACCTAAAATGCACTATAACCTTTCCAGGTGAACTTAATTTGACCTTCTCTAACCTTTTAAATGCACATGTCCAATTATTCAGTGTTTCAGTACTTTTTGCAAAAGTTGCTGTTCTCTAACAGGGTGCTTAACAGCAAAATTCACAACAGGTGTTTGATCCATGAATCGACCAATAAATCTTCTGGTTCAATTACAATTGGTATTTAAACAGTCCTCTTCATCATGCTGTTCACATTTTGACATCATGAGACCAAGACGACACCTAACAATTGATCAACAGTACCTCGCCATTGCGAGGCTTCAAACAGGATGTTGTCAGAGAAGTGGCCACTGAGCTTAGAGTGTCACAGAGTATCATCAACAGGTTGCAACAGAGATACAGAGAGACTGGAACAGTCACAGAAAGGCATAGAAGTGGAAGTCCTTTGGCCACATCCCGCGCTGATGACTGCTTCATTGTGAACTGTGCCCCGCGGAACCGGATGATGAATGCTACTCAACTCCAGGCACATTTAAGGAAGGTGAGAGGTACCCAAGTGTCATGACAAACCATTTGAAATCATTTACATCAGTGTGATCTGCATGCTGGATCTGCAAGTGTACCTGACCACACTAGGCGCGTCATCATCTTGCATGGGTCAGGGAGCATTTACGCTGGACAAGGGACTAGTGGGCCTTAGTGCTGTTCTCTGATGAAAGTTGATTCATGTTGAGCAGAAATGATGGCCGCTAACGATGTTGGAGACATCAAGGAGAGCGCTATGCATCAGCCACTGTTGTTACCAGACGAGCCTTTGGTGGTGTTACGGTGGTGTTACAGTCTGGACAGGTGTGTCTAGTCAATGCAGAACTGCCCTACCCCTTGTGAATTGTACAGTGACAAGCCAATACTACCTGAATAACATCATTAATCCAATCCCCTGCATGAACAACATGCAGGGGCACAATGTCCATGAAGATGCTGGAGCATCTTCATGGGCGACAGTGCTTCAGCTCATCAAGGTCACATCATTAGGGAATGGTTTCTGGAGGCTGGGGTACCTCAAATGGAGTGGCCTGCATTTTCTCCAGACCTGAATCCCATAGAAAACCTATGGGATCAGCTGAGTCGCCGGGTAGAGGCTCGTAACCCTGCACCCCACAACCTCAATCACCTGAGGGCCGCCCTTCAAGAAGAGTGGAATGCCATGCCTCAGCAGACAATAAGTCAACTTGTGAACAGCATGAGACGTCGTTGTCAAGCTGTAATTGATGCTCAAGGGCACATGACAAGTTATTGAGACACTGACATTTTTTGTTGTGGTATACCCACCACTGTTGTTGGCTTTTGTTTCAATAAATTGTTTAAAATGAGGAAATCACCATTGCATGCTTCTACTTAAATACCCTACTTTCATGATATCATGTCACTATAGCGTAAACTTTTTACATTTTCCATAAATTTCACCCGAAAGCCAAATATCCCTAACTTTTTGTCA
Source organism: Pholidichthys leucotaenia (assembly GCA_020510985.1). Taxonomy (NCBI): domain Eukaryota; kingdom Metazoa; phylum Chordata; class Actinopteri; order Cichliformes; family Pholidichthyidae; genus Pholidichthys; species Pholidichthys leucotaenia. The sequence goes on from CM035846.1 coordinate 312,461,105, forward strand.
GTAGTGTATGTATTCAACATAATTTGCATTTATCCACTAGTCAGTTTAGGCCAGGGGTGTCAAACTCATTTTAGCTCAGGGGCCACACACCGCTGGATTTAATGTCATGTGGGCCAGACCAGTAAAATAATAGCTAAACAACCTAATGGCAACTCCAAAATTAGTACAAAGAAGTAGAAGTACATTATGAAATGTTTACATTTATTGAACCATTGAGCTTTTACAAAACATGAACAACCTGAATGATGAATCTTCATTTAAGTATGAACAACCTGAATTTTGTTGGCACAATATCTTAATCACGATAAAAACAAATTCCATTTAAGGAACCAGATATCATATCGCTGTCATCTACTGTTTAGTCCTGGAACTTGTTTGTATTTTCAACAATGACCCTGGTTACATGGTCTCAATAAACCAATTACTGGGAATAAACAGATAATGGCAATAATCAGTTTTCTCATGTTTACATGCACTGAATAAATAGATTACTGGAGGGTAAACCACTTGAGTTAATGACCTCAGTGACCCTGTTTACATGGTCACGAGTAAACTGATTATAATCATCTTCCTGGAGTTACTTGATTATTCAAACTGTCATGTAAACAGAGTAATCTGATTATCTTTATCAGTTAAAGGCCATTATCGGTTTATGAGAAGACGGATTAACCCACCTAGTTTATTTGCCCAATAAACATTTACTCGGTGCATCTAAACACAATACACAAGCTATTTATTACGTTTATCAGTTTACTCCAGTAATCAGTTTACTCGTGACCATGTAAACAGGGTCAGTTACATGGCCTTTATTGGATTATTCTGTTACATGGCCACTTGAATAATCAGATAACTGCAGAAATCCAATCATAGCCGGTTTATCATGAGGACCCTGAACTCTGTTCACTGCCCCCCCCCCCTTCCAGACGGTAATACCTGCACAATAACTACCTCAGATGTTGGCACAGAAAGACTGGCACACCAACAATAAGACTGTTGTTCTGTTGTACTTTTGCTGCTATATGTCTCTGCACTTTAACCGCAACCATTTGCACAAATGCCATATCTGCTGCTGGCTGTATGTCACTGCAATACTGATCATGTGCAATCATATCTGTCACTATCTGCACCTACACTACTGCATTGAAATGCAGCTACGGGTATTCATATCTAGCTGTCTGAATATAGGATTGCTGGGTTTATTATCACTAATCGTTTACCTAAACTAATCGTTTACCTCTATGGAGTCCTTCTGGCTGCCATTGGTTGCATCACTGTATATAAACTGTACATAGACTACTGCTGTCGCTGTTTGTTCTTGTTTTTTTTTTTTGTTTTTTTTTAATCCAGCCTTATTCCTTTTCTTTTTATAAAATGCACACTCATGGATCGTCACCTTATCGTGGTGGGGGGGTTTGCGTGCCCCAGTGATCCCAGGAGCTATGTTGTCCAGGGCAATTTGCCTCTGATAGGGTCACCCAAGACAAACTGGTCCTGGGTGAAGGGACAGACTAAGAACGATCCAACAGACTCCCATGATAAATTGTATATCAAGGATTCAGTGTACCCCTCCCGGTATGGAGTTACCGGGGCCCCACCCTGGAGCCAGGCCTGGGGGAGGGGCTCGAAGGCTAGCATCTGGTGGCCGGGTTTCCACCCATGGGACCCGGCCGGGCTCAGCCCGAAGGAGTTACATGGGTCCGCCCTCCAGTGGGCTCACCACCTGCAGGAGGGATCAAGGGGGTCCGGTGCTATGTGGATTAGGTGGCGGTCAAAGGCAGACATCTTGGCGGACTGATCCCAAGCTTTCTAAACTGGCTTTTGGTACGTGGAATGTCACCTCTCTGGTGGGAAAGGAGCCTGAGCTGGTGTACGAGGTTGAGAGATACTGGCTAGATATAGTCGGCCTCACCTCAACACACAGCTCCGGTTCCGGAACCAGTCTCCTGGAGAGGGGCTGGAGCTTGGCCTTTTCTGGAGTTGCCCCGGGCGAGAGGCGACAAGCAGGGGTGGGTATTCTTGTATCCCCCCACCTTGCTGCCTCTATATTGGAGTTTTCCCCGGTGGACGAAAGGGTTGCTTCCCTGCGCCTTCGGGTTGGGAAACGGGTCCTGACCATCATTTGTGCCTATGCACCAAATGATGTTTCAGAGTACTCACCCTTTTTGGAGTCTGTGACTGGGGTGCTGGACGGTGCTCCTCTTGGAGACTCCATTGTCCTACTGGGGGACTTCAATGCACACGTGGGCAACAACAGTGAAACCTGGAGGGGGGTGATTGGGAGGAACGGCCTGCCTGATCTGAACCCGAGTGGTGTTTAGTTATTGGACTTCTGTGCTAACCACAGTCTGTCCATAACGAACAATCATAAGGGTGTCCATATGTGCACCTGGCACCAGGACAGCCTAGGTCGCAGGCCGATGATCGATTTTGTTATCGTGTCATCAGACCTGCGACCGTATGTCTTGGACACCCGAGTAAAGAGAGGTGCAGAGCTGTCAACTGATCACCACCTGGTGGTGAGTTGGATCCGATGGCAGGGGAGGAAGCCATTTAGACCTGGTAGACCCAAACGTATAGTGAGGGTGTGCTGGGAACGTCTGGCTGAGGCCCCTGTCCGGGAGGTCTTCAACTCCCACCTCCAGAAGAACTTCCAACTACATTCCGAGGGAGTCTGGAGACATGGAGTCTGAATGGGCCATGTTCTCCACCTCTGTTGTTGAAGCGGCGGCCCAGAGCTGCGGCCGCAAGGTGGTCGTTGCATCTCGTGGTGGCAACCCCCGAACCAAGTGGTGGACACCAGTGGTGAGGGGGGCCATTAAGCTGAAGAAAGAGTCCTATCAAGCTTGGTTGGCTTGTGGGACTCCCGAAGCAGCTGAGGTGTACCGGCAGGCCAAGTGGAGTGCAGCTCGGGTGGTTGCTGAAGCAAAAACCCGGGTATGGGAGGAGTTTGGTGAGGCCATGGAACAAGACTTTCGGTCGGCCTTGAGGAGATTCTGGCAAACTGTCCGGCGGCTCAGGAGGGGAAAGCACATCCCCATCCGCACTGTGTATGGTGCGGATGGGACATTGTTGACTTCGACTGGGGATATCGTCGGGCGGTGGAAGGAATACTTCGAGGATCTCCTCAATTCCGCTGATACGCCTTCCACAGAGGAAGCAGGGTTTGGGGACGAGGGGGATGACTCGCCTATCACAGGGGCTGAGGTCGCCAAGGTGGTTAAAAATCTCCTTGGTGGCCGGGCGCCGGGGGTGGACGAGATTCGTCCTGAGTACCTCAAGGCCCTGGATGTTGTTGGGCTGTCATGGTTGACACGACTCTGCAACATTGCGTGGAGGTCGGGGGCAGTGCCTTTGGCATGGCAAACCGGGGTGGTGGTTCCTCTCTTCAAAAAAGGGGACCGGAGGATGTTCTCCAACTTTAGAGGGATCACACTCCTCAGCCTCCCTGGGAAGGTCTATGCCAAGGTACTGGAGAGGAGAGTCCGGCCGTTGGTCGAACCTCGGATTCAGGAGGAGCAATGTGGTTTTCGTCCTGGCCGTGGCACATCGGACCAGCTCTTTACCCTCTCGAGAATCCTTGAGGGTTCGTGGGAGTTTGCCCAACCAGTTTACATGTGTTTTGTGGACTTGGAGAAGGCATTTGACCGCGTCCCTCGTGGATTTTTGTGGGGGGTGCTTCAGGAGTATGGTGTATCGGGCTTGTTGTTACGAGCTATTCGGTCTCTGTACGACCGTTGTGAGAGTTTGGTTCGTATTGCCAACACTCGGTCGGAGTCATTCCCAGTGAGAGTTGGACTCCGCCAGGGCTGCCCTTTGTCACCGATCTTGTTCATAATTTTTATGGACAGGATTTCTAGGCGCAGCCAGGGAATGGAGGGTGTCATGCTTGGTGAGCACAGGATCTCATCTCTGTTGTTTGCAGATGATGTTGTCCTGTTGGCTTCATCCAGCAATGACCTACAGCTCTTGCTGGGACGGTTTTCCACAGAGTGTGAAGCAGCTGGGATGAGAATCAGCACCTCCAAGTCCGAGTCCATGGTCCTCAGCCGGAAAAAGGTGGCTTGTCCTCTCTGGGTTGGGGACAGGCTCCTGCCCCAAGTGGAGGAGTTTAAGTATCTTGGGGTCTTGTTCACGAGTGAGGGGAAAATGGAGCGAGAGATTGACAGACGGTTTGGAGCAGCATCTGCAGTGATGCGGATGTTGTACCGGTCTGTTGTGGTGAAGAGGGAGCTGAGTTCTAAGGCAAAGCTTGCGATTTACCAGTCAATCTACGTTCCTACTCTCACCTATGGTCACGAGCTTTGGGTAATGACCGAAAAAACGAGATCGCGGATACAAGCGGCTGAAATGAGCTTTCTCCGTAGGATTGCTGGACTCACCCTCAGAGATAGGGTGAGGAGCTCAGTCACCCGAGAGAGGCTCAGAGTAGAACCGCTGCTCCTCCACATTGAAAGGAGTCAGTTGAGGTGGTATGGGCATCTGATTAGGATGCCTCCTGGACGCCTCCCACTTGAGGTGTTTCAGGCACGTCCCACTGGGAGGAGACCCTGGGGCAGACCCAGGACTCAGTGGAGAGACTATGTTTCCCAGCTGATCTGGGAACGCCTTGGTATCCTCTCTGAAGAGCTGGAGCAGGAGGGGGGGGGGAGGGAAGTCTGGGCTTCTCTGCTTGAACTGCTGCCTCCGTGACCCGGACCTCCAGAAAAGCGGTAGAAGATGGATGGATGGATGGATGGTACACAAATGAAGAGAGACAAACATGATTTCAATTCTCCTGTATGTCCTGCACCTATAGTAGTATTGACAATAACATCTTTGAATCTTGAATCTTGAATTTTTATTAAGATAAGATAAGATAAGATAAGCCTTTATTAGTCCCACAATGGGGAAATTCCAGGATTGCAACAGCATAGGGATAGCAACACTCAGAGCAACAATCAGAAGGCAAGAAAAAACAACATCTAGTAAACATATGTCCATATTACTATAAATGTATATATATAGACACACAGTGCAGAGCATTATGGCTGGTGGATGTGCAGCTGGTGGATATTAGTGTAAATGTAAACATGATCATTGACCATGTTTACGTGTACATGAATAAACCGGTTATGATTGGATTTCTGGAGTTTCAATCCAGATTAAGACCCTTAATCAAGTTTTGGCAGGTGAAATAGCATATTTATAAGCTATAACAGCCCTTTAGACTATTCACAAGTTGGACAGAACATGTTATATTATAATCTTCACAATTCAACCTTGAAGAGCCAAGTCAAGTAATTCTGTTGATAGATAAAATGTTTCAATCCAAATTGGGATCCTTAATGAATTTTTGGAAGATGAAGCATACATTTTATGGATTCCACTTAGAATATATAATTATTGGAGGTAAACAATGCACAAACACTAGTATTTATGAGAAAGAAAAGCTTTATTGACTTTTACATCAATATACACAGATTTTGTTAATTTCAGCACACTTTTCTTAATATATAAGGCAAAACATTAAAAGCTGCTACAGCACAGGTGTCAAACTCATTCCATGGAGGGCCAAGACCCTGCAGGTTTTACCTCCACCCAGTGTCTTCAGCAGGTGATTTCTCTGAATTTCTTCCTACTGATTGCTGATCAGTGAAAACACCTGCTGAAGAGACTGGGTGGAAGTAAAACCTGCAGGGTCTTGGCCCTCCATGGAATGAGTTTGACACCCCTGTGCTACAGGATAAAATGTCATAGTGTGTAAGAAGGAAGCAGACGAGACAATGAGCTAGACAACATGAACTTTATTCCTCTTCCAACATCAAGTACAGTAAAACTCTCTCTGGGTCTCTGTGCACCTTCCTTTTATAACCTTTAATCCATGCCATGAGACCCAGGGAGCCCAACCACAAAACATTCACTGGAACAAAGACATGCGTGGCACATTAACATCACATAACGCTAGACCCGCTTCTCACACCCTTTCTTCCTCCAGCGGCTCTGGCGCACCCTGAACTCCCCGGGGGGCGAATAGTCCTTTCTGTTCCGTTTGAGACCCCCCGGTACCACTTCTTCCTTCAGTCCATTGTTCCCTTTTGCCCCTGGCTCCCGACTCAGGGTGGAGAATCCCTCACACCGTGCCCCCCCCCCCCGAACACACAGAAAGGGCACTAACACCCCCCCATCCTTTGGGCTTGAGCCGGCGCCCATAGTGGCTGTAGTGGGGGGTCGCCGATCCGGTCGAAACACCCTGCTGGCGAGGTGTACAGGAGGGCACATCAGTCTGTGGAGGGAAAAAGGGTGGGGGGGGAAACATGTTAGCTTTGCGAGCGCAGGTATCTACAGAGGGAACACCAACTTGCGGAGCCACCGATGGTGGGGTCCGGTGCACATCGTGCCTGACAAAAACAAAACTGGCATTCTGTAAGCTTTTCGGGATGAAGGTGCGGGGAAAACAATGGTGGGCCAGGCCCAGCACGTTAAAAGCCTCTGTACTGTGCAAGAATTGCGCGGGCGGATCGGCTCTGGGCGCGGGGTTTTCCGGTAAAAACTCACCTGGGATCTGCAGCGACTGAGAAAAAAACAAGTTCTGCCGGGGAGGCTGCCAGATCATTCTTAGGCGTGGAGCGCAACCCTAAAAGAACCCAGGGCAGGCGGTCGACCCAATGTGCATCAGTGAGCGAAGCTCTGAGCGCTGCCTTGAGCAACCTATGAAAACACTCGCATAACCCATTATCCTGGGGGTTGTACGCGGTAGTGCGGTGAATTTTGACCCCTAGGCTCTGGGCCACCATGGGCCAGAGTTCCGAAACGAATTGCAGACCCCTGTCGGAAATGATGTCCAACGGGGATCCGAACCGTGCAACCCAAGCCGACAAAAAAGCGCGAGCCACTTCTGCGAACGTGGTGGAAGCCAGTGGGACCACTTCAGGCCAGTACGTGGTGCGGTCCACAATTGTCAAAAGGTGCGTGAAACCTTGCGACATCGGGAGGGTTCCCACCAAACCCACATGGATGTGGTTGAACCTCCTGGCCGAGATTTGGAACGGCTCGAGGGGGCTCTGGTGTGCTTGGGCACTTTGGCCCACTGGCACGTGATGCACAGTGCAGCCCACTCTTTCATGTCCTTGCACAAGTGCGGCCAGACAAATTTCACCCCCACCAGTTTAACCGAAGTGTGCACGCCTGGATGCAAAAGGGAGTGGACTGACTCAAAAATGCGGCGGCACCAAGAGCTCGAAACAACTGGGCGCGGGCAACTGTTAGGGAAGTCACAGAGCAAGGGAGGACACCCTTCTCGCACCACCCTGCACTCCAGCTTTAACCCAATAGGCGCAGACTGGAGCGCACAAATGTCCGTGTCCCCAGCTTGTTCTGCGGCCATGGCAGAGAAATCTATTCCCATGTAGACCAGGGAGACTAATGCGCACGACAGGCAATCGGCCACGACGTTGAGCTTACAAGCAACATGTTGAATGTCAGTCGTAAACTCCAAGATTGCGGCCAAATGCTGTTGCTGGCGGACCGACTATGGTTCTGAGACCTTGGACATTGCGGAAGTCAACAGCTTATGGTCAGTAAATGCGATGAACTCGTGCCCCTCTAGCCAAAACTGGAAATGGCGCATCGCCAGATGGAGAGCCAACAATTCTCTGTCGAACGTGCTGTATTTGCATTTGTTGTTGCGCAAAGTTTGACTGAAAAATGCGAGCGGCTGCCATGAACCGAAGACGTACTGCTCCACCACTGCCCCTATGGCAACGTCAGACCCGTCCGTAGTAAGCGCTATCAGTGCCAACGAGTCCGGGTGGGCTAGCAAAGCAGCATCCACAAGGGCTGTTTTGGCATCTGTGAAAGCCTGGACTCGCTTGGGAGTCCAGTCGATGTTTTCTGCAGGCTTCTTTTTCTTAAGCGCAGCATACAACAGCTGCATCAGCTGGGCTGCCCGGGGGAAGAAACGGTTAAAAAAATTGACCATTCCCAAAACTCCTCTAGGGCCCTCATGGTCTGTGGACGCGGAAAGTCCGACATGGCGCGCACCTTATCCGGTAGTGGAATCGCGCCTTCCGGTGAAATGCAGTGGCCCAAAAAAATCAACTGAACTGGCACTTCACTGGGTTCACTATAAGCCCGTGCCCTTCCAACCTCTGGAAAACCATCTTGAGATGGGCGAGGTGCTCCTCCTCGGATGCGCTAGCCACCAGAATGTTGTCTAAGTAGACAAAAATGAAGGAAAAGTCATGGAGCACTGCGTCTGTCATTCTCTGGAAGGTTTGTGCCTCGCCCTTTAATCCGAACAGCATGCGTAAAAACTCGAAAAGGCCGAAAGGAGTTATTACTGCTGTTTTAGGAATATCCTCCTCGGGCACCGGGATCTGGTGGTAACCGTGGACCAGATCCACTTTCGAAAAAACATGTGTCCTGGCCAGGTGCACAGAAAAGTCCTGGATGTGCGATGGGATACCGATCGTGTTCCGTGGCGTTGTTCAAGCACCGGAAATCGGCGTACAGTTGCCACAATCCATTGGCCTTAGGCACCATGTGTAGCGGGGATGCCACGGGCTGTTGGAGTGCCTGAAGATGCCCAGCTGCTCCAAGTTGGCAAACTCCTCGTGCGTGCTGGCCAGTTTAGCTGCGTCCAGGTGCCGAGGTCACACGAACACCGGTGGGCCTTTTGTGGTTATAAAGGGCTTGACCCCGTGTTTGGTTACCATAGTCGAAAAAGTCGGGACCGTGAGTGCTGGGAACTTTGCAAGTAAATGCTGGTACTTACCCCCTGGAGCTATAACGTTAGCCAGTGTTGTTGACCCAGCTCCCCGAGCTGTGCAGGGCAGGGAGGTGAAAGAGACAGCGTCCACTAAATGTCTGTTGCCAAAATCAACTAACAACCCATAAGCACATAAAAAATCTGCGTCTAAAATGGGGGCAGAACATGCAGCTACCACAAAGTCCCACTGGAAGTTGCATCCGTGCAAGCATATCGTCAGTGTCCATTCGCCAAACGTCCTGATGGTGGATCCTTTGGTGGCTGTGAGCTCGGGACCGCTGCCTCCTGCCGACCTGTCTGCGCTTACTGGCAGGGTGAGGCTCTTCTGATTGCCGGAGTCCACCAAAAACCGTCTCCCCAAATGTGTGTCATGATATAAAGCAGCTTGTTCCTGTCGCCAGCGGTTGCAGCTGCTACTGACTGCTGGTCGTGCTGTCTTCCCGGCTTCTTGAACTGGCATGGCGGCAGGCAGCGTTGGGCATTCGAGCCCAAGTGGCGATGATATAAACAGATCACCCTGTTCCTGCGTCTCTTGGTGTCCGTCCCGGCTACCAACCACGACTCCTCGATCTTGCTGGAGTCCCTCATGGATGCCCGTTCCACTGCCTGCACGCTGAGAGCTCTGGTTGCCAAAATGATGCAGTCCGCTTCCTGCGCCAGGCCGTGGTAGTCTTTGGTAACCAGCTGCGGCGAGTTGGCCAGGATCGCCCTCGCTGTAGCAGGTAGGTTCCTGAGGAACAAGTGGGCGAACAAGAAAGAGTCGTCGTTCTTCCCCATCAGCGCCAACATGCTTTCCATGAGCTTCACAGCTGATCTGTCACCTAACTCATCCCATCATGCCCCGGGTCTTCGTCACATGTAGCCATCAGCATGTATGTCGCGCTGTCCCGCCTGCAGCCCTCTTCGTCCCCTGGCTGGCCCCTCGTGTTGTGACTCCTGACAACTTCTCCAATTTGCTCTGCTGTGTGAAGATGCAGGGAGCACATTGATATCTTCCCACCTACACACTCATGCATGCGCACACACACGTGCACACACACACACACACACACACACACACACACACACACACGTGCACACACACACACACACACACACACACACACACACACACACACACACACACACACACACTCAGGAGCAATCTTTTCCCTGCTCACACTCTAAAGTCATCAATATCCTCCATTTATAAATTATCTGGCCCCAGGATAGAGTTTCAAACCTGTGGGGCCCTCCTGCCCCCTGCTTGTCACACACACACACACACACACACACACACACACACACGCACTCACATGCAAAGAGTCACACTCCTCATTGGTCATTGATTGCCTTCTCAGATTTAACACAGCTCCATCCCTTGTTAGAGCAGCAGCGGGGGCCTCTGTCCCAGTCCATGTTCATCCGCCTGCCTGCCTGTGTGCATGTGTGCATGCACGTGTGTGTGTGTACATTTTATGGGTACTGTCGCATCAGCAAATTTAGACGCACACCAAATAAAGGTACAGATCACACGCACTGCATGCTGTAGCCCGTTTAAATGATCAAGTCTTCAATTGATGTCAACTTACAGAGCATGTTGACAATCTATACAATCTACTGTATATGATCTACCTTTGGGATATCAGGATCAAAACTCTTATCCAGTGGGTGGTTTTTTCCCTCAGACCAAGTCTGTTTAATACGTTAAAAATATAACTTTGCTTCAAAATTTGTAATAAGACCAATATACAGCACCTGCTGGGATATATTGTAGATACTTTATGGCTAGTTCTGATCATCTATAAATTAAATGTTTCAGTCTTTCAGCACCATATCACATCATCTTTAACACATAGTGAGCCCAAGACGTTATTACTGGTAAAATAGCCAATACTACAGAAGTAAAGTGATTACATTTTTGTTTTCACCCTATATCCTTTTCCATAAGTCATCTGCTGAAGCTGCAGCTTATATTGTCTATACTTTAAATCATACAGTGGCTTCTATAAAACATCAGAAACAATATAAGACTGTGAGCGTCTCATTTGTTGCTCATCATAATCCTTAATACCAGGGCTGTTCTCATCAGTTATCCTGTATTTATTATAACATCCTTCATCACTTCAGTTGGCATACAGTGTTGTTTTGAAACGTTTTCTCACTAACCAATTCCTGATGTAGGATGTTCCTCATTTTAAACAACTTTTGGCTATTTACTGGTAGTAGTTGATTTTCTGCTGGTGTCAGTCAACATTTATTATATATTTATTACACTCATCCATTCCAGTATAAAATAATTACAAAGTAAAGTCACAGATGTGTATATTGTACTTTAGTTTTCCATTATAATTCAGTATATGTTGCATAATTTATATACAGAATGTGAATAGTAAATTATGTACTTTATATTTTTAATATTTCAGTTTGGTATCACGTTAAAAACTCCACTTTTATTTAAATACCAAACTTAACAAACCTCTATACTGAAAGGTATACTTCCACAAGTAAGGGTCAGAATTAACAATGTTGGGCTCTGAGTGACATTACAGCACAAATCCACCATGACAAATAAAATGCTTAATTTGGTCAAATAAAGCTATTAGCAGAATATAAAATGACATACAGTACATTGTCATGACGTGTTAAGTTTCAACAGCTCACACGCAGGATGCCAAACACAGGATGAACCACACAGAGGGGCACGTTTTTTTGGGGGGGGACTTATTTTGTACCCGTAGGTAGATTTGTTCTGCAGTCCGGTGACAAGCCACCAGCTGCCGGTCGCTGCGTGGGCAAGCGCCCCTTAACTCCCTAACCTGCATGTTTTGGCATGTGGGAGGAAACCGGAGAAATCCCGGAGTAAACCCACGCAAACACGGGGAGAACATGCAAACTCCACACAGATCACTGTTGGCCGGGGGCAGGGATCGAACCCACGATCTCATGATCTCCGCGATCCCCCGGCCGAGGGTAAACTGTGCTGCTGTGGTGCTAACCACTGCGCCACCGTGCAGCACACATTTGACAGTTTTATTAACATCAAAACACAACGCTGCACAGCTACAGAAACAGTCACTCGCCAGAGGAATGGACCTGTGGAGAGAAGAGAAGGGGGGAACAGAGAGTGATGGGGGGCATTCAGCGGAATGCATGCAGTTGGCCCTACAAAACGGGCTCCAGGCGGAGATGGTACTTTTAGCCCAATTGATCATTGGGTTATGTTTCTGGAGCCATGGGAACCCTAGGACCACCGGGGAAGATGATACTGGGAGAATCAGGAACAAAAGTTCCTCCCAGTGGTTCCCGGAAAGAAGGATGGGTATACGCACCGTGCTTAAGGTAACCACCGCGAGCTCGCTGCCGGATATGATAGTAACTCTCTGATTACGGGGCAATTTGCGCGTGGGAATGCCCACCTGCTCAACAAGAGCAGCAGAAAAGAAATTACCCTCCGACCCTGAGTCAATCAGCGCCTCAACCCTCCTCTCGACACCCGGCAACTGCACAAGGGCCGAAATGCCAAAACTTGCCAAGGGGAGTAGATTTGGTCCCGCCCACCAGACCCCTGCGGTTACTGATGGGCCATGTCTTTTGGCCGCTGGCAGCATTCGTCCAGACTGTGGTTCAGCGAACCACAGTACATGTACATGCCGGCCCTTCGCCTTCGCCGGCACTCTTCATCGGTCAGGCTCCGAGAGAGCTCCATCGGTTCAGACGAAGCGCCAGCGCCGCCAGCTCCAGTAACTGCAGCGGATACGCGCTTGGCGCACGGGTGAGGGGCGGGGCCGCGCTCACAGTACCAATTGTCAAGCCCTACCGCCTGATCTATAAGGTCGTCGAGTGTCTCCGGGACAGGATGAACCGCCAGATCGTCACGGAGTTGGTCGTTTAACCCATGGGGGAACGCGCTGTGTAATGCTGTCTTGTTCCACCCCAATTCGGACGGCACAACCCGGAACTCCACCGAGTACTCGGCCATCGACCGGGTACCCTGGCGGAGAGTCATTAGGCGGCTCATGACGTTGCGCTGACGCTTGGTCCGGCCAAACGCGCACTTGAAAGCGGCCACAAATTGGTCAAACGTGTATCGGCGCCCCTCAGGGTTATCTAGAGTGGACTGGGCCCACTCCAGGGCTCAATCCCTGAGCAACAGGGTAAAAAACTGAACCCAAGCTACATTCCCCGGATACTCCTCCCCAACCTACTCCAGGTACATCTGCACTTGAAGAAGAAATGGCTTACATTTCCCCACCTTCCCTGTGTACGGGGAAGGCATGGGAATGAAGAAAGTACGGCGCATAGCACGCGGAGCAGGCTGGGGGGGGGGGGCAGCCGCGGGATGTGCCACGGACCATAAAGTACACATGTTGGATACCTGTTGCGTCAATGCAGTGAGCTGCTGCTCGGTTGCCACCAGGCGGTACATAGCGGATTGCTCCTGCAGTGAGGCACCGGCTGAGCTACCTTCCTGGCTGGCTCGTTCTGTCATGACGTGTCAAGTTTTGACAGCTCACGCGCACGATGCCAAACATAGGATGAACCACACAGAGGGGCACGTTTGACAGTTTTGTGGGGAGACTTGAATAACGAAACCGAATTGCCTTTAATTTCAGTTTATTTCAAGTAACCATTCCACTGTCTGCTCTCATTCCTGAGCAGCGAACCAAGAGAGTGAACACACCAAAGTTCTCTCATTTAAACATTCTCACATCAAACCATTTCCCTCGCGGGGGAAATCACACATCTATCTCAAAATCTCTTTATTCACATTCATTAGCCTTTTATTTACATAACTCCCCCTTCTCTCCTCTCGAGCCTCAGTGGTCAGGAAGTCTTCTGTCCCCTGTCCTCCGCAGGGGGTCCAGGCTCTGTGGCTCCGCACGGCAGGGGGCTGGCTCTCCTTCATCGTGGTTAAATCACATATGCAGTGTCCAACATATACATGTCTCACAACACAGCCATAGTTTTATTAATATCAAAACACAACGCCGCACAGCTACAGAAACAGTCACTCGCCAGAGGAATGGACCTGCGGAGAGAAGACAAGAGCCGTGAGCTGAGGAGTGGAGCAAAGGGAAAATGGGCGAGCCAAATTGCCACTTAATCCAGGGAGGGCCGGCAGGACCCAGCGGGGAATAGACGAACCAGTAGGGTAGGGGGGAGTGGTGGAGCTGATGGTGCCTGACCGGGGAAATGAAGTTGCTGATGGGTTGTGAGGTGGAGCAGGGGAGCACACGCAGTCCCGGGGACACACCTACACGGTGGCAGCAACCTGAAAAGAGAGGAGAAAAAGGAGGTTAACAACGTGTTAACAGTTCCGATCACAATCGCTAGTCCGATTGGCAGGCAGTATACCCAGACGAGCCAGCGCTGACTGCGCTGAGTATGCCTCCTTAAATACGCTGGCTGATGAGCGGGTGCAGGTGTGTCTTCTGCCTCAGGTGCCGTGATGAGCTGGAGGAAATGGGACCGGAGGGGATGGGCGCGCTCCCGCTGCTCATGACATACATGGCATGTGAAATATCTTTCCACTAAAATACAAAGAGGAAAATTAAAAAAAAAAAAAATCTCATTGACAGCATGCTCCAGAAAATGGAACATCTTTCCTCATTGACTGAAAACTGGTGTGTTTGTAGGTTTTAACTGTCTGAAATGTGTCTGTTGGTCACGTAATTATCCAAAAAATATCAAAACAGTCAATTCTCTTAAAAAAAACACACACACAGCCTTTATCTCGTTTATCTGTCTCAGAAATGCCAGAAACATTTTTGACTCTTCGGGGTAAATCGTATGCCTTATGATGAGACAACGCCAACGCACCGCCATCCTTGAGACCCGCCCACTGCTCTGTTATTGGCCCGCCTGCCTGTCTGTCATATAAATGGAAGGGGTGCTAAAGGTAGTCTCTTAGCCCCTGAGTTATTAGCCCCCCAGCTAACACTTGTACCAGGAGGTTCACACCAAGTGCGGCTTATTTTGTTAGTTTCCTCAGACCTTAGTCACCCTAACAGCCATCCCTGTTACCACCTCCTTCACCAGTCCACAGTCAGCAATATACCTCGCATCACTCCACCCCATCTCCCAATAATTTCGCCATGATTCCACAACAAAACGCCAGCACTGGTGCGCCGGTCACGGCAGCCACCTACACCGGGACCCGAGGCTGCTGGATCTCATGGCCAGCTCCCCCACCATCCTCTGGGGCTCTGCACAACTCCGCTCTCGCTGGCAGCGTACGGGCGCCGCTTCGTGATGGTGTGTCCCCCAGCTGGCCATGGGAGCAGAGCGGAGTCCCGCAGAGCGAGACACTACCCTTTCAGATTCCGAGGCTCGGCAGCTTGGCTCGGCCAGCAGCCTTGGGTCCCGGACCATGTCAGCTGCAGTGATCGGGGGGCTGCCCGGTGTGCGGTGCTAACAATTTTTTTTGTGGAATCACAGCAAAATTATTGGGAGATGGGCTGGAGTGATGTGAGATACACCATCAACTGTGCATCAGTGAGCCAGCGCTGCTAATCCGAGCTAGAAGGAGATTAGAAGCTAATGGCTAACTGATGGAAGAGGGAGGGCGGAGCTGAACAGGTGAAGGATGTTTCTTAAAGTGACAGGCTTTAAATCAGAGCGTTTCAAGAAAGCCATGAAAAATACCGAACAAATTTGCTTGAATAATTCAAAAATTAAAGAAAATGTGTACAAAATATGTCAGAAACCCTTCATTAAGACATGAGCGAGTTGTTAAAATGTGGAATGAGCCCTGTCATTGACTGCACTTGACTGCACCAAGATTAATGTCTTAATTTTGCTAAATTTCTATTGGAGCACATAATGTTCAAGCTCAGCTGCAGACTTTTAGGGGGAAGTTGGCCTTCAAAATAAAAGCATTACATCTGGTGCAGATCAGATTAAGAGTATGAATGGCAGGGTGCAGGAACCTTCAGGGTGGGGTCAATAAGGTTAACCAAAAACCTGATGTGATTAGTTTCATTGAGATTGCCAACCACCGTTCCAACTCAGCCCTGTGAGCATCTTTTAAATCTGTACCGCCATAGGAAGTTTATGGTCAGTCCGCCACACGCTCAAACCCTGCAGGACCCGGGCCCACTGTAGATTCCTTAAAACCTGATCCTGTCTAAACTTGCAGGCCTTTCCTCATTGATTTCCCCGGGTGAAAATAAGAGGATAGGAAAGCATGTTAGACGTCTCCGGAATCAGAGCCAATCCATTAGCGACGATCAATACGCTGGCAGAGGGGAGAGAGAGAGAGAGGGGGAGAGAGGGAGACGCGAGTGTTGACAAAACCAAATAAATATAGACGCGCAAAGAGAGGAGAAATCAGATTAGTGTTGAGAGAATCTAAACACAACACTTTTAACCCCTAACCTAACAATCTGTGTTTACACCACAGTAAGGAGAGAGTGGAGGGAGGCAGGGGAGGCAGGCAGGGATGATAGACGGGGGGGAGAGAGAGGTTGTGGTGGCGTGGGGAACATGTCTGTTCCCAACGTGAATTTAACAAGGTTTTTCTCTGTTGCTGGGTGGCACTCAGGACTGCGCGCACACACACACACACACACACACACACACACACACACACTCAGAGCTAACATCTAACTGTTGACATGCATGCTATTCACATAATTACTGTGGTGCAGGATAATGTGACTAACGATTTACGGTGCAGTGAAGTAAGTCTTTTTCATATAAAGATCATTACATGGTTTCAGTGCGGCTGACTGTGGAAACGCCGGCCACATTAGTCACGTTTCTCATGCCGTCTCCCTTTCTCTGTGTTTCCCATGTGGCCTGTTCTCCCTCCGTCTGGCTTCTCCTCACAGGTAAGTTCCTCCTTTTTTTTTTTTTGTTCTAACCAATCGGACTGCCACTCAGAACTGTTGATTTTTAGTGTGTGAAATAAAAGTAGCATGCCAGACTGATTCCAGCACCGTCAGCATGAGCACGTATTTGAATGAGTCACACACACGGGCGTTGTGTTTAACAGCACAATGTGGAGAAACAGCCTTTTCAGATTAAACCTTTAAACTCTATACACGTCACAGCAACTCATGCCACGCAGCACACCCATTATTGCACACATCATCATCATCATCATCATCACAGCTCTAATCCTATCAATAATACCTTGGCATTCACTTGAACGGAACATGTGGTCTTTGCATACAGCGGTGTGGCGGTAATGATGCACAATCTGAGTGTGTGTGAGTGACAAACACAAAACAGGAATGCAGACATCTTTTCTTTTAACACCTCCTTCTGAGCTCACACACGCTCAGACGCACATGTGCCCATGCTCGGCTGCTACCCAGATGGAGGCACAACATGGCAGAGAATAGCTGCCGCTGATTAAATATTTAGCCGTCACTGAAGTGTCACGTTGGTTTGCCTCGCTGCAGGAGCAGTGATGGTTTCCCTAAAGAGGAATTATTAGAGGAAAATGGTGACCTGACAGTAATGTCAGTGTGTGCGTGGAGAACACTGTAGACATGAAGGATATCTTATTTTTCACCATTGGGCCCACAGTTGGGATTTGTAACTGTCAAGCTGAGTTAATCGTCCCCCATTTTCAGGCAGATTTCCAAAACCGTGAGCAGGCTGCATGGCATTTGACAATAACAGGACCATCCCAGCCAGCATGCCCATGTGGGCCCCATCTGAGCCGTCTTATGGGTCCCATGTGGGTTTGTCCACAGGTCCCACATTGGCCCCATCTGTGCTTGCCCACATGGACTTTACCTGTGGTGCAGGAGATCTGTGTAGCTGCTTTGAACCCACTGGACCCCATGCAGGTGAGCAGGTTTCAGTAGCACTGGTACCGTAGGTAGAGTCCATGCAGGTAGACACAGGTGGGGCCAGCATGGAACCGTGGAACATTCACATGAACGAACATTAGCAACTTTTAACAAACGTTACCGTGGTATCTCATGGAGCGGCCAATGCAGAGGAACATTCATGAACGCTGAGTGCTTTTTTGGTTTCATCAGGGGTTGTAAAAGGTTGCCAGACAGTTCACTCACAGCCTTTGTTGTTGCCCAAAAATTTTTTGAACATGTTCAAAAATTTTTGGTAATATGAATAACAGCTAATGCTAGTTTAGCTTGTTAGCGACAGTTTGTTTCAGTCACATTTGAGGTGCAATGACTTATGGGTAATCCTTTTAATCAACTTCTGGTGAAATGAACTTGTCCAAAAAATTTGTGGGAATGTGTTGCAAAACAGTTACAAGCATTTGCAAGCAGATGTACACTACCGTTCAAAAGTTTGGGGTAACTTAGAAATTTCCTTATTTTTGAAAGAAAAGCACTTTTTTTCAATTAAGATAACTTTAAACTAATCAGAAATACACTCTATACATTGCTAATGTGGTAAATGACTATTCTAGCTGCAAATGTCTGGTTTTTGGTGCAATATCTACATAGGTGTGTAGAGGCCCATTTCCAGCAACTATCACTCCAGTGTTCTAATGGTACAATGTGTTTGCTCATTGCGTCAGAAGGCTAATGGATGATTAGAAAACCCTTGTGCAATCATGTTAGGTCTGCAATGCTGTAATTGCTGCAAATGGAGGATTCTTTGACGAAAGCAAAGTTTGAAGGAAAAAATTATTTCAAATGCAAATCATTATTTCTAACCTTGTCAATGTCTTGACTATATTTTCTATTCATTTTACAACTCATGGTGGTAAATAAGTGTGACTTTTCATGGAAAACACAAAATAATTGTCTGGGTGACCCCAAACTTTTGAACGGTAGTGCAAGTGTTCGCAAATGGTTGTAACATGTGTCGCTGGAGCTGGTTTTGGTTTGACTAAACTGAACACTTGAACACTAGCAACTGTTTGATACCCTTTATGACGAATCTTAAAAACTGTGTGAAGTGCTGTGTAACCTTTTACAAACCCTGACCAATCCCATTCCTGTAAAGAAAGATGGCCCACAGATGGCCCACACTGGCACGGGCAGAACTCTACACACGCTTGTTTCACCTCCTGTGTGCGCGTGTGCTCACACTGAGCAGAGCAGCAGAGGTTTATATCGGTGTCTGGTTTGACTTTGTTAAAAACACTCCTATACCATCTGAAAATAGATGGCCATTTCCCCCCCATGGAAGATAATCGCATTGAAGCGATCGTTATGCATTACCATGTTGTTCCCGTCAAATACTTCTGCTGAAGAGTGAAGAGGCGCTCCCCTCAACTCTGACTTTGATAGATGGTTCCCGCTTTCTACGCCAGATACTGATGTCATTACCTACAGTTTTGTATTCAATCAGTGTCTTGTATTCAATCTGACTTATTTTATTTCAAAGCCATACCGTCCCAAAGATGGTTTCTATACGATCCTATTAGCTGGAATTAGATGTCTCATTGCACTTGGACCGCAATTCAAATGGGGGTTGGCAGTTTGTGTTTGTGACTCGCTTTCAGAAACATCCTGCAGAGAAGAGTTCTGCGCCGCTGTCTAGACTTTCTCTGTTTCTCTGCCTTCCAGTTTACCATAACAGGATAACAAAGACATAACATCATTCCATTCAAAGCTCAAGTGGATGTTAACCACAGATACGGCCTTAACAGTGCCAGCTCTCTAAAGTCCCTCCTTTCATTTGCGGTGTACTGAGGGGAAGATAATAAGTGGTTTGACCATGAAGACACTTTGCTTTGTTGTCTCTCTCTATGTATCCTAATGGCCGACGATTACCCTGAAATGACAGTGTCTGTGTCTGTGTGTCAAACAGTGGGCAGTTCGTGTCCTGTCTCCAAATATGTGTGTAAGATAATATGTGAGTGTTAAAACAATTTACAAGGGAGGGCATACCTCCACCAAGGCTGCTTGTCCACCAGTTAAAATGTGATTATAATGTGTCAACTGAAATAGCATCATATGTTGTCTGTGTATTTTCAGGGTGAATAGCCCTTTATTTGTTAAGACAGCAAAATTGTACAAAGAGCCCTCTTTCACAATGTTTAAAAGAAAAGCGAAAAGTGATTCAGAGTTCATTCTTTTGGCACAAGGATGAACCCCAAAATGTAATCAGTTCATCTTCTGATGAAAATTTCAACAAAATCCATCCAGTAGTTTTTGTGAAATCCTGCCAGTAGACAACAATTCCATAACTTCCTTGACAGAGGTAATTTTACAGAAGACAAAAGCAAAAACTTGGACCAATATGATCCATATAACATTGGTTAGATCCAAGCTTTTTTATTTATTCACATTTTCATAAAACATTTTGTTGCTATTGATTAGGGATGTGCGATATAACTAAAAATTCATACCACGGTATAAGTCATCTTATATCACGATAACAACATATATCACGATATGCATTTTCTGTAAATTCTACAGTTTAGATAATCACATAAATAGGACCATCTTTTTTTTTTTTTTACTTTTTTTACATGTACCGTTTCCCTCAAAATTTTGCAGTGTTGTGATAAAATACTTTTTTGAGACTTGATTCTCATAAATTTCAGGTTTTTCTTCTAAATCATATATGAATAAAAAGTAAACATCAATAAATTAAATATTTCCTGAGCCAGAAGAGAATAGCATAAAAAGTACAAAAAACCCCAAAAAACAGATAACATAAAAAAATGTCTGAAAATGAGAAAATTACCCATGGCTGTTACCTACAGATATAAATTAGCTGTTAGTTTAAATCAGTGAACATTTCAGTGTAGACCTGCAGCCGTTCTGGCCTCATTTAACCTGTTTGCTTCTCAGTAAAAATATTTCAGATTGGTCATGATCTGAAAATCAAAGACACAAAAGGTCATGTAATAAAATACATGTGATGAATTAATAAATTTATTCAGTAGCAATACTTGACTAATTAAAATGATTAGAAATAAAATAAATTACATTAAGAGGCAACTTGCTCCTCCAACCAGTTTTAATGTATTTACTATTTATTTTGCGTGTATGTGCCACCATCATGCACTTTTGCAGCTTTAATAAATTTTTTCAGACAAAACTAAGAAACTCCAAGCAAAAAAAAAAAACAAAAAAAAAAACAAAATGATGGTCTGCTACAGTTTCCAGTTAGCACATCTTAGCATCATCATTTAGCATGTCATAATTAGACATGGTGTTAACGTTACTTACCTCCTATTAAAAACAGATTAGCGAACTATCCTCTCTGACACAGCACAATGGAAAACAGTCCCACATCCCTGGCAAACAGGAGTAGCAGCTATCTGAACCAGAAGTTTGGAGTTAGCGTTAGTGTAGGAGTCAAGAATTGAGGAGACTGGATGATTTTTCCAGTATCTGCTTTAATTCTCATTCATCCTACGTCCTCTCTCGATCGGAGTGAAAAGAGGCAGGACGCAGTCACACACATACATTTATACACTCATCTCTAACAATACATCACACAAAAGTCTCAATACTCAGCTACATCCTTTCATCTGTAATAGAACACCCAGAGTCCTTCTGTTCTCCTCTCTGACCCCCAAAGGTCAGGCCGGGTAAACTTCTCCTCTCTCCTGAGTCCCCAGGGGGTGCAGACACGTCTTCCTCTTGAGGTGTGATGTCAATACACATGGCTAGCTCAAAGTCCCTCTTGGCTGAATTCAGCCAGCCACATGTGAGTTACATAGGTTATAACTATGAGCTCCACATCACTCCCCCCTTCCACGCGAAAGACTGGGCACCCACATACAGTCATACAACAGTCATACAGCATGTCACCCCCCCAACAGAATCTCACAGCAACCTAAACAACCTGACCAAAAAAAACCACATCATTCCGCATGCAGCCTGGGTTTCAATCTTCTCCCGAATCTGCTGTATGCAGGTCTCCTGCTCTGTGTTGGGCTGTCCTGCTGTGCATCTGTGGAGTGAGGGGGAGAAGGGTTATTTGCCCCCCGTGGGGGGTCCCGGGGCCGCCCCTTCAGAGGCCTGCCGCGTCGAGGCACGCCCGCCAGCCGTACAGACTCGTTATGCAACACAAAAGCAGGCTTTAATCTATTGATACTGATCGTCTCCCTCCTGCCCCCCAAATCTAGCACAAAATATTTCTCCCCGGTTTCCAGCACTCGAAATGGACCGTCGTAAGGTGGGCGGAGGATATGCCGCTGAGCATCGTGCCTGACAAAAACAAACTCTGCGTCTCGTAAAGCCTGGGCCATGAACACACGCGGGAAAGAGTGATGAGCGGGGCCCAGGAGCATTTCTGCTCCCGTGTTACTCAGAGACCCCGGATCGGGGAGGGCCCTGGTGCCGTGTGGTCGGGTAAAAACTCGCCTGGCAGCCTGAGCGGTTGCCCGAAGACCAATTCTGCTGGTGAGGCATCTAGATCCTCTTTGGGTGCCGAACGCAACCCCAATAAAACCCATGGTAGTTTGTTTACCCAATCTGTGTCCGTCAGTGACGCTCTGAGGGCTGCCTTCAAAGACCTGTGAAAACGCTCGCATAAACCGTTGGCCTGGGGATGATAAGCGGTCGTGCAATGTACCGCCGCTCCTAAGCCACTGGCCACTGCTGACCACAGTTCCGACGCAAATTGAGGTCCCCTATCAGACGTAATATCTGACGGGACCCCGAACCGCGCTACCCAGGCTGTTAAAAAAGCGCGTGCCACCTCTGCCGCTGTGGTCGATGTTAACGGGACCACTTCCGGCCAACGAGTGGTTCGGTCTACCATTGTCAAGAGATGCGTGAACCCTTGTGAAGTGGGCAGGGGGCCCACAAGGTCCACGTGCACATGATTGAACCTTTTAGCCGGAATGTGGAACGGTTCTAAGGGCGCCTTAGTGTGCCTGTAAATTTTAGCCCGCTGGCAAGCCATGCAGGTTTTAGCCCACTCCTTCACGTGCTTGCGCAGGCTCGGCCAAACAAACTTCTCTGCCACCATTTTCACCGAAGCGCGCACCCCTGGGTGCGCTAGGGAGTGCACGGCGTCAAAAACGCGACGGCGCCACGCGGCTGACACCACCGGGTGCGGTCACCCTGTGGATACATCGCAGATCAGCGGGGGGAAACCGGTTTGTAGATTTCTGCATTCCAGCCTTAACCCTGTTGGTCCAGACAGGAGCACGCGCACATCCACGTCCTCGCTCTGCTCCTCCGCCATGGCTGCATAATCTATTCCCACGTGGACCGGAGCCGCGCGCGTCTCCGTGCTGTTACCACGCTGTTACCGTGCTCTGGGTAAGTGGCCGCGCAATCCGTTCCCGTGCGGACGGGTGCTGTTACTGCGCGTGACAGACAGTCTGCCACCACATTGATTTTACCGGCTACGTGCTGAATATCGGTGGTAAATTCAGAAATTGCGGCCAGCTGTCTCTGTTGCTGCCCTGACCACGGTTCTGAAGTTTTGGACATTGCAAAAGTGAGCGGTTTGTGGTCGACAAACGCGGTGAAACGCCGCCCCTCCAGCCAGAACTGGAAATGGCGAATAGCCAAGTGGAGCGCCAGCAGCTCCCTGTCAAACGCGCTGTATTTTCGTTCAGCCTTGTGTAGGGATCTGCTGAAGAATGCGAGTGGTTGCCAAACCCCGGCAACCTGCTGTTCTACTACGGCCCCTATGGCCACATCTGACGCGTCTGTGGTTAGCGCTATACGGGCTGCCGGGTCTGGGTGGGCCAACAGTGCCGCGTTTGCCAGTGCTCGTTTAACCTCTGTGAATGTGCGCTCCCGCTCCGGGGACCATTCAATCACATGGGAGGGCTTCTGCTTTTTAAGCGCGGTGTACAAAGGCTGCATAAGCTGCGCTGCGTGGGGTATGAAACGGTTATAAAAATTTACCATCCCCAAAAATTCTTGCAACACTTTTACCGTTCGAGGCTGGGGAAAATCTGCCACTGCGTGTACTTTGGCCGGCAGAGGAACTGCTCCCTCCGAGGAAACGCGGTGCCCTAAAAAAATCGATCTGTGCCACGCCAAAATGGCACTTGGCCGGGTTGATTATCAACCCATGCTCTCCTAACCTCTGAAAAACTGTCGTGAGGTGTTTTGCGTGCTCCTCCTCGGAGGTGCTGGCTACCAAAATGTCGTCTAAATAATTCAATTCAATTCAACTTTATTTATATAGCGCCATTTCACAACAACAGTCATCTCATAGCACTATCAACTGTAGGGAGGACCCCCACAGTTGCAGAAAGACCCCAGCAATCAGGCGATCCCCTGTGAGCAAGCACTTGGCGACGGTGGAGAGGAAAAACTCCCTTTTAACAGGAAGAAACCTCCAGCAGAACCAGGCTCAGGGAGGGGCAGTCATCTGCTGCGACTGGCTGGGGGGTGAGGGGATAGAGAAGAAGAAAAGAACAGACATGTAGAGAGCAAACAGCACGATGGGGACTCAATCTATGGGAGAAAACAAACAAATGTTAATGACCAGCAAAAAAAAAAAAATATTTCATAGAGAGTGAGGAAAGGAGTGAGGCCCAGTGCATTACTGGAGGTCCCCCGGCTGACTAAACCTATTAGCAGCATAACTAAGGGAGGGTTCAGAAACACATGATCCCTCCCTAATTGTAGGCTATATCAAAAAGGTAGGTTTTAGCCCTATTCTTAAAAACAGAGATCGAGTCTGACTCCCGAATCCAGATTGGCAGCTGATTCCACAGGAGAGGAGCTTGATAACTGAAGGCTCTGCCTCCCATTGTACTTTTGGAGATTCTAGGTATTACAAGTAATCCTGCATTTTGGGAGCGTAGTGCTCTGTTAGGATGATACGGTAGTATCAGATCTTTTAAATAAAAAGGAGCCTGATTGTTTAGAGCTTTGTAAGTAAGAAGAAGGATTTTAAACTTAATTCTAAACTCTATGGGAAGCCAATGAAGGGAGGCCAGAACCGGAGAGATATGATTTCTCTTTCTAGTACCTGTTAAAACTCTTGCTGCAGCATTTTGGATCAGCTGAAGACTTTTTAAAGATGTTTTAGGACAGCCTGATAATAAAGAATTACAATAATCTAATCTCGAGCTAACAAAAGCGTGGATCAGCTTCTCAGCATCACTCTGAGACAAGATGCTCCTAATCTTGGCAATATTACGCAAATGATAGAAGGCAGTCTTAGAAACAAATTTAATATGTGAATTGAAGGACAAATCCTGATCAAAAATAACTCCAAGGTTCCTCACAGAGCTATTAAGAGAAAGAGTAACCGCATCCAAACTGAAAGTTTGATTTGGAAAGGAATTTCTAAGGTTTTTTGGACCAACAAGAATGACTTCAGTCTTATCTGAATTTAATAGCAGGAAATTACAAGTCATCCAAGCTTTGATTTCCTTAAGACAGGCTTCTAACTTGGCTAATTGATTAGTATCATCTGGCTTCATTGACAGGTATAATTGTGTGTCATCTGCATAACAATGAAAATGTATACAGTGCTTTCTAATAATGTTGCCTAACGGAAGCATATATAAACTAAAAAGAGTAGGGCCTAGCACAGATCCACAGATAAGCTTTGAGCTGAAAGAAAACTCATCATTTACATGAACAAACTGGAACCTATCAGATAAATAAGATCTAAACCACTGCAATGAAGTTCCATTAAGTCCAACATAGTGTTCTAATCTATCAAGTAGAATATTATGATCAATAGTATCAAAAGCTGCACTAAGATCTAAAAGGACAAGTACAGAAACTAGTCCATTATCAGATGCAATGAGGAGGTCGTTAGTGACCTTCGCTAAGGCTGTTTCAGTACTATGATGGAGTCTAAACCCAGATTGAAACTCTTCAAGTAAACCATTTCCCTGCAGGTGGTCAAATAATTGCATAGCAACAACTCTTTCTAAGATTTTTGAAATGAAAGGGAGATTAGAGATTGGTCTATAGTTAGCTAAAGCTCCTGGATCTAGCGTTGGCTTTTTGAGTAAGGGTTTAATTACAGCCGTTTTAAAAGCCTGCGGTACATGGCCTAAAGTTAATGAAGAATTGATTATATGAAGAATAAAGCTACCAATAAGTGGGAAGACTTCTTTAAATAACCTGGTAGGAATAGGGTCTAAAAGACAAGTTGAAGGTTTGGATGAGGAAACTATTTTGTCTAACTCACAAAGGTCGATTGGAGTAAACTCATCAAGACAGACATCAATAGAAGGAGTTGTAGTAGTTACAGTATTTAAGTTAACTGTGGGAAGAATCTGATTGATTTTATCTCTGATGGATGAAATTTTATTATTGAAAAAGTTCATAAAGTCCTGACTAGTAAGCTCTAAGGGAATGCTAGGATTGACAGAGTCCTGACTCTTTGTCAACCTGGCTACAGTACTGAAAAGAAACCTGGGATTATTCTTGTTCTCTTCTATTAATGCAGAGTAATAACTCGTTCTAGCTTTTCTAAGAGATTTTTTATAAATTAAAAGATGATTTCTCCAAGCTAAATAGATTTCATCTAAATTAGTAGAGCGCCATTTTCTTTCTAATTGACGAGTCTTCTGTTTTAAGCTACGAGTTTCTGTGTTGAACCAAGGAGTTAAAAATCTCTGATTAGACTTTTTCTTTTTTAAGGGGGCCACCAAGTCTAGAGTCTGATGCAGAGAAGCTGAAACACTATCCACCATGTTATCAATTACAGAAGGAGCAAGCTGTCTATAGCTTATTTCCGTTGTGTTGACACATGGCATAGAGGAAACAATCTGCATAAATTTGGAAACAGCATCATCTGAGAGGCATCTACTGTGATAATATTTTTCTTTAGGAGCCAAATAGTCAGAAATAGTAAAATCAAAGGTTAACAGACAATGGTCTGACAGTACAGGGTTATGAGGAGACACTACAAGATTTTCTATTTCTATGCCATATGTCAGAACAAGGTCCAATGTATGGTGGAGGTAATGAGTAGAATTTCCTACTTTCTGAGAAAACCCAATCGAATCTAATATTGAATTAAAAGCCACATTAAGGCAGTCACTATCTACATCCACATGTATATTAAAGTCCCCTACTATAATTATTCTATCAGATTTCAGCACTAAATCAGCTAAGAAATCAGCAAATTCGGATAAAAATTCTGAATAGGTTGATGGGGGACGATAAACTATGGCAAATAAAATTGGGTTTAACCTGAAATTGCTAAAGTGCCCAACACTGAGGACCAGGCCTTCAAAGGAATTATAACATGTTTTTTGCTTTACATTAACTAGTAATTTGGAATGGTAAATTGTTGCTACTCCTCCTCCACGACCAGAACTTCTGGGATTTTGACAGTTTAAATAACCAGAGGGAGTTGATTCATTTAAACCAACATAATCCTCTTGTCCTAACCAAGTCTCTGTAAGGGAAATTAAATCAATCTGATGATCAATTAACAGATCATGGACTAACAGAGACTTGGGAGTTAGAGACCTAATATTTAATAAACCACATTTAATTTTTAAATTATGAGGAGGAACAGAGGCCAAATCAATCAATTTAGAGGCTTTATGTTTAATTTGAGTTTTACCAATATTTTGCTTTATCACTTTGGGATGCTTATACATTATATTTTTATTTACTTTGGAGGGAGCAGACAACGATTCTCTGATGGGGAAGACAGGGGCTAAGCTGAGGGGTGGCGGATGAAGAGGAGCTGCAGAGAGGCGTGTAAGACTGTGACTCTGCTTCCTGGTCCCAACTCTGAGTAGTCATGGTTTTGGAAATTTGGATAAAAAAGATGCCAGATTGTTAGATAAATGAGAAGCACCATCCAAAGTGGGATGAATGCTGTCTCGTTTCATAAGACCAGGTTTTCCCCAAAAAGAGCTCCAATTGTCAATGTAGCCCACGTCATTTTTAGGACACCACACAGACAGCCAGCGGTTCAAGGATGACGAGCGACTAAACATGTCATCACTGGTCAGATTGGGGAGGGGCCCAGAGAAAACTACAGTGGCAGACATCGTTTTTGCAAAGTCACACACCGATTCTATATTAAGTTTCGTGACTTCCGACTGCCGGAGACGGATGTCATTAATGCCGGCGTGAATAACAATTGTGGAATATTTAGAGTTACTTTTAGCCAGCATTTTCAAATTTGACTCGATGTCGCCTGCTCTGGCCCCACGAATGCATGTGACTATGGCCGCTGGAGTCTCTAGGTTCACGTTTCTGACTACAGAGTCGCCAATGATCAGAGTTTTTTCCTCAGTGGGTGTGTCGCTGAGCGGGGAAAAACGATTAGAAACGTGAACAGGTTGGTGGTGAACCGGGGCTTTGCGACTAGGCTTCCTTCTCACCGTCACCCACCCAGTCTCCTCGCTGCTGAGGAGAGCCGGGGAACCGCTGACAGTGGGACCTAAGCTAGCTAGCTCCGCTGCAGCTAATGGGCGTCCGTCGAGATTAACTGGCGCAGACGGTGTTTCAATGCAGCGGAGCCGGGATTCCAAATCAGACAACCTCGCCTCGAGCGCCTCAAAAAGACAACATTTATTACATTTACCGTTATCACTAAAAGAGGCAGAGGTGTAGCTAAACATCTGACAGAGAGAGCACACCAGAGGAGGAGAGGAAAGAGAGGTAGTAGCCATAGCTAGTGGCTAGCTAGTGGCTGGAGAGCTGGAGAGCAAACCACACAGGCAGACAGCAAAACAGGAAGTGACGATCAGTCACTCCCTTAACTCCCAACCAATAAATAGACAAAAACGAAAGAAAGGTCGCGCAACACTGCATCCATCATCCGTTGGAAGGTTTGTGCGGCGCCTTTAAGGCCAAAAGGCATTCGTAAAAACTCAAAAAGCCCGAACGGGGTTATTACGGCTGTTTTGGGGATGTCCTCTGGTCGGACCGGGACTTGGTGATAACCGTGGACCAGGTCTATTTTAGAAAAAATGCGCGCCTTCGCCAAGTGCACAGAAAAGTCCTGGATATGCGGAATCGGGTACGGGTCCTGCGCTGTGGCATTGTTCAACCTGCGGTAATCGCCACAAGGTCTCCATGAGCCGTCAGCTTTAGGTACCATATGGAGGGGGGAAGCCCAGGCGCTCTTCGAGCGGCGAATTATGCCCAACCTTTCCAGGTTGGCGAACTCCTCGCGCGCAATGGAGAGTTTAGCTGCATCCAAGCGCCGAGCCTTCGCAAAAACGGGTGGGCCACTCGTGGTAATAAAGTGCTCCACCCCGTGCTTCGCCACCTTAGCTGAAAAAGTGGGAACTGTGAGTGCTGGGAACTGGTGTAGAAGGCTGTGAAACTTACCACCTGCTGTGGCGACGTTGGTCTGTACTGGCGGCGGGGACACCCGAGCTGCGCAAGGGATAGAACAGAAAGAGAGTGCATTTACTAGTCGTTTGTTGGCCAGATCAACTAACAAACCATGTGAACACAGAAAATCAGCACCTAACATATTGAAGCTCACTGCCGCCACGATGAAATTCCACTCATAGGCGCGGCCGTGGAAGGACAGAGACAAGGTTCTCTCTCCGTATGTCTTGATGCTGGAGCCGTTGGCTGCTGTCGCTCCGTCTCCGCGGGGTTCCGCGACCCGATCAGCATAGATGGCAGTGATGAAGCTCCTCTGGGCTCCGGTGTCCACTAGGAATTGCCGCCCGGAGCCCGCGTCTGTCAGATAAAGCAGCTTGTTCCGTTCGCCGAGAGTGGAAGCTGCTAACGGCTCCCGGCCCGGTCGTTTCCCTGCTTTTTGAACTTGCAGGGCGGGATGCATTTGTGCGCCTTCCCAGCGAAACGTCGATGGTAAAAACAGAGGCCGTCATCTCCCCTGCCACGGAATCTCGCCGCTGCTGTCGCCGCTGAGGTGGTCACTGTTGTCTCTGGCTCCACACTGCCCCCGGCCGCCGCGCCGAGGTCTTCCGCTGCCATGGAAGCCTCTTGTTCCTCGCAGGCGTTGAGGAGCCGCTCCGCCTCTTGGGCCAGGTCACGGAAGTCCTGCTGGGTCACACATCTCCTGCTGGACAGGGAACCTTTCGTGTGCGCTGGGAGGGTTCTCAGGAAAATATGTTTGAAAAGGAACGCGTCGTTGTCCGTCCCGATCATTTGTAGCATGTCCTCCATGAGGACAGTCGGCCTGCGTCCACCTCTGTCGCGCAGGTCCAGTAGCTGCCTGGCTCTTGCCTCAGACGACGGCACGAAGCTCCTGATGAGGGTGGCTTTCAGCGCGGCGTATTTGCCGACAGCGGGTGGTTGCTGCACCAGGCTCCGCACACACCGAGCTGTGCGGCTGTCGAGCGTCGCGATGACATTATGGAATTTAATGTCATCCGCTGAAACTCCCCCGAGCAGGAACCGCGACTCCATATGCTGGAACCACGAGTGCGGGTCGCTTTGCCAGAACTCGGGGAGCTTAATTAGTCTTGTGCCCCTGCTGGCATTCCCCGGTGAATCCGGGTCTGAGCGGCTGTCTCCCAGCTCTTCCATATCGATTACGAGGCTGTCCTCCAGCCTCGGCGTGCTCAGATTCATGCGTAGGTCACCAATTGTAGGAGTCAAGAATCGAGGAGACTGGATGATTTTTCCAGTATCTGCTTTAATTCCCCATTCATCCTACGTCCTCTCTCGATCGGAGTGAAAAGAGGCAGGATGCAGTCACACACATACATTTATACACTCATCTCTAACAATACATCACACAAAAGTCTCAATACTCAGCTACATCCTTTCATCTGTAATAGAACACCCAGAGCCTTCTGTTCTCCTTTCCGACCCCCAAAGGTCAGGCCGGGTAATCTTCTCCTCTCTCCTGAGTCCCCAGGGGGTGCAGACACGTCTTCCTCTTGAGGTGTGAAGTCAATACACATGGCTAGCTCAAAGTCCCTCTTGGCTGAATTCAGCCAGCCACATGTGAGTTACATAGGTTATAACTATGGGCTCCACATTAGCACATTAGCACTGAAGCCTAGCCAGCCACCACACCAGTTCTGCTGTGCGCACTGCAGCGGAGAAACGGGGCGCTGACAAGTGGTGAGGAGCTTCACGGAATAAACGGGAGTATGTGCATTTTAAATAACAATAGAAATGATAGCGTATTCTATGAAATGATAGAATTTTTTTATATCGCCATCCGATATATATCTTCATATCGCACAGCTCTACTATTGATGATATGTTTGTTTATTTTTAGTTATTTTAAATGAATAGTGCCAAATTAACTCTTTCAAAAATCAACCTAATTGGGTCTCATGGTCCTATATGTCACACAAGTCATAAGCCAAGTCATTTAAAATGTCTGCTTAGGCCATCTTTGAGGTCAGTTTTTCAACAGGAAGTTCAGATATAAATAGCATTAGCTTTTAGTTTACATTCTGTTAAAAAAATAAAGTCAGCAATTTAGCTGGAAGGTCGCACCCAAAAGATGCCGGGATAGGCTCCAGCCCCCCCGCGACCCGAAAAGGATTAAGCAGAACAAGATGGATGGATGGATGGTCACAGACTGGACTGAGTCAAGTCGACCTGGTCTTGAGTCCTCCCATTAGCGACTCATTTCTTCCACCTTCAGTATAAGCAACATGAAATGGAAACTTGCTATGAAACAGGGAAAAAAGTCACACCTTTTGTTTGTCAGTAGAACTCTGAATCAGAATCAGAATCAGATTTATTGCCATTGTTCATGTAGTACACAAACTAGGAATTTGTCTCGGTGCAATGCTGCAACATTAAACATGATAAAATAAAAGAAATAAACTATGCATGCAATAAAGTGTAGAATAAGAGTAAGTGATACTGGTCAGCAGTTAAAATATATTAGTGAGCAGCAGATACTGTGGAGAACTATATAGTGCAGTCGGTAATGCAGGAAGAAAACAGTGATGATTGACATGAGTCTGGTTGAGCTGCTGTACATAGTGCACGAGAGTCAATAAGTCACTTAGTGTTCAGCAGTCTGATGGCAGAGGGGAAGAAGCTGTTCATGTGACGGGAGGTTTTAGTCTGGATGGACCGAAGTCTTCTACCTGAGGGGAGGGGGGCAAACAGTACGTGACCAGGGTGTGAGGGATCGGCTATGATCCGGCCAGCACGCCTCCGGGTCCTGGAGATGTACAGATCCTGGAGAGATGGGAGCTTGCAGCCGATCACCTTCTCAGCAGTGCGCACGACGCGCTGCAGCCTTAGTCTGTCCCTGGCAGTGGCTCCTGCGTACCACACGGGCTTTTTTGATGAGTGAGCTGATGGTCGGCTCCCATTTGAGGTCCCTGGTGATGGTAGTGCCTAGGAAGCGGAAGGAATCAGCAGTGGTGATGGGAGAGCCTGTGAGGGTGAGGGGGGGCAGAGGGGTAGTGACTCTGGCACTAAGTTATCATAGCAAACGCTTCCAGACAACTGGGGGAAAAGTTTGATTTCCTGCCTAGTAATAACACAATGTCTGCTATTTTTTTAAGTAAAACAAAATAAGTTTGTGTACTTATTTACCACAAACTGGTCAATGAAATGGAGAGGAGAGGTTTGGTTTTAAAAGTCCCTTTATTACACAGTTCAAAAATAACAAATCACCATGATACCATTATTTCCACAAAATATCTCAAATTTCAAAAATTTCAAAGCTCGTCCTCCTCCCCCCACAGAACACAGACTATTCCCTACAGTCCATCTATTAATGAAAGCCCCCAAATTGTCTACTATTTTATAATATGAATACTCCACTCGGAGTCTGACTTTTAACAAGGCCTTCAGAACCAACACAGGACCCACACTGCCAGTATTAATAGTCTGATTCTTCCTTGTCAGCATGATGGCAAGTTTAGCAGTACCAGATCCACCTTATTCTTAGGCCCCATGATGCCTTGCGTGAATTATAGTAGCAACTTCCAGTGCTAGTTTAGAATGTATGGTTGTCCCTGAAACGGGACACTTTTCCTTGTTCAAAAACAATGACTTTGGCATCAAAAATGCAGGAACACAGCCTTTTGCACATCAAAAACAGTAATATAATCATACCACATCCCACAACTATGGAGGGATGGGAAGGTAACCTTAAAAAGTGGCCAGTAGCTCCGTTAGTTAGCTCCACTGCTAACATGCTAATGCTCTAAACAAATAAAAACTCTGAGATACATCAATGTCTCCACTGCAATAAAGTCAGCTGCATTTTGTTAAAAGCGATCTGTCCAGGATGTACCCTGCCTCTCGCCCAAAGATGCTGGGATAGGTTCCAGCCCCCCCCCCCCCAAAAAAAAATAATTATGAAACCACACTTTTAAAAGATCAAAAAGTCCAGATAAACGAGAACATTTAAATCTTTGAGCGTGAGAATTTTTGTGCCCCTGGTGGCAGAGCGCGGTACTGCACCTGTCTTCTCACTGACATGATCGCCTGCCTTGGGGATTTGTACTGATTGTACTGATTTGCCAGTTTCAAAAGGTGGCAGACATCTGTTGGAGGACTCAGTGGATGACATGTAATACACCAAAGAAGAAGAACTCCTCATTTCCTTTTCCTGTTTTAGCATTTAGCCCAGAAAGCTAATATGTCCACGATCGTCACCGTCACTTTTCTGGCTTTGTACAGCGAAAATAGCCGTGGGATACAAGCGGACTTTTTGTGGGATAATCATAAGACTTTGTAGATGTGGTACAGACTTTAAAGGCCAAATGTCACGTAATTTTTTTTTCTAAATGACAACGAATTTTGATAAAATACACATAGCTTAAACC
The DNA here is from genome assembly GCA_020510985.1 of Pholidichthys leucotaenia. Classification (NCBI taxonomy): domain Eukaryota; kingdom Metazoa; phylum Chordata; class Actinopteri; order Cichliformes; family Pholidichthyidae; genus Pholidichthys; species Pholidichthys leucotaenia. Next base: position 312,494,374 of record CM035846.1, read on the forward strand.
AAATATTCATACCGGAGACCATATCACCCACCCGTATTTGCATAATTGCACAAAATACACCAGGCGAAGGCCCCACCTTGCTCACTGGCTTGTGACAGCCAATCCAGACCGCGGCCATGATTTTGACGTCACAAATTTCACCCTGGCTGCTCTGCCTATCCACATTCACACTTATCAACATTGGACAATCATGACGGAAAGTGACAGCGATTGTGAACAAATTAGTTTAGTTTTGTCTTTTTTTTTGCCTTTTCTTTTTGTCTTTTTTTTGTCAGTGGTTCAGACAGTGCCAGAGGCATAGAACCTTTCAGGTTCGAGCCGTCCGAGATGGAATCAGATGCTTTGTCTGATGACAACAGTTCCGACGATGACCAGAGAGCAGAACCAGTGGAAAATGTCATTGAATTGGACATTAATCGCCTCCAGAATTGGGAAGCCGAAGGGGGTCTGTCGAGGGCGCCCCATAAATATTGATTTTTCGGAAGCCATTATTATTACAGTGGAGGAGAGCCGCTGCTGTCAAGAAATTGACCAGATCAATATGAGAATGGAGGCACATACATGTCAAGAGAGATGTTTTCGCCGTATTTTAATACGGGGAATATGCAATTTTAGCAAATACGGGCGTATTGCCATTTCTGTACGCCCAAAAGAAAAATATACGGGAAAAAAAATTATTGAGTGTGTTGAGGAACACGTCGTGTGTGTGAGACCCCAACAGCTAGGGTGCTGGCAGATGGCTCAGCGGGAGCTATTCTCACTACATTGAGAAGTGTGGACTCAATCATTAGGCTGAGGGCCGCCCCGGGCAGATCGCTCAGCGGGAGCTATTCTCACTACTGTTAGAAGTCATTAGGATGATGGCCTCACACTTTCAGCTGTCCTGCGGCTGCGGAACAGAAAGGAATCACCTTCCAAATCCAGAATTCTGCTTTTTTTATTTTGAGCCGGACGCTGAGTTGTGTTGTTATTGTCAAATATCCATGAATCCTTAAAATATTTGACAATAACAACACGAATTACATTTAAAACATTTCCCAGAAAAGTGTCCCTTATTACCCCGCCGTCCCTTATAGCCGCGTTTTACGGTATTAAAATATGGCGAAAACGTATCACTTGACAGATATGAAAACATTTCCCAGAAAAGTGTCCCTTATTACCCCGCCGTCCCTTATAGCCGCGTTTTACGGTATTAAAATACGGCGAAAACGTATCACTTGACAGGTATGAAAACGTTTCCCAGAAAAGTGTCCCTTATTACCCAGCTGTCCCTTATAGCCCCGTTTTAAGGTATGGGTGAAATATCCAATTTTTTCTTTCTTGTTGCTCACTTCTTCCAGTCTCCATATAAACAATCAATCGGGATACCCCAAGCATCAAACTAAGGTACAATCAATTTCGTCACTTCCGCCTTCTTCCACAGGCGATTCCGGGGGCCGTGAGTAGGAATGTCAGGCCAAGCGCGGCAGTTTTAAATGAACGAATATTCCGGCGTTAATGAAGCATATGCACCAAGACCCGAACGGATCGGTTCCCTTTTATATCTAGTTTCAAGACATTTTAAGGACCCTGTTACGTGACATTTGGCCTTTAAATTACCGACAGAACGCAAAATATGGACCATGATGCGTGAAAACGCAATGACCACGCCAGCCAGCTATTCACCCAGCCAGCTATTCACCCAGCCAGCCACCCCCCCCTTTGTCAACAGTAAGTGACTTATTTCATTTTTTTTAAATGTATTGATTTCTTGTTCATATACTTTGAAGATAAGATGATGAGGTACCTCTGTAAAAAAAAAAAAAACGGTGTCAAAAGACTGAACCATTCTTTGGGTAAATACGTCCAAAGTCCAGTTTTGACTGAGTTATGGAATTTAAAGAGGTGCCGCGACATTATGCAAATTAGATGCATAAATTTATTCCTATCTGAAACTTTAGATCATATTTTACATCTTTCTAATTGACAGTAAGCCATTATCTCTTGCAACTTTCAAGTTATAGCCTTGGAAATCTGAACTATTTTACTTGACAAAAAATATTTACCACTCTTGACCACTAGGGGTTATGTCGCAGTTCGGCAACATACACACTCAGAGGGTTAACAAACAAATGCTCCAGGGTCTCAACCTGAGAACAAAACAAACATTCCTCCCCCACATTAGGATCCAGGTGTGCTCTGTATTTATTTGTAGCTATTGCCCCATGTACAATCCTCCACTGGAGGTCTGCTGTCTGTTTCTCAATAGGCAGCTTGTACATGGACTGCCAGCTGCCTTTTGGGGAGAATACCGGCCCCAAAAACCCAGCCCACTTCGACTTTTTCACCCCCGTCAGTGAGCGCAGATTTAGGACCGTTACACAGATGTGATACACCGTCTTCTTCCCTGCTAATTGGAACTTCTCCAGATGAGGAGTTCTGAAAGACAGCAGGTGGCCCTCTCCCTCCTGCCACTCTCCCACTGCTGGACTTATGGAAAGAGCTGGAAAATTATACACAGTGTCCTCATCTCATTGGTCAGAAAGAGTACAGTTTTCTGCAAAGGCTCTCAGCGGTCGTGACAGGGCAGCACAAACTTCTTTCACCACTCTGTACACCAGTTTGACAGATGTAATGTTGGCACTCCGCCTCAGCGTTTCTATAGACGTGGTCGACATCTTCATCAGATGGCCAAGTTTAGTACAGCCTGCCTCTCTTAAACAAGTTCGTAGACTGACAGACTGCAGCATATGAGTGCTTATGAATTGACTGAAAAATAATGGTTCCTCAAACAGCCACATGCCAGGTGTCTCATCAGGAATACGGGCTACAATGAAAACCTGCCATGTGTGCAGACAGATGTATAGAAAGCTGAAAGTCCAGTAAGGTCCACCTCACAACATTTCATGAGGAAAAGCTGCTTGTCATAGCCCAAGTGGCCAACTCTCCTCAGGAGCAGTTTTGCAGTGTCCATCCAACAGGGGCTACATCCATAAAGGAACCATTGTGCAGTCTGAAGCCTAAAACAGGCAATCTTGGACTGTATGTCAGCCAGCCCCTGTCCTCCCTCGGCAACAGGCAGGTAGAAAACAGCCGCATGCACCCAGTGTTGACCAGACCAAAAGAAATCCACAATGGCCTTCTGAACCTCCTCCACCAGGCTTCTGGGTGGTGTCAGAGTAATAAGTCTGTCATGAACTCTCCCGTGCGCTTTTAGGCAGCGAACGGTGAGGGGTAAAATGATGAGGATTTGCGTGCAGGGAGACACCAACACACATTTATTAACATAAAGACTCATGATAAAACAGTTTCAAAAGGTGAAGACTTACAAAAAGCTACGAAAATACACTTACAGTGGGCGTTCAGGGGCCAGCATCGCCCCACGAATACATGAGGAGAAACGTGTGGGACACCAGCATCCATGCTGGTGTCCCACAGCCGGAATCGCTATGAGAGCGCAAGAGAACCACGGACTGCGCCAAGTGGATACACATCGTAATGGAGCTGACAGTTCACTGATTCAACACCCAATCAGTCAGTCAATCAGTTTGTCAAAGACCCAGCAGTGCGTGACTGGCAAAAGGCGCTTAAGTACACACACTGCTGGTGATGATGTGATTAGGAGCACCTGGGCAAGGACCGGGAAAGGCCGGCAGGCCCAGCAGGCAGTCCGGCAAACAGAGTCCGGTGGCCTGCCGGAAAACACGGGCCATCTGGCCCAGAGACTCAATCCCTCGGGCGGTCGGCCAACATTATAGAGCCACCAGGACCAGGGGGGTGGAGCAGGAGGCAGCCTGCCCACCAGGAGTCTCTCAGGTGGGTGACCGGACCGTAGGGAGGGGACCCCCACGGCGTTGGACTGGGAGAAGAAGGGGACCACACCGGCGTCAGGCTGAGGCGTAACGGCCCCGGCATCCTCAGGCTGACCGGCAGCACCCTCGATGGTCCCAGACTGGGACACAGCTGCACCCACGGTGGACTCTGGCTGGAGCCGTGTAGCACCCGCGGTGGAACCCGGTTGGATCCCTGCTGCACCCGTGATGGAACCCGGTTGAGTCCCTGCTGCACCCGTGGTGGAACCTGGTTGAGTCCCTGCTGCACCCATGGTGGACTCTGGCTTGAGCCTTGCTGCACCCGCAGTGGAGCCCTGTTGGACCCCTACTGCCCCCACGTTGTGCGGGCCAACCCGCAGGAGCACCAGGAGCACCCCAATTTACCCATGCAGAAGATGCTTTTTCATAAATAGATAAAGTGTCCACCAAACACTGTACATCCCCATGGGATGTGATGAAAATGTTGACATCATCTGCATAGGCAGACAAGACAAGTGGACGGCAGCTACTAGAGGGCCCCGGCAGGGTCAAACCCCCTAGCTGAGTGTGCAACCTGCACAGCAAAAGCTCAATAGCCAAGCTATACAGTTGACCCAAGATCGGACAACCCTGCCTTATCCCCCGATGTACAGGGATTGGCCGACTCAGCCCTGCCCCCATCTTTATCAAACACTCAGCTGCAGTATATAACAGATTAGACCATGTCAAAAACATGTTGCCAAATCCAAAACTTGTGAGTGTGGAAAACAAATAAGAGTGATCAACCCTGTCAAAAGCTTTTTCTCAATCTAAAGACACAATACCAAAATTTAAATCATAAAATTTACAAAGATGAAGAACATCACGTATGAGAAAAATATTGTTCATAATGGTTTGGTCAGGAATACAATATGTTTGATCTGTATCTATAAGTACATCCAAAAACATTTTTCAGTCTATATGATAGGGCTTTATAAAGCACCTTGTAGTCTGTGCAAAGAAGAGCAATGGGCCTCCAGTTTTTAAGCAAAGCCAAGTCCCCTTTCTTAGGCAGCAGAGATAGTACTGCACGCCGATAGGAGACAGTTAGAGATCCAGTTCTGTAACAGTCAATTAGAAACTCATAAAAGTCTGATCCAGTAATATCCCAAAAATGTTTAAAAAAGTCAGAAGAAAGACCGTCAATTCCAGGTGCACGTCCCAGAGCCATTAGATTAACTGCTGCAGTTAACTCGTCCAAAGTCAGTTCACAGTCCAGAGCAGCCCTTTCCTCTGGGCTGAGCTTGGGAAGACCTTCAAAGAGTTGATTTTGAGACTCTATGCAACATGGTTCTGCAACAAACAGGGCACCATAGAAATCCACTGCATGGCTCCTCATCTCAGATGGATTTGTAGTTATTTGGCCATTTGAGAGTTTTGTACAAGTCATCAATTTCTTTTTTGCAGCAGACTTCTCCAGGTTGAAAAAAAAAAAGACATTGGAGAATCCATATCCTTCAGCTGAGTAAACCGGGATCTAACAAGTGCCCCCTTCACTGTTTCCTGCAGGAAAGAGCTCAGGGCTGATCTCTTCTCCTGCAGTAGAGGACCTGAGGTAGAATCCTGATCTCTGATCAAACTGTCCTCCAACTTCTTAACAGTGTCCTCAAGTTCACAAACTTTAGATTTAATGATAACAGTTGAGTTTGCAGGATACTGTTGACAAAAAATGTGAATTTGCACCTTGCCAACCTCCCACCACTGTACTAAGGAACTCAAAAGAGACTTTGTAGTCCTCCAGTGTTCCCAGAAACACACAAAATATTGACAAAAAGTGTTGTCTTGAAGAAGTTTATTATAAAAAATCAGAATCAGAATCAGAATCAGAATCAGCTTTATTGGCCAAGTATGCACAACACATACAAGGAATTTGACTTTGGCTAAAAACTTGCTCTCATTGTTCAGGTGGAGGATTTAAATAAGGATTCAATGACAACAGAGTATGTACAGTAAATTACAGTCTGTCCACGTTTCTATAAAAGGATGCAAATATATACAGGAATATATGTAGTTATTTACTCAGACTAACCACACTTTGCAGAAATATATGAAAAAATATACAGTCACACAGTATTTCAATGTGAACTCAGATTCAGTGATATAATGTGAATGAAGTAAAAAGCAGTGTGAGAGTTATGTGCAATGTAATAATGGATGAAAAGTCATGAGTACAGCAACAGGTAGGACTAGGTGAATGTTAGGAGTTCATCAGAGTGATGGTTTGAGGAAAGAAACTGTTCCTGTGACGGGTGGTTTTGACCTTCAGTGATCTGTAACGACGACCAGAAGATAGAAGTTCAAACAGTTTGTGGCCGGGGTGTGATGGGTCAGCACAGATGTTTCCCGCCCGTTTCCTGGTTATGGACCGATATAAGTTCTCAATGGAGGGTAGGTCAGTACCAATGATCCTCTCCGCAGACTTAATGATCCGCTGCAGTCTGGTCTTGTCCTGTTTAGTGGCAGATCCAAACCAGACAGTGATAGAAAAGCAGAGGACAGATTGGATGATGGCGGTGTAGAAGACAACCAGCAGCTCCTGAGGCAAATCAAACTTCTTGAGCTGACGCAGAAAAAACAACCTCTGCTGGGCCTTTTTCTGGACAGTGTCTATATGGGGGGACCACTTCAGGTTCCGGGAGATTGTGGTTCCCAGAAACTTGAAGGAGTCCACAGTGGACACTGTGCTGTTGAGGATGGTGAGTGGGGGGAATGAAGGGGGGTGTCGCCTGAAATTCACAGTCATCTCCACCGTTTTGGCTGGGTTAAGTTCAAGATGGTTCTGGCTGCACCAGAGGATCAACTGCTCCACCTCCCGCCTGTATGCAGACTCATCATCATCCCGGATCAAACCGATGACTGTGGTGTCGTCCGCAAACTTCAGGAGCTTCACCGAAGGGTCCTCTGAGGTGCAGTCATTGGAGTAGAGGGAGAAGAGCAGTGGGGAAAGGACACATCCTTGGGGGGCGCCAGTACTAATTTTTCGGGAGCTGGATGTAAATCTCCCTAGCTTCACCTGTTGCCACCTGTCAGTCAGAAAGCTGGAGATCCACTGGCAGGTGGAGGGGGGCACCTTGAGCTGGAGGAGTTTCTGATGAAGAATGCCTGGGATGATGGTGTTGAACGCTGAGCTGAAGTCGACAAACAGGATCCTGGCGTACGTCCCTGGGGAGTCGAGGTGTTGCAGGATGTAATGTAGTCCCATATTCACTGCATCATCCACTGACCTGTTTGACCGGTAGGCAAACTGCAGTGGGTCCATCAAGGGGCCTGTGATGACCTTCAGGTGGTTCAGCACCAATCTCTCCAAGGATTTCATGACCACAGAGGTCAGGGCAACAGGTCTGTAGTCGTTTAATCCTGTAACAGAGGGTTTCTTGGGAACTGGAATGATGATGGAGCGTTTGAAGCAGGAAGGCACTTCACGCAGCTCCAGTGATCTGTTAAAGATCCGGGTGAAGATGGGGGCCAACTCGTTGGAGCAGACTCTCAGGCAGGACGGAGACACACCATCAGGTCCTGCAGCCTTCTTGATCTTTTGTCTCTGAAAGACCCGGCGCACCTCCTCTTCACAGATCGTTAGTGCTGGTGGGAGGTCAGAGTGGAGGAGGGATGGAGTTCCTGGAGCTGCAGATAATCCTTTTGTGTGGGTGGGAGGTGAGAACTGTAGGTTCTTTTCAAACCTGCAGTAAAAGCTGTTTAGGTCATTAGCCAGCTGGAGGTTTTCCACAGGGTGGGGGGATGGTCTCCTCTAGTTGGTGATATTCTGCAGGCCTCTCCAGACAGAAGCAGAGTTGTTGGCTGAGAAGTTTTTTTGTAACTTCACACTGTAGCTCCTCTTAGCAAGCCTGATCTCCTTCGTCAGCATGTTTCTGGCCCGCTTGTACAGAGTCCAGTCACCAGTCCTGTAGGCCTCCTCCTTGGTCTGACGTAGCTGCTTCAGTTTAGGAATGAACCAGGGTTTATTGTTGTTGTATGTGCAGAAGGTCTTGGTCTGCACACACATGTCCTCGCAGAAACAGATGTATGACGTCACAGTGTCAGTGAGTTCATTTAAGTTAATGGCTGCAGCTTCAAAAACACTCCAATCTGTGCAGTCAAAGCAGGCTTGTAACTTCAGCTTTGATTCCTCAGTCCATTTCTTCACAGTCCTTACAACAGACTTGGAAGTTTTTAGTTTCTGTCTGTATGTTGGAATAAGATGGAGCAGACAGTGGTCAGAAAAACCCAGAGCTGCACGGGGGACGGCATGATAGGCATTTCTTAAAACTGTGTAACAGTGGTCGAGTGTATTTGTGTCCCTGGTGGGACATTTAATATGCTGTCTGTATTTAGGAAGCTCATTTGTGAGATTAGCTCTATTGAAATCACCCAGAATGATAAGCAGAGAGTCTGGATGTTTTTCCTCCACGTCTGCTATCTGGTCAGCGAGGTGCTGCAGGGCCTCTGTTGTAGAAGCAGCAGGCGGGATATAAATTCCGACCAGAATAAATGAGGAGAACTCTCGCGGTGAATAAAAGGGTTTACAGTTTATGAACAGTGACTCTAGGTTAGGGCTACAAAACTTCTTCAACACTGTGACATCAGTACACCAACCTTCGTTTATGTAGAAGCAGATTCCACCACCTTTAGTCTTTCCAGAGAATTCTCGGCTGGGAACATTTTTTTTTTTTTCAATGGGAACATTATTTAATTCTTTCCCCTGGTGAAATAATTAACATCTCAGAAGCTAGATGATGGTCTGTAAAACCAACTAGACTTATATTACTGTGAAGAATTCTTGGGCTAAAACTTTGAGAAACATATATTCTATCTAATCTAGCAGCACTGACTACATTATCTCTGACTCTAACCCAGGTATACTGTCTAGTTTTTGCATGTTTAACTCTCCATGGATCTAATAACTCAAACTGTATAGTGATATTTTTTAAAACTTGTGAAGACCAAAGATGGGGTTCTGCATTAGTTCGATCCATAGTAAAATCCAAGGTACAGTTGAAACCACCAGCAACAATAAGTTTGATCTTGGTGATAGTTCTGCAATTCATTTTTCAGTTTATTGAAAAAGGCAATTCTTTCAGAACTCTGATTTGGAGCATAAACGTTGATCAAACAAAACATGGAATTCTCTATTTCTTCCCTAACAAAGAGCAGCCTGCCCTTCACCACCTCCACTACAGATAAACCTGTTGCATTCACAGATTCCCCAGACAAAATGGCTACTCCTGCACTAAAATTTGTACCATGATTGAGTGAAAAAGGACCCTTCCACCACAAGCCCCAGTCCACTTCATCTGCTGAAGTGGTATGAGTTTCTTGCAAAAGCAAAATGTTCAGATTTTTTGGCTAAATAATTCACTAATTAATCCCCTCTTATGATTGTCCCTCCCACCATTGATGTTTAAGGATCCTAATTTTATGTTTTGCATAGGGAGATAGAAGAGAAGACAGAGGGCAGAGAAAGAGAAAGAGCAGTAAATGTATAAGAACACCATGCTGTGCATTCGGGTGCGCATGACCTTTTTACCTCCTGCTGATTTATGCAGGGCTGTTAGGTGCTCTTAAAGGCAAAAATGTTTTCTTTCATCCAGGAGGTCAAGACCAACTTGTCTTTTTAGCACATTAACAGTTCTGATAAATTTATCGGCGTCACTTAAATTATCAGTGACTTTAACGGCCCTTTTGAAGGTTTCATCCAGAAAAACATTTATATCTTCCAGCGAATACAAACTTGTGTTTTTACTGCAAGTTTCTACAATGGACACAGTATCAGAATCAGAATCCATTCCCTCGTCCTCGCAACTTAACTGGCTGTTTGATACAGCTGTCCCAGCTGGTTGATCGTGAGCTGCAATTTCCTGAACGCCTCTTACAGCAGCTGACTGGCGTTGTTCCGTTAGCTATTCAGAAACTTTAACAGCTACCGGAACCACAGCTGCTGATTTCACAAGCTCTTTCTCACAGCCATGCTCCCAACTGTAAGCTGGGCTGCGGGCACCACAGCCAGGCTGTCCACAGACACAGCAGCAGGTTCCGGAGCAGGACTGGCGGAAGGCCCCGCAATGTCGTCTGTAGTAGCGGCATGAGTGGAGGCTGCACCGCTGGTTTCAGCTGCGGCTTCATCAGAGCCTCCCACCCGTTGCTTGTGCGGACAAGCGAACCGTTTATGGCCCACGTCTCCACATTCAAAACACTTCATTTGTTCTGAGCTCGCATACACCATGTAGGAGCCGTCCCCATGTTTAACCCGAAAGGACACTTCTAGTGTTTGAGTGGGCGAGTCCAAGAACATGAACACCTGTTGCCTGAGTGATTCTACATGTTTTAACTTGGTGTCCTTACATCCCAAACTCACAGTTCTAAATGGGCCCGCAAATTTACCAAATCTGCGAAGCTCAGTCTCCAACTGCTCATTAGTGATAAAAGGAGGAACACCTGAAACGGTAATTTGCGTTGATGGAACAGACAAGGGGGACACCTTTACATACATATCCCCAATAACCACACCGCTCCCAATTAGACTGTGAACACACTCCTCACCAGTCAAAAACACAACAACCGCTTTATTCATTCGGGAGGCAAAGCAGATCATATCATGTCCCACCTTCTCACCCACAGCAAGAAGGACTTCCTCCACAGTAACGCTACTATCCAGTGGGACTATCCTCATTCCCTGCCGGATAGACGGAGGTGGTGTCTCAAAGGACACCATCTTCCAGCAAAATGCCAAAAACAAACAAAAAATCCACAAACGCACTCAAAAGATTGAAACAAACTGACCTGAACATGAAGCCAATAATGAAAGATAGAGGAAAAGTCCAGATGTTGTGAAAAAGTACAATCCAAAACTCCGCGCCACTCACACACCCAGCACCTCCGTCACTTGCACTCACACCCACCGGAAATGGAAACCAGAGGAGAGGAGAGGAGAGGAGAGGAGGACAAAGCTATTAATGCTGGCTAATGACTGGGCCCTGTAATAGCTATCAGTGTTTTAGGGTGAATATTATGGTCATGTAACGAAGGTCTTGATTACTTTATTAGCCTCTTCAAGTCATTTGGCTAGCGCTTACTGATGTGACCCCCCCTTCTTTCCCTCTGCCACCATCACCTCCACCCTCTCCTTCTCTCCTCTCCCACAACATAACCCCCCTACCACCACCACCACCTCCTCTTTCCTATTTCTCGCTGCACCCTGTGATGATGAAATCAAATTAGGTGGACTGGATGGGCCTAAATCACGGCTCGCGTTGCGGGCCTTGACATAAAAAATGGCCGCGACGAGGTTACCCAGAGTTCACGGCAGATAATGAAAGAGACAGGGAGGTAATAGTATGACGGAGTGGTGGGGTTCAGTATTCTGGGGGTGGAGGGAATGGGGGTTAATACGAGGGGAGGAGCGGAGGTTCATTTGGAGGGTACCTGCCTATATGACCACTCCATCTGGTTGAGGGGACACTCGTTCACCTCCCTCGTCATCTCCTTTTTTCTCCACCTTTTTCTCTACTTTCTCTGCTGTCCTCTCCTTCATCCTCTACCACCATCTCTCTCTAGCCATCCATTCATACACACATCCTTTTCCCTCTCCATGTCTTGATAGTGATAAAGGTTTCACACTCAATTAAGTAAAGTATCACCTCAAAGGGAGTCTAGCTGGCATTATCAGGAGACATTCACTAAGTACTTCAGTGATGGTTAGCCACTTCCATAATGGCATATCTCTTCCAAGTCTATTTGTCAAGCAAAACCTCCCATGTCCACCTTTGTCGCTGGGTTTGCTTTAATTGACAGTGGACATTGTTTCACCCTTCACTACTTGTGCAAGTACTGTGCACATAAGTCATGCGGCCCAACTCCTGTATGTGAACACCCACATTTTACAACTTTGAACACTTTATTCTAAGTTATGAAAACAGCAAACTATTATGTTTAAGTAAGTAAGTAAGTACTTTATTTATACAGCACTTATCACAGAGAGAGAGAGAGTAAGATCATAATAAAATACAATAAATGCAGGGAAATAAAACAGGAGGTAAAAATAAAACACCTAAGATAATAAAAAGACATAAATAAACTACAATCAACATAAGATTAATCAAATGCCAGTCTAAAAAGATGAGTCATGTTCCAAAGTCTAGGTGCTGCTGTTTCAAAGGCTCTGTCATCCTTAGTTTTGAGCCTTGTACGAGGAACAGCCAGTACATTCTAATTGGAGGACCTGAAACATCTGCTTGGAACATATAAATGGAGCAGGTCACTAATATAAACAGATGCCTTCCCATTGGTTTATCTGTCATGGACCATGTACAGAAGAAACGTTAAACACAGGGTAAAGATGCTCTTACAAAGCCATTGCTTTGTAAGATAAAACAAGAATCTTAAATTGGATCTAGAAATTAATAGGAAGTCAGTGCAAGGAGGCCAAAATAGGAGTGATATGAGATGACTTACTGGACTTAGTCAACAGCCTAGCAGCAGCATTCTGGACCAACTGTAGGCGGTCAACAGAGATTTACTGAGATAGGTAAAAAGGGAATTTCAGTTGTCCAGGCACGATAAAACAAAGGCATGTAGGAATTCAAAAATCCTGAGGAGCCGTGCTGGTTTCGGTTTCTCAGATTGTTTAATTGTTGTCTGAGCACCTGGACAACATGGCACAGTTCAGGTTTGAGAATGACATCCACAGTATCCTGAAGCTGGACATGCCAATCACCAATGTTACCCATGCGAAGTGGCAGAGGAAGGCCAGCACATCCAGAACACCTTCGTTCACCTGCCTGTCCCTGGGAAAACCTGGAAATGTATCCCAAACTTCATAAAAAAATGCTGAGCAAAACACCAGACAAAAGTAAGAAGCAGACTTCCTCTAAAATGGGAGGCGACTGCTTCATCCCCCTCAGAAACCCCAAACAAATGGATGTGGCTAGTTTTCTTGTCACAAAGGAGTATGAGTCAGTGGACACTAACAATGCAATGGTTTCGTTAGAAAACCAGAAAGCTTGGTCTTTGTCATTTAATGGATACAACATTGAAGATGCAAAGATTCTGCATCTTGGAGGGAAACCACTGAATGCACCAGAAGGCTACCAGAACAACTTAAAAGTACTCTACAATCAAACTACAACCCCTGCCTCTCTCAAGAAGTCCGAATGCGGCTCATCAACACCAGACAAAATCTTCGATGCTCCTGATCTTCACAATGATTTCTATTTGAAATTGCTTGATTGCAGCAGCTGAAATGTTCTTGCAGTGGGACTACATAACAGTGTTTACCTGTAGGAATGCCACTCATGGAGACATCATCTTTCTCATGAAGTTAGAACATGAGGAGGACTATATCTGTTCTATGTCCTGGACCAAAGAGGGAAGCTACCTGGTTGTTGGAACCAGTGACTGCAAAGTTCAGTTGTGGGATGTTGGAAATCAGAAGTGCTTGCGCAGCATGGCGAGCCACACAGCGAGAGTTTGTAGTCTGAGTTGGAATGACCATATTCTCTCCAGTGGCTCCAGATCAGGACACATCCACCATCATGATGTGAGGGTGGCAGATCATCACATTTTTCACTCTCACTGGTCACTCACAGGAGGTCGGTGTCCTCAAGTGGTCTCCTGATGGATACCACGATGGATACCACGGACGATACCTGGCCAGCGGCAGCAATGACACCCTAGTGTGTGTCTGGCCCTGAGTGCAAGAGGGCAGTGCCAGCAGCAACAGGCAGAGGGTCCCCTGCTGTAGTGAGCATCAGGGAGCAGTTAAGGCTTTGGCCTGGTGTCCATGGCAGTCAGCTATCCTTGCATCTCAGGTGGTACCATTGATCGTCACATCTGTGTCTGGAATGTAAACAGTGGCTCCTGCGTCAGCTCGCTTGACACACAGTCCCAGATCTCTTCACTGGTGTTTGCACTCAACAACAAGGAACTGGTTTCTGTACATGCCCACAACAATATTGTTATCTGGAAATATCCTTCCTCCACCAAAGTTGCTGAGCTCAATGGACCCGAGGACCAAGTTTTTAGTATGATGCTGAGTCTGGACTCAGCATCATACATCATACATCATACTCAGCATCTCTCCAAAATAAACCCCCGTGAAATATGGCAGTATACGCAGAGAACATGAAGGGTCTTCCTAAAGAAAAGGCATCCTTACCACTGTCATATGGAATTGGTTTGGGTTGCATTTAAAACAATTTCTAGATCTTGACAAATTGTTTATGTCATAAAGTGAAATACTATATTTTTGAGTTCCAGATACTAGTGTGTTAATGTTTTGTGCTTCTATAGTTCCACTGTGATGTGTAAGTGCTAATACACATACTGACCAAGGGCTAGGGTTACAAATGAGAATTGGGACAGACCCTAAAAATGCATTACCCTTTATATCATATAAGACTTTAGTCAGATTTAGTCAACTAAATTCTTATATTTAGTTGATTACAACTAGATTAAAACTAAAATGGTTTTAGATATTAAATTAAGACTAAAAACAAACAACATTTTAGTCAAAAAACTGTGACTAAATTAAATTAAAAAATGCTGTTAAAATCAACACTTTAAAATTAACAAATTAACAGTGGTTCACACTTTTTGATGATGAACATTTCAAAACATAACTGTATTGGCCACACAGGGGCCATGATTTTCATGATTGCGGTTTTGGCAAACGATTTTTCAAAACAAATAAGAACAGTAGTTAGAAAAAAAGACTGCCGAACGCCTGTGTGTCACCCAGCCTTACACAAAACAGCTTTCGAACTTCTGTGCTTCAATTGGCTGGCTGTATTCGCAGCCGTTGGTAGGCGGGTCCTTCTTGCTAGGTTTTCAGTCATTGGTTCTTCAAGGTTTCAGAAACCCAATTCAAGGCTCTTATTAGTCGAATGAGAGGTCAATCACATCTCAACCAATCAAAGCACTCCTTTGGCTTTCTGTTTGCAACTGTGTCTGTAGTGGAAGAACGGAAATGCAGCTTTTTTTTTCAGTACGCTCTAGGACGCAGCGCCCTCGTGCGCCCTCGTGCGCTCTAGGACGCAGAGACGTGTCCGCCCGCGGTACACCGGAGTGCAAGAGGTTAATATGATGTTCTGGGCTCATCCTGTACTCCACAGAGGTAGAGCCACTGGTCTGCAAGAAGCGTTTTTTTAACCATTCTCAATCAATCAATCAATCAATCAATCAATCTTTATTGTCATGATGCTATGCATACAACTGTAGTGCAAGCAAGATGAAATTGCGTTTCTCTAGGCATCCGTATTGTAAAAAGAACATAATTTAAAAACACACTCACACTCCCCCACCCCCCACCCATTCACACATCCCTGAGACACATTTGGATATTACAGTAATGTTAACTTATTACAGTTGCAGTTAAAATGATAATAACTGCCTATGTATATATAAAACAATTAAAATGGCTAAGTGAATCTAAGTAGCTAAGAGAAATAAATACTTAAAACTGACTAAAACTATAATATACAAATAATATACATAATGTCCTTAAAGTGCAGTAATATGTGTAAAGGATTCCGGATCAACTGTTCAGCATCCTAACAGCTTGTGGAAGGAAGCTGTTGATCAGTCTGGTGGTTCTGCCTCTGATGCTCCGGAATCGTTTGCCAGATGGCAGCAGTTCAAAGTGTTTGTGCAGAGGATGAGAATGGTCCTTTTTTTTTTTTTTTTTGACTTATTTGTACCCGTAGGTAGATTTGGTTTGCAGTCTGGTGACAAGCCACCGGCTGCCGGTCGCTGCGTGCGCAAGCGCCCTAAACCTACATGTTTTTGGTATGCGGGAGGAAACCGGAGAAATCCCAGAGTAAACCCACGCAGACACGGGGAGAACATGCAAACTCCACACAGCTCACTGTTGGTCGGGGGCTGGGGTCGAACCCACGATCTCATGATCCCCGCGATCCCCCGGCCGAGGGTAAAACTGTGCTGCCACAGTGCTAAACCACTGCGCCACCGTGCAGCCCCTTGACAATGTTCAGTGCCCTGCTCCTACAACGGCTCTGAAAAGTTCTTGGACAGAGGGAAGGGAAACTCCAATTATCTTCTCAGGTCCCTTCACTATCCTCTGCAGAGCTTTTTTGTCTGACATACTGCAGCTGGAGTACCATGTTGCAATGCAGTACGTCAGAACACTCTCCACCACACCTCTGTAGAAGGTCCTGAGGATGCAGATGGGGAGAGAGGCCTGTTTGAGGCCTGTTTTTTCTGTCAGATTATTTAAAGGTAGAACTGTGTTATAGGCTATAACATGCACAATTTGCAATAATGTGGTCCTCAGCCATGTCAGATTGAAAATTGGGTGTGTACGATAATTCTCCTCAAAATGTGATCATTTTAAGCAGCTGGTGCGATACTTCAGTATTTGTCATCTGGAAACACTGATTACCCGATCAAAAATGACTCCAACGCACAATGTACAGGGAAGAAGTGAGAGACCTGGAGGGCTGGTGCAGGGAGAACAATCTGGTGCTCAACATGGACAAAATGAAGGAGATGATTATCGACTTCCGGCGGTCACAGCCTGAACACGTCCCCCTCAGCATTGGCGGCGGTTTAGTGGAGAGAGTGGAGAACATCAAGTTCCTCGGAGTGCAGATCTCGCAGGACCTGACCTGGAGCAAGAAGTCCTTGGGAATCAGGAAGCGGGCCCAGCAGAGACTGCACTTCTTGAGGAAACTCAAACAGGCCTCTCTCCCCATCTGCATCCTCAGGACCTTCTACAGAGGTGTGGTGGAGAGTGTTCTGACGTACTGCATTGCTACATGGTACTCCAGCTGCAGTATGTCAGACAAAAAAGCCCTGCAGAGGATAGTTAAGGGAGCTGAGAGGGTAATTGGAGTCTCCCTCCCCTCTGTCCAAGAACTTTTTCAGAACCGTTGCAGAAGCAGGGCACTGAACATTGTCAAGGACCGTTCTCACCCTCTGCATAAACACTTTGAACTTTTGCCATCTGGCAAACGATTCCGGAGCATCAGAGGCAGAACCACCAGACTGATTAACAGCTTCCTTCCACAAGCTGTCAGGATGCTGAACAGTTGATCCGGAATCTCTCATACATACTACTGCACCTACGGACATTATGTATATTATTTGTATATTATAGTTCTGGTTAGTTTTTTCAAGTATGTCTCAGGGAAGTGTGAATGGCTGTGGTGGGGTGGGGGGTGAGGATATGTGTGAGTGTGTCTTAAATCATGTTCTTTTACTTATATGGATGCCGAGAGAAACGCAATTTCATCTTGCCTACACTACAGTTGTATGTACAGCAATATGACAATAAAGGTTGATTTGATTTGATTTGATTTGAACATTTTTAACGTTGGAGCACACTTTTGACCTTAATGACCCAATACGGCTAACCCTTGGAGCTAAACTGTCAGGAGCAATAATGAGAACTTCAGTTTTGTCAACATTTAGCTGCAGAAAGTTACTTGCCTTCCAGTATTTAATCGCAGATAGACAGTCATTAAAAACTTTGAAATTCTCAATATGGTCTAGTTTTTTTTTTTTTTTTTTTTTTTTTTTTTTCTTTCTTGCCTTCTGATTGTTGCTCTGAGTGTTGCTATCCCTGTGCTGTTGCAATCCTGGAATTTCCCCGTTGTGGGACTAATAAAGGCTTATCTTATCTTATCTCTTTAAAAGAAAGATACAGTTGGATTACATCTACGTACATAACAATGATAGGACACATCTTCAAAATTACTAATGATGAAGCCTCAAGGAAGCATATATAGAGGAAATAAAATTGGACCCAGAATAGAACCCTGGGTCACCCCACAAGCTGAAGCAGCAGACTCAGATTTGAGTATAATGAATACAAATAAATTTATGGTTCTTTAATCATAACACTGGTCAACACCAAATTTATTGTCTAAGTTTTTTTTAGCTGATTTAGGATAATTTTGATCTGCTGAATCCAAAAAATCACATTGGTTTTGCAGAATCAGGTCAACTTTTTGAACTATGGCCACATGTTGTTTTATACGTTTTTGTTTACATGTGTTGGTATTTTTGGTTTATTCATTCATTCATTCATCTTCTTCCGCTTAATCCTTTTTGGGTCGCGGGGGAGCTGGAGCTTATCCCATCATCTTTGGGCGAGAGGCAGGGTCCACCCTGGACAGATCGCCAGTCCATCGCAGGGCCAACACAGAGAGACAGACAATCACTCACTCTCCTAGTCATACCTAAGGACAATTTAGAATCCCCAGTTTGGTGCCAATTAACCTAACTTGCATGTGTTTGGCATGTGGGAGGAAACCAGAGAAATCCCGGAGTAAACCCACGCAGACATGGGGAGAACATGCAAACTCCACACAGATCACTGTTTTTTCGCTTTATATGATGCAAAATTCTTTTTAATGTCTTGAAATTCTCAGAATTTTGAACAGTGATGATGTAACATTCAAATTACATGTGCTTACCTTTATATAAAGGTAAGTATATGCACAGTACTAAGTAAGTACAGGTTTTTACTTAGCACCTGATCAAGAGAAATGGATGTCATTTTTGGATTCAGCGTTGCAAAATTGTCTTAAATCAGTTGAAAAAACACAGACAACTTACAAAAAAAATATTTTTGTAACCATGTGTTATTTCACCTCTACTTATGTAAGATCATGGTCATCCTATTTTGGGCGCAGTAAGATTCTACACTGTAAATTTACTAAGTTGGAAGAAGAAGGAGAAGATGAGGGCGAGTCGGAAGAAAACAGCCTTCATGGTTTCAAGATGCCACTGTTACTGTGTCACTTTGTCTGAATCTTTCTCATAGTTTTTTTTCCCTCTTGTCTAAATTCAACAGTTTCCCTAGTTGGGGTCTAATCATTTACCACAGACATTTGGGCTTCATCCACACTGGATAATCACGTCCGTTACAAAAGACAAAACACTCATATGTTTCCGCAGAGCATTACCAGATGGGCGCTCACAGGTGGATGTGCCTTCCTGTGTGTGTTTGTTGGTAATTCTAACCTAACAAGACACCTGTCGCTGTTCACAGTCTGCTGCTCTGTTGTTTTTTTTCTCTCATTACCAAATACCACCACATGCAGTATCCTGTTCTGACACACACGCAGCATGTTTCTAACACACACCACCAGTTAGCGTGCCCCGACACAATGCCATGGACTGACCCTTGACCTTACCGCACAGATCATTTGCTTCCTGTTCCTTCCTTAACGGGGTAGGTAGGGTAAATGAGATCACAGGGGTCATCGCAGTGGATTTGTTGGGCAGCTATAAACCTGCACTTCTAATTAGTGGACCTGCTAACTTGCAGCTTAATTTCAGCTTTTCAGCTAGAAATGGTTGTAACAGTTACAAGCATGAAGTCTTTTTAGACTGTTGGAAATGCAGTAATTGCCATGCAATATATTTTCTCTTCTCTGTGGTGTGCTGTTCATGTTGCTCAATTTTTATCATCCATCCATCCATCCATCCATCATCTACCATTCGTTCGGGTCTGGGTCGCGGGGGCAGCAGTCCAAACAGAGTAGTCCAGATTATCACCCAGTTCACATAGCGCCGTGATCCCCATGATCCCTCCTGCAGGTGGTGAGCCCACTGGAAGGCAGACCCATGTGGCTCCCTTAGGTACAGTGGGTCCCTGATGTAACTTTTTTTCATGAGAATCTACTGTACTGCTCTTAGTCTGGCCCTTCACCCAGGACCAGTTTGTTTTGGGAGATCCTATCAGGAAAAAGTTGTCCCAACAGCATAGCTCCTGGGATTATGAGGACACTCAAACCCCTCTACCACGATAAGGTAGTGAGCCACAGAGGGGTTTTTATCATAGATGACAAATCTACTGGTTAGTCTAAGGAGCAGAGGTGGGTAGTAACATGTTCTCTAGCAACATTTTTTTTTATTAATACAGTTGTTTTTCTGTTTTAGTGGCTTTATTTTAGCATTCCTTTTACACTTACTTGATTACATCTTTGAAGGAAAATCTGTACTTTTACGCAACTACATTTGTTCCTTGAGTTAATTTTGATTTCACTAATTTGAAGAGAATGACAGTCATGTTTTTCTCCCGGCTGTGCTTCTTTTCATCAGATTTGATGTATTTATGCTAATTCTGGTTAGGGAAATATTGAAATGACCACTGTGACTTTATATGATGTTAGTTATATTGGACAGTACATGTGGTTTGTTTATACAGTATTTGATTCTACTCAGACTAACACATCTACACTGGTTTTTGAAAAGAATCAGCCCCGTTTCAACATAGTCACATTTAATTGCTTTGCAGAATAAAATGAAGACTGACCAATTTTTATCCCCCGCCGGTCGAAGCCCAAAAAGGTCCAAGAGCCGTTTGGGCGAAGACAAATGGGGGATTATGTTATGGGTCAGTCTGTCTGTCCGTCCATCTGCCCCACTTTTGTGAAATCAACTCCTCCTACAGTTCTGGTCTGATTGTTTTGAAACTTGGTACCATGGTTTGATATACAGTACACTGAGGATGCACATATTGCAATTTGGCTCTGATCAGATGATTTTTGCGGGAATTGTAGCCCCTGACCTCTGACCTCCTGTTTCACCTCACTTGATAGACAGTAACTATTTTGTGAAATCAACTCCTCCTACAGTTTTGTTCCGATTGTTTTGAAACTTGGTACCATGGTTTGATATACTCTGATGATGCACATATTCCAATTTCACTCTCATCGGATGACCTTGAGGTAAAAGGTTAGATTTTTCCCTAAATCTTGGAAACACAGTAACTACTGAAAGAAATGATGTATGCTTTTCAAATGGATACAGTATTTGTATCTAATACACATCTTGGACGACTTACACCCTCACCTAACTATGGGTTTTCTATCAGTTTTCTTCAGCTGGAATATGACCAAACTAAACTAAATTAAAAATACACCTGCTGCATTCACTGGCCATCTCAACCTTCCTCTATGCTTGTGAATTGTGGACCCTTACAGTGGACCTACAAAAAAGGAGCCAAACCTTTGAGCTGAGATGCTACAGGAAAATCATGTGCATCTCTTACAACGACCACATTACAAACGAAGAAGTGTAGAATCACGTCAGAGCAACCATTAGACCATATGAGGACCTCCTCTCCATTGTGAAAAGCAGGAAAATTAAGTGGTATGGCCATGTGACATGATCCACTGAAATTGGGAAGACCATCATGCAAGGCACCGTACCTGGAGGAAGGAGACACAGCAGACAGAAGAAAAGGTGGGATGATAACATCAAGGAATGGACAAACCTACCTTTCACCAGCACACTGAGATAGCAGAGGGCCGTACAAGATGGAGGGAACTTGTCTTGGGGCTAAGTAAGTAAAGTAAGTAAACTAAACTAGCAATGACCCACAGCACCCAGCAAAATTAACCACACAGTGGTTGAAGGAGAAAAAGGTGAATGTCCTAGGTCTACCCCCTTCTGCTGAGAAGCAATATAAAATATCCTAAACATAGGTTTAGATACAGTCAAAACACCTATATATGTATTTTATATTTCACTTTTCTGTTCTTTTGGTGCTCCTTGGGTGACCTTGAGACCATCTTGTCCCCCCCTTCACCAAACTGAGCTTTAATTCTCTAAGCCAGGGCGACCAAACGGAAATAAAAAGCCCATTATGTGTTGCCCACGGCGGGCACTTGTTGACTAGGTTTTATTACAGCGGGAGATGAGAGCGCTTGATGCCTTCATTTAGGGTCCCCAGCACCCGGAGCTGACAGCGCTGTGACAGTACTGGTCCCTGTGGCACTGCTAAAACAGGCCATGACAGGAAGTGTGTGTGTGTGTGTGTGTGTGTGTGTGTGTGTGTGTGTTGTAGAATAGTGTATGTGTCCTGGCTGTCTGCAGTCCAGCCAGGCACCCTGAGACTCGCCTCTATAAATGCCCTCGTAAAGCTGACAGATAGACATATGTATGGATCCCCCTTTAAAATTTTACTACTAATCACTATGGGCAGCCTGCCTGGCTGCTAGCTGATGACTGAAACAAACCCAACCCCCAAATATACACAGGAATATGCATACACACGACTGTTGCCACACATCCATATCCACCATTCATATTTTTTTTTTGCCTTACTACTTTCAATTTTTGAGTACTTTTTTTTTTTGCCAAGAAGTCATAAAGTTGTGGATGGATTTATAGGAACTAGTTGAGGATGAACTTGGCTAGGCCTATAAGTGAATGACAGTCTGTCATGCCAAAACAAGAAATCCATACAGACATTTTTGAAAGGATATCACAGGGCAAAATTCCATATCTCAAAATTATGCTCGACTTCCTTACAAGGAGGTGCTTCCCTAAAAGTAACTTGTGGTGCTAAACAAGACAAAGCACTCTATAGGTGAGAAGCCAGCACATACACAAAACTACAAGGCTTGAGTGTTTCCCAGCTTCACCAGTTTAATTTCCCATGTCAACAAAACATGCAAATGTTTCGGCCAACTGACATTTATCAAAGCATGAAACAAAAACTGAAGGCATGACTTTTATACCCTGAGTCAATGGGTAATTGGCCGGAATTATTACATGACATTATATCATAGTAGGTTGTAGGCACAATAGCTCTAAATGTCTGTGATTGTTTGTACTCTCCTTTACCCTATATGACCGTTGTGAGAGTTTGGTTTGTATTGCCAATACCCGGTCAAACTCTTTTCCAGTAAGAGTTGGACTCCACCAGGGCTGCCCTTTGTCACCGATCCTGTTCATAATTTTTATGGACAGGATATCTAGGCGCAGCCAAAGAACATAGGGTGTCATGTTCAGTGACCACAGGATCTCATCTCTGCTGTTTGCAGATGATGTCGTCCTGTTGGCTTCCTCGAGCAATGACCTACAGGTCTTGCTGGGACGGTTTGTTACTGAGTGTGAAGCAGCTGGGATGAGAATCGGCACCTCCAAATCTGAGTCCATGGTCCTCAGCTGGAAAAGGGTGGATTGTTCTCTCCGGGTTAGGGACGAGCTCCTTCCCCAAGTGGAGGAGTTTAAGTATCTTGGGGTCTTATTCACGAGTGAGGGGAAAATGGAGCGAGAGATTGACAGATGGATTGGCGCAGCATCTGCAGTGATGCAGACGTTGTACCGGTCTGTTGTGGTGAAGAGGGAGCTGAGCTCTAAAGCAAAGCTGTCGATTTATTGGTCAATCTACATTCCTACCCTTACCTATGGTCATGAGCTTTGGGTAATGACTGAAAGAATGAGATTACGGATGCAAGGGGCTGAAATGAGCTTTCTCCGTAGGACTGCTGGACTCACCCTTAGAGACAGGGTGAGGAGCTCAGTCATTCGGGAGAGGCTCAGAGTAGAACCGCTGCTCCTTCACATCGAAAGGAGCCAGCTGAGGTGGTTTGGGCATCTCATCAGGATGCCTCCTACTTTTTTTTATTTAGTATACTTTATTAATCCCCAGAGGGAAATTACAAGACATCCGCCATGATGGATGAGGCAGCCAATGTGCGGCACCAATCCCTTCACCATTCACACCCATATTCACACCTAGGGCCACTTTAGAGTATCCAATTAACCTAACCTGCATGTTTTTGGCCTGTGGGAGAAAACCAGAGTACCCAGGGTAAACCCACGCAGACACAGAAACATGCAAACTCCACACAGAAGGGTCACCGATGGTCAGGGGGTGGGATCGAACCCACGATGGTCAGGGGTGGAATCGATCCCACAACCTTCTTACTGTGCTGCCACAGTGCTAACCACTGCTCCACCGAGCTGTCCCCCCATCACTTGAGGTGTTTTGGGCATGTCCCACTGGGAGGAGACCCCGGGGAAGACCTAGGACATGCTGGAGAGACTGTGTTCCAGCTGGCCTGGGAACGTCTTGGTGCCCTCTCTGCAGAGCTGGAGCAGGTGGCCGGGGAGAGGGAAGTTTGGTCTTCTCTGCTGGATGAGACAGTCACTGGTGTGGCGCCCAACCCTTTCACCATTCACATACATTCACACCTGTGGCCACTTTAGAGTCTCCAATTAACCTAACTTTGCATGTTTTGGCATGTGGGAGGAAGTCGGGGTAAACCCATGCAGACATGGGGCGAACATGCAAACTCCATACAGATCACTGTTGGTCAGGGGCTGGGATCGAACCCAGGATCCCCCGGCCAAGGGCGAGTTGCTGTGCTGCCGCAGTGCTAACCACTCCACCACTGCGCTGCCCATAATGAATACTTTGTTATTGCATATTCTGAAATGCTCAATACAGTTAATGAGTGTTATACAAGAAACTTGACCAAACTAATCAAAGCTCGCATAAAGTACAGCATCTTCCTTCCAGCGTGTCTGTTGTTCTGTCAGATGCTGTGTTCTCTACTGTAGTGTTGTAGTCAAGACCAGACCGAGACCAGAATATGGAAAGATCAAGATGTTAAGGGGTTGAGACCAGTCAAGATCAAGCCAGGCAGAGACCAGAGAGTTGCGATATGTTCGATGGCGGCACGCATGGATGCTGCGGCCCCTCTAGGCATCAGTGAGTGTGAGAGTTTTGAGTGTTTTAATCATCCCAGACATACATTCTATAAAACTTATAATCGTGAGACCTTAGTAAACATCAAGGTAATGCAGGCTGTAAGAATTGTAGCGCTCGGGTGTGACTTGGACATTCTACGCCAGCATGGAATACTATCGGAGGTTTCGCTGGCAGCTACCCAGGAGAGAAGGAAGCATAAGCGGCACGAACGCAAACAAAGGAGAGGAAAGAGAGCCAGGATTCATGCTAGGCTAAAGGCTAACCCCTCCAGACCAGCAGTACTGTCGCTCCTACTTTCCAATGTCCACTCCCTCGACAACAAGCTGGACGAGCTGCGTCTGCTGAGAGAAACCCAGAGAGTGGAGGGACTGCTGTGTGTTTGCATTTATGGAGACATGGCTCCACGACAACATCCCTGACGCAGCCATTCAGCTGGAAGGGATGACATCATTCCGGGCATACAGGCTGGGCTGCTAGCTCCAGTAAGAGACGGGGGGGGGGGGGGGGTATGTGTCTTTATTAATAAGAACTGGTGTGTTAACACCACGTTAGCAACTAAACAATGCTCACCGTTGGCGGAGTTCCTTATCGTAAATTGCCGGCCATTCTACCTGCCGAGGGAATTCACCAACGTGTTTGTAGCTGCTGTTTACATAGCTCGTAGCGCTAATGCTAAAGCTAATGCTAATGAGGCACTCGGAGAGCTGCACGACGCTATCAGTGAATTTCAAACTTCACACCTGGACAGTTTTGTGGTGGTTGCAGGGGATTTTAATCACACCAGTCTAAAGACTATTCTCCCCAAGTTCAAACAATGTGTGGACTTTAAGACCAGAAGAGAGAATATGTTGGACTTGGTGTATACAAACTTCCCAGATGCATATAAGGCAACATCTCGCCCCCACCTCGGTCATTCTGACCACCTATCCGTGATGCTGGTGCCTGCCTACAAACCTTTACTGAAGTGCAGCAGGCCAGGAGAGAAACAAATCAGGATTTGGTCAGAGGGTGTAGTCTCGGCACTTCAGGACTGTTTTCTGCGCACAAACTGGGAGGTTTTCAAAATAGCAGCCTCCCAGGGAGACAGGACAGATGTGGAGGAGTATGCTGAAACGGTCACCAATTACATCGCAAAGTGCACAGAGGATGTCACTATAGTGAAGACTTTCACTGCACGGGGCAACTATAAACCCTGGATGACTGCAGAGGTGCGCTCAGAGAGAAGAGCAGGATTGCCCTCCGCTCAGCCAGGTCTGCGCTCTCAAAGGGAATTAAGACGGTGAAACGCACCTATGCGGAGAAAATCCAGGGACACCTCTTGTGACACAAGGAACACCAAACAGATGTGGCAGGGAGTTTGGGCGCTGACGGATTATAAGTCTAGGCAGGCAGTCGATGATGATGACGCTTCGCTTCCAGACAGGCTCAACAACTTCTTTGCACGTTTTGAAGCATCAAACCCGACAATCAGAGAGAGGGCTGGCCCATCTCCACCATCTGTTGGGCCAGCTACCATCATCAACGCAGCGGACACACAGAGGACCCTAATTAGGGTCAACCCACGTAAAGCTGCAGGTCTGGACAACATCCCGGGACGTGTGCTCCAAGTCTGCGCGAGCAAGTTGGCGGATGTCCTGACTGACATTTATAACATCTCCCTGAGTCAGGCTATCGTTCCCAGATGCTTTAAGACCTCTACCATAGTACCGGTGGCAAAGAAACCAGTTGTGTCCTGTCTGAATGACTATCGTCCTGTTGCACTGACACCAGTTGTGATGAAGTGTTTTGAACGGCTTGTCAAACCACACATCACAGCCTGCCTCCCTGCATCACATGACCCACTCCAGTTTGCGTATCGTTCAAATCACTCCACGGAGGATGCTGTAGTCACCACCCTGCACTCTGTCATCACCCACCTGGATCAGAAAGACACCTACGCCAGACTCCTGTACATTGATTTCAATTCAGCATTCAACACCATTATTCTCCAGAGACTGATGGAGAAATTACTCCTTCTCGATCTGAACACCGCCACATATCTCTGGATCCTGGACTTCCTGACCAAGGGACCTCAGTCTGTCCGTATTGGAAACAACATCTCCAACTCTGTCACGCTGAGCACCGGATCCCCTCCAGGCTACGTACTCAGTCCACTGTTGTTTACACTTCTAACACATGACTGTGTATCCAGACATGAGGGGAACCAGATTATTAAGTTTGCAGATGACACCACAGTGGTGGGACTTATTCAGAGGGATGAGGAATCAATGTACAGGGAAGAAGTTAGAGACCAGGAGGGCTGGTGCAGGAAGAACAATCTGGTGCTCAACATGAACAAAACAAAGGTGATGATTATTGACTTCCGGCGGTCACGGCCTGAACACGTCCCTCTCAGCATCAGTGGCCATTTGGTGGAGAGAGTGGAGAACATCAAGTTCCTTGGAGTGCAGATCTCGCAGGTCCTGACCTGGAGCAAGAATTCCTTGGGAGTCAGGAAGCAGTTCCAGCAGAGACTGCACTTCTTGAGGAAACTCCAAAGGCCTCTCTCCCCATCTACATCCTCAGGACCTTCTACAGAGGTGTGGTGGAGAGTGTTCTGACGTACCGCATTGCAACATGGTACTCCAGCTGCAGTATGTCAGACAAAAAAGCCTTGCAGAGGATAGTTAAGGGAGCTGAGAGGGTAATTGGAGTTTCCCTCCCCTCTGTTCAAGAACTTTTTCAGAACCGTTGTAGGAGCAGGGCACTGAACATTGTCAAGGACCACTCTCACCCTCTGCATAAACACTTTGAACTGCTGCCATCTGGCTCCCTTCCTGTTTACCCTTTGTACTGCGGACTTCTCAAACAACACAACACACTGCCATCTACAGAAGTTCTCTGACGACTCTGCAATCGTCGGCCTCATCTCCAACGGAGATGAAGCTGAGTACAGAGGACTTATCCAGGACTTCGTGGACTGGTGCCATAGGAACTGCCTCCAGATCAACGCGAGGAAAACTGAGGAGCTGGTGGTGGACTGCCGCAGGCAAGGACAACCCCTCACAGCACCAGTAAACATACAGGGAACAGACATCGAGATGGTGACATCCTACAAGTACCTGGGTGTTCATCTGAACAATAAACTAGACTGGTCACACAATACCAACGCACTCTACAAGAAGGGACAGCGCAGGCTGTTCCTACTGAGGAGACTCAGGTCTTTTGGTGTACAAGGGGCACTGCTGAAGACATTCTACGACACGGTGGTGGCATCTGCCATCACTTTTGGAGTGGTCTGCTGGGGCAGTGGCATTACAGCAGCCGATAGGAAGAGACTGAACAAACTGATCAAGAAAGCTAGCTCTGTCCTGGGGCAGCGCCCTGACCCAGTGGAGGAGCTAGGAGAGAGAAGGATGGTGGCTAAACTGTCATCTCTGCTGGAGTCCGAGTCCCACCCTATGTAGGACATACTGAATGCACTGAGGAGCTCATTTAGCAGCAGACTACATCATCCTAGGTGCGCAACCGAGAGGTTTCGCAGGTCCTTCCTACCTACGGCAGTCAGACTGTATAACCTAAGCAGGGCTGCTCGCAGAGATAGCAAAAAAACGTGACGACCTAATAGTACTGAATGCAAAAGACGCAATCGACTTACACAATGGTCACCTCCAGTATATACAACTAGGACAGTATCGGTCGCTACGGAGGGTGACAATATGTATGGGTACATATTCATACTATGTAGGATAACTAAGTAGACGGTTATGCTGTTTATTCCATCTTTCTACAATGCTCTGCACTTTGTATATATATTTATATATTGATGTGTATGTATGTATGTATATCCACTGCTCTTATTTATATCTTCCGTATCTTGTTAATTATTGCTCTGAGTGTTGCTATCCCTGTGCTGTTGCAATCCTGGAATTTCCCCATTGTGGGACTAATAAAGGCTTATTTTATCTTATCTTATCTGGCAAACTATTCCGGAGCATCAGAGGCAGAACCACAAGACTGATTAACAGCTTTCTTCCACAAGCTGTTAGGATACTGAACAGTTGATCCGGAATCTTTCATACATACTACTGCACCTTATGGACATTATGTATATTATATGTATGTATATAGTTCTAGTTAGTTTCAAGTATGTCTCAGGGATGTGTGGATGACTGTGTTGGGGTGGGGGGTGGTGGTGTGTGAGTGTGTCTTAAATTTTGTTCTTCTTACTTATATGGATGCCTAGAGAAACGTAATTTCATCTTGCCTGCACTACAGTTGTATGTACAGCAACATGTCAATAAAGGTTGATTTGATTTGATTTGATTTGAATCGGGACCAAGAGCACCTACAGTGCATCCGGAAGTATTCACAGCGCTTCACTATTTCCACATTTTGTTATATTACAGCTTTATTCCAAAAGGGATTAAATTCATTTTTTTACTCAAAATTCTACACATAACACCCCATAATGACAATGTGAAAAAAGTTTTTTTTGTTTTTTTTTTAGATTTCTGGATACACTGTACATGGTCTTGACCTCTTATAGTCTTGGTCTTGTCTGGTCTTGGCTTGGGCTTGGTCTTGGGAGACTCTGGTCTTGATGAGGTCTTGACTACCAACACTACTCTACTGTAGATGTTATGGGTAAATACAGCGTTAAGGTCCACATTTGATGAAGTGGTAAAAAATTATGTTTGTCAGCCATAAGATTTTGGGGAGATTTGTTGGGCTTTGCTTTGATAAGAACATCCTCAGTTCTCAACTCTTTAATTGTTACTAGAAAAATGTTCAATATTAATAAGGATGCTTGCCCAGATGCTTGAAAATGTTTCTGGGTAAGCATTAAATGTGGCATCTATATGCAATAAGATGGGAGTGAGGCTTACTCTGCTCTGGATTTTATTATTGTATCACGTGTGATACTGTTACATTATTTATATTAATCACTACAAACTATTCACTAAGAGAAACTACAGACCTAAGTTTGGAAATGTTCCTTGGATGGTATACGCATGCACGGGTCAGTTCCGTTACATGATCAAAAATGACTCCAAGATTTTTCAGTTTGGAGCACACGTGATCTCACTGACCCAATACTGTTAACCAGCATTAGAACTAAACTGTCAGGAGCAACAATGAGAACCTCCAACAATGAGACAGTCATTAAGGATTTTGAAATTCTCAAAATGGTCTGGTTTACAAGAACGATACAGTTACTGTTTTTAAGGACAGTGCAAGTTGATGAACATTGATATCAATCAATGTAAACTTGCCAGATTGTAGCCAGTGGCTAATTTCCATCTGTTGTCCATGGGCTACAATTTTTCCTTCCCCCATTCTATTATACTGAGCACCAAGCTAGAGGGTGGGAAGTACCATTTTTATATGGTCTTTGGTATGACCCAGCCGGGCCTTGAACCCATGACCTCCCGGCTGAGGAGCGAATGCTCTACACAAGACCACCACTCTGGTACCAGTTGGATGTCATCTGCACAGCAATGATAGTCCACACCTTCAAAATTATTGATAATGGAACTTAGAGCAAGCATCTGCAGAGGAAATCAAATTGGACCCAGAACAGAACCCTGGAGCAGCCCACTAGATGAAGCAGCAGACTCAGATTTGAGTATATTTACCATTCCATGAAATGTTTCAGTTTCGTGAAATGGTAAATATATTGAATACATATGATTTATGGTTCTTTTATATTTTTTTTTTCATTTTTCACTCATTTTCACTTTAAAAAAAAAAGCCATACAAATACCAGTCTTTAACATGTTTCTTCATACTGGCCTTTATCACACCATGAAACAAAAATGGGAGGCATGACTTTTATACCCTGAATCAATGGGGAATTGGCCAGAATTATCACATGACATTATATCTTGGTAAGTTGTAGGTGCAATAGCTCTAAATGTGTGCAGTTGTTTCTGCTGGCCACACATAATAATGCATACTTTGTTAATGCAGATTCTGAAATGCTCAAAACGGTCAAATGAAAGTATTCAACAAGAAAACTGACCAAGTTAATCAAAGCTTGCATAAAGTACAGCTACAAACACAATGTATTTTCACGATGTGCAATTTGATTTAAAATCATGTTTGAAGGTCATTGTGGTGAGTGAGTAGACACACACAGCAGATATGTTGAACCTAGTGGATGAAGGTTCAAACCCTAGTCTGTGTATCTCCCCTCCCAGCAGTATTATGCGTTATTTCCCTCACACAGTGGCTCTAAGGTAAAGTTCATCAAGGGGTTGGCAGACTCATAAAAGTCTATGTTGCGTGGCTTAAGACCCATCCATGTTGTGTTGTAATGTTATCAGCTGGAGTGTCAGAAGGAAGCAAAGAAGGAGAGTGTAGGAAAAGAATGAAAAAAATGATGAAGTGGTGGTAGGATATATGTGGAGTGTCAGGCTGGTTTTCTGAGAAACTGGATCCTTCAGCTGACCTCTTTGGCTTAGCAGACTTGGACTGACAAACAGAGGATTTTTGGTTTAACAGGACAATCTGACCTGATTTTGTCATGATAAAACTGGCTGACTTCAGGAAGGCTAAAGTCAGTGTTGTGCTCTGTGCTGTGTAGGTTATTTAAAGCTGTGTATTTAAAGCGTACTCTGTATGTCTCCGTGCATATGTGTGGAACAGCCAGTGTGTGTTCAAAGTGTGTGTTTGCATGTGGTGGAGTAAATAAACACATCGTTGGGGAGGTCACAGAGGCAAAGGTGAAACTGCGGTCTCAATCGATACCCTCAGGGTGTGTGTGGGCAGGTGGAAGTGGAGCACCCCCCCGCCATGGCCCCTCTTTTGCTAACACTGTTACCCCACTTGTTAGGCAGTGAGGGGCGACCCCGCACACGCTCTGAAAATGCACCTGACTAATGGGCTATAATGAGAGGCGACCAGAGAGAGAAGCTTCTTTAACGGCTCGCCCAGGGGACCTGATACGTGCATGTTCAATGCTCCGTTGGTGTGGGTCTGTGTGTGTGTGTGTGGGGGGGGGGGGGTCTGCATGTGTACGTATAGGTGCACCATGGGTGACCCTGTTACAACTTCAACGTGTCCTAATATCATTAGCCGAGGCCAAAACGAGGTCAGGACGCAGTTCCCGGAGGATCCTTACTGTCTTACAGTGGAAGCCAGAGGGCGTATCACAGGAGCAGACGACCTGCAAAGACATTTCCCTTGTTAGCACAAATTATTACCTGAATTTGCTCGAGTTAACCGTAGATTTTATGGTGAAACAATTTAGCTGTCCTACCTTTTTCTGAGAGTCAAACACAAGAGGAAAGAGAGAAGAACTGAAACACATTCTAAGATTATTAATCCTTTAAACTCACAGAAAACAATGTATTTGCCAGACCACTGTTGCTTGTTTTTTACAAAAGAAAAATAACTTGAGAAGTTGCTGCTTTTGCATATAAAACACCCAACTTTAACAGTCTAGGGAACACAGACATTTTCTTTAGATACTCTTGGGGGATATTGACCACACACAGCTGAAATTGGATTGTCTTGTTTTGTGGAACCCTGAAAACCTAGTCATCATCTGCACTTTTTGAATCCAGGTTGTGATGAGCAAGAAACACCTCACAAACGGTCTTGTCAATCGTGGTTTAAGCTTGAGATGCATCCTTCCTTTATTGGCTCATGGATGTGAAATATTTGTCAGTTGTTCCTTAAGAATTGTGTTTGAACCGATAATAAGACGTGAAAAGATTCATTCTTTTAGGATTAGCTGTGTTTAGCCATGGTGAAGAGAAGGTAACAATAAAGATGTCCCTCAGCACAAATCTTCATCCACATCCATATATCCATTCCCAATCCTCAAATGGTCACTGCAGATTATGGCCTGTCTGTCAGTGTAATGCCTCAAGATTAGATCACCTACAGTATGTGTTGGCTAGACATGACCACCAATTCCGGCTCCCCCTTTTTTTTTTCCCCTCACACCTCATTTCTCTCCCTGCCTGTCACCCTCTCTGAGTCGATAAGCCTCTATTCTCCTGTTTTGGCTGATATGATCGGTGTCTTCAGAAGCACTCAGACCACTTTTACACCAACCGCTAACTAGTATTCCAGGCAGCTCAGGGCTATCAGGGAAAATCACACAAGTCCGTCTGCCCCTGCGTAAGTGTGTGGCCGCTCGGCTTCATCCTTGCACCCTCTCTTGTGTGCCACTCCACTTGTCCATCTAGCTGTCGGCGTCTATCGACCAGGGCCATCATGTGTGTTTTGGCCTGAGTGAGGCCACAGATGCTGTGGGGCTATTAGGTGCCCATTGTTTGTTTTGAATGGCAACAGAAACAAAATTGGTCTCATTCTGATCTTATTGTGGGTAACCCTACCTCTCTCTGTGGCCAGGGGAGACAAAAACCAATCCTAATTCACTTACCCCGCCCTGACATTGGCTTTTCTAAAGCTTTTTGAGGGATGAAAATATGGCGACATGCAATAAGTGTCGACAGTGCAGAGGTCTTAAAAGCAAGAGGGGGAGACAAATGCTGTCAATGGATAGGAGGATGTACAGCTAAAAATCCCCATTCCTTAGTTTCTTTCTTTTCCCTTTCTTCTGCTCATTACAACATTTACCTCTTGCACTACTAATCTGTCCTCACTTTGTTCTTACATCAGCGCCTCCTGCCTCCCTTGCATGGTGACTAAAGTCAATCCATAAGTGAGAGGCATTGTGAGCGGTTTGTAATTTATGGAGTCCATAAGTGGAGCAGATTGATAGGGCTCTTTAAGTGGAGCTCACAAGACATCACTTTATTCAATTCAGACACAGGCCCCCAAGATGTAACTTTAATCTCATCCAGCACTATCTCTACTCTACAGCTGTGGACAAAATTGTTGGTACCCCTCTGTTAATGAAAGAAAAACCCACAATGGTCACAGAAATAACTTGAATCTGACAAAAGTGGTGATAAATAAAAATTCTATGAAAATTAACCAATGAAAATCAAACAATGCTTTTGAATTGTGGTTCAACAGAATTATTTTAAAAAACAAACTCATGAAACAGGCCTGGACAAAAATGATGGTACCCTTAACTTAATATTTTGTTGCACAACCTTTTGAGGCAATCACTGCAATCAAACGATTTCTGTAACTGTCAATGAGACTTCTGCACCTCTCAGCAGGTATTTTGGCCCACTCCTCATGAGCAAACTGCTCCAGTTGTCTCAGGTTTGAAGGGTGCCTTCTCCAGATGGCATGTTTCAGCTCCTTCCACAGATGTTCAATAGGATTTAGATCAGGGCTCATAGAAGGCCACTTTAGAATAGTCCAATGTTTCGCTCTTAACCATTCTTGGGTGTTTTTAGCTGTGTGTTTGGGGTCATTATCCTGTTGCAAGACCCATGACCTGCGACTGAGACCAAGCTGTCTGACACTGGGCAGCACATTTCTCTCTAGATTACGTTGATAGTCTTGAGATTTCATTGTACCCTGCACAGATTCAAGACACCCTGTGCCAGATGCAGCAAAGCAGCCCCAGAACATAACAGAACCTCCTCCATGTTTCACAGTAGGAACAGTGTTCTTTTCTTGGTATGCTTCATTTTTGCGTCTGTGAACATAGAGCTGATGTGCCTTGCCAAAAAGTTCCAGTTTTGTCTCGTCTGTCCATAGGACATTCTCCCAGAAGCTTTGTGGCTTGTCAACATGCAGTTTGGCAAATTCCATTCTGGCTTTTTTATCAATTGTTTTCAACAGTGGTGTTCTCCTTGGTCGTCTCCCTTGAAGTCCACTTTGGCTCAAACAACGACGGATGGTGCGATCTGACACTGATGTACCTTGACCTTGGAGTTCACCATGAATGTGTTTAGAGGTTGTTCTGGGCTCTTTTGTTACCATTCATATTATCCGTCTCCTCCTGCGGCCACGTCCAGGGAGGTTGGCTACAGTCCCGTGGATCTTAAATTTCTGAATAATATGTGCAACTGTAGTCACAGGAACATCAAGCTGCTTGGAGATGGTCTTATAGCCTTTACCTTTAACATGCTTGTCTATAATTTTCTTTCTAATCTCCTGAGACAACTCTCTCCTTTGCTTCCTCTGGTCCATGTTTAGTGTGGTACACACCATGTCACCAAACAGCACAGTGACTACTTGTCACCCTTTAAATAGGCCGACTGACTGATTACAAGTTTGTAGACACCTGTGATGTTAATTAGAGGACACATCTTGATTGAACATGTCCCTATGGTCACATTATTTTCAATCTTTTCTAGGGGTACCATCATTTTTGTCCAGGCCTGTTTCATGAGTTTGTTTTTTTTAAAGTAATTCTGTTGAACCACAATTCAAAAGCATTGTCTGATTTTCATTGGTTAATTTTCATAGAATTTTTATTTATTACCACTTTTGTCAGATTCAAGTTATTTCTGTGATCATTGTGGGTTTTTTTTTCATTAACAGAGGGGTACCAACAATTTTGTCCACATCTGTATGTTTAGGTACAAGATTTTTTTGATGATTAAACAAAAAAACACTAGCCCTTTAGCTTTAATTCAATTTGGATATATTGTGTTTAGCTCAAGGTAAAAGACAATTGTTAAAAAGAATTGAAGAGCCCTCAGAGTGCGTACCACCACCAAGGCTCTGTTCCTACACCACCCCCCACCCTCCAGCTATCCATCCATCTGCCCATACCTTTGTCCATACCTCCAAATTCGTCCAGCAGTTTTTGTGTAATCCTGCTGATGGATGGATGGATGGATGGATGATCACATTACATTGCAAGATAGGGCCTTGGCAGAGTTATGTGCTCATGGATCATCTCAAAAAAGTAATGGGTTTATCCACAAAGCTGCCCGTTAAATTCCGGATCATTTCCAAACTTCTCCTCCTCACCTACAAGTCCCTTCACGCACTTGCTCCACAGTGCCTATCCGACCTCCTCCATGTTCACCACCCCTCTTGGAACCTTCGGTCTGCTGGCCTAGGTCTCCACTCCATTCCCCACACTTGCAAGAGAACCTTTGGGAACAGGGCCTCCAGTGTGGCATCTCCTACCCTGTGGAACTCACTCCCTCTGACAGTTCACCAGGCACCAACCTTGGACACTTTAAAATCCAGGCTGAAAAGACCCTTGCTCCTGAAGCTTTTCCTGGCTGACTTGTTTTATGTTTGTCTATGTCTGTTATTTGTTTGTTTGAGTTTCTTGAAAGTTACTATATAAAACAAAACTAATTATTATTATTATTATTATTATTATTATTATCATCATCATCATCACAGCCCAAGCACCACCTCTGGTGAAAATTTCATCCAAATCCATCTGGTAGTTTTTGCGTAATCTTGCTAACAAACAGACAAACAAACAAACAAACTGCCCTGATTACATCACCTCCGTGGTGGCAGTAATGAAGCCTGTAGTTACTGTCCAATATGGAACAAAGAGACAAAGTTCCCCATGGAGAGAAGAGGGAATACGTGGTACGCAGCTGCAGGTCAGTGACAAAGAAAATGAGACAGCAGTGTAACCCCAAAGAACAAATGCACATGCACACTTTAAGAGGTTAAATATGTTATTCTGTTATTTATTGTTACATTTAGAAAAGCTAACATGATCAGAGTTGTAGTTTATTGGTTTATTTGTCAGGGACCACGTACAGAAAAACATTAAACACAGGGTAAAGATGCTCTGCATCAGATTATAGCATTCTTAGGCAGCAAGATATTAAATCATGTTTTTTTAAGTGGAGAAAAATTGTGTTTTCATAAAAAAGACTGGCATGTGTTGGATGTTTAACATTAAAATGCTCACTTTACCAAGAAATACACACTTTCTTTAGTTAACCTCTTGCACTCCGGTGTACCGCGGACGGGCACGTCTCTGCGTCCAAGAGTGCACTGAAAAAAAAAAGCTGCATTTCCGTTCTTCCACTACAGACACAGCCGCGAACAGATCAGATATGATTGACCTCTCATTCGACTAATAAGAGCCTTGAATTGGGTTTCTGAAACCTTGAAGAACCAATGACTGAAAACCTAGCAAGAAGGACCCGCCTACCAACGGCTGCGAATGCAGCGAGCCAATTGAAGCACAGAAGTTCGAAAGCTGTTTTGTGTAAGGCTGGGTGGAGAGACTGACTGCTGCAGCAGATGAAAAAAGGACCCGCAGGAAGAATCGCCACAGACCCAGCAGCACGGAGACAACCCATAAGTGCGACCTGTGTGACAGGGACTGCCATTCGCGCATCGGCCTGTTCAGCCACAGGCAGTGCTTTTTTTTTTTCATTCCAGCAGAATAGACGTTTAGGATTCTCTTCCATGGTCATCATAGACCGACGGAGGCCGACGACGAAGGCTGGGTGACACACACGCGTTCGCCAGTCTTTTTTTCTTACTACTGTTATTTGTTTTGAAAAATCGTTCGCCAAAACCGCAGTCATGGAAGCGCAAAACTGCAATAATGGAATTATGTTTTGACCGGGTCACGAGACCAGAACCACGAGTCCATAACAAGTGGACCAGCGTCGCGTTCCTCTGACAATGAGGAAGGGAAGTTCGCCAGCTACGCTGCTGCTGTGAACAGGTAAGTGTTATAAGCTAAATTATTCTTTATCCCTGAAAATTGTAATCAAAAATGACTTTTGACCGATCGGTAAATTACAACTGTGCAGCGCACGAAGTCCGAAGTCCGTGCGCTGCAGTACACGGTTCGTTTGCCCCCCCCCCCCGCTACTCTTCTGTAGCGAGGGGGGGGGGGAGCCGCAGTGACCGTGGTGACTGTGCGCCGCGGTCGCCACATCGCCACATGACTATTCCATCATGTAGCGATGGCCGATGTCCGTCCTCTGTAGCGGGGTGGTGGGGGGGGGGTTGTTATCTTCTACATTACAAATATTTTAGAATAATTTTTAGTGCACTGTAGGTTATTTTTTCTTGTAAAAAAAAGCCACACATTTTTTACGTGGCATGCTTCTTTGTGTGTGGGGGCTTGTTTGTTCATTCATTCATGAATGAATGAATAAACAACCCCCCCCCACACACACACACAGCCCTGAGTGTCACCTTTCATTAGAGCCCAAGATGAAGCTTCTATATTGAATCATTCAAAAGTTACAGACGTCTTTCCAAACTGTGCCATTTGGCACAATTTGGCACAGTTCAAAAACGCCTGGGAACTACCTGAGAACAAAGCTGTGTAATATATTCATTTTTTGTGGTATTGTTACAAAATTTGGACCTCAGCTGGATAACACTTGGTTCTACATTTCTGTTGCATTTTCCAGCCCGGATCTGAAGCTGTGTGTTATTTGCAAGCATTTGTATCCAAAAAAACACCCAGGCCAAATTTATTTTCTTCAAGTTCACTATGTTTAGATAACTGTTACTCAGTGGCCGGAGCACTTAGAAAGATTATGACTGTTTTGACAAAAAATTCAAAGTGTTTTCTTTTAAATGAGACCAACCCCATGAAGATGCTGCAAAGGGTTGAAGAACAGCTTTTGATTTACTTTGGGCATGTTATTTTTTGGCGTTTTTAGGGAAATTGACCAGAGTGCAAGGGGTTAAGCTGTTAAAGAAAGAAGATTTTACTTTGTGGGTTTTGTGGCATCACAAACCAACCAGGCCTGCCTGGGGGTGGACAGTGGGTGGAATAGACTCCCAGTCTCTATGAACTCTTACAAAGCAGCTGAAAACTTTTTTGTTTAAGGAGGCTTTCTGTTCAGTTTCAGTTCAACTGCTTTTTAATGGTAAGTCTGATATTTTTAAATTATTTCAATCTTGTCTTTATCAAATTCCTTTTATTCTATTTTATTGTACAGCCCTTTATGACTATATGGCTGTGTTCAGAATGTTCGCTCACTCACTCCCTGCTCGCTATATAGTGAATTTAGATATAGTGGACTATATAGTAAACTCAATAAAACAATAAAATTATAAGATTTCAGACGCTACTGGGCTTGTTTTTCTGGCGTGGTTAATGATGTCATCATGGTGAGACAGTAAAACGTAACAGAGCAACGGTGGCAAAAAAAATGAATACCTGCTTGTAATTTGAAGTAAATATGTATTAAATCGTTTTTCCTGAATTAATAAATATAAATACCTTAAGATAGTTTATGTTGTGATGTGAAGCTCTTCTCTCACTGCTCCGTTAGCTGCACATTGCATTATGGGATATATTGGCTAATGTAGTGACCATCCCTTGTACACTACTTTTCAAAATGCATTGTGGGATATTTTGAGTGTACTATATAGTGAATGAAATTTTCAGTTAAGATTTCAAACAGCACTACAAAATGGCTGATTCACTATATAGTACATTATATGGGGAAAGAGGGGCAGCCTGGTGGCGGAGTGCTTAGCACTGCGGCAGCACAGCAACTCACCCTTGGCCGGGGGATCCTGGGTTCCATCCCAGCCCCCAACCAACAGTGATCTGTATGGAGTTTGCATGTTCTTCCCGTGTCTGTGTGGGTTTACTCCAGGATTTCTCCGGTTTCCTCCCACAGGCCAAAAACAGGCAAGTTAGGTTAACTGACTTGTTGTTCTTGTTTACTCTTTTTTCTTTTGAATTCTTGGATGGAATATGGGTGGGCAATATAAGCTGCGGCTTCAGCCATCACCCATTTCGGATAACTCACGTGGAATTGTATAGAAGAAGGAGTCTTTGTCTAATTTGACCTTGTTGTTATATTATACAGTTTCTTTTAACCTGTACTGTATTATCCGAAAATAAATAAATTCATTCATTCATTCATTCATTCATTCATTCATTCATTCAACTGGCATCAACTGGGGATTCTAAATTGTTCTTAGGTATGACTGTGAGAGTGAATGGTTGTCTGTCTCTCTGTGTTGGCCCTACAACGGACTGGCGATCTGTCCAGGGTGTACCCTGCCTCTCACCCAAAGCTGCTGGGATAGGCTCCAGCCCCCCCCCCCCCCCCGCGACCCGAAAAAGATTAAGTGGAAGAAGATGGATGGCTAGATATATGGGGAAGGAGTGAACATTTTGAACACAGCATTTTTCTGAAAAGTGCTTCATAAATGCTGTAAACATAAGGTGCCTTCACGCCAAACATGAACGGGTGGTGCAAATCCATACAAAGTCTATAGAAAGAGGCGTGCACAAGCGAAATTGCACATTTGCGCATTCACGTCCAAGGGATAGCGCTGAGATTCTGCCGTCACTGGAGTAAAAGTATCAACATTGGAGAGTAAGCTAGTTTGAAAATGAGACTGCCGCTCACCTGGAGACAGAAGAACCGGGAGCTCTTCAGCTGAATCGGGATGTCGTTATTTACCCACAGATTCCTGCCACGGATGTGCTAACAAGGCTAGCAAGCTAGCAAGGGAAATACTCATCATCTTGTAAAGTTGTGGAGACAGGGACAACTTTTTCAGGTGAGCTCCCCTTCGTATAATGTAAACCTAAAGCATGACATTATTTGAGGATTTCCATGGTAGGATGAACACAGCTGCAGAAGTTATAAAGGCAACTTCACTTGTCTGCACCTCACTCACATGGTGAATTCATGTCTATTTGTGTGTTTACATTGAGTTATAATGTAATCGTGCTGCACAAAAAATTTGCCCGTTCGCATTTGGTGTGAAGGCACCTTTACTGTTTCTCCAAGCGCTGCTTGCAAGCTCCATGCCGGTGTGCTTTTTGCTTAGCTGTTGCTAACGTTGCTCCGAGACGTGTGCTGACCCACAAGTTTGTTTTGGGGTTTTTTGTGCAGCAGTTCTTGCGGCTTGTGTGTCATGTCAAGGTGTTTCCTTCCATCTTTGTTATAAGATCCAAAAAAGGCCCGGCATTTGAGCTAACTTTGAGTTAAATGTTTCCTAACTTTCAAAGCTGGCTGTAAATCTTGCAAGACAAGCTATACCTTCACTTGACTGGGTGCTTGCTTTGTGCCATCTAATGGACTGAAAATACAATTGGTTGAATACCCAAGAGAGTATGCAACATTTACATGAATATATACAGTATAATAAATAAAAGATTGATACGTGCATTTAGGGATTGGTGCATCGTTGTTAGTGTCTAGTATCGTGATCCACCACTGAATCGCTCTTTTGTGCCACCCCTACTAGTATCAGTCTGTTGGTGTGAGATGGCAACACAGAGTTACTGCTGATTAAAGTGAACTCCGGATCTATTCCTAACCCTAGTCAAGTTTATTAGTTTGTGTAGTTCCTTAACCCAACAAGTGAGTAAAAGAGAAAGTTAAAAAAAAAAAAAAATCAATGTCAAATTCAAAATAGTGAAAAAAAATCATGACATGTGTCCCCTGCATGAGAGACTCCTGAATCATGGCACCGCCACACCTCAAGCCTCTATGTAGGAACTTTGTGACTGTGTTAAAGTTTGGTATGACGCACTACCACTGTTGTTCTTTGCTTCAGATAATGATGCAATGGGTTTGCATTGGAGTGTATTTAAAGGAGAATGCTTTGACAAATCCTCCTGGATAGAAATGCCTAACTAGGGGTGGACATTGCCACCAATTATCTTAGGCTATAAATGTGGTTAATCCACAGCTCATGTAACATAACTGCTCTTATACAAATACACAGTGATATAAAAAGCAGAGTTTTTGGAAGGTAATGTATTTGTCCATCTGTGGTTTATTAGTCTGAAGTCCCTCTGAACACCACTATTATCAGTCACATTTACTCAAATTAAATACTACTTTAGTGAATTCTTCAAAATCTGTTTGTTTGGGCATTTAGTGTAGAAATCAGTTCCGTCCACCCTCGTCCTCTGTCAGAATAAGCCCTCCACTCTCGGCCCCGGCAGCACACGGCCAGTCCTCACAGACCAAAGCTCTGGAGGGAAAGAAGATCTTCCCACAGCGGCCCGACCCTGCCCTCTTCAGCTGCCCTTCACACAAACACACACAGCCTTGCCCTCTCCTCTGCCCCCTGCACACCCACTGTAATGATGTCTGTTGACCTCTAACACAAAGGCTGCCCTGCCAGATTAGTTTACAAGTAGCCTAAGGACTTTGGGTTTCAAATCCTAACCCAGGCGATTTTCCTGCATTGATTATGAATACTTTCTGCTGCCATTATCAGCACAGCTTTTTGAGTGAAATGAATTCGTCACCATTTGGAGCGACACTGCCTTCTACAAAAGTGGATTTGGTGTTTAACTGCTTCTTTCATAAATGCCATCCCATCCATACCACTTCAACTCCCTCCATTACCCTTGTACTTAATGTAAACTTGTAACATGCATGACATGAATCAACTTCACCAACATAACCAGCACCAACTCCTGAATACACGCCTGTCTAACCAGTATATATGCATGCACATACACACGAAGACACATTCAGACGTCAGCGATGATAAGTGGAAAGTGAGTAATAGCGCAGCAGCCTGGCAGCCAGCTGCTCGCCCTACTGTTTACATGCCAACTGATTACCCTAATTTCAAACGCGTGCATGGCAGTTAGGTTGATAAATAACCTCCCCAGCGCCACCAGCGTCTAGTTCCCCATTGTCATCCTCTGCGAGCCAGTCAGCCGGCAGGACCCATAGTACCTTTTTGATTATTCAATAAATAACCCATAATTCGACATTGATTGGGGCCATGAATGGGCTTTGAGGGTAGCGAGAAGGAAGAGATGATGGTGGAGGGAGATGGGGGGATGCAATTGGTTAGGTGGTTGAGAGGGTATCGACCAGTGGTGGTCAGTACTTAGATGACCACTGGTCACCAGGGTCACTGCTCCTCATGTACACACACACACACACACACACACACACACACACACACACACACACACACACACATCTTTGCCTGGAGTCTGATGTGATTAGAATAAGGGTCATTAGTTCAGCCTTGTTGCTTATTGTCCAAACAAAGATGTCCAAGACTAATGGAAGCTACTTAATAATTTGGGTGAAAGAGGGGTGACAATACAGCACCATAACCTGACCTTTTCTTCATAAGCAGATGTTGATGGAATGTGTCCTTCAGATGTCAGTGGAACAATCACTTGTTTCACTTTGGCTGAGAAGTCAGATGTGGCCAGTATTTGGTCACATTTGTTGGTCTTGGCTTCATTATGTTAACCACCCTGATGAACATTGATCGCTAATTCTTATCTCTGCTCCCGGCGATATGACCTCACCTCATCGCTTCAAAACTTTGCCAATGTATCCCGGACCCAAATTATCCCCCATCTCGTATGGTTGGCACTACACAGTGACATGGTTAGTATGGACCGTATTGAAACCCGTCCCCAAATGGATTATTCCTTTCGCCTAAGTAGGATGGATTTTATGGTGCTTGCCTGATCACTATCTGAAACCTGCTAATCATGTGTGTGTGTGTGTGTGTGTGTGTGTGTGTGTGTGTGAGAACCCCCCCCCCCCCCCCCCGCTGCCTTGATGTTGCCATTGAAGTGTCCCTGGCATTGTACTTATTGGAGTTCCCTGATGTTAGATATTGGAATATTGATCTGGGAGAATGTTTAGCTTTCACTCTTCTCTGGTTTCATTTATATGCTCACACAGCTGACGCCCACTTCACACAGCAGTACATGCTGCAGATGTGGCAGTACATGAGGGACCTAGATCAAATCAAACTCCCAATCAATGCTGGAAGGAAAAAGAAAGTGAGTAAAAGATTTGGTTTCAGAAGGGATTTCACCTACGACATCTTGCATATCTGCTAGGGAGAGTGGAGCTAGGTGGAATAAACGCAAATCAATTCTGTAATAAGTCTCTGAAACTGAATAATAAACTCACATTTGGATGGAGTTTAAGGTTGTTATCACTTACTCCTGTTTTTTAAACCACTGAACACTTTGGTTAGCTTTTTAAAGGAGAGCGAGAGATCGTCCAGGGTGCCATAGGAAATTGTCTGCTCACTTTTCTCCGCTTCTGTCCTTTCGGGTAGCAGGTTTCTGCCCGATGCCATCGTCAACCTGACCATGCCATTTCGTCCTGCTCTGCGTATCATTTTTGTCGAGGCCCAGCCATTGGAGATCCATCTTGATGGTATCCCGCCAACACTGTTTCGGCTGCTCTCGTTTTCTACGTCCTTCCACTTCCATCTCAAACACTTTCTTGATGTCCTCCTCTGTCTCTTGGCGGCACACGTGCCCGTACCATTCCAGCCTTCTTTTCCTCATCCAGTCTTTTATGGGTATGATGTTCACCTCTTTCAAGATGTCTTTGTTTCGTCTATGTGCTTCCAGGCTGATACCAAGGCAGTATCTTAGCATTCACATTTCACAGGCGCTCATCTTATTGGCAAAGCATCCCATGACTGGCCATACATCATTTCCATATAAGAGTGTCGGTCTAATGTCAGTTTTGTATATCAGCACTTTAAGGTTTGTTGACATCCTTTTATCGCACACCACTCCAGCCAGCTCCCGCCACTTGATCCAAGCCTTGGATATTCTCAGTTCAGTTTCTTTACTGCATCCTCCTTCTTTCCATGGGAAATTGTCTAATTTTACTTAATTGGTCCAAAAATTGCAAATACTTTGCCTTTGCAGTGTCTCTTCTGTGTCCATGGGTGGCAGTGTGAATGCACTCTTTCTTCTTCTTTTTCTTCTTCTTGACAAAAAATTTACCATGCAGAGAGGCGGGGCCACCTGCACAATCTCTGTAGCCGGTCTGCACACTCTGTGGAAATCCCCCCAAAAAACCCTGACATGTGTGAGCCCACAAACCATCCGGAGGGGCACACCAGCTGGGAAAATGTCACCACCTCCTCCAGAAACTGCATCCCGATGTTGGCTGCCCTCAGCACCAAACAAGCGGTGGACAAAACTGTCAACAGAGCTCCCCCAGCTCGTCGCTCTATCCGCCCCAGGGAAGTCTCATTTTCAAACTAATTTATTCTCCTGGTAACAGTGGAATATCAGTGCTGATTTGTATGTAATCGCACCTCATTTCATACTGAGTATGAACAAATTACAATTTGACTGCAGCAGCACCACTCGTGGCTGAGTTTCCTGGTAACTGCACAGTTCCAGTGAGTTTGAAAGAATAAATAGAAAACTGAATTCCAAAGCCCTGATGTGGGATCATTTTGGACTGAAGCCAACTGAGCGAGGGGAGCCCAGTAATGTCAGCCAGCCGGTGTGTGGTCGATACTTGAAAACAGTTGTAATGAAAACTGAAAAATGCATTAAAAACATAACCATCCCACTCAGTTTTTTTCAAGTGGGAATAAAACTGCACTCAGACATGCAGAGCCCTTCATTGTCCCCACAGCCTGGTATAGACTGGTGTATTTGACCAACAATGCAGATGCAAACACGACGGTGATAAATGAAAAAATTGTTATTAAAAAGAGTTTTGCCTGCCAAATTTTCTTATCATTACAGGCCTAATTGAATTGTTTAATTGGTTCTTCACTCACATTGATGAGTTTGTCTATAGAAGAAACTCATACAGTCATAACCCCTAAACAGGCGTCTAATGCCTTCAAAGACACAATAGTGAGTAGCAGCCCTCCAGCTCAGTGAGCCTCACTTTTACAACACTTACATTACAGTACAATGTCGGTTTCCTATTAAATACCTTCTCCCAATTACCCATTATTTCCCCCTATAAAACCACTGCAGACTGCATCGGACGGCTGTTTTATCCCCCGTCACCCCGCGTCCTTTTGTTTCAGAAAACATGTTTCAACTTAGTGCAGCCAGGAGACCTGTGAGGGGAAGG
The DNA here is from genome assembly GCA_020510985.1 of Pholidichthys leucotaenia. Taxonomy (NCBI): domain Eukaryota; kingdom Metazoa; phylum Chordata; class Actinopteri; order Cichliformes; family Pholidichthyidae; genus Pholidichthys; species Pholidichthys leucotaenia. Next base: position 312,539,316 of record CM035846.1, read on the forward strand.
AGAGAGGGAGGGGAAAGAAAAAGGTAATTTAATGAAGTGAAACGTTTGATCTTGTAAATAAAAAGCAGGCTGGTCGTGGGTGAGAGGCTGGGGCTAATGGACTTTGTTGGATGGTAGGTGTGGAGCTGCTGATGTTTAAAAAGCCTAAAAAAAAAAAAAAAAAGTGAACCTCTCAGATTTGATGCCAAGAAAACCTCCAGCCGCCTCTGCCGGATCCATGGCCTGGGGCATCTACATCACTGGTGGAGCTTATTATGCAATCAGAGCAAGGTAAAAAGCCCCGCCAGCCCCCTCATCTGAGTGTGTGGGTGTGCCATTATATGTGCTTGTTTTCCCGTGTATGTTTCTGTCTTACACGCCTTCACACGATTAAAGTTCTAAATCAGAGCATCGCAGTGGTCAGCCATGCTGGCTCTGTGGGACAGGAGTCTGAATTAAAGGGAAAGTGACAAGAAGGGAAATAGATAAGAGAGGAAAAAGAAAGAGGAAAGAAAGAAGTGTTAGTAGAGTAAAAATGGGCCTGAGATGATGAGGGGAAAGAATGGGGGGGGGGGGGGTGACAGGAAAGTGAAAGGCATGAATAAAAGAAAAGTGCTGAAGAAGTGGAAAGAAAAAAGGATGGAAATAGGAAAGCAAAGAAATGAGAACACATGAATATGAAGGTTAAACAATGGCAGTGGTCATTACGCTTCACTTTCAATGGGAAGGAAGAGAGAAATCACCCCCCATTTATAATTCATATCCTCAATTACCACTAATAAAGTGGCATGAATGGGGCCAGCCCAGGGAATGGTGCAGGCACAATTACATGTAGTATAGCCTGGCATTAACATTTTCTATTTGAACATTTTTCAGCCTCAATTTCTCTTGGAGTTAATAAGAGCGATGATCCCTCCTTGACTTTTTCATGAAATTATTGTATGGTTATAATATTCCAATCTATTAACAGCCCCTCCTTCCCTGTAATGTATTCTATCATTTAATAGTATGACCTGGCTGAACAGGGAGAGGGGGGTGCGCTGGGGAGAGAGAACGTGACATTGATGAGAGGAGCAGGTCTTGTCGTTTTGACCCCAGAGGAGGTGAGACAAAGGTCTGATACATCCCATACCGCGCTTGAATTGAGGTCTGTTGTGAGGCCGTGCCTATCATCTGAAAACCTTTCAGTGGTTCTGCTGCTTTTTTCATCCCCAGCTCCTCTGAGTTTGTGGACAGAATGCATTTGCACATTTTCATATAAGTACTTCAACCAGAACTGAATTGCACTTAAATTATTGCGATTATATAGGCAAGGCTTGGGCTGGTAAAACACATTTTGCTGAATGATTCCACTTTGCTGGCATTTCTTCTGTAACATTCATGCTAACTTGTGTGATTCTTCTGTTGATGGCAAATGAGAAAATGCACATCTAGTCAGAATCACCAGAGGTGGGCAGAGTATCGAAAAATCCCCAAATATATGTGTGGAGCGACCAAACATTTGTGCCTTAAAATGAAGGGAAAGCAGCCGACTAATGTGGAAAAACCCTCATAAATTTGTGACTTTTCCTGTAAATTTCAGATTTTATTTTTTCCTTATAATCGATGTACCTGTCTTGTATATTTGCAAGTTTTTTCATGTAAATTTCAGGATTTATAGTATAACCCTCATGAATTTTTACTGCTTTTCTTGATAAATTTGTGTCAGACCAAACTGAAGATATATACTACGGAACTGGAAAAAAATACTGGTAAATTGCTGAATGTATATTTCTATTAAATTTGTGACTCTCTTCAGAAATGTGCATGCCCACTGCAAAATAGGACTTTTTCCTCCTAAAGCTGCTGCTTTTTTCTTATAATCATGGACTTTTTTTCTCTATTTTGTGATTTTTTTTCCCAGTTTGGGAGTTTTTTCTTGTAGATTTGTAATATTTTTTTAAATCTATGGCTTTTTTAACATGATTTTTTTTACATTATAAATTTTTATTGTTTCCCCCCCGGAGACCTTTTTTAAGAGTGCATGTGAAGCGTCCAGAAGAACAGGTCTAGAGCATTTTCTGTGAGAAAAATTCTCTTGGTGGACACACAGCCTAAAATGTTTAATTCTGCTGGCCAAAGTCAAATTTCAGCTTTAGAAGGACCAGAGCATATCCATTTCTGAGAGACTACAACCAGCTGTACTTGAGTAAAATTACAGTCGTCTCTTCATATATGTACTTAAGTAAGATGAAAAAGTATGCAGAAACACGACCACTTTACACCTTTATGAGCATTAAGGTAAAATAGACTTTTTTAGTATTACTTTGCAGCACAGTTCACAGTAGCTTTGTAAACTCTAGTAAATTAGAAGGAGCCTTCACTTTAATCCAACCCAGAGACGCATAAAAGCAGCAGCGTTACGGCGTTATTGTGCATTGTTATCCCGGTGGTCGCTACACGTTGCAGAATGTTGCCACGTGCCCTGTCCTCGGACTAAATATCTAATAGGCCTGTTTACTCCACCTTTCTGCCCCGGCTCTTTCACTGCCTCCCTCCCTCCATCCCTCCTTCATTCTCCCACATAAAATGGCAAAAGTATTCTGCAAACCTGCCTGCTTGCTTTTATATAAAATAACAAAGTGTTCCGAGCTCGTAAAGCACGGCAAGACTGACAGTTTAGCAGACTTCCCGCAGTCTAGAAACTTCTATTGTTGAGGCAGCTATAAGGATCCACTGAGAACAGAAAAGAGCAGAGGAGAATAGAACTGAACAGAACAGGTTATAAACTATTCTAACGGCAGAGAAGCTCCATAAAAACTGATACAAATGTAACTTGGAGTCATTGTGGCGAGTGCTACACCTTGATTTTTATTTATCTACACTATTTCTTTAATTAAACAGAACAATCACTCTCACACACACTCACAATCTGTCCCTTACACACACACTCACACACACCATGTGGCTAACTGAGAGCCAGCTGTTCCTTTCCACTTCACATCACTGTGGGCTAACGACTGCTAATCCCCATAGCTTTCCCCTCAAAGGAACTGAGGCAGCAGCCATGATCTAACTGCTATTGAATTCCAATTACCCTCCACTGGGATTTCACAATAAGAGTATCCCCCTCTTGCCACCACCGCTTCTATTTGGCTGACGTATGTATCATGCTGTCACAGTGAGAGGTACCTGAAGAAACACCGACAGCCAGAATAAATGGTTAGAGTTTTACCCGTTACTCATTTTAATTTTAACTAACTTATGTGTAAAGATCTTACCAGTGCTAACTAGCTCATGATCCATGCACCCAAGCGTCTCTTTTCCACCACTTCTCCAGGGATCTGGGTCACAAAGGCAGCAGTCACAGCAGAGAAGCCCAGACTTCCCTCTTCCCAGCCATCTCCTCCAGTTCTTCAGGGAGACAGTCCCCAGCTGCCCTCAGAATACCTCATTTCTTTGGAGGTTCAGATCGGGCAGGCCGTTCCTCCCAGTCACACCTTTGCAGGTTTCACTGTCATTGATCACATGTGCAATGAAGCCCCCAGTTGGACAGTGGAGTCTCCAATGGGAGCACACCAGTCAGAGACTATAAAATTGGTGGGTGCACAGAACCATCGCTCAACACACAGGCAAAAAATGACTGTCAAGACCGGTTTCCATATCCGATTCACTCATCCAGTGTGGAGAACCCCAAGATAGAGGCAGCAAGGCAATGATTGCGAAGACTTGACTTGAGTCAAATGGACTTGAGAAATGCCAGAAAACACCCTGCTGTATTTCCCCCCACATAGCAACAGTTGCGTCCTTGACTGGAGTTGCCCACCCTTTCTTTTCATCCTGGCAGGGACACCCCCTGCCCTCTGTCAGGCAGGGTCCTTTGTAAAGAGGACAGCTGGAGTGAATGGAGACCCAGCAGGGAGCCTGGCAGACTGCAGCCCTCACCTCCTTCTTCTCTCTACACTCTGCTCTTTCAGGCTAATAACCTTTTTAGCCACATGTACAGTATGAATCAATTTAGTAATGAACACCGTTCGCTAACAAACTCAATGCAGTCAGAGGCTTACATCACTCCAAACTTGTAAAAATGTGCTGCCCTGTGGCCTGCAATTACCAGTTTTCATAATACTGTGGAATAGTTTAATAACCAAAGAACTTGTACTGCAAATTTTTCTCTGTCTCTCTCTTTCTCTCGTTCATCCACCCCTCATATCTGCTTTGACTTTGCTCCCTGATGGGGTGAATTCCAACCTTTCATAGAACAACTCTGCAGTAAAACAATGGGTGGCTCTGAGTGCACTTTAGCGATAGGATTCCTGCAAATGTTTAAGAAGAACTGCTGCTATGGTTACATGGCTTGGACTGGGCCAGTGAAGGCAGCCAACAGGGTGGCTGGTGTAGTTTGAAGGGAATATTAGGGAATATAAGGGCAAGTAAATGACATGATAGTGAGTGAAGTTATGTGGAGTAACTGTATAGTGAAAACTGTTAAAAGAGCCGCTTTGCTAAGCTAAGTAATTTAATCATTCTACCTGTAGACAGATGTACAGCTTCCCTAGCAATCATCAGTTTTCATTTCAAGTTTTCTTTGAATTATGCCTTAATTACATCTAATCCTCTTTTAAATCATTATTTAATTTGGCTTATATCTTTTAGCCTTGATCATAATTAGCATTTTAAATTATTAACACTGACCCCCCTGCTGCTAGTTTAGGCCCCAAGTGGAGGAGTTTAAGTGTCTTGGAGTCTTATTCATGAGTGAGGGGAGAGTGGAGCAAGAGATTGACGGACGGATCGGAGCAGCGTCTGCAGTGATGCGGACGTTGTACCGGTCCATTGTGGTCAAGAGGAAGCTGAGCTCTAAGCCAAAGCTGTCGATTTACCAGTCAGTCTACGTTCCTACCCTCACCTATGGTCACGAGCTTTGGGTAATGACCAAAAGAATGAGATCACAGATACAAGTGGCTGAAATGAGCTTTCTCCGTAGGATTGCTGGACTCACCCTCAGAGATAGGGTGAGGAGCTCAGTCATCCAGGAGAGGCTCAGAGTAGAACCACTGCTCCTCCACATTGAAAGGAGTCAGTTGAGGTGGTATGGGCATCTGATCAGGATGCCTCCTGGATGCCTCCCACTTGAGGTGTTTTGGGCACGTCGCTCCGGGAGGAGACCCCGGGGCAGACCCAGGACTCGGTGGAGAGACTATGTCTCCCAGCTGGTCTGGGAACGCCTTGGTATCCTCTCCAAAGAGCTGGAGCAGGTGGCTGGGGAGAGGCAAGTCTGGGCTTCTCTGCTTGAACTGCTGCCTCCGTGACCCAGACCTCCAGAAAAGCAGTAGAAGATGGATGGATGGACCCCTCTACTAGTAATGATATTGTCAGAATCTGGACATGGGTTTAGACCTTGTCCATGCTTTTTGTTCATTTTGGGTTCTCTGTGTTTTTCCTTGTCATTATCGTTCATTACAGTCTCCTGTGTTTCCCTGGTTCCATGTGTTGGTCTCTGTTGTTTATTGTTGTCTTATGTGGTCCCTGGTCTTGTGTGATATCCTGCGTCATTCTCTGTTGTCATTGTCCTTGTCATTGTCATTGTTGTCATCCTGTCCTTCTCATTCCTAATGAGAATCTTGGCATCTTCAACTCTACCACCTCCAGCTCTGCCTCCTGTCTTTTTGTCAGTGTCACCGTCTCCAAACCATTCATCATAGCAGGTCTCAGTACTATCTTGTAAATTTTCCTTTTCACTGTAGCTGCTATTTTTCTGTCACAATTCACCCCTGACACTCGTCTCCACCCACTCCACTGTCACCATGGGATGAGTCGCCGGGTCGTCCGGCGCTCAGACCATATCCCTCCTGTTCCCTGTCTCTCATTGGACAGCGTCTCAGCAGGCTCCCAGCTGTCAGTGTTACGGGATGGCTGGGGCCCAATTAATCCTCATCAGCTGAGGCGCTGCTAATGAGGATAAAAAGGAGCAGCTCCGATCATTCGGGGCTGTGACTTAAGCACTGTTTAGGCTGGAACCCCTACGTCCGGTGCCAGCCCTCTACTCATCTTGCAGCTTTACTCGTGAGTGTTACCCGGTAAGAGTATTTGTGCCTTGGAACCCCTATGCCCGGCGCCAGCTCTCTACTCATCTTGCCGTATTACTTGGGAGTGTTATCTGCTGTGAGTGTTTGTGCCCTGGAACCCCTACGCCCGGTTTCAGCTCTCTACTCATCTTGCTGTATAACTCGTGAGTGTCACTCTGTATGAGTACCTGTGCTACTTGGCCTACGAGGCCGTGTTCCTTATCCCCTGTCCCCTTTTATAAATAAAACATCACAACTCACTGGCTCACCCTCGGCTCTGTCTGTGTGGCTCTTCAGAGCCACACGTAACATCCACCCTGCCTGCACTGTCTTCTTCACCTCTCTTGTGCATTTTCCATTGCTTTGGATGGTTGATCCCAGGTATTTAAACTCATCTACCTTCACTACCTCCACTTGTTTCATTTTGATCGTTACATCTGCCTCTTCAATGCGCACGTGGGCAACGACAGTGAAACCTGGAGGGGGGTGATTGGGAGGAACGGCCTGCCCGATCTGAACCCGAGTGGTGTTCAGTTATTGGACTTCTGTGCTAACCACAGTCTGTCCATAACGAACACCATGTTCAAGCATAAGGGTGTCCATATGTGCACCTGGCACCAGGACACCCTAGGTCGCAGGTCGATGATCGATTTTGTTATCGTATCATCAGACCTGCGACCGTATGTCTTGGACACCCGAGTAAAGAGAGGTGCAGAGCTGTCAACTGATCACCACCTGGTGGTGAGTTGGATCCGATGGCAGGGGAGGAAGCCATTCAGACCTGGTAGACCCAAACGTATAGTGAGGGTGTGCTGGGAGCGTCTGGCTGAGGCCCCTGTCCGGGAGGTCTTCAACTCCTACCTCCGGAAGAACTTCAACCACATCCCGAGGGAGTCTGGAGACATGGAGTCTGAATGGGCCATGTTCTCCACCTCTGTTGTTGAAGCGGCGGCCCAGAGCTGCGGCCGCAAGGTGGTCGGTGCATCTCGTGGTGGCAACCCCCGAACCAAGTGGTGGACACCAGTGGTGAGGGGGGCCATTAAGCTGAAGAAGGAGTCCTATCAAGCTTGGTTGGCTTGTGGGACTCCCAAAGCAGCTGAGGTGTACCGGCAGGCCAAGCGGAGTGCAGCTCGGGTGGTTGCTGAAGCAAAAACCCGGGTATGGGAGGAGTTTGGTGAGGCCATGGAACAAGACTTTCGGTCGGCTTCAAAGAGATTCTGGCAAACTGTTCGGCGGCTCAGGAGGGGAAAGCAGCTCCCCGTCCACACTGTGTATGGTGCGGATGGGACACTGTTGACTTCAACTGGGGATATCGTTGGGCAGTGGAAGGAATACTTTGAGGATCTCCTCAATCCCACTGATACGCCTTCCACAGAGGAAGCAGGGTTTGGGGACGAGGGGGATGACTCGCCTATCACAGGGGCTGAGGTCGCCAAGGTGGTTAAAAATCTCCTTGGTGGCCGGGCCCCGGGGGTGGACGAGATTCGCCCTGAGTACCTCAAGGCCCTGGATGTTGTTGGGTTGTCATGGTTGACACGCCTCTGCAACATTGCGTGGAGGTCGGGGGCAGTGCCTTTGGCATGGCAAACCGGGGTGGTGGTTCCTCTCTTCAAAAAAGGGGACCGGAGGGTGTGCTCCAACTTTAGAGGGATCACACTCCTCAGCCTCCCTGGGAAGGTCTATGCCAAGGTACTGGAGAGGAGAGTCCGGCCGTTGGTCGAACCTCGGATTCAGGAGGAGCAATGTGGTTTTCGTCCTGGCCGTGGCACATCGGACCAGCTCTTTACCCTCTCGAGAATTCTTGAGGGTTCGTGGGAGTTTGCCCAACCAGTTTACATGTGTTTTGTGGACTTGGAGAAGGCATTTGACCGCGTCCCTCGTGGATTTTTGTGGGGGGTGCTTCGGGAGTATGGGGTATCGGGCTTGTTGTTACGAGCTATTCGGTCTCTGTACAACCGTTGTGAGAGTTTGGTTCGTATTGCCAACACTCGGTCGGAGTCATTCCCAGTGAGAGTTGGACTCCGCCAGGGCTGCCCTTTGTCACCGATCCTGTTCATAATTTTTATGGACAGGATTTCTAGGCGCAGCCAGGGAATGGAGGGTGTCATGCTTGGTGACCACAGGATCTCATCTCTGTTGTTTGCAGATGATGTTGTCCTGTTGGCTTCATCCAGCAATGACCTACAGCTCTTGCTGGGACGGTTTGCCGCTGAGTGTGAAGCGGCTGGGATGAGAATCAGCACCTCCAAGTCCGAGTCCATGGTCCTCAGCCGGAAAAAGGTGGATTGTCCTCTCCGGGTTGGGGACAGGCTCCTGCCCCAAGTGGAGGAGTTTAAGTATCTTGGGGTTTTGTTCACGAGTGAGGGGAAAATGGAGCGAGAGATCGACAGACGGATTGGAGCAGCATCTGCAGTGATGCGGACGTTGTACCGGTCTGTTGTGGTGAAGAGGGAGCTTAGTTCTAAGGTAAAGCTGTCGATTTACCAGTCAATCTACGTTCCTACTCTCACCTATGGTCACGAGCTTTGGGTAATGACCGAAAGAACGAGATCGCGGATACAAGCGGCTGAAATGAGCTTTCTCCGTAGGATTGCTGGACTCACCCTCAGAGATAGGGTGAGGAGCTCAGTCATCCGGGAGAGGCTCAGAGTAGAACCGCTGCTCCTCCACATTGAAAGGAGTCAGTTGAGGTGGTATGGGCATCTGATTAGGATGCCTCCTGGACGCCTTCCACTTGAGGTGTTTCAGGCACGTCCCACTGGGAGGAGACCCCGGGGCAGACCCAGGACTCGGTGGAGAGACTATGTCTCCCAGCTGGTCTGGGAACGCCTTGGTATCCCCTCTGAAGAGCTGGAGCAGGTGGCTGGGGAGAGGGAAGTCTGGGCTTCTCTGCTTGAACTGCTGCCTCCGCGACCCGGACCTCCGGAAAAGCGGTAGAAGATGGATGGATGGATGGATGGATGGATGGATGGACATCTGCCTCTCTCATTCACACACGTATTCTGTCTTGCTTCTACTGAATTTCATTCTTTTTCTCTCCAGAGCATACCACCAAATCTCAAGGTTCTCTTCCACCTGCTTCCTACTCTCACTACAGATCACAATGTCATCTGCAAATATCATGGTCCACTGAGACTCCTGCCTGACCTCGTCTGTCAGCCTGTCCATCACCACGGCAAACAAGAAGGAGCTTGGAGCAGATACCTGATGTAATCCCACCCCCACCTTAAATCCATCTGTCCCTCCTACAGCACACCTCACTACCATCTCGCTGTCCTCATACATGTCCTGCACCACCCTCACATACTTCTCTGCCACTCCTGACTTCCTTATACAGTACCACACTTGCTCTCTTTTTGAAAAGGTTGTTGAAGTTTTCGACATTATCGACTGTTTTGACAGTTGACATCCAGTCCTACAAAATGTAAGGCTGCCTTAACATTGTTGTTCTGCTTGTATTGCCGGCTTGGTTATTTTAAGGTAATTTGGTTACCAAAGCTCAAGCAATTAACTTGAAACTTCATAACTTTTCACCCTGATGGACTTGGCAAGCTGTCCAGGGTGTACCCCTCCTCCTGCCCGAAGAAGCTTGGATAGGCTCCAGGTCCCCGTGACCCAAAAGGATTAAGCTGTTAAGGAAATAAATGAATGAATAATAACTCCTCAGTTATTGAAGAGTTATTTTATGTGATCATTGTCACCTCTGGAGACTATGTTAGCCCACTGACATTAGCTTGATGAGAAGTGTTGAAAACCTTACTGTTGTATGGTAAGCTTAGTAGCATCTTGCTAATCATTTTGCTGTTTTTATTGGGGGGGGAGGTCCTTCTTGTGAATATTTTTGACCCGCTTCAGTTGAGCATTTTGGTCCGGTTCAGGGATTCTGTGTAAACTGTGCAGTCTCAGACAGGATCAGTCTTCGTACACTAAAGGCTTTTATACTTTTTTCAAAGTTGAAGTTTGCCACTGCTGATGGAGCAGCCAGGAACTGCACATGGTCTTTTTGTGGTATTTTTGTCAAAAGTGACACTGAATAGAAAGAACTTGTGTAGTTCTTAGGACAATGTGCTTTTCACATTTGTGTATACATGTCTCTGGAAGACAGCACCACAATAATAGCATCTCATACAATACTTCCAGTATCTGCCCAGACTGATATATTGAGAGAGGTGAACACAAATCTAGATCTTTGCTTAAAAAACTAAAAACATTGTGAGTGACTTCCGGTTATGGCTGCCACGTAGGACGGACGTGTCTCGCTCTGCTCTGCTCCTGGAAAAAAAAAATCGGCAAATAACTCTCTCATTTGGGACAGAACGTATCCCAGCATTTGGGCGAGGATATGTCGGCGAAGCCTAAGGCTGGAAAACCAGGAAAAGGAAAAAGCGAGCCGCCGAAACAGTCCAAATTAACGGACTTTCAGGTCTGTGACGCAGCAAACAAAACTCCATATATGGCGGAGGAGGCTGGCAACGCTGCGATTTCTGCGGGGAATGGCGCAGATGCGCTGATGGCTGCCATGAGTTCAATGAGAGCGGACTTTTCCTCTAGATTTGATGGGATTATGACAGCGTTGGAAGGAATAAGAAAGGAATTGGGTGACTGTGTAGAACGAACGGCGCAGATGGAGCTCCGTCTCGCTAGTGCTGAAGATGACGTCACCCGTCTTCAATTAAAGGTGCGCACTTTGGAAAAAAAAAATAAATCTCTGGAAGATAATATTTTGGATTTGGAATCTCGGTCGAGACAGAATAATTTGAGGCTGGTGGGTCTTCCAGAGGAATCAGAAGGTCGGGACGTATGTTCCTTTCTGGAAAAGTGGATTCCGGAGGTGCTGGGCAGCGAGGAGTTGCAATCAGCAGTGGTTCTGGAAAAAGCACATCGTATTGGCCCACGGAGAGATAAGGGACCGCCGAGGACCTTAATTATGAAGTTTCTTAGCAACAGAGACAGGATGAAGATCTTCAACGCTGCACGAGCTAAAAAAGGAGAGATTAAACACCAGGACCAGCAGGTGCGGTTCTACCCAGATTTGGCCACAGGAATCCAGCAATTGAGGAAGCAGTTTGATCCCGTACGTAAGGAGCTGCGCAACCTTGGGATTCGTCATGGTGTAATCTATCCTGCGAGACTGCTGACCACGTATGAGGGCAGAACCCACATCTTCAAGACCCCAGAGGAGGCGCAGGAGTTCATCAAGAAGATCAAAGAAGAAGAAGAGACTGGTGGGAGCTAAGCATGAACAAAATATAAGGTAGAATAATTAAGCATTTGCACAGGCATCTGACTGACTTGAAGTAAATAGTAAGTTTACAAAATATAGATTGTATTATATATTAAAAAAACAAAACAAAAACAAAACAAACAAACAAACAAAAAAAACTATGATGTACAAAGTTGTTAAAAATTTTGGAGTTAAGTTGGAAAACTACAGAGGAGAGTTAATGTTACGTCATTAAAAGCAGTAGAGTTAGGGTGATTGGGAGGATGAAGAAGGAGTGGCTTAGGCTGTTCCCCGTGGGTGTGGAACGGTCGATGGCTATATCGGGAGACAGAATTTTTCTTTTGATTTTGGGGGGTTTGCCACAAGTGTGGGAAGGGGAAATTTGTTTGTGTGTAGTTTGTAGGATGAATGTTCAACCACTCATGTTTTTGCTTCTCTGTATGAGCATGTTTACACTGCAAGGTAATCCCAAACTCTCTATTGATCATGGACCAAAGTGTTAATCTTAATTTAACTTCATGGAATTGCAGAGGTCTACAAAATTTAAAAAAACTTAAACAAGTTATGAATAAAATAAAGGACATGGGTTCAAGAATTGTGTTTTTACAAGAAACTCATCTGATAGAGGAGGATGTTAAAAGAATTAGGAGTAGATGGCAGGGAAGTGTATTCACCTCTTCATTTTCATCCCGAGCCAGGGGAGTTATGACTCTCATACATAAATCAGTTCCTTTTCAAGTGAAAAATGTAATTGGAGACAAATTTGGAAGATATGTAATCATTCAAGGTTCTTTGCTATTAGAAAATATAAATCTTGTGAACTTATATGGTCCCAATATAGATGATCAGAAGTTCTTTGCTAATTTATTTCTCATCTTATCATCACTTACAGGGCAACATATAATAGCAGGGGATTTTAATTGTACATTGAATCCAGGTGTGGATAGATCAACAGGACTGGATTGTACGCACATTGGATGTAGGATGACTATTAATCATTTTATGAAAGAATTGAGATTGTTAGATATATGGAGAGAAATGAAACCACAAGTTAAAGCCTATTCTTGTTATTCCAGTACCTACAAGACATTCTCACGTATTGATTATTTTTTGATTTCCACAGAATTAAGGTCCAAGATTCAAAACTGCTTTTATGATAACATCGTGATCTCTGATCATGCACCCTGTTGTCTAATATATGTAGATAAAAAATTGACAAAGGAATCAGGTAGATGGCAATTTCAGCATAAATGGCTTCAGGATGAGGAATTTGTCAAGTATATAGAAAAACAGATAGACGAGTTCTTTGACATCAATACTACACAAACATCAGCATGTGTAAAGTGGGAGGCTTTCAAAGCTTTTATTAGGGGACATATTATTAGTTATACAGGATCAAAATCTAAGAAGACTCGAGAGGAGAGAGCTAAATTGGAACATAAAATAAAAAGTCTTCAGGAAAAAGTGTATGCAGGAAGTGACCCAAGGTTGGAGAATGAATTACTGATTTTGAGAGCTGAATACGACAAAAAATCAGCGAATAGAGCTGCCTCGAGTCTTCTAAGATTGAAACAATCTTTTTATGAACAAGGTGAAAAATCAGGAAAATTATTAGCATGGCAGATTAAACAATTGGAAATTAAAACACCAATTACCAGTATTATAAGTAACGGACAGGTAGTTATAGATCCTTTAGAAATTAATAGAGCCTTTAGAGATTACTATGAAAAATTATATGATACCAAAAATGAACCTGATTTAACAAAACTAAATGGGTTTTTGAACGAACTATCTATACCGTGTATTCCAAATGAAAACAGGGAGATATTGGAGTCTAAAATTAGTCAAGAAGAAGTTGGGCTAGCCATTTTTAATATGAAATCAGGAAAAAGTGCAGGACCAGATGGTCTTCCAGTTGACCTTTATAAAAAATTTAAGAATAAATTAATAAAACCTTTTTTGGAAATGGTTTTAGAAGCATTTCAAAATAATAATTTACCATCATACATAAATAATGCCTTAATTATACTGCTGCCAAAACCAGGTAAGCCCTCTAATAAATGTGAAAATATGAGACCAATAAGCCTATTAAACGCCGACCTTAAGATAATCTGTAAAATTTTAGCAAGACGAATACAAGAAATTTTACCAAATATTATTAATCGAGATCAGAATGGCTTTATAAAGGGTAGACAAGGCTTCCATAATGTAAGAAGACTATTTAATATTATTTATTTTAATAAAGAAGCACCGGATACAGCTCTCCTATCATTGGACGCCGAAAAGGCCTTTGATAGAGTTGAATGGCCCTTTCTTTTTGAAGTCCTACAAAGGTTTGGACTTGGAAATAATTTCATAAAATGGGTTCAAATAATATACAATAATGCTACAGCAGAAATCCTAACAAATAACAATATTTCAAAACCAATAAAAATCAATAGAGGATGTCGACAAGGCTGTCCACTTTCACCTTTACTGTTTACTATGGCAATTGAACCTTTAGCGATAGCGATACGTTTACATTCACAAATATATGGAATTAAAGTTGGACCAACAGAACATAAAATCTCCCTGTACGCCGATGATATAATTTTGTTTATGTCGAATCTAAAAAAATCAATTCCAACCTTGTTGAATTTAATAAAGAATTTTGGGGAAATATCAGGATATAAAATAAATAAAACTAAATCTTCAATATTAATGCTAAATGAGACCCAGAGAAATTACCCAGCCCCTGAGGTAAATCAATTCAATGTTGTAAATCAGTTTAAATATTTAGGAATCCAAATTATGCCTAAGCTAGAATCAGTCGCCAGTGTCAACTATGAAGCCTTAATGTCAGATATCAGTGAGTTAACTCAGAGATGGATGTCACTACCAATGTCGATGATCGGGAGAATCAATATACTTAAAAGTAATATTTTACCTAAAATACTTTATTTATTTCAATACATTCCCTTATCACCACCTTTAGATCTATTCTCAAGAATAAAAAAAAAGTTAGTGGAATTTATATGGAACAACAGGAGGGCTAGATTACGTTTGTCTTTATTATATTTACCATTTGATCGTGGAGGTCTGAAATGTCCAAATTTTATGTTGTATTATTGGTCGGCACAACTGAGGTCTATGACATATTATTTTTCATCAAATGATCTCCCTCACTGGACTGAAATGGAATCATACAATTTACCTTTACCTCTTCCCATATTCATATACTCAGATTCGGCAAAAAAATTACAAAAACAAGTTAAAAATCCATTTGTAAAGCATATGATCAAAATATGGTGTGAAGCTAAAAACTATTTAAAAGAACCACAGTTATTGTCACAATTTAGTCCAATATGGGGTAATCAATATTTTAAACCAGGGAGAGCGGACGCTGTATTTAAAGTATGGAATTTAAAAGGGATACAAAAGATTCAGGATTTATATTTGCCATGTGCAGACAACATAATGTCTTTTGAAGAGCTGAGGATCAAATTTAATCTCAATAGAACACATTTTTTTAAATATCTTCAACTTAGAAACTTTATTCGATCAAATCAAAATAAAGCTCTCACTCGACCTATCTATTCATCCTTGGAAAAAATGATGATGAAAGATAGTAAAAGAAAGGGTATTATTTCAGAGTTTTATAACTCATTGACACTATCTTCAAGTGAAAATTCACTGAAAAGATTAAACTACTGGAAAGAAGATCTGCAAATTGAAATTTCAGAGGAACAATGGGAATTGGCTTGTACAGAAGCTCAAACCAAATCAATAAATGCACGCCTTAAATTGATACATTTCAAATGGTTAATGCGGATGTATGTTACACCGGAGGAGTTAAATAGATATAACAAAAATATACCAGATACATGCACAAAATGCATGGAAAGTAAAGGAACCCTATTTCATTGTTTATGGGAATGTAGATTAATAAGAATGTTTTGGGAAGAGGTGAGGGTAACAATTGAAAAAATAATCTCAAAACAAATCATATTGAATCCTAAACTGTTTTTGTTGGGTCTGTACCCAGAAAAGCATAATTTTAATAAAAGTGAAAGAACATTCATAGACCTCAGTTTGCTTAATGCCAAAAAATGTATTGCACTATTATGGAAAAAGACTCATAGACCAGATGTGACTCAGTGGTTAAGACAGATGTTAACAAACCTTCCATTAGAAAGAATAACATATATACTGAAATCAAAGGAAATTGTGTTTGAGAATATATGGAGACCTTTTATTGATTATGTAAAAAATTTAAACATAACTCTTGAAGAAGAAGGTGAATGATGTGTGTGGACCTTGTAAATTCCAAACTGGTGAACATAATATGTATACTTATGTATTGGATTGTCTAGACTAAACAGAGGAGCATTGTTGAAGACTTGATTTTGTTGGTGGTTGTTGGTGTTTTTAGTGCATTTTTTTTTTTTTTTTGTAGTACTTTAGTGTTAGTGTTTGATTGTTTGTATCATGTTTGTTAAAAAAAAAAAAAAAGTTCAATAAAGATATTGTGGAAAAAAAAAACATTGTGAGTTCTGCAGCAGTCTTTCTCTCTGTCTCTGGATGTCTGGTGTTAGTGGGACAGAGGCTAAAGGTGAGAATGAGTTTCTGTGGCACCACAACTGTGGCTTGGCACTTGTGCTTTTTCCCTTCTTAAAATGCGCTCATTCCCACTTTACGTCTCCCACTCTCTGCTTTTAGATTATTACAGTATAATGGAGAGATGGAGTCATTGCATGGTTTGTTACCACACATGCATGCTCACATTCACTGTGTTCCAAGGAAACTGAGACCAACAGAAGTCGAAATGAAAAAAATGAGATTGATTTGAAATGTTTTGGCCTCAGACAGGTTTTGACCTTTCAAATCTGAGTTTTGTGCAAATGCTGTTTGCAGGAGAGTTGAACATGTAGCTGAAGCTTTGAGAAGGTCCCGCAGTTTTCTTTCCTTTATTTTCTTTTGATCCTTTACACTTATTAATTTATCATTAATCATAATTACTTTTCTATCCTATATGCTTCTCCTTTCCTTTCCTTTGTAGTGCTGCTGTATTTGAACATGAATGTTGTGTTGTATGACACAGTAGCTGATGGGGGGAAAATTAGCTTTATTTCTCAGTGAAAAGACAACGGAGCTGTTATTTTCCCAAAGGAAATGGACAAATATAGACACTGAGCTCTTCATCCAGAAGAGTTTTGTTGCCGATGTGCTTCCTCTCTCCATATTCATGGTAATATATCACAGGTTTTATGAGCCTCCCCATACAGCCCAGCTGTTAAATGAGACTAAGAGACGAGTTGATCTGAGGGACGATATCAGAAGAAATCACGATTATACAGAAAACACAGCCGATTCTCTGCCAGGTCTGTGCTCCAATCAGAGGAGGCCCAGTCCTTAATGTCACAGCAAATTAGACACGAGGGGCCTTTGCTTGCTCTGACTTGATCAGAAACTCACGAACAAGGCATTGTTTGGTTAATTTCCTCTCCTTGTGTCGGTGTGTGCTCCGCAGCCATCTATCCTCTCAGACATGTTTAATAGGGCTTTGGCTGTGCTGACCGAGGGTGTAAATGTGTCATAGTTTATTAGAAATCTCAAAGAAGAGGGCTAACATTAATCACCGGCTCTTGTTTATGAAAGTCATAAATGTTTCACTCAGTGCTTTATTGTCGGCTTCCAGATTTGGAGAAGCACAGAGGCTCCTCAGTGTGTGTGTTCAGCCCACCGCTGTGTCACAGGAGCACCCCAAACCACTCTCTCTCTCTCTCTCTCTCTCTCTCTGGCTTTTTGTCATGTTGTCAGAAAGTATGACATCACCCCGCCCTTTGACCCACGCAGCCAGGAGAGCGCTGATTGGATGATTGGCTTATAGAGGACATCCACATTAACTCCAAACTCAATTCTGCTGATGTCAGGAACTATTACAACTGACGACATGCACACACAGATGGGACAGGACAGTGTGCATGAGCATGTACAGTGGTGTGTGTGTGTGTGTGTGTGTGTGTGCGTGCGTGTGCGTGCACCCTTGTCTACAGTGTGCAGTCATGTCCAGGGCTATATAGGTCAAATGTCTGAAGCTAGAACATCTCCTAGCTGAAATACCAGGTGAAATGTCAGAGTCTGCTCCTGTGCAATCCTTCAGATCAATAGTTCAGTTTGACATAAAGGCATCGTTCTACTCACTAAGCTTGTGCACTATATCATGTGCCAGCCTCCATCTCCCTGAACCAGTCTGACTGTAACCAGCTGGGGCCGATACTGTGGACTTCACTCCGTTTTGTTCTTGGTGGTGTCTACGGTGCAGTTGCTTTAGCAGAGACTTGGGTACAAATGACTTCCAGGGCATACACATGATTTAAAAAGTTAGGATTAAAAAAGTTATTGAGTTAGTTAGGTGAGCTTCAGTTTTTAACGGATTACACCTCTCCATGATAAAAAAAGTTCCAGTGGTGTGTGAGGTGCAGCAGTGTGAGTGTGACAGCTCACCACACAGTAACAGATTCAATTCACAAACAACAAGAGTCCCAAGTGTTGCCAGATTTTGCACAAGCAAGCAACTCCCCATGAACACTCGTGACACTCTGACAAAACAAGCCCAAGCCATGACAAACAAATAGAACAACAGTTTTCAACAGATCACACCTCTCCATCTCACTGCATGTAGTACATTTTACAACCTCTAGAGGTCCCTTTTTCCCCAAACACCTACGCCTAACTACAGGGTGCAGTTCCACTTTGTAAAAATGCTTCATTTGGTAATTTTCTTTTTGTATGACATCCAGAAATGACATGTTTTAACAGGGAGATTTGTGTTAAATAAAATGACTAAAAAATACAGAGTTCCATAAAAGTGTTCAATTAAAATGTTTCACCATTAGGCAACATTTAGCTTGACACAACATTACCTTGAGGACCCAAAACAAATTTTTAATATCAGACAAAGATAGCCCAAGTAAATACAAAATGCAGTTTTTAAATGATGATTTCATTTACTAAGGGGAAAAAACGCTGTCCAAACCTACCTGACCCTATGTGAAAAATAAGATAAGATAAGATGAGATAAGATGAGATAACCCTTTATTAGTCCCACAATGGGGAGGTTCCAGAAACATCATGAAGTGACTGTGATTGACTACATTTTTTGGAAAGCTGAGTTCAATTTCACTAGCCACATTGAGGCCTGATTACTTCTAGACCTGTTTAATCAAGAAATCACTGCAATAGAACCTGTCTGACAAAGTGAAGTAGGCTAAAAGATCTCAAAAAGCAATGCATCATGCTGCAATCTAAAGAAATTCAAGAACCGATGTGAAACAAAATCCCAAAACATGTAAAGGACTGCAGGCTTCAGTTGCCTCAGTTTGGACACTGGTCCATGATTCAACAATAAGAAAGAGACTGGACAAAAATATCATCCATAGGAGCGTTCCAACTTTTGGAAGGTGTGTGTCCCGTTACATCTGGTGAAGACTAACACAGCATTTCACAGAAAAAACATCATACCACCTCGCCATAATTGACGTAACCATGAACTCTGCTCTACCAGAAAATCCTGAAGGAGAATGTCCGTCCATCAGTCCATGACCTCAAATTCAAGCCCTCCAGTGTGGCTGAATTAAAACAGTTCTGGAAAGAAGAGTGGGCGAAAATTCCTCAACAACGATATAAAAGACTCATTGCCAACGAACGCTTCATTGCAGTTGCTGCTGCCAAGGGTGGAACAGCCAGTTATTAGGTTTAGGGCGCAATTACTTTTTCCCAGCACCGTATTTACTTTCTTTAAGTTCTGGTTTGTTCACAAGAATTTCAAAATATATACTGTATATATGGAACATCCGGTTTACTCTACAGATAACAGAGTACACTAGACAAAATACTGATCGCCTCTTCTTTCTGTTCTTGACTAAATCTTTCACATAGTAGATTACAGTTTAGAGTAAAACTGCACTATCCCATCACACTTGCATACACTGTTCATTTACTATAACCTTTAATATAACCTGTGTAACATGCTCCATTTATTTGAATTTTCTCTGAACTTATATTTCAACCAAGCCAGTGTTGCGGTGTACAGAGATACAATGGAGCTGGAAGTCGACAGTTACATGGCTCGGTTGTCAGAGGCTTTATTAGCGGTTCCTGTAGGATTTTCATTGAGTCAGTGTTCCTCTGCACCTCCGCTCAGCTTCAAGAGCTCACTTTAAATAGACCATTATATACAGTAGCTGTGTGAGACGACTGCTGCACGGCTCCGCTGTGAGAAGTCATTCTTTCCACTCCTGATCTCTATGCAATCACCGCTGCTATTTTAGCTTTTTCCCCAAAGTCCCACGTCAAAGTGGAAGAGTCATAACAGCACTTCTGAACAGCCAACGGTTCAGTATGGCTGCTTTACTCATGAAATCATGACAAATCATAAATTCAAAGCACCCCCCTCCCCTCTCATCCTCCTGCTAGTTAAATGTGGAATAATGTCATCTTAATGATTATTTTTTTGCGGTACGCCATAACAGCATAATTCAGGGAGGGCGTAATGATTTTTTATGGTCCTGACATATTGTTTTGCGGGGAGTGACATAAAAGCACGGTGACATGTGGCATTTTGGGAAAGGTCAGGAGCTCCATCTCGGTCGCCCGTCCATCTTCATAACGTCGCCACTTGTCATATGGAAACTGGCGTCACCAATCTTTGTCTCTCCCTCACTGCTCTTCTGTCACACCGTAACCGCCGCAGCTCCTCTCTCCCTCCTCGTTTCATTTCACCCCTCTTCAGTTTGTTGCTCTTTTTTTTTTTTGTCACGCTATGTTGTGTAATTTGTTCAGAGGAAGCAACGCTTTTTTCTGTGTTAACCTGGGGAAAATTGTCACCGTAAGGAATAAGAAACAAGATTTCCCACAAGAGTTAAGGAAAACCACACACGCTCATGCACAAGGCCCTGGGGGGTGCTGTGGGGGTCCGCATGTCAGCACCAGCTGCGAGGATTGCAGTGGCACGGAGGAGGGCTAATACTAATGTGATAAATACATCAGCACTCACTCCGGGCACATTGTGCGCGTCTGTTTCTGTTGTTGATGATTTTCAAAATCCATTTATAGCCGGCCACTTCTGTCAGACGAGAGACGCGGGCAGCATTCTGTCAGCCCGGAAACATGCCAGTTTGTTTATGTCACGGTGACTGCTCATGAAAGGAAATATTAGCAGAGAAAAATTGGGTTTGGTGTCAACAAAAAGGCAATGCAGGGGTTTTGTTTTCTTGCTCATTATACTGTATTTTCAGCTGTCAATAAATAAAATATAGTGATTGTTTCATGAGTAAACAGAGTTGCCTTTAAAGCTATAATCTAATAAAGTTTACTCTTTAATTTCATCTTGAAGAACCGTGTCAGTATGAAGAACTACTGTATAAGTTCATACCTGATATGGTTCATACTTGGTTCATCTCAGATCCACGAGCAACAGTTGGGAGGAAATGATCAGCTGTGCTTCCATTATTATCTAATCACTCTATTTATTTATTTATTTTTGGTGCAAGTAGTCCCTAAATGCATTAAAAGAGAGTGTAGATATATCTTTCCAGGGCCCCAAAACAGTGAAAATGACTGTCCTATACATAAAGAGTCTCCTCTGGTACTGCGCTGAGTTCAACGTGACTTCCTAGAACAAAGGCTAAAAGATGATTCCACTTTGCTTTGTTTAAACTTAGCATGAAAAGTGTGTTAGTCTGAGCAAATATTTTCCTCAGTATTCTTACTGAGTTTCCTCACTGACCACAGGTGAGAGTAAGGTAGTGAGTTGGGTTAAATCATCTTTGTTTGGCTAACTCTCAATCACAAATATGATCTTAAATTCCAGTCCATCTGTATTTTTATGCAGCAAACAGTTCAGTTTTTCTGCTTTCTAATCACAGTTTGTCCCAAATGTGTGAAAATGATCACAGGGTTACTGAATTTACCGTCATATAAAACACACCGAGAGCTGCAACAAAAGCTGTTCTTCCAACACTCTGTGACGTTTCTTTGGCTTGACATTGTCAAATATTTAATTACTGCCATACCTGTCAAGGCATACCTCATGCCTCCCTTAATGGGGGGGGCTTTCACGCCTGTGCTGAGTACTTAAAAACTATTTATCAGCAGATGAAAGAAAACTGAAGCAAAAAAAAAACCAAACAAAAACCAAACAAACAGCAACTGCAACATGAACTATTTCAAATTCATTCATTTATGCTGCCAATGCTGAAACAAAAGCAGAATGGATTTTTGTTTCATAAGTTAAGTATCAGAAATAATTCTCTTTGAAATTGTGTTAATAATAATAACAATGAAAATATCAATCTTATTCAGCCCTTTCAATATAATGCTATGCATTCAGATGTACATTCTGCTGGGGGTTTCTTCCTGTTAAAAGGGAGTTTTTCCTCTCCACCGTCGCCAAGTGCTTGCTCACAGGGGATCGCCTGATTGCTGGGGTCTTTCTGCAACTGTGGGGGTTCCCCCTACAGTTGCTAGTGCTATGAGATGACTGTTGTTGTGAAATGGTGCTATATAAATAAAGTTGAATTGAATTGAATTGAATGTAAAGCAAAGTTCCAAGATACAAAATAACAGTACACTATAGGGGATTTGGGCTACCTCTAAGCATGTTTGTTAAGATTTTAAAGCATTTTTTTTGTTATATTTAGGTAATATTTGAAGGTGAATAATACTGCCCATACCTGAAAACATTTGGAGATTTCTCCTTCAGTCTGGAAAGGTCTCGACCCACCATCGTGTTGCAATTGTCCGAACCAAAGCCCACAACATTCTCCCATGGAATATTGTGCAATCTAAAATAAATAAATAAATGGTGACGGTGAAGGAGAACGGTGACGTCCAGTCCCTCGATTTCCCTTTTCTTCAAGCTTTGTTTACTTCGCCAGCGGCGCGCTGCAAGAAGCCATTTTGAAACTCACAAAAACACTGCTTAGGTGCGCTTGTGGAGGATCGAAATAAGTGCAGGCGGACGCTGAGCGCACTGCCAGCCCTGTACGCTATGGGGGTCACACACGAGGTGTTCGTCCACACTCTCAATAATTTTTTTTCCCGTATATTTTTCTTTTTGGCGTACAGAAATGGCAATACGCCCGTATTTGCTAAAATTGCATTTTCCCCGTATTAAAATATGGCAAAACCGTATCACTTGACAGGTATGTACTGCAATTGCAAACTATAGTATTATTAGTAGAGGGATCAACAGAGAACTCATCTCTCCATCCTGTTTGCTCTCTTTTCCATCGATTTTAATCTTCTTCTCCAGTCGTAGTCCCTACATTTAAAGTCCCTACTTTTACCTTCACCTCTGCCTCCAAACATGCTTCCCCCTCTCCTCCTTTTCTGTCTTCCAACAGTAGCCCAGTTTTCAGGAGCACCCTGTCAGTTAACGGCACCAGATTTTAGGCCGGATCCCCCTCCTGACATAACCCTCCCCGTTTACCGGGGCTGGGGGCCACCACGGGGCATGCACTGGCTTGTGCTCCCCCCGTGGCTGGGTTCTTTCCCTCACTTCTAATAACTTTATGAAAACCTTCTCTCCTTTGTTCTGGCATAAAAGCGTGCCCACCTCCAGCACCCCCAATTCTTCATCGTGCCGCCGTGATCCTCAGCGTCCCTTACAGGTGATAAGACTGGCTGCTCATTTTCTCGTTAAACATTTCATCATAACTCCATGCACTGTGAGAAAGATTCACTGTGGGGCCAGGGTGGGTGTCACACCGAAAACGGCACGCAGACGTGCATTACAGGCAGGTCGAGCGGTGGCTGTGTGGAGGTCGGCTGCAGAGCCCCGTGTGTGCGTGTCTGCAGTTGTGTGTGTGTGTGTGTTTGCGGGTGTCACTGTGCCGTGCAGGGTGAGTGAGGTGTAATTTCTCTGCACTATTACTCAACACTCCAACAGTGACAGCTTTAATGGTGATGGCCTTATTATAGAGAAGACGCTCCGTGTGTGTGTGCATGTGCGTGTTTATGTGTGCGCACGCAAACTAATGGTGATGGCCATATTATAGCGGCAGAAAGATGGCTAAAAGGCTGGGATTTATTCTGGGTAACTTTTATTACCATAAGAATAATATAGGACACGATGCTTTGTCACGTGCGTATGCATGTGTGTGTGTGTGTGTGTGTGTGTGTGTGTGTGTGTGTGTGTGTGTATTAATGAATGCCATCTGCTAAATATATTGAAGTCGTGTTAACTTTAAGTGGAAGGAGACGTGTTTTGTAGCGATGAAGAAAAACAGAGGGAAGAGAATGTTGTGCATTTGTAATGACACTCCCAGGCTGTCAGTCTCAAGCCCTTTTCTGTTATGAATGTGCATGTGTTTGTGTGTGCGTGTGTGTGTGTGTTTGTGTGTGTGTGTGTGTGTGTGTGTGTGTGTGTGTGTGTGTGTGTGTGTGCACTTCCAGTAAAAGAGGGTAACATGAATCTTCGGCCATGCGGTTTCTGTTGTGTTGGTCTGATTTACGTTCCCACACCTTCTACACCTCCCAGCGCTTCTCCTCTCTCTCTCTCTGCGGCCGGCCTCCATTCCCCTTCCTCCTTCCACCACATTGTTAGCTAATCCCCTCATCTGTCTGCAGCTGTAGCACTCACTTCCTGTAAGTGCATGCCGGTGCAGGAGCAGCACCTGCTGAGCCGTTGCATTTGCAGGGAAAGGCTTGCGGTGGTGAGTGTGTGGTTTTCAGGACGGCTAACGGACAGGCTCTACTTACACTACAGCATGTACTCTGTTGGTTTAACCTCTTCCTTTTATTACAAAACCAGCACGGAATAAGCTCTCATGGGTTTTTTTCCCCCAATAAATAAATCACTCAACTGATGCCACGGTTCGAGTCCACATTTGTCTCACTGGCTTAAAAAAGGGCCTTGGCCGCAAGCTTTCTCCAGCCGCAGTACGGTGACGTGCCGCCTGCCTGCTTTTGAGTTTGTGTCTCTGACAGAGAGCTTTAGAGGCACCGTGAACATTCCTCCTTCAAACAGAGAAATCTCTTTATCCTGAAGGATCCAGCTCTCATTTCAGTCAGTAAACAGGCCTTCTGTTGGGGGAGTAAATAAGCTGCTGTTTATCCTGGATTACCACACGGGGCCTAATCACAGCTCCCCCGTTCCCAAACTACATAAGGAGTTTCTTTAAACAGGCATATCAATAACCTTTATTACCAGGCTAAATTATTTCCTGTGACTCTACAGGTGTATTTTGGTGCACTGGTCCACTAAGTGAGCAGCAGGCGGTTAACAAGCACGACACTAATATGGCCCCAGTTATCTTTATGAGTGTATGAGCATGTTTTTGTTTGTTTGCCCCGGATCACCATGCAGGCCTCGTTAGAATGACCATGCCTGCTTATTAGCAGAAATAATAGGTTCCATTAAGTTATTTTTAAAACACAGGCACCACTAGGACTAAACAATATTCCATTATCATGATGCTATTTTATAAATGTGAAAATGTTAAGAATTGTATTCATTTTGAAGGAGCATGCACATAGATGCCTAACACAGAGATTTACAGAAAGAATCATTACAAATACAAAAAGCACTCCTATTTGATTTTGAATGAAACGACATCAATATGGTGTCGTATGTCAGCATGTGGAGAATCAGACTGTTCATTCCCACGGGCCGCTGCGCTGATAACAGCTCGTGTTGAGATGGTGCTTATTGAATAAGAGGCCTCTGACTGTGCTTAAGGCGACATTTTCATATCTAGTGATCTCTCCAGTGTGCTCGTATTTGTGTATTGTTAGATGAAAGCGTACACCACCGAGGGGCTTGTTACCCTCTCTGCCTGCTCGTGCTCTGTAATGGAAATGAGACGCAGCTCAAAGTGCAGAGGATTGGTGGATTCCACAATATTCACAGATGTTCACGTCTATTTGTGTGCGGGGGAGGCTCGCTGTATACCTTCCTAAACTAGAAGGGTTGTGAAAGTCTACGTGCACCCCCTCAACCCAACACCCACGGAGGCAGCAACCTGTCACATCCTGTGTGCACGATGAGGCCTAATGACAAACCCCCCGTGACTGATCAACTGCTCGATTTGTCTGCCGATACCTCAGGGTGCCGTCCTTTTGATGCAACATATAAAGGCACTTCAAGAGTGTGCACGCCTTTGTGCAAAGCTGGGGATATCTTCCTATTTAATGAAAAGGCAGCATCACATCTGAGTTTAAAGTTTGCATTTAAAAACAGCCTTGTGCATAATAAATGTATATATATTTTTGCCTGACCAGATGGTATTACATCGCAAAGAGTAAATTAGATTAAAAATGAGCATAACAGTTAGCTATAGGGTCATTTTTGCAAGCAGGTCTCATCACTCTATGCACGCTCTGACATGAAGTGAGTGGCGGTCGTGTAAATAATGACAGGAAGTGCATGGTGGAGGGTCACAGTTGCAATGTGTGTAATGTAGTGCCTCACACGTTCCTAACCGTAGCCCTAATCCTTTCTCTAGTTTATTGCCTAGCCCTATTACCCTAACCATAACCACCAAAAAATGTAGATTTCATGCCTAAAGAAAGTTCATCACAAAAGAAGTGAGTTGTGGAAGTTGATGCAGAGTGACAGAAAGGCAAGACCAGGACAGGAAGTCAGGAATACCGGGGTGGGAGCACTGGTTTTGGTGTTGTCCACCATCCCCAGCCAGCCTCCTCACATGGATTTAAGTGGTTTTAAGACTTAAGGTTGTTAACGATTGGGAAAACACATATTTTATCTATTGCTGGAGGATTTTAAATGTAACAGAATAAGAGAAAATAAGATTTATATAACAAATAATATGTATGGGGATTAGAGTAACTACTGCACCTTTACTTCTGTATTCTGTTCTTCACCAGATCTATAAAGTTTATAAAAAATACAGTAATCATTTTATGCATTTTCTATAAAGTTCTCCAGGTTTAAATCTTCAAATTCACCTTTGTTTTATCTACAGTTCTGGTTGCTAGACCTGTTACCTACTTACCCATATTAATATCTTTTAAAGTGAACTGGCTATAGTAAATCACTTTCCTGAACCTACTCACCGTTCACCGTGCTTAATAAGTGCTAACTATGCCTGCCCATTCTCACAGCAATTTAAAGTGGGTTCACTGGAGGATTTGGGCTTCAGTACCTTTTCTCTAAGGACACAGGTTTGAGCCGACTGAAGTCAGACTATCAGACATCGAGCTCAGGATATCAATCCATGCTTATCTCTGCAGGCTGTTAAGGCAATGCATAGTTTTTTCAGTAACTTGTAGAATACTATTGAACGAGTGATGATAACCATTAAATTGGACTAAATTAGGAAACTCAGTAACCTTCAGACTTAATGTTTAAAAGACTTCAGCATTAACTGAGGTCTTTCAGCAGCTCTTACTAAACGGCTTTAGTGTCAGCCTTAAACCTTAAAATCAAACTCAAAACATTTTTTTTTTCATTTTGAAAATTGATGCTGTATTTTCCTGAGAACATGCTGCAATCCTAAAAATAATCCCCAATATGCCGCTCACCTTCATCAGTAGCCATGATTTTAAAACAACATGCCATCCAGTACTGTGGTGGGCGTGGCCTAAGTGGTCCTGGACGAGCCCCCATTTCTCTGCCAGACGGTGAAAACTTGGACAGTTCCATCAAGCAGTGCCGCTTTGCTCGTGTTGTTCCCTGTCCCACAGATGCCAGCAACACTGCCAGTTTTTTGTCTCTAATATTTTTGGGATGCACACACAGCGCAGCAAGGTCCACTTCAAGTGCCGTCACTTCCAGCGCTGCATGATGCAGACCGGACTTGTGAACTGGACTGGTGTGGCCCAGCATGAATTTGTGTTGACTTGCATCTTTGCTTAGATTTTGAATGTAATCCCACTACAAGGGAACTTTGATTTTTGTTCAGAAATTGTTTCTGAGCGCAACATAACCCTAAACTAGCACGTTTAAGTGACATTTTATTATAGCAACATTTTCTGTTAACAGCAGCTGTTAATGCTAAGGGCCGTAAGGTCCGTTGTATGTTAACGCTAACATGCTAACACGAGGGCTTATCAACGCCACGTACCGTATGCTGACATGTTTACAATCTCTTCCCACTCCCGCTTTAATGCGCTGCTGAGAAGAAGGTGTGTGCACATCCATGTGGTGTGATCTCAGAGCTCTGCGTCCAGATCCACCCTCCTGCCCCTCCTGCCCCTCCTGCCCTCTAATCTTGTTTGTCAGAACAAAATGAGCTGCCCCGGCGAGGTGTGTTAGCCACTAATGAATTTATTGCTTGATAAGAAGGGGGCCCATGCAGCTACAACTTACTGCAGTCATAAAAAAAACTGTGTAATTAACCTTTACTGGCTGTGTGGAGTGGGTGGTGCTGCTTGATGTGGCACATGTGTGTCTGTGGGGGAGATCTGTGTGTGTGGGCCCACACGCGTGTGCACGTTGTCTGTGTCTGTGTATGTTTTTTTTTCCATTCATGAAGAGACATCAGTACTGATAATGCTGCAGCTATCAATTAATCGTTAATCACGTTCTACCAGATTAATGCGTCATGCAATTGACTCCAGACTGACTGGAGACAATAAATACGTATAGTCAGTAAAAAAAAAAAAAAACAGCAAAGCATCATGGGAGAACAGGAGCTGATAGGTGGGGGCTGAGTCATGTGCCAAGGTGCCAACATCAAAAGCTCAGTCATAAACCTGATGTTGGTTATTATGGCTTTACACTCTCCTGTCTTATCCGCATGTACTCAATTAGGAGGGGAGGAGAGGAGAGGAGAGGAGAGGAGGACCTCCACAATTTCTCCTCCTATTCATTCCCAGACAGGAAACAGTTTTGTCGTCCAACAGGACATATAAGACTTGCAATTCTTCTTTTTCTTCCCCTTCTTCCACTGAGCCATTTCCTCTATTGTCAAACACACACACACTAATGGGTAACAGATACAGGACTGATGCCTGGGCCGAGGAATAGAGATAGATGTGTAGGGAGGGAGGGGAGAGCGAGAGAAAGAGAACAGTGAGTTATGAAGCAGGACCCAGGGGGTTAATTTCTCTCCGGCAGTTTTCATGCGTTTTACACACACAGTAAAGGTGATGTCTGGCCGCGGCAGCCCGCTAGTTAAAAGTGAATAAGTTTATGTCCGGTGTAGGCCCTCATACATCAAGGAGCCGTTTGTTTGGGCAGCGGCGTGACAGCGTACAGTAACAGGGGCAGGGCCGGAGAGCGGCTGCAGCTGTGATGAATGGGGGATTACAGGAAGGATGGTGTCGGTCTGTGAGTGCGTGTGTGTGTGTGTGTGTGTGTGTGAGAGAGAGAGCGAGACGGGATCAAATGATGTTTTTAGCTCTCAGATTAATGGTGATTCCAGTATTTGATCTAAGTGATTCTTCCTCCATTTGAAAAATGTCTTTTTGAAGCTGTAAATATTGCAAACAGCCATCTGCAGACATCCCACAGTGCCTGGCGTGAAAGGATATTCTTCTGCAGTATCGACTGAAGCTTCTGCTTAAATCGCAGAGTTCTTCTACCTGTTCAGCTTCTTTTCAAGCACAGCTGCAGGAAAGGATCATTCTGAAACACAATCAACAATTGCCATCACATTATTTTGTGCCATTTTATGAGCTCATTCTGACAAAGCTGAAAGGAGCTAATGGAACGATGCTGCATCGGCTGCTCGGCTGATCTGGGGACTCTAGTGGTGCGTTCATCGGGACGGAATGAGCTTCTCAGCCATCAAGGGTGTGGTCTGAAAAGATCAACATGGATGTTGGAGTGTTGTTTCTGAGTATTAAGCCTTGCTCATACCTGATGGACAATTCTTCACGCATGGCGGCGCAGCGACAACGACGTCAGGCTAGGTGTGCAGCTGTGTGCTCTTGTGTTGCCTCTGCTGCTCATGCACCTCTGGTTGTTGTAACTCGCCACACTTGCAGCACAGCCGACTCATTAAAACAAATGGGGAGGGGGGAGACTTTTTTTCTGTTTGTTCCTGACATCTAGTGCACAGATTCACTGTTATGCAGCCGTTCAGTGACGTCAGTATTGGCAGAGATCAGTGCATCAGGTATAAAGAAGGTTTTAAGAGGCGGAGGCCTGCCCACAAGTACATCCACCATTGTTGTTTTTCTGACCGTGTGTGGCATCCATCCATCCATCCATCCATCTTCTACCGCTTTTCCGGAGGTCCGGGTCGCGGAGGCAGCAGTTCAAGCAGAGAAGCCCAGACTTCCCTCTCCCCAGCCACCTGCTCCAGCTCTTCAGAGGGGATACCAAGGCGTTCCCAGACTAGCTGGGAGACATAGTCTCTCCACCGAGTCCTGGGTCTGCCCCGGGGTCTCCTCCCAGTGGGACGTGCCTGAAACACCTCAAGTGGGAGGCGTCCAGGAGGCATCCTAATCAGATGTCCATACCACCTCAACTGACTCCTTTCAATGTGGAGGAGCAGCGGTTCTACTCTGAGCCTCTCCCGGATGACTGAGCTCCTCACCCTATCTCTGAGGGTGAGTCCAGCAATCCTACGGAGAAAGCTCATTTCAGCCGCTTGTATCCGCGATCTCGTTCTTTCGGTCATTACCCAAAGCTCGTGACCATAGGTGAGAGTAGGAACGTAGATTGACTGGTAAATCGACAGCTTTGCCTTAGAACTAAGCTCCCTCTTCACCACAACAGACCGGTACAACGTCCGCATCACTGCAGATGCTGCTCCAATCCGTCTGTCGATCTCTCGCTCCATTTTCCCCTCACTCGTGAACAAGACCCCAAGATACTTAAACTCCTCCACTTGGGGCAGGAGCCTGTCCCCAACCCGGAGAGGACAATCCACCTTTTTCCGGCTGAGGACCATGGACTCGGACTTGGAGGTGCTGATTCTCATCCCAGCCGCTTCACACTCAGCGGCAAACCGTCCCAGCAAGAGCTGTAGGTCATTGCTGGATGAAGCCAACAGGACAACATCATCTGCAAACAACAGAGATGAGATCCTGTGGTCACCAAGCATGACACCCTCCATTCCCTGGCTGCGCCTAGAAATCCTGTCCATAAAAATTATGAACAGGACCGGTGACAAAGGGCAGCCCTGGCGGAGTCCAACTCTCACTGGGAATGACTCCGACCGAGTGTTGGCAATGCGAACTAAACTCTCACAACGGTCGTACAGAGACCGAATAGCTCGTAACAACAAGCCCGATACCCCATACTCCCGAAGCACCCCCCACAAAAATCCACGAGGGACGCGGTCAAATGCCTTCTCCAAGTCCACAAAACACATGTAAACTGGTTGGGCAAACTCCCACGAACCCTCAAGAATTCTCGAGAGGGTAAAGAGCTGGTCCGATGTGCCACGGCCAGGACGAAAACCACATTGCTCCTCCTGAATCCGAGGTTCGACCAACGGCCGGACTCTCCTCTCCAGTACCTTGGCATAGACCTTCCCAGGGAGGCTGAGGAGTGTGATCCCTCTAAAGTTGGAGCACACCCTCCGGTCCCCTTTTTTGAAGAGAGGAACCACCACCCCGGTTTGCCATGCCAAAGGCACTGCCCCCGACCTCCACGCAATGTTGCAGAGGCGTGTCAACCATGACAACCCAACAACATCCAGGGCCTTGAGGTACTCGGGGCGAATCTCGTCCACCCCCGGGGCCCGGCCACCAAGGAGATTTTTAACCACCTTGGCGACCTCAGCCCCTGTGATAGGCGAGTCATCCCCCTCGTCCCCAAACCCTGCTTCCTCTGTGGAAGGCGTATCAGTGGGATTGAGGAGATCCTCGAAGTATTCCTTCCACCGCCCGACGATATCCCCAGTTGAAGTCAACAGTGTCCCATCCGCACCATACACAGTGTGGACGGGGAGCTGCTTTCCCCTCCTGAGCCGCCGAACAGTTTGCCAGAATCTCTTTGAAGCCGACCGAAAGTCTTGTTCCATGGCCTCACCGAACTCCTCCCATACCCGGGTTTTTGCTTCAGTAACCACCCGAGCTGCACTCCGCTTGGCCTGCCGGTACACCTCAGCTGCTTCGGGAGTCCCACAAGCCAACCAAGCTTGATAGGACTCCTTCTTCAGCTTAATGGCCCCCCTCACCACTGGTGTCCACCACTTGGTTCGGGGGTTGCCACCACGAGATGCACCGACCACCTTGCGGCCGCAGCTCTGGGCTGCCGCTTCAACAACAGAGGTGGAGAACATGGCCCATTCAGACTCCATGTCTCCAGACTCCCTCGGAATGTGGTTGAAGTTCTTCCGGAGGTGGGAGTTGAAGACCTCCCGGACAGGGGCCTCAGCCAGACGCTCCCAGCACACCCTCGCTATACGTTTGGGTCTACCAGGTCTGAATGGCTTCCTCCCCTGCCATCGGATCCAACTCACCACCAGGTGGTGATCAGTTGACAGCTCTGCACCTCTCTTTACTCGGGTGTCCAAGACATACGGTCGCAGGTCTGATGATACGATAACAAAATCGATCATCGACCTGCGGCCTAGGGTGTCCTGGTGCCAGGTGCACATATGGACACCCTTATGCTTGAACATGGTGTTCGTTATAGACAGACTGTGGTTAGCACAGAAGTCCAATAACTGAACACCACTCGGGTTCAGATCGGGCAGGCCGTTCCTCCCAATCACCCCCCTCCAGGTTTCACTGTCGTTGCCCACGTGCGCATTGAAGTCCCCCAGTAGGACAATGGAGTCTCCAGGAGGAGCACCCTCCAGCACCCCAGTCACAGACTCCAAAAAGGGTGGGTACTCTGAAACATCATTTGGTGCATAGGCACAAATGATGGTCAGGACCCGTTTCCCAACCCGAAGGCGCAGGGAAGCAACCCTTTCGTCCACCGGGGAAAACTCCAATATAGAGGCAGCAAGGTGGGGCGATACAAGAATACCTACCCCTGCTCGTCGCCTCTCGCCCGGGGCAACTCCAGAAAAGGCCAAGCTCCAGCCCCTCTCCAGGAGACTGGTTCCGGAACCGGAGCTGTGTGTTGAGGTGAGGCCGACTATATCTAGCCGGTATCGCTCAATCTCGTACACCAGCTCAGGCTCCTTCCCCACCAGAGAGGTGACATTCCACGTACCAAAAGCCAGTTTAGAAAGCTTGGGATCAGTCCGCCAAGGTCTCCGCCTTTGACTGCCACCTAATCCACATAGCACCGGACTTCCATGATCCCTCCTGCAGGTGGTGAACCTACTGGAGGGCGGACCCATGTAACTCCTTCGGGCTGAGCCCGGCCGGGTCCCATGGGTGGAAACCCGGCCACCAGACGCTAGCCTTCGAGCCCCTCCCCCAGGCCTGGCTCCAGGGTGGGGCCCCGGTAACCCCATACCGGGCGGGGTACACTGAATCCTTGATATACAATTTATCATGAGAGTCTGTTGGATCGTTCTTCGTCTGGCCCTTCACCCAGGACCGTGTGTGGCAGTGTTCTACAAAGTTGTATTCAGAGATGAAGATGGATCATAATAGCAGAATTATGGTTTTCCTAATGTCACACTTTTGACTACTGCATAAAAGATACATTTGACACTCTGATGACTTTTAAAAGAAGCCGAACAAATGATGGCATCAGTTTAAAGGTGACATAAAGTTTTCTCAACTCTGACATTCTTCTGCACTGACTGAAAACATTCTCTTAAAAGCTGAAGCTTGTAGTGTTTAAAACGGCCTGCATCTGTTTGAGGTGCATCTAAAAAAATGACTTTACCTCTTCAATTCTCCTCAAAGTCCCTCACCTTTGGTGTGATACTCTGAAATGTTCCACCTTTATTGAGCCAGCACATTAAAAACGATTCATCAGTGCTATGCGTTATGAGGACAAATCATGACAGTTTACACGTAGTCCTTCCAGACGACTCTGACTTCTCTGCCACCAGCACCGCTCCCACCTCCACAGCCATCTCTGGCCTCTCTGCCTCCATTCCCACTGTCCCCCTCGGCCTCCGCACCTCACTCCATCCACTGCTGCGCCAGTCTCTGCCCCGCACCCGTCCAGCTGTGGATCTGCGTGTGCCAGGCACCAGAACACAATGAGCCAGTCAGTGTGCCCGAGTGTGTGCATGTCTATAAGGACGCAAACAACAGGCTCGTTATCGCCAAACACAATAAGGACAACCGTGCGCTGTCAGAACTGGGATGGAGAGGAAGACAGGGCAGCTCCGGGGGAGGCGGGGGAGACAGCTAGACACACACACACACACACACACACACACACACACACACACAGGGAAGGAGCGAGCCCGCCCAGCCTCCCCCCACCCCCCAATAACTCACTTTTCTCCCCCTTGGAGAGGGAAAACAATAAGATATAACAATTGGCAAATGGCTGAGGCAGGCGGAGCATTACAAATGAAATGTAATGTTGTTACACTTTGGAAATAATGAATTATGAGGATAAGCGGGGATCTGTAAAATCGCTGTAGCGATTTACCAGGGTTTCATTTTTCAGCTGTATTGAATTATGGGAATTGGCCTCAGTCAACTGCAAAATACAAAACTGGGGGAAAAGGAGGCTGATTCACCGTCACTGTGCGTGTTAGAGAGAGGGCGGCTGTTTATTTGTCCTGCATAAATGTGCTCTGATGCTTGCAAATCTGCGTGCATGAAGTGTGGGTTCATTTCTTCGTGTGTGTGTGTGTGTGTGTGTGTGTGTGTGTGTGTGTGTGCGCACGCACCCCTCAGACCTGTTGAGGGCTTTCTCTCGCTCACCCCGCTGCACATGTGATAAATGTCCCTTATCGCCTGTGTCATTGTAATAGTCCCACAACAGGCCCGGGGGGGGGGGGGGGGGGGGGCGCCGGCAGTCAAAAACTGTGGAGAGAGAGGAGGAGAGAGTGGAGTGCGACGTGAGCGGTGGAGTTATCAGCCGGTCGTGTGGAGGAAGAATACGCATCAAGCTGCCAATCATGGGGCCTGAAAATTGCTCTGAGATTTGAGTCTCTAGACGCTTTGTGTGTGTGTGTGTGTGTGTGTGTGTGTGTCTCAAGCCCCCGTCGTCTCAGTGCTATTACTGCTCCCCCCCCCCCACCCCATCTTTCCACCCATTCCTTCACCCAACCATCTCTCCCCCCCCTCCTCTCCCTCGGTTTGTTAAGATCAAACTCAAAAAAACACATCTCCTTCTTTCTGTCAGTAAAACCTGCACCCAGGCAGTGTGAGGCGCCGCCGTGGTCAGCGCCGCTGGCTAGGATGGGAGGGAGGGAGAGACCAAGGATGGGGACGATGATGGGAAAGAGGAAAGAAAGACAAGGGGAAAGAGAAGAGAGGGCAGGTTAATATGTGAGCAGAACCACATCAGTCGCTTTAATTTTCTATTGATCTGAGCTGCAGTTCAGCTGTTCCCTGTTCTGTTCCCTTACTCTGTGTGTGTGTGTGTGTGTGTGTGTGTGTGTGTGTGTGTGTGTGTGTTGCTGCAGCATCTAAAAGCATTAGAAAATACAACAAAAGTAGAAACAGCCAGATAGTACTCTAAAGAAACGCATGAACTAACAAGTTTTAATAAGCTTCTCATAATGATACTTTTTTAATTTGCTGTATTTGTACTTTAAGACTTATTTAAGGCATCAGAAATCACCAGAATCGGAGACTTTAGAAGGTATGATTATGAAAAGACTCGGGCTGTATTAGAAAAGCAGATAATTACATTTACAGTCATGTGAAAAAATTGGGACACCCCGTTAAATATTCAGTTCTTTATTAAGAAATGTTCACATATCTGTGTCTAACCTCGTTTTTGTTTTTAATTTGCATTTTTTTTAACATTTATTTTAGCCAATTTAAGTGGGAATGAATGTGGGGGTGTCCTAAAAAATATGGGGGGTGTCCTAATTTATTCCTCACTATTTGTTTAGAATTACATTTTACAGAAAATTTGAAAAAGTCTTTAATTCATTTTAATTGTTTAGTTGTATTACATGAATCTCCCAGTATTTTTAACATTAATATTAAATATCCATATGTCCACATATGTTAAAAAAAACACACAGGCTTACACAGGGTGTCCTAACTTAACATCAGTGTTTGTTGAAGATTGTGTGAAAAAAACAAGCTGAGCTGAGTACTTTTGTGTAATATTTCTGGATACATACTTATACTGTATATTATATCACATATGTGACTAATCTCATTAATACTATTCAATACAATACGCTACTTGTAAAACAAAGTGAGAATTAAGTGAAGGGACGTGATGACGGCCTGGCGGCTGTAAGGCGGCCCTGGCAGAGCAACATCCCCCTCTATTGGTCGATTTGATGTCATCACGGACGGCGACAGGACGAGGAGGGATGGAGGATGAGGTGATGCTCGGATGCTGAGCGGCTCACGATAAGGATCACAGGGACGTCCTGCTGCAGCTGTGCCACACCATCACTCGTCACACACGCGCGCCCACAGCAGCCGCAGGTGCGAGCCGTGCAGCACGACGCGCCAGACGCCTTTGATCTGCTCGTATCAAGAGTTTTGCCCGTAGAGAGGCTTTAAATAGATACTGCGTTGCTTTACAGGGAAACAAAAAAGGCAGGAGGAAGAGCTGAGAAATAAAGTGATGCAGGGATTTCAGGCTCACACACACACAGACGTTTTATTTGATTAGTGTGGTGGCCCAGAGAGCAAGGAGAGAAGTGCAGTGCTGTGGTCCATCACTGCCCGACACATCTGTGTTTCTCACACTGCTGAGCATTTCTGCATCTGCAGCTGTTGGGACTCGTTTGCCATTTTGGTTGAAGATATTTCTTCACTCTGTTGGTTTAATCTCTTTGCAGCTGCTTCTTTGAGCTGGAGTCTGTTGAGCTCTCTGGGCTGCCGGCTACTTGTCTGTAAACTCTGAACATATTGTGGCCTAGTTGTGTTTCTTCTGGCCCGGCTTGGTGCCGCAGACTCCTCTGGTTCTCAGACCTCACAGTGCCCCCATGGCAGCCATCGTCATGACGACATGGCCGGCACCAAACCACATCACAGAAACCCAAGGAATGGTCAGGACCTGGAACACAGGGAAGTTTTCATTTTCTGGTCTTTAGTCAGTTTTTCCAAAACAGGCTGAGGTTCCATTTTCAGAGGGCCGTCACCTGAGCGTGGCTTCACAACGATTCCACGCCATTCACCGCCAAGTCTGTGCCGTCTGACCAACGACACAAAACCGCTACGCCCCTCCCTCATCGAACTCCGCATCCGAGTCGCGGCAAGTTTGCTTTGTGCCCGTTTGATTTCCATCCCGGTGGAGAGGGGGTGACATAGCGGACAGCTAGACAGACGGGTGGAGAGGTTGGAGGCCCAGGCTGCTCCGCTCCTGTGAAGGATTATCCCCTATCCTCTGTTTGTGACAAGAGCTGATAAGGGCCTGAGAGGAGAGGCAGAGAGGGCCAGCGACAGACACACGCACACACGCACGGCTATATAATCCACAGCGAGAGAGATATCAATCCATCATTTAGAGCCGAGGATTCTTCGGGAGGAAATGGGCCCTTCCTCAATTGCTCTCACACACACACACACACGCGCGCGCGCGCGCGCGCGCACACACACACACACACACAGATCTGCTGCACAACAAAGCTCACGAGGCTTCCTTGTTAAATGGGGCTGTTTGAATGACCATTCAATTTCTCCTATTTATCTGATTTACATTTGGTTATTGATGTCTCCGAGGCTGTTATTGTGTCTGAACGGCCGCGGCTAATAGAAACCATAAATCCAGACCCTCTAATGTTAGTTATTGGACTCGATAAATCCAGGATGTATGTCAGAAAAGATCCACCCTACACAGCCTGGGCTAAATCTTAAAAAAAAAAAAAATCTGAACCAAAGTCAGTCTTTCTCTTTCAATTTCTTTTCTTTTTTTTATTTTGATTTCCAGGTTTTTTGAGTTTGGACGCAGTTAGGATGGATTATGAGCTCTGGAGTTTTGAAGGTCTTTCTGATAAAGGTGTTTTATATGTAAAGCACAGGGAAAGAAGGCAAGCCAGGAGTGGGGGAGCAGCAAGTGAAGTGTGATCCTGTGTGGCACCATTACAGAAATAAGCAGAAGTTTATCCTTCTTAGAAGAGGATTTTTTTTTGTCCCAGAACTTGAGCTGACACTAAAATGACAGAAAAAAACATATTTTTTTATTACTTTTTGGTTTTTATCTCTCGCTGTGGCTTGATTCTGTTTTAGTAAGTAAAGAAATAAGGAGCAGAGATTATATTTTAAGTTTTTTGGTCTATGAAGCATTGTGGCTAAAACCCCTGAGTTCTCTCTCTGTTAATAAAAACATACATTCTCTTGATGAATTTTGATGCCTGCATGATTGAAAGCAAATTATTTCAGGATTTGATGATGTGTTTTTAATAGAAACTTAGGTGTTTCGGACCTGATGCTGCAGTGATATCAACAGATGTGGACGTCGGTCTGTACTGGGATTTTGTTCCTCCCAGCACAAATTGGCTGAAAAAATGCTGAAAAGGTGTCTTCATATCGATGGCTGAAACGCAAAACCTCCTATCTGAAAAATGCACTTTTTTGAGAGAACTAAAAAAAACTTTTTATTTTCTTGCAGAATGCTACTTTTAAGAGTACCCAGTACATAATACACTGTTTTAGATTCTATTACTGCGTTATGCGTTAACAATACCACCCCCTATCTGCACTTTGCCAGGCACTAATGCCTCGGTGCATTTTTCAGACAGGAGGTTTTGCTTTTCGGCCATCGATATAGACGTCTCTGTATGGTCTAAATTTGGTTGAAAAGTGAAGATGAAAAGCTGCCTTTAAAAAAAAAACCACACATATTGTCACCAACATCCTGATACGTTTTGAGGGGCACCTACACCAGCATCACTGGGTGGGAGACAGAGTCCATCCTGGACAGATCACCAGTCCATCACCTGATTTCCCCAGCCTCCCATCCCTATAAGGTAGACCCTGCTTAGCTCTCAAGATCAGACAAGACCAGGGTGTGTGGAGACACCTGGAGTCTGAGGTGTGGATGTCACTAAAAAGACACAACAGAGAGAGAAATTTGTAGCACGTGCTTGTATTCAAATCGTGCTTTTTAAGTGTACAGCACAATAGCACTCGCACTGGTTTCAGATTGTTCCAGATATTATATAACAAGCATTACATCAAATGTCAAACTTTTAAAAAAGCTGTTAAAAATCTGCATTTTTATAAAGCGCTTTTAACAAAGACTCCAGTGGCTGTAAAAGTATATCTGGCTTTTGAGAGGCAGACCCCCACCACCATCACTAAATGACCAAAACTATTTTGAGGATAAATTTGGGCCAAATCCTGTGGACTAAACAGCTCAGTAATTGGACCATTTTTTGCCTAATTTTCAACAGCTTTTTTCTGATTAAATACGGTCTGTGGTAGATGGACTAACACAGCCTGATTTTCAGTGTCTGTTTGTGGGCTAAATTAAGGCGTGGACCGACGGACCTGATTTAGCCCAAAATAAAACGTCTAAGTTACGGTTTGTGCTGGGGGCGGTTCTGGTTTCAAATGTGGCTGTGACTTTGACAAAGAGAGAGTGCAAATGTAAGAGAAGAGAAAGTCTGATATTTCTAAGAGAAAGTCTGGGATTAATGAAAAAAGTTGCAGATTTAAAAGTTGGAAATTGATTAGAAAAGTGGGTCGATGTTTTTTAAGAGTTGCCGGCAGCAGGTGCTGCAGACCCCTGATCTATATAATATGAAGTATCAAATATACCTTGTCACATTGAATAACTTCCTAATCTTTTGGCTGCTTTCTATATTAGGGCTCAGATGCTCTACCACTAGGCCACCGCTCCAAACAAGGTCGTATTTTACATACAGTATGAAACAAAAACACGACTCAGAAATACATGCAGAAATACAGAAACATTTTTTGTAGCCGGAGTGGTGGATTAGAGGTAGAGCATCTGTCCCACAACCAGGAGGTCGGGGTTCAAGTCCTCGCCAGGTCATGCCCAAGACCACATAAAAATGGAACGTCCTGCCACCCAGCTTGGTGCTCAGCAAAAATGGAATGGTGGAGGTAAATGTGTGTAGCAGTGGCTCAGGAGGTAGAGCAGGTCGTCCAGTAACCAGAGGGTTGGTGGTTCAAATCCCGCTCTTCCCAGCCATCCTGCCATTGTGTCCCTGGGCAAGACACTTTACCCACCTCGCCTCCAGTGTCCATGACTCTGGGTATAAGTGGTTGGCACGGACTGGCAGCCACATTTCTGTCAGCCTGCCCCAGGGCAGCTGTGGCTACAGGAGTAGCTTACCTCTGTCTGTGGAATGAATAATGGACTCACTTTGAGATGTCACTTGACATGTAAAGAGCTGCATAAATCTAATCCATTATTATAATACGCAAAGCTTTCTACTTTGTGGGCACTTAAATAGAAAATGCTGCACCACATTAATTCCACTCCCAGTGAAAAAAGCAGCATGAAAAATGCAAGGTAAAAGAGAGAGACCATGGAAAAGGCGGAATATGTTCTCAGTAGGATGAAGAGAAAATGTTGGCTGGAGATGGGGAGGGAGGGAGGGTGTGTTTGGCCCCACGCTGCTGAGCTCCAGGTTAGGTGGCAGGGCCATTTGGCGAAGGCAGCGGTGCTAGACTTGATGGATGAGACAAACTGCAGGCTCTTTTCTCTTGTAACTTTAAAATCATTAAGCCTTTTACACGGCCATGCAGATTTTTATAGCCACCTCAGACAATCTGCCGGCTTCATGTCTCTAGATCAGCAAGATGAGAGAGAGAGAGTTGAAGAGTCACTTCCAATCAGCATATAAAATTTCACATTTGAGCTAAAACTACTATGTCTACGAAAAGCATTTCTTTTACTGTTTAAACCCGCCCCAAAAAGGTCTGAACAAAGCTTTTATACCTTTGTAATGGGATTAGCTTCACTGTTCTCCAAAAGGAATTACAGAGCCTATAAAACTGGGGAGAAATTAACTAAATGGTATTCCACACATGAGCTGGGGGTTGTTCATCATCTTAATTGAACAGCTGTTAATTGGCTAGCTAAATTAGAGGTCATTCTTGGTTTTTTGTGCGTGTGTGTGTGTGGAGGGCAGAAGCGAGATATGGGGAGGCTGAAAAGTTCATAGTGGTTCAGTCTGCGCAAATGTGGCTAATTTTTCCACATAGTCTCCCCTTCAGTCCACACACTCCTCCCATCAGTGTTGCAGCGCTTGGATCCCTGCAGTTGAAAAATAAATCACATTTGGTCAAATCTGACCACAAACTTTTCAGCCCCCCCCCCCCCCCCCATAAGGTTTGAATCCAGGTAAAGATACAAGAAAGAGGTGCAGAAGCTTTAGTCTGGCCAGCTACATGATCCAGTGATGATAATAATATTTACAGTCCAGGCTTCCGTCACAGCAGCCATTTTAATATGAG
Source organism: Pholidichthys leucotaenia (assembly GCA_020510985.1). Taxonomy (NCBI): domain Eukaryota; kingdom Metazoa; phylum Chordata; class Actinopteri; order Cichliformes; family Pholidichthyidae; genus Pholidichthys; species Pholidichthys leucotaenia. The sequence goes on from CM035846.1 coordinate 312,579,909, forward strand.
CTAGGTGAACGCAGGAATGGTTATGGCATTGATGCTGCCTCTACACAGAGACCCAGAGCACTTTTTCCATATAAAATACTGTATTTGCTCTGCGTCAGATTGGCCAATTCAGCATTTACACAGCTTGAAAGGTTTTCTTGAATTAAGTGAGTGATTTGTGATCGTCCCAAATCCTTGAATTGAATGTGAAGAATTCTTAAAAACTTAAAAATCGTCAGACTGCAGGTACAGGTACATGCTGGTGGCCATGCTGCTGAGGAACACTGGTCCCGTTTGAGTTCCAGTCTGAGCGTGGTACCTCACTGACAAACTTTGTGATTTTTAGATTTGCCAACTTTTCTGATGAATGTTGGTGAAAATGAAGCTGCAGGATCTCACAGAGCAGCGGGGAGTGGTGAACGCTGAGCTTTTTGGGTTTCATCGGGCTTCGTCAAAGGTTGTGAAACAGTTCAAACACAGTTTTTAAAGTCAAAAACAGTTTTGTCGTAAAGGTTCTTAAACAGTTAGTGTTCACTACTTGGTGAACCAAAAAGAACATTTTCCCTGTATCTCATGAAGCGATGAACATTGTGCTTTTTGGGTTTTGTCCGGGTTTGTCAGGATTCGTAAAAGGTTAAAGCAGTTGGCCAGCCATTTTTAAGGTCACCAACAGTTTTTCTTGTCACCCCCTAAAATTTTGAACATGTTCAAAATTATTTTGCCAGTGTATTTCTCCACAAACAGTTGCAAAAGTTCTTCTTGGTTCAGCAAGTAGTGAACACTAGCAACTGTGTGCAAACGGTTTTGCAACCTTTTATAAACCCCGATGAAACCCAGGAAGCACAGCGTTCTTGAATGTTCCTCAGCATTCGCTCCTTCATGAGATACTACCCTTAGCAACATACATTTACAACTGCTGGCAAATGTTTGCAGAAAAATACATCCCCATGTTCAAAAAAACTAATGTCAGCAAACTGTTTGGCAGCCTTGTACAAACCCTGACAAAACCCTAAAAGTGCATCATTTACCAGCATTCACTGCTCCATGAGATAAGGAGGTGAGCAATGTTTCCTGCATGTCTCTCCCCTGCTCTTCACCCCATTTCCTGCCTCTTTTTACTGTCTGTCCAATAAAGGTAATAAAGGAATGTAAAGTGCAGATTTGTAGAATACATGCTGCTTCAGAACAGTTCTATAATATTGTTGTAAGTTTCTATTTTAAATGTAGTTTATCAGCCACACCTTTCAAGTCAGAGCTCACATTTCACCTCATGCCTCATAGTCTTGTTATCACAAAACAGGAACGCAGGTAATTTTGCGGCATGGTTGCCAGATACGTCTCACAAAACTAATATGGCAGGAAGATACATGGGAGGAATATGAGTTGTACTAACCAGTTTTCCCTTTTTTCTGTTGCATGAAAGGCCACTAATGTTAGGAATAAAACAGCAGCCACAACAGGGTGGGTGGTGCCACGATGCGCTCTGAATAATATCTCTGACAACCAGCGACGACAGGCGCCTTTATCCATCAATCCATCCACCTATCCAGCCATCCATCGCCCTCATTCAGCCTCCACAGGCTGCCTCCTCCTCTGCTGTTAGGATTCAATTAACATGGCGCAGGCAGCCACGGCACCCTCATTAAAGCTAATTAGTTAAAACATCAGCCAATCTAGCGTTAATTGGCTTTGGTAATTAATTCAGCCGCTAGACCATATGAAAGCAGCCGGGAGAGAGATAATGAGAGGCAGCGAGAGAGGAATCAAATCAAAGGAGGGGAAACAGAGAGGGGGAGGGGGGGCTCAGGGACATTAAATGAGCGATGTAAAGAAATTAGATAGAAGAGAGGAGTCATGTGTACAAAGTCCTCTATGGGTTCAACTTTTCTCTGAGTACTACTTAGTGTAAGTGTACAGATGGAGAGGGACTGGCAGAAAAATGCAGCATCAGTTCCGGCACAGAGGTCGTGTTAATGGGAAACAGCTAAACAATCTAAAGGTGCGTTCACACCAGACACGAACAGGCGGATTTTTCGCGCGGCAAGATTACATTATAATCAGTGTAAACACACCAACAGACATGAATAGTGAGATGCAGACAGGCGAAGTTGCCTTTAAAACCTCTGCAGCTGTGTTCAACCTGCCGGGAAATTCCCAAAATAACGTCATGCTTAGGTTTACGTTTTCCGACCGGGGGCTCACCTGAAACTGTCGTCTCAAGCCTCCAACACTACACACATGATGAGTGTTTACGTTGCTGGCTTGCTAGGACGTCCGTGGCTGGAAACCGTGGAAAGTAACTCCAAAATCCCGATTCAGCTGAAGAGTTCCCGTTCCTCCTGTCTCCCGGTGAGTGAGTTTCATTTTCTAACTAGTTTACTCTGCAATGGTGATACTTTTACTCCGTCCAGCGTAGCTAGCTAGCGGACGCAAACGTGCGACAATGCAAATTTGCGCGTACTCACGTCTTCCCATTCACTTTGTATGGATTTGCGCCGCCTGTTCGCGTTTGGTATGAACACACCTTAACAGTTTGAACAGCTACAGATGTCCCTCCAGGACTTCACGGGATGTTTGTATGATTGTTGCAGCCCCAAAAGCCTGAATTCACAGGAGCTTTTTCAAAAAGTTCCAATATTTTGAGAGGTTTTTTTGCACTAAAATTTGTGGGAATAATTACATATTTTAAAGCAGATGCTTTTTTTCCAGTTTACTACAGTGATATTCTATATAACACCAAAAAAAAGCACAGGATTGTCAAAAATTTAATATTACAGTGATTTGTAAATTAATCAGAAACTTCTGCTATACAAAAAAACGCTTGTGCAGCAGCAAATGCAGACTTTTAACACAATATCATTACAGCAGCTAAATTACACTGAATGCATGTTAAAGAGTAGAGATGTGGAAATTATTGGCAGAACCTTCATTTGAAAACTCCCAATGGTCCCCAACCACTTGGTACTGAGCGGAGAGGAAAAAATAAATAATTTATTCTGTTGCTCTGTATTGTCTATCAGAGTCTGTGTTTTTCTGAAAAAAAAAAAATTAAAGGCAATATTCTCTCTCTTTCCGTACCTATCTCCTACCTGTCTGTCTGCTGCGTGTCTCGACACACACCTGTCTCATCAGACACTCATCTTTCATTTACGGGGGTTGGTCCATGTCCAGACTGGAGATTCGCAGTTTTAAAGCTCATTGACCAGATGTAGTAACGATTTTACCTCTACAGATGTATAACAACCATCAAATATTACAAACTCAAACTATTTTACTAAAAGGGAAGGAGCTGCAATTAGTCAAGGAATTTCAGCACCTCGGCGTGATTTTAGATTCCTCATTAATCTCTAAAAAACACATCAAAAATTTCAACCATAATTAAATTCAATCTGAGGAATTTAAAACAAATTAGACCATCACTGGCAGTCAGTGCGAACAAAATGTATCTGCATGCAATGATCTTCTCACACATTGATTACTGTTTTACCAACTAGTCACTCACTGCCCAACAACCGGTAGGGTGTGGGTTCGAGCCCTGGCTGGGTCATACCAGAGACCATATAAAAATTGTACTTCCCGCCTTCTAGCTTGGTGCTCATCATAATAGAATGGGGGAAGGAAAAGTTGTTTGTGGCAGCAGCCCCTCTGATTCTAGGTGTGATTAACATGGTAGATAGGAGAAACGTAATTTTGTTCTGCTGTATGGATTGAATGACAGTAAAGTTGGCTTCTTCTTCTGAACACTTTTAAGACTCATCTTAAAAATTGGCTTTTAAACAACCAAAACTGGACCCATAACTAGTGGTTGCTCTGCAGCATGCACATACAGTTAGGCCCAGAAATATTTGGACAGTGACACAATCTTCATGATTTGGGCTCTGCATGCCACCACATTGGATTTGAAATGAAACAACTACAATGGAATTGAAGTGCAGACTTCAAGGTTTAATTCAAGGGGTTGAACAAAAATATATGATTAAACATGTAGGAATTGTAGCTATTTTTATACAAACGCTCCTCATTTCAGGGGCTCAAAAGTAATTGGACAAATAAACATAATCCTAAGTAAAATGTTACTTTTCAATATTTTGTTGAGAATCCTTTGCAGACAATGACTGCCTGAAGTCTGGAACCCATGGACATCACCAAACGCTGGGTTTCCTCCTTTGTGATGCTTTGCCAGGCCTTTACTGCAGCTGTCTTCAGTTGTTGCTTGTTTGTGGGTCTTTCTGTCTTAAGTTTTGTCTTGAGCAAGTGAAATGCATGCTCGATTGGGTTGAGATCTTGTGATTGACTCGGCCATTGCAGAATATTCCACTTCGTTGCTTTAAAAAACTCCTGGGTTGCTTTTGCAGTATGTTTTGGATCACTGGTGAAGCGCCATCCAATCAACTTTGCTGCATTTGGCTGAATCTGAGCAGAAAGTATATCCCTATACACTTCAGAATTCATCCGGCTGCTTCTGTCTTTTGTCACATCATCAATAAACACAAGTGACCCAGTGCCACTGGAAACCATGCATGCCCATGCCATCACACTGCCTCCACCATGTTTTACAGAAGATGTAGTGCTTTGGATCATGAGCTGTTCAAATTCTTCTCCAAACTTTCTTCTTCCTATCATTCTGGTACAGGTTGATCTTAGTCTCATCTGTCCAAAGAATGCTGTTCCAGAACTGGGCTGGCTTCTTCAGGTGTTTTTTGGCAAAGTCAATTCTGGCCTTTCTATTTTTGAGGCTGATTAATGGTTTGCTCCTTGTGGTGAATCCTTTGTATTTACTCTCATGAAGTCTTCTCTTTATGGTTGACTTCTGGAGAGTGTTCTTCACTTGAGTGGATGTTGTGAAGGGGTTGTTCTTCACCATGGAAAGGATTCTGTGATCATCCACCACTGTTGTCTTCCGTGGACGTCCAGGCCTTTTTGAGTTCCCAAGCTCACCAGTGCACTCTTTTTTTCTCACAATGTACCAAACTGTTGATTTGGCCACTCCTAACATTTCTGCTATCTCTCTGATGGATTTCTTCTTTTTCAGCCTCAGGATGGTCTGTTTCACCTCCATTGAGAGCTCCTTTGACCGCCTGTTGTGTGGTCACAGCAACAGCTTCCAAATGCAAACGCCACACCTGGAATCAACTCCAGACCTTTTAACTGCTTAATTGATGACAGGTTAACGAGGGAAGAGCCCATACAGCCTTGTTATTTTTTTTTTTTTGCAGCCTTCTGAGTCAATTGTCCAATTACTTTTGGTCCCTTGAAAAAGAGGCGGCTACGTATTAAAGAGCTGTAATTCCTAAACCCTTGCTCCAATTTGGACGTGAATACTCTCAAATTACAGCTGAGAGTCTGCACTTTAAGCCCACAGTGATTATATAATTGTATCCTGAATATGTTTTTGTAAACAGCTAAAATAACAAAATTTGTGTCACTGTCCAAATATTTTTGGGCCTAACTGTATACGTATATATACCCGTGCATCACACATATATGCCCTGCCTCTATCATGGGGGGACATGTGTGCAAATATGTCCCACTCGTTAAGTTATGTGTCCTTTCAGTTGTCATTATTGTTATTCTGCCCTCACCTTTACTTACGGTTCTTTCTGTGTATTATTATCACCGTTATCCTGTCCTACTCTTCACCTTGTGTTTACTCATTGTGACAGCTCCTTAGTTTCCTGTGATTGGTCCTTTTGCCTTAATTATTCACGGCTGTGTCTGGTTGTGTTAATCACCGGCTACCCCATATATTCAGCTCTCGCCTCATTCTCAGTGCAGCGATCTACTGTTAATTCCCCTGCTTTTCTCACATGGATAGCAAAGTTTTTTTCTCCAGTTTTTTTTCACCTCGTTAACACTGCTATGCAGTTCGTGTTATTTTTTTCCAGCCCTCGAGCTACATTCTGTTATTTTGCAATAAATCATGTTAGAACTTCGCCATGTGATTGGGCCCTCTTCTTCGCCCCAAAGGGGCAAACCTGACAGAAGATCGCCGCCAACAATGGACCCAGCGGATGGAAGTTCTAATAGGGGTCTCAGCAAAGAAGAAGGTTGGGCCGTCTCCCTCATTGAGACCCTGGTCGAGGACGCCAGCACCTCCCGCTCACCAGAAAAGATCCTCAGCTGCCTGAGGGGCGCTGAAGTATTACTCAAACCCTTCCCCTCCCTGTGACGGTATGGTATCCCCAGCTCACCAGGCTCCTGCGCTCTGTGAGTACTTTGCTGAGGACGTTCCGGGGACTGATGGAGTTTTCACCAGTGGCAGGAGAGGATCTGGAGGAGGAGAAGTTTACACAAGCCGAAGGACACAGTTCGCATCAGCACCAATGGACACAGCGGCCCGGCTGCTCATCTCCAGCGGAGGCGCTCCAAGCCTCCGTGTCCTCCTCCCTCAATACAACACCACACCACCGTGCAGTGGTACCTCGTCAGATGACCCACGTCATTTCCCCGGATGGACCGCCCAACTTCTCACCGGCAGCTGAGCGGGAACAATGGCAAGTACCCTCTTATTTTTTACCATCCGTTAATAAAAGGGCTTGCCTTGTTCCTGGGGAGGGGGTTCAGCTACAGCCACCTACCACCACTGCTGAGGTCTCTCCACTGCTTTCTGCTGCCTGTTCCATCCACCCATTCTCACATACGTCTCCTGTGTCTCCTTTTGTTTTTTTGGCCACATTGGGTGGTAACCACCTGGTCTGGGAAGAGCCTGCTGTCCCTGAGTACCCAGTGGTTTGCCGGATTGGGACAGTGGCATTGGAACCCGTGTGGGGGGTATGAGGAGGAATGCCGGCAGGCTGTGCTCACTCAGAAGGAGCTTATGCTGGACTATAGGCCCTGGCTTCTCCCCGAGCATGTGTCCCTGCTGGGTTGGAACCACCTGCTGTTGGACGACCCAGCTTCCCCAGCTTCAGTTCCAGCTCCGCAGCCACTTCCCGGATGGGGAAGGAGCACCCCCGGTACTCCAAGACCTGTGTTGATGAGAGAGCATCCCCTGGCTTTGGCTTCACAGAATCCAGTGTCGTCAGTGAGGCGTCCCCTGGCCCTGCTACGCATGTCTCCTCACCCAGTTCCTGCTTACGTTCCTGTTCCTGCTCAGCCCGAGGTGCACACTCCGGGTCCAGCTACGCATCCTGAGGTTGTCACCCCGACAGCAGGAGACCAGGAGTTAAGGCAAGTACCTTTCCATTAATTTTCTACCACCACCATGAAAAAGACTTGCCTTGCTCCTGATGGGGGAACCCAAGTGCAGACCTCACCAGTTTTTGGGTGACTGTAGTGTCACCTCACTGACCTCCTGTTCCTCCTCCGTTGTGGCTGTGTCAAGGATGGAGCTTCAGGAGGACCACCTGCTATCTAAGAGGGCGAGCAGTCTGCTCCACCCATTGCAGTTTCTGAGGGCGAGCAGTCCGCGCTGCCCGTCGTTCCAGAGGTTGGCACACCACTGCCATCTCACCCAGAGGTCAGCGCTCTCCAGCCATCTCGTCTAGAGGTCAGCATACCCCAGCCATCTCGTCCAGAGGTCAGCACTTCCCAGCATCATGTCCAGAGGTCAGCACTCCCCAGCCGTTTTGTTCAGAGGTCGGCACTAACCAGCCATCTCATCAAGAGGTCAGCGCTCACCAGCCGTCTTGTCTAGAGGTCAGCGCTCCCAAACAATCTTGTCTAGAGGTCAACACACCCCAAATGTCTCATCCAGAGGTCAGTGCACCCCAACTGTCTCGTCCAGAGGTCAGTGCACCCCAGTTTTCTCGTACAGAGGTCAGCGCACCCCAGCCATCCCGTACAGAGGTCAGCGCACCCCAGCTGTCTCATCCGGGTGTCAGTGTGCTTAAATTATCAGCACCTGGGGTCGGCGGGCCTCAGTCAGCGGTGCCTGTGGTCGGCGCATCTCAGCATCTGCCTAGCATGTCCTGTTTCCTGATTTAGGGGCCCATGGACTCAGATAGACCTCCTGAACCATCTTATCCCATGGTCTGGTGGCCTAGGCACTCTGGGAGGCCGTCAGATGCACCCTGCTCCTCAGCCTGGGGGCCCATGGACTAGGGGAGGTCCCATGAGGCCACACAATGCTCCGCACTGTGTGTTTATATACTCATATATTTATTCCATCCAGCTACAATGCTGCGCACTGTATATATATATATATATACTGTATATAAATAAATAAATAAATATGTATCCTTGATATACAATTAAATTGTATATCACGGATTCAGTGTACCCCGCCCGGTATGGGGTTACCGGGGCCCCACCCTGGAGCCAGGCCTGGGGGAGGGGCTCGAACGCTAGCGTCTGGTGGCCGGGTTTCCACCCATGGGACCCGGCCGGGCTCAGCCCGAAGGAGTTACATGGGTCCGCCCTCCAGTGGGCTCACCACCTGGAGGAGGGATCATGGGGGTCCAGTGCTATGTGGATTAGGTGGCGGTCAAAGGCGGAGACCTTGGCGTACTGATCCCAAGCTTTCTAAACTGGCTTTTGGTATGTGGAATGTCACCTCTCTGGTGGGGAAGGAGCCTGAGCTGGTGTACGAGGTTGAGAGATACCGGCTAGATATAGTCGGTCTCACCTCAACACACAGCTCCGGTTCCGGAACCAGTCTCCTGGAGAGGGGCTGGAGCTTGGCCTTTTCTGGAGTTGCTCCGAGCGAGAGGCGATGAGCAGGGGTGGCTATTCTTGTATCACCCCACCTTACTGCCTCCATATTGGAGTTTTCCCCGGTGGACGAAAGGGTTGCTTCCCTGCGCCTTCGGGTTGGGAAACGGGTCCTGACCATCATTTGTGCCTATGCACCAAATGATGTTTCAGAGTACCCACCCTTTTTGGAGTCTATGACTGGGGTGCTAGAAGGTGCTCCTCTTGGAGACTCCATTGTCCTACTGGGGGACTTCAATGCACACGTGGGCAACGACAGTGAAACCTGGAGGGGGGTGATTGGGAGGAACGGCCTGCCCGATCTGAACCCGAGTGGTGTTCAGTTATTGGACTTCTGTGCTAACCACAGTCTGTCCATAACGAACACCATGTTCAAGCATAAGGGTGTCCATATGTGCACCTGGTACCAGGACACCCTAGGTCGCAGGTCAATGATCGATTTTGTTATTGTATCATCAGACCTGCGACCATATGTCTTGGACACCCGAGTAAAGAGAGGTGCAGAGCTGTCAACTGATCACCACCTGGTGTTGAGTTGGATCCGATGGCAGGGGAGGAAGCCATTCAGACCTGGTAGACCCAAACGTATAGTGAGGGTGTGCTGGGAGCGTCTGGCTGAGGCCCCTGTCCGGGAGGTCTTCAACTCCCACCTCCGGAAGAACTTCAACCACATTCCGAGGGAGTCTGGAGACATGGAGTCTGAATGGGCCATGTTCTCCACCTCTGTTGTTGAAGCGGCGGCCCAGAGCTGCGGCTGCAAGGTGGTCGGTGCATCTCGTGGTGGCAACCCCCGAACCAAGTGGTGGACACCAGTGGTGAGGGGGGCCATTAAGCTGAAGAAGGAGTCCTATCAAGCTTGGCTGGCTTGTGGGACTCCCGAAGCAGCTGAGGTGTACCGGCAGGCCAAGCGGAGTGCAACTCGAGTGGTTGCTGAAGCAAAAACCCGGGTATGGGAGGAGTTCGGTGAGGCCATGGAACAAGACTTTCGGTCGGCCTCGAAGAGATTCTGGCAAACTGTCCGGCGGCTCAGGAGGGGAAAGCAGCTCCCCGTCCACACTGTGTATGGTGCAGATGGGACACTGTTGACTTCAACTGGGGATATCGTCGGGTGGTGGAAGGAATACTTCGAGGATCTCCTCAATCACACTGATACGCCTTCCACAGAGGAAGCAGGCTTTGGGGACGAGGGGGATAACTCGCCTATCACAGGGGCTGAGGTCGCCAAGGTGGTTAAAAATCTCCTTGGTGGCTGGGCTCCGGGGGTGGACGAGATTCGCCCTGAGTACCTCAAAGCCCTGGATGTTGTTGGGCTGTCATGGTTGACACGCCTCTGCAACATTGCGTGGAGGTCGGGGGCAGTGCCTTTGGCATGGCAAACCGGGGTGGTGGTTCCTCTCTTCAAAAAAGGGGACCGAAGGGTGTGCTCCAACTTTAGAGGGATCACACTCCTCAGCCTCCCTGGGAAGGTCTATGCCAAGGTACTGGAGAGGAGAGTCCGGCCGTTGGTCGAACCTCGGATTCAGGAGGAGCAATGTGGTTTTCATCCTGGCCGTGGCACATCGGACCAGCTCTTTACCCTCTCGAGAATTCTTGAGGGTTCGTGGGAGTTTGCCCAAACAGTTTACATGTGTTTTGTGGACTTGGAGAAGGCATTTGACCGCGTCCCTCGTGGATTTTTGTGGGGGGTGTTTCGGGAGTATGGGGTATCGGGCTTGTTGTTACGAGCTATTCGGTCTCTGTACGACCGTTGTGAGAGTTTGGTTCGTATTGCCAACACTCGGTCGGAGTCATTCCCAGTGAGAGTTGGACTCCGCCAGGGCTGCCCTTTGTCACCGATCCTGTTCATAATTTTTATGGACAGGATTTCTAGGTGCAGCCAGGGAATGGAGGGTGTCATGCTCGATGACCACAGGATCTCATCTCTGTTGTTTGCAGATGATGTTGTCCTGTTGGCTTCATCCAGCAATGACCTACAGCTCTTGCTGGGACGATTTTCCGCTGAGTGTGAAGCGGCTGGGATGAGAATCAGCACCTCCAAGTCCGAGTCCATGGTCCTCAGCCGGAAAAAGGTTGATTGTCCTCTCTGGGTTGGGGACAGGCTCCTGCCCCAAGTGGAGGAGTTTAAGTATCTTGGGGTCTTGTTCACGAGTGAGGGGGAAATGGAGCGAGAGATCGACAGACGGATTGGAGCAGCATCTGCAGTGATGCGGACGTTGTACCGGTCTGTTGTGGTGAAGAGGGAGCTGAGTTCTAAGGCAAAGCTATCGATTTACCAGTCAATCTACGTTCCTACTCTCACCTATGGTCACGAGCTTTGGGTAATGACCAAAAGAACGAGATCGCGGATACAAGCGGCTGAAATGAGCTTTCTCCGTAGGATTGCTGGACTCACCCTCAGAGATAGGGTGAGGAGCTCAGTCATCCGGGAGAGGCTCAGAGTAGAACCGCTGCTCCTCCACATTGAAAGGAGTCAGTTGAGGTGGTATGGGCATCTGATTAGAATGCCTACTGGACGCCTCCCACTTGAGGTGTTTCAGGCACGTCCCACTGGGAGGAGACCCCGGGGCAGACCCAGGACACGGTGGAGAGACTAAGTCTCCCAGCTGGTCTGGGAACGCCTTGGTATCCTCTCTGAAGAGCTGGAGCAGGTGGCTGGGGAGAGGGAAGTCTGGGCTTCTCTGCTTGAACTGCTGCCTCTGCGACCCGGACCTCTGGAAAAGCGGTAGAAGATGGATGGATATTAATATGTACATATGTATACTAGCTGCTCTTGTTTTTTTTTTTTTTTTTTTTTTTTCTTGTCTTCTGATTGTTGCTCTGAGTGTTGCTATCCCTGTGCTGTTGCAATCCTGGAATTTCCCCATTGTGGGACTAATAAAGGCTTATCTTATCTTATCTTATCTTATCTTATCTTATCTTATCTTATGACCAGATTTGTTCTCCAGTCCAGTGGTCCTGGGACTTTGGGAAACCACCCAACCCACTTTGTTTTGTTTTGGGGCCTTGGACTTTGGGTTGCTCTCACAAACTGGGATTTTTTTGTTGGACTTTGCTGGGAGAAGGTTGTTTGTTCTTTGCCCACCTGGCTTTTTCTCCCACCATCCACCTTGGGAGGGTCATTTTGTGTTTGCTTGGGTTCGTCTGGAATCCACCCTTGGGGGGGGGGGGCACTATCATCGGGGGGGGACATATGTGCAAACATGTCCCACTCATTAAGTTATGGTTCCTTTCAGTTGTCATTATTATTATTCTGCCCTCGCTTTTAGTTGTGGTTCTTTCTGTGTATTATTATCACCCTTATCCTGTCCTACTCTTCACCTTGTATTTACTCACTGTGACAGTGTCATAATTTCCTGTGATTTGTCCTTTTGCATTGTTAATTATTCATGGTTGTGTCTGGTTGTGTTAATCACTGGCTACCCCATATATTCAGCTCTTACCTCACTCTCAGTGCAACGATCTACTGTTATTTTCCCTGCTTCTTTCACACGCAAACAGTTTTTTCTCCAAACTAGTCACGGTTTAGGTTCACCTCGTTAATCCTGCCATGCAGTTTGTGCTATTTTTTCCAGCCCTCATGCTACATTCTGTTATTGTGCAATAAATCATGTTAGAACTTTGCCACTCGATTGAGTCCTCTTCTTTGCCCCGAAGGGGCAAACCTGACAGCCTCTTGTTTGTTACTGTTGTTTGTTGTTGCTGTGAGGTACTTGGATGCATGTGTGTGTGTACACATGCACACGTGTGTGTGCACACATGCACAGCATTTCACTTGTGTGACATTTGAATGTTTTGTTTTGTAGCACCTTAACTCTTATACTTTTGCATACAAAAGTACAAGAGTTAAGTTTAGTATGCATACTTTTGCATACTAAATCTGGCATGCTTACATCAGCTGCTACAGGGATAATGTATGTTAATAACAGCTGGTGTAAACCGGGTCACATCACGGTTAAAGAGCAACACTGCAGCAAAGACATGGAGTTGCTAGCTGTTAGCATGCGGCCTGTTTATCTCCTGAAGGAATACTCACACGTGATCTGCATTGTTATTTATGCAAATCCGACGGCGAACACTGGGGCAGCGTGTGACACCATTCACTCAGTCACTGGCAGGCTGCTGACACAACACCCAGATGCTCTCCTCCTCATCTCAAGTGATTTTAACCATATCTCACTGTCCCCCATTCTGCCCACGTTCACCCAGTATGTCACATGCCACACTAGAGACATTAAAACACTGGACTTGTTCTATGCAAACACTAAGGAGACGTACACCTCATCACCACTCCCCCCACTCGGGAGATCAGATCACAACTTGGTTCATCTCCTGCCGGTGTACAAACCCCTAGTGCACAGACAACCTCCAGTCATGCGCACGGTGAAGATAAGGTCTGAGGAGGCAATGGACGCTCTAAAGGACTGTTTTGAAACTACTGCCTGGGAGCAGCTCTGCGATCCACTTGGTGAGGACATCGACAGCCTCACTCACACCATCACAGACTACATCAGCTTCTGTATGGACAACACCGTACCCAGCAAGATCATACGGTGTTGCTCGAACAACAAACCCTGGATCAACCCTGAGATAAAATCACTACTGAGAGAGAAGAAGAGGATCTTGGGCTGCACGGTGGCGCAGTGGTTAGCACTGCGGCAGCACAGTTTACCCTTGGCCGGGGGATCGTGGGGATCGTGGGATCGTGGGTTCGATCCCAGCCCCCGACCAACAGTGATCTGTGTGGAGTTTGCATGTTCTCCCCGTGTATGCGTGGGTTTCCCCCGGGATTTCTCCGGTTTCCTCCCACATGCCAAAAACATGCAGGTTAGGTTAATTGGAGACTCTAAAGTGGCCCTTTGTGTGAATGTGTGTGTGAATAGTTAAAAGGGATGGTGCCGTATTGTGGCTGCTTCATCCATCCAGGTGGTGGATGACCCTTAATTTCTGTAAAGCGTCTTTGAGTGTCTATGATAAAGCGCTATATAAATCTGATGCATTGATTGATTGATTGATCTTCAGGTCGGGGAACAGGGAGATGCTGAAGTCCGTACAGAGGGAGCTGAGGAGGAAGATCAGAGAAGGCAAGGACAGCTTCAGGAAGAAGATGGAGGACAAGCTGCAGCGGAGTGACATTGGCGGGGTCTGGAGAAGCCTTAAAACCATCTCTGGGCTCCAGAATACCTCCTCCCAGGCCACGGGGGGCAGGGAGTGGGTGAACAATCTGAACCTATTTTTTAATAGGTTTGACCAACCGCCCTTCCCTCCGCCTGCACAGCAACCACTGCTGCCTCTACAGTCATCGAGACCTGCTATCCATGCCCCCCCCCTCCACCAACACCCCCCCACTCCCAACACACAGCCCCCCAACCTGACCTTCACTAAGACCCAGGTGAGGGCGAAGCTGAGGAAGATCAAAGTGAGGAAGGCCTGGGGTCTGGACTGCATCAGCGCGAAGCTCCTCAAGTCCTGTGCAGACCAGCTGTGTGAGATTGTGGAGCACATCTTCAACCTGAGCCTGAAGCTGGGGAGGGTACCACAGTTGTGGAAAACATCTTGTGTGGTATCCGTATCAAAGACTTCCCACCCCAGAGACCTGAACAGCTACAGACCAGTGGCCCTGACGTCTCACCTGATGAAGACCCTGGAGAGACTGCTCCTTGCTCACCTCCGTCCCCTGGTGGGACCAGCGATGGATCCACTCCAGTTTGCCTCCCAGCATGGCATCGGGGTGAAGGATGCAGTGATCTTCCTTCTTCACCGTTCCCTGTTCCACCTGGAAAAGCCTGGGAATGCGGTGAGGATCATGTTCTTTGACTTCTCCAGTGCTTTCAACACCATCCAACCGATGATCCTGAAGGACAAGCTGCTGTGCGCAGGGGTGGACCAGCACCTGCTATCATGGATCCTGGACTACCTCACAAACTGGCCACAGTTTGTGAGAACCCAGGATTGTGTGTCCGACACGATCATCGGCAGCACGGGGGTCCCCCAGGGAATGGTTTTGGCTCCCTTCCTGTTCACCCTTTATACTGCGGACTTCTCACACAACACAACACACTGCCATCTACAGAAGTTCTCTGACGACTCTGCGATCGTCGGCCTCATCTCCAACGGAGATGAAGCTGAGTACAGAGGACTTATCCAGGACTTTGTGGACTGGTGCCATCGGAACTGCCTCCAGATCAACACGAGAAAAACTAAGGAGCTGGTGGTGGACTGCCGCAGGCAAGGACAACCCCTCACAGCACCAGTAAACATCCAGGGAATGGACATTGAAATGGTGACATCCTACAAGTACCTGGGTGTTCATCTGAACAATAATCTAGACTGGTCACACAATACCGACGCACTCTACAAGAAGGGACAGCGCAGACTGTTCCTGCTGAGGAGGCTCAGGTCTTTTGGTGTACAAGGGGTGCTCCTGAAGGCATTCTACGACTCGGTGGTGGCATCAGCCATCACTTTTGGAGTGGTCTGCTGGGGCAGTGGCGTTGGAGCAGCCGATAGGAAGAGACTGAACAAACTGATCAAGAAAGCTAGCTCTGTCCTGGGGAAACACCTTGACCCAGTGGAGGAGCTAGGAGAGAGAAGGATGGTGGCTAAACTGTCATCTCTACTGGAGTCCGAGTCCCACCCTATGCAGGACATACTGAATGCACTGAGGAGCTCATTTAGCAGTAGGCTACATCACCCTAGGTGCGCGACCGAGAGGTTTCGCAGGTCCTTCCTACCTACGGCTGTCAGACTGTATAACCTAAGCAGGGCTGCTCGCAAAGATAGCAAAAAAACATTACGACCTAATAGTATTGAATGCAAAAGATGCAACAGACTTACACAAAATGGTCCCCTCCAGTATACAACTAGGACAATATCAATCGCTATGGAGGGTGACAATATGTATGGGTACATATTCATACTATGTGAGGTAACTAAATAGACGGTTATGCTGTTTATTCCATCTAGCTACAGTGCTCTGTACTGTGTATATACTGTATATTTATATATTTATGTGAACATATGTATATTCACGGCTCTTATTTTCTTATCTTCTAAATTATTGCTCTGAGTGTTGCTATCCCTGTGCTGTTGCAATCCTGGAATTTCCCCATTGTGGGACTAATAAAGGCTTATCTTATCTTATCTTATCTTATCTTATTTGTATTAATGTTCATTAGTATGTAATGTCCCTGTCAGATAAACACTAAACAAACATAAAATGTTCAAACACTGGCTGTATTGTTCGATTTGCTCATTTATTTGAGGGTTTTATGGCATCTCTCCCCACATGCACTTCCGGGACGGGGTGCTTTTGGGGCAGGCGGATGTTTTTCAATACAAACCTAGCACTTCGTACACGCGGTCAAGATGGAGACATGGCTGGCAAAGATGGAGGAAGGAACGGTGTTGGAAACCTCACGAGTGTTTTTTTGTAAATCACACACTCTGTTTTTGCTGATGTGTTCCATTAATACGCAGTGTAAACACGGTGCAATGACGCATTTGATTGGTTAGACTGAGCGATTGAGTGCCACTCAGGGACAAATTTGATTGGTGAAATTGGCAGAAGTTGACGAGGATTGGCCAAAATTGTGGGAACGTTGCGGTGATTGGACAAAGTTGCAAGGTCACGCAGTAGTTGCGCTGATTGGCTAATTTTGCATGAGTTGATGCAATCGCAACATTGTGAGTTCCTGGAGGGACTGATAAATGTAGCAATCACACATACACACGGGCCATCAAACTGTGCACGTGTGTGTCCATGATTAGGGCTTACTCAGGGTATCTATTATTTCAGACTTGCTGATGTCCCTGTTTGGCCACTGACACGGTGTGTTGCTGTCGTGATCAGGCCCTTTGGGATGGAAATGAGTGTGGACAGGCCGCACGCCCACACCTCACTGCATTAAGCATTCCTCCTCCTTCTGATCCATCTCTGAGGAAGAAGGGAGAGTCTGTCAGCAGCAGCCGGGCAGGGCTCACGGGAAGCTAAAGTGTTGGTTTTGTGAATTGCATTTATATTAACAGTGCAACGATGACAGCAGTAGAAATTGTTCAGCTGGCCTGCTTTGCAAACTTAAAATATTAACCAAATAATCATGATAATTAAATAATTAATTCTGACATTTTATATGGGCAATTATAGACAGAAGATTCATTTAGATAAAAGGGACAATTGGGTGTCAGAAAGCTCAAATATTGAAGCACATGATTAGATTCTGCACATGCACTCGAATCTGTGCTTTAACCTGGGTGGGGTGTGACGGCGGCCTTTTTTCTCACCAAGACGTGGCCTGCAGCCGCCGGCTGTGACTCAGCTCCGCGGGTCAGTGCACGGTTAATGCCCCGTTAATTTACTCCTTTCTCCCTCGCCACCATCTCGTGGACACATGCACACCGACGACGTGATTGAGTGAACAAACAGCTGTCAGCATAGCTGCAGATAACCAGACCAGCATCGCCCGGCTGTCGGAGTCCCACGAGTGCATGCCGCATTAAAAATGCGCGCGCACACACACACACACACACAGGAGCATCATCAGATCACCATTTATCATTGTATGTTCAAAACAAGGCAGCGGATGACTTGCAGACTCTGGGGACTTCTTTTTTTTTCAATTTTCACTTTGGTTGTTTTCCTTTTTTTAATATTTGTTGATCCCAAACAAGAGAACGTGTCTGGAGCCACGGTGTGCTCACGTGCTCCTCGCTCACACCCCAAGATATTGTGACTCTGGCAACTTAAACAGGCAGAAAAACGCATCCATCCTGTTTGCCCGCACACCCTACCCCTCCACCCCCCGAACACCCGGCCCCCTCTTCATCCCCCTCGTCTCCGGCAGGCCGACATTTCATTTGCTTTTGTAAAAGTGACAACCCCAGGGAGCGCGGGGAGGGAGGATGGCGAAAGAGCCCGGTGATGAGTTTTGAGCAGGGCGTGGAGGAGTGCTATTTAAAAGTGCCATGCATCACTGTCAGGGAGTGCGGGGCCACACGCGCACTCGCGTGCACGCAGTGACGTAAAGCAGCCCGGGTGGCAAACCGAAGCTGACCCCTGTTCCATTTCATCAAATGTCCTCCGAGCGAGCCGCACGGCCTCATCTGCCTCACGCACGCGGAGGCAGTGATCACAGTGTCTGGCCTGCTTAAATCACAGCTCACTTAAGGACAAAAAAACCGCATCACTTTCAGCGGGGTTCGCACACCAGCGCACCTTGCCAGTCCCATTTGTGTTAATGCGGACCCTGCATGGTTTGGGGCTCCAGGGCTCATATTTGCCATTATGGAGATGATGGTTTTACGGGGCCCCTTCTCACCTCGCCCAGCACTGGTTGTTTAGAAGACAGGGGAGAGCCAAAATGAAGGCTGACACCTTGGCTGGATTTATTTGATTGCGGATGCGAGGTGGTGTCATTCTGGAGGAGGGGGGGAAATGCAACTGGAGGAGGAGGAGGAGGAGGAGGAGGGGACCTGGGGGCCTCGGGCTAAAGGAAGGAGAGGAGAAGACGGTGGGGTGAACGAAATAAAAGGAAAGTAAAAAGGAAGAGATTGCAGGGAGGGGTGCTCGAGCAGAAGTGTCCCTCTTTCCCTTTTGGTGAATCAAATCAAATTCCCCTTATCGCACATTATTTGAAGAGGTTATCGGGCGCGGTAATGCGGTTACACGTCGGGCCACGGCTGAGAGATTTCCTTGTTTACCGATGTTGGCGGCTGTTGCAGCTAAGCGGGCGAGCATGCGCAGAGGGAAGGAGGGGGGGGGAGAGGGGCTGCAGGCACTTGATGCATGTCACAAAACTCATTTAGGGGAACAACAAGGAAGGGGACTGGGTGTGCGTGTGCACATATGGGAAGACAGGTGCTCAAGGACAGAAAGACGGCATCTACATGTGGACACCTTGTGATTCAATTTGGGAAATGCGCCCGTGTGTTTAAACGGTGCACACAGCGCCCTATAAATCTGCCTCTTTTCTGACTATTACTGTAGTGCGTAAAGCCGTTTTACACGCTCACCACTCATTAGCTGATTGTGTGTATAATTTACAAGTCAGTCCTTACAGAACATATAAAAAAGATCGAAAATGGAGATGGGAAGCCAAAGATTTCTTTATTTTCCTTTGGCGGACACATTTAAACAGGTAAGATATAATTTAATATCAGCCCATTTCTGGTGCAATATTGAACCGATCTATAACTGCGAGATGAAAAGATGTTTCAGGTCAGAGGAAAAGTTCAAAGTCCACCAATCTCCCCGTTTCCTGGGAGGCAGCCATGTTTGGTCAGATGAAAGCGGCGAGATGACACCAGTCCAGGTCATTAGATGGGATTTGGGACCCTCGGTGTCGCGAGCACATGCTTTGCCTCTTAGCCCATTGAGCCGTGAGGACACCCCAAATGGCATTTTATCTCTGGCCCCATTGAGAGCGAGTATTGAGCTGACAATCGCCGTCCTCTCTGGAGGTGGCCTTTTACCTCGGCTCATTGTAGTCTGGGACCGGGAGCCGCTGCGGCCCTATCTGCCATCTATTGATTCTCACTTCATGTGGAGGGAGAGAGGGGGCGAGGGGGGGCCGGGAGGAGAGAGAATGTTCCACATGAAGGATGAAGCACGCTGCTTCAAGTGTTAAACTGGATTAAATATGTTTTATGATTGACAGTTGACACTTTTCCCCCTGAGCTATTTTTTTTTAAAGAAGTGGTCATTTATATTTATTGGTGCAGAGCAGATGAGAGGATGTAGAAGCTAAAAGGCCTTAAAAGCCTTTTTGACCGGAGAGGAAGTAATATTAAAAGAGCAGAGGACATTAGGTAGCTAAGAACATTACATACACGTGGAAAGAAAAGGCAGCGGCGTCTGTGCTCTCTCCTCCTCACCATCTGCTGTCCACTAACGTGTGGCTCCTCCCCTTATTTTAACAGTAAAGCATCTTTTTTAGCTGCCTTCCCATCACCCACAAGTGTTCTCTGAAGGGGACGGCACAGGGCAGTCCGCCATATTAAGTGAGATTCCAAACCGAAGGGAGCGAACGGTCTTCAGCTCAAAGGGAGCTGAGAACTGAGCAGTGAAGACGTGAACGACCGTACATCACTTCACCGGAAGTTGACAGGAAGATTACCCATAAGCCATTGCACCTCAAATACGAGTAAAACAAACTATTGTTGCTAACGTTATTAACAAGCTAAACTGATGTTGGTTATTTTTTATATCAACTGATTGTAATAAAAGTATATTTGTATTAATATTTTATTTAAGAAATATAAATTATGCACCATAGTATCAGTATGTGTCCATGGTTACCGTGGTAACGCACAGGGGAGGGAGCCAACAGTTACAGGGTGTTTCAGACGGAGAAGTTTTGTGAAGGGTGGTTAACTGAACTGGTAGTCCCTGAGAACGGAGCAGGGAGTAGGGCAGGGCTGTCCAGTCATGTGCCATGGGGGGGCCAAGGCCCTGCAGGTTCTCTCTTCTACCCGGTCTCTTCAGCAGGTGTTTTCACTGACCAGCAGAAGTTCAGTGGAATCTGCTGCTGAAGACACTGGTTGGAGGTAAAGCCTGCGGGGTCGTGGCCCTCCGTGGCGCATGATTGGACACCCCTGGAGTAGGGAATGCAGCTGAAGTGCACTGTGGATCAGAACATAGCCACAGTCTCGTTAAAGTCAGTACAACTCAGTGGTTCAGCGGTTACATGTGTCACCTCACAGCAACATCAGTTCTTGCATGTTCTCCCTGTGTCTATGTGGGTTTCTGCCATGTGCTCCGGTTTCCTCCCACAGTCCAAAAACATGCACGTTAGGTTAACTGGCATTAACTGGGGATTCCTAACTGTGAGAATGGATGGTTGTCTGTTTCTCTCTGATGGATTGGCAGTCTGTCCAAGGTGTTCCCCTTCTCATGCCCAGAGAAGCTGAGACTCCAGCCCCCAAAAAGGATCAAGCAGCTGAGAAGATGAATGAATGAAAATTAGTCTTTGTCTGCTATGCTTTAGTAGTCCGCATTTAACCTAAAATGGACATCTGTTTGGGACTACTAATACAGTAGATGTAAAACTGTCAGGAGTCACACAAATTTGAGAAGCTAGAAGCACTCAGAGAGTGCAACATCCACCAAGGCAGCTTATTTTCTCCCTCATGTTTCAGTTCCTTCTGACAGCCTCACTGAGAGCACTATTATGACAGTAAAAGTCTTTTAATATGCATATGCTGTTATTAGGGGTATCAGTAAAAGTGCTAGTAGCCTAATGAAAATCAGCAGTTTAATTGCATAACTGCCCCTATAGATAGTCCATAACGAGGAAACCATGGCATACAGACATCTTCTTCTACCTCCAAAATGTACTTGATTTGTCCTTGTTCCATTTGCAGTACCTTCTGAATATGTCATCAAAATCCATCCAGAACTTTATGCGTTATTCTGTTAACACATGTCCACATAATGAGCGTTAAAAAAGACAGCTCTTCATCTTTATTCTTCCCTGCAAATCCTATTTTGTGTGTGTGTGTGTGTGTGTGTGTTTCACTGTGTAAATACTAATTAGTGACTCTATGGCAAGGGTTAGTCTGGCCAAAGCGTCGTGTCAGTACCTATAACAAGCAGTGAATAAATCAGAGCAGAGGTGAGGACAGTTGGAGGATATGCTTCCTGCCAGCTCGGTGACTGATTGTTTTGTGACACCAACAAAACCAGTAAGCCCCATTAAGTGGCTCAAGTGACAGAGATGAAAAGGAGGGGAAAAGGAGAGAGGAGACTGGGAAGGGAGACAGAAGGAGCTAGACAGGGTAAAACAAGACAGATGGAGGGACTGAGAGGAAAAGAGAGAAGGTGTAGGATACGGGCTGAGAAAGAGATGAGATGATCCATCTTGGCACATTAGGGAGGATCAGGCCTATATTCCATCATGGTTGTCAAGGAGACGCACACCTTCTCTCTCCTCTCCTGATCTATCCAGCCAGCCCACACGCCACCCAGGAGTCTAAAAAAGTCCTGTCAGATCTGTTTCCTGCTTATTGTCCAGCCATCTCCTCACCTCCACCCCCCACCTCCTCTGGTTCTGGTGCCTTCCCCGAGATTAAACGCTCCCGTGTTGTGCCGCGGGGCGAGAGTGCCTCCGAGCTGGGAAGTCCAAAGCAGGACACGTGGGGACATTTGTGTGCGCTTCCCCAACATTAATCATCTTTAAGGGTCTGACAAGCTGGGTGTTCAACATCGCATCGCATCAACACCCCCCCCCCCCCATACAGCACCTCCTCCTTCTGTGCTTCCTCCTTGGATTTATCTGTCCATTCACCTCCCCGCATCTCTCACTTCCCTCAGGGAGCACATGAGGGAGAGAGGAGAAAAATAGCAGAGGAAAAAGGAAAGAGACACAAAAAAGTGAGAATGACAAAGACGGATCCAAGACCGTGACAAAGTTCGGCAAAAGAAAATAAAGTGACAAACACGTGGACATACCTTTTCATTTTACAATATTTTGGCATCAAGGCAGTCAGAACCTGAATCACTGTTGTTTCTTTGGACAGCCATAGTGTTGCAGTCAGAATTGTTCAGCTCCTACTGCAAATTCTGTTTAGTGGTAAAAATTTCAAACTGTTTGCAAAAACAAATCAATGAAAGGACATTAATGGTTCAGCTGCTGAACTATTTAAATTCTTCTTTTGTGATTTGCATTAAAAAAAAATCACATTTCTAAGAAAAAAAATGCAAATGTAAGAGGAAAAAAAGCACAAACTTGTAATAAAACTCACTAATTTATAAGAGGAAAAAAGTCAGGTCTATGTCAAAAAAGGCTGATAATCTACAAGACAAAGGTTGCATTTTTATAACAAAAAATTATTAAAATGAACAACGTCAGTAGTTGCAAATGAAAGAAAAAAAAAAGAAAATCTCCTAGAAAATAGTCCCTAATTTTGGAGAGAAAATGTTGCTGAAAACCTTGTGTGTTGCTAATGTTGGCAGGTCAGTTTTTATTTTATAACGCTGTTCTTTTACCGTCGCTTTAAGATTTAAATATCTTTTGCGACTCCATGTAGACTTTCAGAATGCCTCTTTCCACATAGAAGTTGTTGAACCCAGGTGTAGAAAAAATGGTATATGGATACAAGTCACTGAATTTTTCAGGCAAACACTCTTCTGATTGGCTGTGCTTCACAAACAGAAGGTCTGATGAACAACAGGTGGGTGGGGGTTCCTTCCTTCCTTCCCTCCCTCCTTCCTACCTTCCTCTTCCATGCTCCCTTCACACATCTCCCTCTCTGTCCTTTTTTCTCCATCTCCTCCTTCTCTACCCACTCCCCACAACACCTCCTTCTTCCCTTTATTGCTTTGCTTTGACAAGATAATTTCAGTCATGCTGAAGCCGTCACCATTCATTCACCACAGCAAACAAAGATCCAATCCCGTCTCTTTCTATTCTGCAGATGCTCCTGAAGGTTGTGGATCCTCTCTCTCTCCCTCTGTCTCTCTCTCTCTCTCACACACACACACACACACACACACACACACACACACACACACAGAGAGAACCATGCATGCAAACACGAGCCCCTGCTTGATTATTTTAAGGCCTTTGTAATGTCACAAAGTGTAAATGCTTGTTTTGCGCAGCGTGGCTTTGACTTTGTGCATTTCAGTATGAGATGATTTTCTTTGGGCCTGTGTGGGTGTTTCCACGGGCAGACTGACCATACAGACGTGTAGTTACGTGGGTATGACAGCAGGGGAGTAACAAAGAAACACAGAAAAGACTGAAGTGGAGGAGTGCACGTCTACCTGAATTCAGTTTTTATAACAATGAGAGAAAAAAAACGGCACCTTAACCACAAACATGTACTTTAGTGAAATTACACTTGTGTGGTAGAACTGGTGACAACAGAAAGTTGTGACAGTAGAATCCATGAGACAGGGTGTCTACAGGAAGCGACGTGTTAAATTTACGACTGTGTAAGAAGTTCTTGGATTAAACGTACGATTAACTTGTAAACGGTTGTAAACGGTGTAAACTTGTCTTCCGGTTCCGGCGCCACACGAGTCGGCTGCCTTTTGCAACAGCGGCTCAATTCTGAGTCTTTTTATCTTCCTTCTTCTTTCTGATCCGGTGATAACTTTCTGATCCGGCACACCTTTCACTCTATATGTATCACGGACACACAGATCGCCCCAAAGGTCTCCCGAGTCGGCGGACGGAGCCACTGTTTACAGCAGGAGACGATACAGCAGGGAAGAGCTAGCTAGCACTCAACCGCCACCCGGTGCTAACGGAGAAACTCGACATACCGGGAGAACTGAAGCGAAAACGACGCAGGTGCCGGGCTGGAGTTTAGGCGGCGTGCAAGAAATATAAGACAGAATAATAAAGAGCGATGGCAAGAACCAAGCAGACCGCCCATAAATCTACTGGAGGAAAAGCCCCCCAGGAAGCAGCTGGCCACCAAGGCTGCCTGGAAAAGCGCTCCAGCCACCGGCGGAGTGAAGAAGCCTCACCGTTACAGGCCCGGTACCGTGGCTCTGAGAGAGATCCGTCGCTACCAGAAATCCACGGAGCTACTCATCCGTAAGCTGCCCTTCCAGCACCTGGTGAGGGAGATCGCTCAGGACTTCAAGACCGACCTGCGCTTCCAGAGCTCCGCCATCATGGCTCTGCAGGAGGCCAGCGAGGCCTACCTGGTGGGTCTCCTCGAGGACACCAACCTGTGCACCATCCACGCCAAGAGGGTCACCATCATGCCCAAAGACATCCAGCTGGCCCACCCCATCTGCGGAGAGAGAGCTTAGACTTTCTGCTGCACATCCACCAACCACAATGCTCCGCACTGTGTGTCTATATATATACAGTATATATATATATATATATATATATATATATATATATATATATATATATATATATATATATATATATATATATATTTATATTAATATGTACATATGTATACTAGCTGCTCTTGTTTTTTCTTGCCTCTGATTGTGGCTCTGAGTGTTGCTGTCCCTGTGCTGTTGCAATCCTGGAATTTCCCCATTGTGGGACTAATAAAGGCTCATCTTATCTTATCTTAAACGATGTGCTCATGACAGTAGAAAAAAGTTAAAAGTGAGCAGTTTATTAAAATTAGCGTCTGAGTCAATGTTAAATTCTCTGAACTCTGACATACAGCAGCGTCTGTCAGAGGCTCTGCCACCAGCTTCTCCTTCACCACATTAGTCTTGTACTGCCAAAGTTTTTTGGTGGTCATAAACAGTTTTTGTGCATAATTGCCAGGTTTTAGTCTGTAATTAGTTGGAGTGAAAACAGTAGAGATTGAGGTGAGTTTTATCAACAGCTATCAGACTTAGTGATTTTAAATCATTTATTTCATGGTTATTTTTTTACCAGCAGAAATTACGACCTGTATGAGTGTTTTGACATTAAGATGACGATGACATGAAGTAACATGGCTGATTATACAGACCCTCACCTTTTACTAACCCAAATGATGGCCCAGACTTTGTCTATTTTTTATTTAATGCATAAAGGAAATTAATTACAAAACACTTTGTGCTACATGTGGTTGTATGAAAGGTGCTACATCAATAAATTCTGATTGACTGAGACATGACGAAGAGAAAATATGCACAGACAACAGCGACAAAAGAAAACTGGGATGTAAATATGGGAATTTTGACTAGGAAGCACTTTTAGTTCATTTGCTACCCCCCCCCCCCATCTCCTCACTCCAGTTTAAGTGCTCTTAAAATGGGTACACAATGGCTGAGATGGAACAAAAGGTCCCAGTATGAGATTAGGGACTTACAAACAATAAAAAGAAACATAAGAAGATGTACAATTTGTAAAATAAGAAAAAGAATAGTAACCGCTTATATTGTCAAACAAAAAATATGATAAAAGTTTCAAATAAAAGCAACCCAAGATCATAGACAAGCACTCCTGAGACCGTACACCTACACCACGGCTTCTTCTTTGGTTGGCAAACCAGCTTAAAGTTACTGTATGTGTTTTACCACCAAGTGAACTGGCATGTATTCATTGGGATACCCTAAAGGGACTGGCGCTGCAGGGATTGGTGCTGCACCGTGGCTGCCTCATCCAGGTGGATGCCCTTGGATTTCCCTCTGGGATTAATAAAGTATACCAAAAAAAAATAAAGTGGAGAAGTTTTTAGATTTAAGCAATACTGCACGAGAGCGAGTGCAGTATCTGTGTCGGGCGTACTACTAATCGCCACCAGTTAAAATATTCATGATACTATATGACCTCGAGTGTAATATTGCTTTTATACAACAGTTCCACAAGCACATTTTATTAAATGACGGCAATACTGGAGAAAATATTATGATTTGTTTGTTTAACCAGTTAAGTTGCACAGCTGAGAAAAAAATAGTCACTTCTCAATGTAGCCAGTAACTGTTGCTAAACATTATCTCTGGAAAATGTAGAATGACCAACAGAGAGCGGAGTTTGCTGGGAACATGAACTTTATTACATAAAACCTTAGTGGTGGTACAGAGTAACGTCGGTTGGGAGGTCGAGGGCCAAAGAGAGGCTCTAAAATGGCCGTCCCTATATACAGTATGTTCCCTTTATATGTTCGGCGTGATGATGTCACCGAACAGTCACGTCATCACATCGACTCTGACCAATCCTGTGGTTTGAAACACCACATTCATCCCCCTTGGAAAATAGAAAAACACTATCAATTAGCCCACCCCAATTTGGTAAATGTAGAACCCCAAAACTAGCTAGAGCCAGCAGGTGGACTACTGCATGGCCCAGCGCGGCTGAGTGGGTTATTTTGCCACTATGTTGGCAGCCGCACCCCTAGCTAAACACAGTCCTTCTTGTGTTGAGGAAGGCATCTCAGTTTAGAGGCACCTTGTGGTGAGCCTGTGGTGGACGCGCCCCTGGAGGTGCGAGGGCCCATGGACTGGGATCGTCTTCCTCAACACCCCAGTCTGGGTCCCACACCGTGCAAACTGTGTCATCCAGGGCAGCCACTCGAACTCGACAAAGACGGATGGCGTGCCACGCCGAACCATCTGCTAGCTGGAAGGTCGCCGGCCCCAGCTGCACAGTGATCTTGATGGGTGTCGGTAGTGGTGGAGACGGTGTTGAGGCCAACTGCGGGTCCGGTCATTCGGTCCTGCGGACTCAGACCCAGTCCATCACTACAAATGGCACTCTGTTCAGCTGCACTTGGTGTCGCGGTTGTGATGGTGTGGCTGTCACATCTGCTGTGGGGTGTCCACCAGGTTGTGGTGATTCTGCTGCATCCCGTTGGGTCACAGACTCTTCATCCTGCAGCTCAGCAGTGGCTCCTGGAGGCTGATGCTGGATGCAGATTCAAAAGCACACCGGTGGCTCTACTTCATTTTGTTGGGTCGCAGACTCTTCATCCTGCAGCTCAACGGTGGCTCTTGGAGGCTGGTGCCAGGCGTGGATTCAGAACGAGTCTGGCCTCTTCTCCACCTCTCCTGGGAAGTCTGGTCGTGGCGATGTGTTGCTGTCATAGAACCTGCCCCGAGTCGTTGTGTCCCGGGGTTCCCGATAGACACGGGCTCCCTCTCCTGCAGCTCTGCAGCGGCTCCCTGAGGGTTATGCTGGGCGAGGATCTGAGGCGAGTCCGGTCGCTGCCCCTTCTCCGGGCGGTGCTTCTCCTGTGAGCATGGGATAACTGTGCCCTCATCGTCGTCATCATCTGGGTGTGTTGCGTCCCACTCGTCATTGGTCAAACAGAGTCCGTTACTGTCGTGGATGGCGAAGCCCAGCTGGTAGAACAGGTCACATCTTAGTAAGTTGTCTCCATGCATAGCCACCTGGAAGATGAAGTTCGGAATGACTCTTGACGCGTAGTGGACCGTTAGTGTGATGGTCCCTACATTGCTGATGCGGTAGTTACCATGCACGTACAGCTCCGCTGGGTATTTCCAATCGGGTGTTTGGGGAAGAACGTCTTCACAGTGACCCAGTTCAACATCAATCTCACTGCAGCAGTGTCGAGCAGGAGTGGTAAGCTGGTGTCGTCCAGCCCTACCTTGCAGAATGCGTACGCCGAGCCTCCGGAACTTATCATGTGGATGGTAGTCGCGGGTGAGTGACTTGAACTGACCAGCGGGCTCGGTGGTGGTGCTGACCGGCAAACCTTGGTGAAGTAGTTGAGTTTGCCATATCACTGACATTGCTGCCCCCTTACTGGGCAGAAACATGCTGTCTCTCGGTGCATCGGGGAGCCATAGTTGCCACAGGGGAAGCTCCTCATAGCATTCCTCTGATCCGCAGTGTTTACCTTGGCCTCTCCTGCCGTGCCACTGAGCACTTCTGTGGTTAACGCGTGTGTTAGTGGTGTCTGGCTTGGCTGTTGTTGTTGTTGTTTTTGCTGCTACTGTTGCACGCCTAGCTCCGGTGCTAACCTGTTGGCGGCCTCTAGTTGAAATGCTAGCTCTATGGTCCTGGCTAGCGTCATGTCATTTGGCGGCGTTAGAATCGTCACCTACAGCCACGGATTGCTAATGTGCTCGGCCAACTGGTCCTGCACCATTTTGTCCTCCAACAAACCAAATTTACACATGCTAGCTAGGTAGTGAAGGCCCACAACGAATTGTGTCATCTCTCCCATCTTCTGTTGACGTTGGTGGAACCTGATCCGCTGCGCCAACACGTTGTCAGGTGTGGCAAAGTACTGTAGCTAGCTAGCAGCTCCACTGACTCAGCAAATGTTTCTATTGGTCCTAGCATATACAAAATACGTTGGCCTTCTATGCCCAGATTGTGAACCAGTAGAGCTCGCTTCCGTACCTTGTCTAGCTTGTCCAGATCCAACGCCGATATGTTGGTGTTGAAAGCCTCAAACCAGTGCGGCCACGGTACGGGCGGCTCACCAGGGGTCTCCAGAAATGGCTCTCGTGGCCTCGGACACGCTTCCATAGTTTACTCTCATTGCCAATTGTTACGTTTGGAAAACATAGAATGATTAACGGAGAGTGGAGTTTGCTGGGAACACAAACTTTATTACACATAATCTTAGTGGTGGTACAGAGTAACGTCGGTTGGGAGGTCGAGCACCAAAGAGAGGCTGTAAAATGGCCACCCACTCTAACCAATCCCGAGGTTTGAAACAGCACAAACATCTCAATCAGCATGAAGATGTCTATTGTCATTTCACACACATGTAAACAGATTAAATATTGTCAAGTACAAAAGTCAGTGTTTATCGTAGCTACCTGTTGAGTTGGTACTGCAGAAGGGCCGAGATCAAAACTAGTTAGCATGCTAGCGATTTGGCTTTGGCACACTTCGCTCACGTTTTCTTGGCATTTTCAGATGAAATAAAGACTCCATCACCACAAAGGTATTGTGGTTTGTTAATCAAAACCATAAATCCAACTGTAGCACTACCTATTTTTTTTTATTATAAACAGGCGTGAAATGGATTAACAATGTTTATACAAGGGCAGACTTTGTAAACTCAAAGTTTTTTTTCAAAAGGGTGGGACTTCCGGGTCATGGATGTATAATTTCTTTTCAAATAGCGCCTCACTGTGAGAATTAAGATATTCAATACAGTATCACAATTCTCAAGTCTGCAGACTTGACCACAATTACTGTTAGTAATTAATGGTCACTAGAACACCTTTGAAGCGGAGTGATACATATCCAGTGAAATGTTGGAGTGCAATTATCGTGAAATATAGTAACTCCTGGAATCACTATTGTCCTATCAAATTGCTCGGTCGGAACTAACTGTTGTATAATGTAGAATAGCATGTGAGTTGTATCAACTCCAAATTTGAATTGTTTTTAACCTGGGTCAGGCTGCACCTCTGGTTCCAAAAAATGCAGATACTGTACTCAGTGTTTTTCAACCAGGATTCCTTGGAATGTTCAGGTTTCTGTGGGAAGTTATCTAATTTCACTTCTTAATTGGTCCAAAAATTTGCCAACAATTCGCTGTTATTGGGTGCCTTTTGAACCCAAGCACCCATGCACAATAACTGCAAATTATTTGCAATTTTTTGGACCAATTAAGAAGTGAAATTAGACAATTTCCCTCAGAAACCTGAACGTTCCAGGGATATTGAAAAACACTCATGAACTTGTTTTTCGTAATCCAGACAAACAACTTGATAACCTAGAACTCAGGTCAGTGGATGCAGTAATCCAAAAAGTTCTTGTCAAACAGACTGCTGTAAAACCTCAGATTTTACTACTCCTGGATCTGGGAGGAAGGAAGGAAGGAAGGATCAGTGAGGGCGACTGATTACCTGTTTTTCAAAGTCACTTACTGTGTGTTGTGGACTGTGTTCAGAAGAGGAGGCTGATATGCACACGCACGCTCTGAGAGAAACTAGGGAGGTCGCTGTGTTGGTAATATGTGTGCATGCGTGCTGTTCTCTTGTAGAAGACTGTCCTGACACACCAGTGTATAATGACAAAAGCATAGATTCAAATTGAAAACATGTAAACATAATCTCTGTGGGATATGGAAAGAAATCACATTACCAGCTACTATTAATAGTAACAGTAACTTTTACTTTTTGAGTGAAAATAAATGAATAACTAAATAACTGCGGTATTTTCAAAAATCTGGCCACGCTGCACACTAAAGTACGAGGGGGGGCTGAAAAGTTCATAGTGGTCAAATTTGACCAAATGTGGTTTATTTTTCAGCAGCAGGGATCTAAGCGCTGCATCATCGATGGAAGAAGTGTGTGGACCGAATGGGAGACTATGTTGAAAAATACCCCCCCCCCCGTACATGTGTACATGCCCCATGTACATGTATATGTATGTGTCTGTGTGTCTGTGTGTGTTTCCTCCCTGGGGGGGGGGGGGTTACAAATGCATGTTTCTACAGTATGTTGGAGAGAGAAACACTATCGACACAACAACAAGGGAGTCCCCTACCTGGGCCTCTTGTTGCCATGGTGACAAGCAGTGGAAACGGGATGTCCTGGCTGAGTGGGATGATTGTGTTCTTTAAAATAAACCCGTCTGAAGGACTAAATAAAGGAAATCAGGAAGTGTCCTCCAGTGTTAATCACTGATATGATTTTAATTGACGTTATTTTTAGCACTCTCAGAGAGATGCGAAGGTAAACAACCTGCAAATACAAAGACTAACAATGCGTTACACACACACACACACACACACTCACAGGTGGGCCCGCCCTGTGACCTGCTGATCAAGGACAATGAAGTGAGGTAGTGTTGGCAGACTCTATCAGCATTATCTCATCCATGGCAGAACCCCCCCCCCCCCCATTCTCCATCACTGCTGTGACCTGAGACCAGCGTCACACAACTGACGACTGTACACAGTGCTCTGTTTACCCTTTTATAACATTCACAGCATAACTAATACTGAGGTATAGTGAAAATTTCATGTGTATAGCCTCATTAGAAATACAGTATATGTACTGGAAAAAGTTCAATATTTATTATAATGTTTAAATGAGACTGAATTTTCCCCCTCTGTCTAATCTGTGGTGTTCAGGTAAAAAGAAGATGTCCCTGTATGACAGCCAGGCTCCAATCTGTCCCATCTGCCAAGTGCTGCTCAGGCCCGGGGAGCTACAGGAACACATGGAGACGGAGATCGAGAGGCTAGCGAGCATATGCCTCAGGTAGGTCTCAAGCACAGTTCAGTGCATAGTTAAAAAGATGGGGTCTTATTTGTTTTGTTTATTTATCAGATAGTTTAATTAAGTGACTTAGTGGTGTTTGTGAGGGGTACATGTGGCAAAGAATGCCATCGTATAAAAATAGTGAATATGTGTATTGCTGATCACAGAAACAGAAGTATTATGTAATCCTGACGACTAGCACTTTAAAACAGTACTGCAGTCCAAATTCAAAACGCTGTTCTGCTTCTGACCAGTGTGTGCAAGCTGAGGACAGTCTTACAGCGCACACCAGACAGCAACAATGCACACAGGAAGTTGTTCTTTCAGGTCTGGAAGAAATAATCTTTGGTCCCATCTGCAGGACATTGTCTTTTCTCTGCAGGAGACTGTACGTCTTGTATCAGGCATTCCATCAAAATGTGATTGGCTGTGGCTCTTGGAAGTAGTCAGGCTGTGTTTTTCAACCAGGGTGCCCTGGAATGTTCAGGTTTCTGTGGGAAATTATCTAATTTCACCTGTTAACTGGTCCAAAAGATTGCAAATAATTTGCTGCTGTTGTGCATGGGTTCTGTAGGCACCCATGCTCAACAGTGCAAATTATTTGAATTTTTTAGGACCAATTAAATAAAATTAGATCATTTTCCACAGAAACATGAATGTACCAGGGCACCCTGGTTGAAAAACACTGGTCTAGCCAACACAAAAACAAACCTTTCTGGGATGAATTGTTAACATTGTTGTTGGAGAAGCCAGTTGTTGTCTGATGGTCCATTAATCTCTGGTGATACATCAGGGTTATTTTTCTGGTTTCCATCCATCCATCCATCCATCTTCTACCGCTTAATCCTTTCGGGTCGCGGGGGGGCTGGAGCCTATCCCAGCATCTTTGGGCAAGAGGCAGGGTGCACCCTGGACAGATTGCCAGTCCATCACAGGGCCAACACAGAAAGACAGACAACCATTCACTCTCACATCCATACCTAAGGACAATTTAGAATCCCCAGTTTTGATGCCAATTAACCTAACTTGCATGTTTTTGGCATGTGGGAGGAAACCGGAGTGCCCGGAGTAAACCCACGCAGACACGGGGAGAACATGCAAACTCCACACAGAAGGGTCACCGATGGTCTGGGGGTGGGATCGAACCCACGATGGTCAAGGGTGGAATCGATCCCATGACCTTCTTGCTGTGCTGCCACTTTTCTGGTTTATTACACAAATTATCGTACCGATATCTCCTTTAAAAAAATGCTAATAATTTGCTAGAAAAAGTTTAGGTCAGAAGATTGTGTGGTCAGTATACCTCTCAATGGACTACTTTTCAGCCTAGCTTAGCTGAAGGAAAGTCATATTTTGAACACTTACAACCTTTAGCTTCCCTGTTAGCATACGGTAGATATAAAAAGTCTACACACCCCTGTTCAAATGCCAGGTTTTTGTGATGCAAAAAAAAAATGAGACCAAGATAAATCATTTCAAAGCTTTTTCCACCATGAATGTGACCTATAACCTGTACAACCCAGTTGAAAAACACACTGAAATCTTTTAAGGGGAAAAATAAAAAATAAATATCTTACAATAACCTGGCTGAATAAATATGCACACCCTTAAACTAATACTTTGTTGCCGCACCTTTGGCTTTTATTACAGCACTCAGTCTTTTTGGGTAGGAGTCTATCAGTGTGGCACATCTTGATGTGACAGTATTTGCCCACTCTTCTTTGCAAAAACGTTCCAAATCTGTCAGATTGTGAGGGCATCTCCTGTGCACAGCCCTCTTCAGATCACCCCACAGATGTTCGATCAGATTCACGTCTGGACTCTGGCTGGGCCATCCCAAAACCTTACTCTTCTTCTGGTGAAGCCATTCTTTTGTTGATTTGGATGTGTGCTTTGGGTCATTGTTGTGCTGAAAGGTGAAGTTCCTCTTCATCTTCAGCTTTCTAGCAGAAGCCTGAAGGTTTTGTGCCAACATTGATTGGTATTTGGAACTGTTCATAATTCCCTCCACCTTGACTAAGGCCCCAATTCCAGCTGAAGAAAAATAGCTCCAAAGCATGATACTGCCACCACCATACTTTACTGTAGGTATGGTATTCTTTTGGTGATGAGTAGTGTTGTGTTTGCACCAAATACACCTTTTGGAATTATGGCCAAAAAGTTCAACCTTGGTTTAATTGGACCATAACACATTTTCCCATGTGTTTGGGAGATTTCAAATGTGTTTTTGCAAAATGTAGCTGGGCTTGGATGTTTTTCTTCCTAAGATAAGGCTTCCTTCTTGCCACCCTAGATGGAAGATTGTTGTCACATGTACTAAACAGCCAGTACTTGCCAGAAATTCCTGCAGCTCCTTCAGTGTTGCTGTCGGCCTCTTGGCAACCTCCCTGACCAGTTTTCTTCTCGTCTTTTCATCAGTTTTGGGGGGACGTCCAGTTCTTGGTAATGTCACTGTTGTGCCATATTTTCTCCACTTGATGATGACTATCTTCACTGTGTTCCATGATATATTTAATGCCTTGGAAATTCTTTTGTACCCTTCTTCTGACTGATACCTTTGAACAATGAGATCCCTCTGATGCTCTGGAAACTCTCTGTGGACCATGGCTTGTGCTGTAAGATGTGACTACATAAATGTCAGGAAAAGCCTACTAGAACAGCTGAACTTTATTTGGGGTTAATCAGAGGCACTTTAAATGGTGGCAGGTGTGTGCTGACTCCCATTTAACATGAGTTTGAATGTGATTGGTTCATTCAGAACACAGCCACATGCCCAGTTACAGTGGGGCAAAAAAGTATTTAGTCAGCCACCAACTGTGCAAGTTCTCCCACTTAAAAGATGAGAGAGGTCCCCAATTTTCATCATAGGTATACCTCAACTACGAGAGACAAAATGAGGGAAAAAAAATCCAGAAAATCACATTGAAGGATTTTTAATGAATTAATTGGTAAATTCCATCCATCCATCCATCCATCTTCTACCGCTTTTCCGGAGGTCCGGGTCGCGGAGGCAGCAGTTCAAGCAGAGAAGCCCAGACTTCCCTCTCCCCAGCCACCTGCTCCAGCTCTTCAGAGGGGATACCAAGGCGTTCCCAGACTAGCTGGGAGACATAGTCTCTCCACCGAGTCCTGGGTCTGCCCCGGGGTCTCCTCCCAGTGGGACGTGCCTGAAACACCTCAAGTGGGAGGCGTCCAGGAGGCATCCTAATCAGATGCCCATACCACCTCAACTGACTCCTTTCAATGTGGAGGAGCAGCGGTTCTACTCTGAGCCTCTCCCGGATGACTGAGCTCCTCACCCTATCTCTGAGGGTGAGTCCAGCAATCCTACGGAGAAAGCTCATTTCAGCCGCTTGTATCCGCGATCTCGTTCTTTCGGTCATTACCCAAAGCTCGTGACCATAGGTGAGAGTAGGAACGTAGATTGACTGGTAAATCGACAGCTTTGCCTTAGAACTAAGCTCCCTCTTCACCACAACAGACCGGTACAACGTCCGCATCACTGCAGATGCTGCTCCAATCCGTCTGTCGATCTCTCGCTCCATTTTCCCCTCACTCGTGAACAAGACCCCAAGATACTTAAACTCCTCCACTTGGGGCAGGAGCCTGTCCCCAACCCGGAGAGGACAATCCACCTTTTTCCGGCTGAGGACCATGGACTCGGACTTGGAGGTGCTGATTCTCATCCCAGCCGCTTCACACTCAGCGGCAAACCGTCCCAGCAAGAGCTGTAGGTCATTGCTGGATGAAGCCAACAGGACAACATCATCTGCAAACAACAGAGATGAGATCCTGTGGTCACCAAGCATGACATCCTCCATTCCCTGGCTGCGCCTAGAAATCCTGTCCATAAAAATTATGAACAGGACCGGTGA
Source organism: Pholidichthys leucotaenia (assembly GCA_020510985.1). Taxonomy (NCBI): domain Eukaryota; kingdom Metazoa; phylum Chordata; class Actinopteri; order Cichliformes; family Pholidichthyidae; genus Pholidichthys; species Pholidichthys leucotaenia. The sequence goes on from CM035846.1 coordinate 312,615,021, forward strand.
CAAAGGGCAGCCCTGGCGGAGTCCAACTCTCACTGGGAATGACTCCGACCGAGTGTTGGCAATGCGAACTAAACTCTCACAACGGTCGTACAGAGACCGAATAGCTCGTAACAACAAGCCCGATACCCCATACTCCCGAAGCACCCCCCACAAAAATCCACGAGGGACGCGGTCAAATGCCTTCTCCAAGTCCACAAAACACATGTAAACTGGTTGGGCAAACTCCCACGAACCCTCAAGAATTCTCGAGAGGGTAAAGAGCTGGTCCGATGTGCCACGGCCAGGACGAAAACCACATTGCTCCTCCTGAATCCGAGGTTCGACCAACGGCCGGACTCTCCTCTCCAGTACCTTGGCATAGACCTTCCCAGGGAGGCTGAGGAGTGTGATCCCTCTAAAGTTGGAGCACACCCTCCGGTCCCCTTTTTTGAAGAGAGGAACCACCACCCCGGTTTGCCATGCCAAAGGCACTGCCCCCGACCTCCACGCAATGTTGCAGAGGCGTGTCAACCATGACAACCCAACAACATCCAGGGCCTTGAGGTACTCGGGGCGAATCTCGTCCACCCCCGGGGCCCGGCCACCAAGGAGATTTTTAACCACCTTGGCGACCTCAGCCCCTGTGATAGGCGAGTCATCCCCCTAATTGGTAAATTCCTCGGTAAAATAAGTATTTGGTCAATAACAAAAGTTCATCTCAATACTTTGTTATATACCCTTTGTCGGCAATGACAGAGGTCAAACGTTTTCTGTAAGTCTTCACAAGGTTTTCACACACTGTTGCTGGTATTTTGGCCCATTCCTCCATGCAGATCTCCTCTAGAGCAGTGATGTTTTGGGGCTGTCGCTGGGCAACATGGACTTTCAACTCCCTCCAAAGATTTTCTATGGGGTTGAGATCTGGAGACTGGCTAGGCCACTCCAGGACCTTGAAATGCTTCTTACGAAGCCACTCCTTTGTTGCCCGGGCAGTATGTTTGGGATCATTGTCATGCTGAAAGACCCAGCCATGTTTCATCTTCAATGCCCTTGCTGATGGAAGGAGGTTTTCACTCAAAATCTCACGATACATGGCCCCATTCATTCTTTCCTTTACACGGATCAGCTGTCCTGGTCTCTTTGCAGAAAAACAGCCACAAAGCATGATGTTTCCACCCCCATGCTTCACAGTAGGTATGGTGTTCTTTCTCCTCTAAACACGACAAGTTGAGTTTTTACAATAAAGTTCTATTTTGGTTTCATCTGACCATATTACATTCTCCCAATCCTCTTCTGGATCATCCAAATGCTCTCTAGCAAACTTCAGACGGGCCTGGACATGTACTGGCTAAAGTAGGGGGACACGTCTGGCGCTGCAGGATTTGAGTCCCTGGCAGCGTAGTGTGTTACTGATGGTAGCCTTTGTTACTTTGGTCCCAGCTCTCTGCAGGTCATTCACTAGGTCCCCCTGTGTGGTTCTGGGATTTTTGCTTACCGTTCTCGTGATCATTTTGACCCCACGGGGTGAGATCTTGCGTGGAGCCCCAGATCGAGGGAGATTATCAGTGGTCTTGTATGTCTTCCATCCATCCATCCATTTTCTACCGCTTAATCCTTTCGGGTCGCGGGGGGGCTGGAGCCTATCCCAGCATCTTTGGGCGAGAGGCAGGGTACACCCTGGACAGATCGCCAGTCCATCACAGGGCCAACACAGAGAGACAGACAACCATTCACTCTCACATCCATACCTAAGGACAATTTAGAATCCCCAGTTTTGATGCCAATTAACCTAACTTGCATGTTTTTGGCATGTGGGAGGAAACCGGAGTGCCCGGAGTAAACCCACGCAGACACGGGGAGAACATGCAAACTCCACACAGAAGGGTCACCGATGGTCTGGGGGTGGGATCGAACCCACGATGGTCAAGGGTGGAATCGATCCCATGACCTTCTTGCTGTGCTGCCACTGTGCTATCCACTGCGCCACCGTGTTGCCCTTGTATGTCTTCCATTTTCTAATAATTGCTCCCACAGTTGATTTCTTCACACCAAGCTGCTTACCTATTGCAGATTCAGTCTTCCCAGCCTGGTGCAGGTCTACAATTTTGTTTCTGGTGTCCTTTGACAGCTCTTTGGTCTTGGCCATAGTGGAGTTTGGAGTCTGACTGTTTGAGGTTGTGGACAGGTGTCTTTTATACTGATAACGAGTTCAAACAGGTGCCATTAATACAGGTAACGAGTGGAGGACAGAGGAGCCTCTTAAAGAAGAAGTTACAGGTCTGTGAGAGCCAGAAATCTTGCTTGTTTGTAGGTGACCAAATACTTATTTTACTGAGGAATTTACCAATTAATTCATTAAAAATCCTTCAATGTGATTTTCTGGATTTTTTTTTTCTCATTTTGTCTCTCATAGTTGAGGTATACCTATGATGAAAATTGGAGACCTCTCTCATCTTTTAAGTGGGAGAACTTGCACAATTGGTGGCTGACTAAATACTTTTTTGCTCCACTGTATAAGAGGGTGTGCACATTTATGCAACCAGGTTATTGCAAGTTTTTTATTTTTTATTTTCCCCTTAAAAGATTTCAGTTTATCTTTCAGTTGGGTTGTACAGGATATAGGTCAGATTAATGGTGGAAAAAGTTTTGAAATGATTTATCTTGGTCTCATTTTTTACATCACCAAAACCTGGCATTTGAACAGGGGTGTGTAGACTTTTTATATCCACTATATGTGCTACATCAAACATCTCAGAATTGCCAAACCAAATAAGATTTTCCCACCTGAATAGAAGTTTTTAGTCAAATTTCACCTGCTACATAAAGGGATTGACGTTCAAAATTATTAAAACTTTGTAAGATAAGCTAGGTAAAACATAAGGCTATTTCCGTAACTTACCCTGCCTCTCGCCCAAAAGATGCTGGGATAGGCTCCAGCCTCCCTGCGATCTGAAAAGGATTAAGTGGAAGAAGATGGATGGATGGATGGATGGATAATCATAATAATAATAATACCACAGGATAACTGCCAGTAAGGATGTATATTTCAGATTACAACTTTCTAGTTTTTATTATTTCTTTGGGAGGTGACACATTTTTAAAAATGACTTACATTTTAAGACACTGCTCATAGAGCTGGGTAATTTTTTAAGTGTGGGCTGTATTTCAACTCGGCGTTTATATCAAGCTCACTGACCTGTATTATTTTCTGAGCATGGGTTTTGGTGTCATAAATCCCAAGTAAAAGGCAGAGGCATCCTGTCAACGTAAAGCTAAGTGTTTCCTACAGGGATTAGGAATCAAACCTGTGACCTTGGGTTCACTGCTGCCCCCTTCTTCTCCCCGTGGCAGTTGCACGAGCTGTTTTACGATGGATAAATCAACTCCAAGCCCTTTTAACGATGGAACACAACCATTAGGATCCGTATTTCAACTGAAGCTCACGCCTGTGTGTGTATACCTGTGGGTGTGGGGGGATGCGACCTGATGTCCACCTAAGCGGCCCGGTTTTATGATAGTCCCCATTAACCTGAAGAAACAGGGCAACAGATAGCGTCACCTCACTTGGAAATCACACTTCATTTACCCCCCTCTTGTTGCTGTGGGTCCATACACTGCACCACTCATTCTTACTCTTCTCACATGTTTTTCTAACATGATTTCATCTCTACCCTTCTATCATAAGTCTAGCCTGCATTTTCCTAAAATCCCCTGTCTTTCTTGTAGATTCGTCTAGGCTCACTACATGACTACACCTCCACTCACCACTAGCCTTTTAAAGCACTAAAGCAGGTATTAAGACTCTAATAGGATATCTGCAGTAAATGTTGTACGTTATCAATGGATGTAAATTTAACGATTTATGAATGAAGGGGATAAGAACCTGTACTTATATAGTGCCTTTTCTAGTCACAAAGACCACTCAAAGTACTTAATAGTAGGTACACTAACCCTCTGTTCTAATGGCCTGTCAGAGACAGATACTTAAACAATATTACACTAACGTCGTTATGGTATCGTGATTATAGTAACTGCAGCTGTGATACCCTTAATGCCCTCTGCATTGAGTGTCACAGTCGTTGTTAGTATAATCATGATACCGTAACAACGTTGAGTGTAATATTGCTTTGATACAACAGTTCTGGCAAGCAAAATTTATTAAATGACAGCAATGCTGGACAAAATATTGCGATTTGCTTGTTTAACCAGTTATTTTGCACAGCTGAGAAAAAAAATAGTCCCTTCTAAATGTAGCCAGTAACTGTTACTAAACATCTCAGTCAGCATGAAGACGTCTATTGTCATTTCACACACATAAACAAATTAACTACTTGAGGACTTGGTCGCATATCCACACCATCTACATGCACCCTCTGGTGGCGAAGATTTTTTCAAGAAAATATTCAGTTTAGATATCACAAATTCCAAAGGCTGTAGCTTGAAAGTGGTAAGAGATAATGGCTTACTGTCAATGAGAAAGATGTAGAATATGATCCAATGTTTATGATAGGACTAAATTTACACATCTAATTTGCATAATGTGATGGCAGCCACATCAGATTACATAACTTTTGGTCAAAGTGGACTTTGGACATATTTACACAAAGGATGGCTGTGTTTTTTTGTCTTTGTTTTTGTTTTTTTGTTTTTGTTATCTTATCTTCAAAATATATGAACCAGAACATCAGTAAAATGTAAACAAACTGATAAAAAACATCAGCCCTACCGCTTGTCCTATGTCACCATGCGTCCGTGTGCTCGTCCGTGTGCTCATCCCCGGTCCTTATTTTGTCTTCTTTCGGTCATTTTCGCTTTCTCTCCCACATCCAGAAACAATCACATTTATCTTCTGATTTATTCCACCTCGATTTCGGTTAGTTTACCCCGCAGAACTGGCAGTATTATCTTCTCCGTCACTTGCAGCTTCGTCAATGGCTGACGAAAGTGTTCCGCTCCGGTCCATCCTGTGCTGTCCAGAAGGTAGATATTTCCCTTCAGAAGCTAAATAATCCCTTTTAGACTCATAGATGGCAAAATTTGGAGCACATGCTTCCTCCCTGTGGAATATATGTTGCACAATTGTTTATACATCTCTTCTTCTGCGCCTCGGAAGTGATATCAGATTTGACGTGGTTCTGGTTTTGCTCATCTCGGTCCTCCAGTGCAGACCAGTAAGCTATGTGTCTGCCATCTAGTGATGTGAAATGCTTGGTACATCTGGGTTTATTTTGGAGTTTTTTTCAGACTTTTTGACCAATCATGTGACAGGCACAGATCTGCAACACCAACCACAGGAGATGCAGATCATGCAATCAAATGTAATCCTTAGGGAGTTAAATGTTGTTGAGTGCAAACGTAATAAGTGTTTATAAAACATACCTGTTAAGTCGATACTTCAGAAAATCCCAGATCAAAATGTATCCAATACCGGTTGCCAGAAGCTAGTTGTTAGCATGCTAGCAATTTAGCAAATGCTAACAATTTAGCACGTTTTGCTCGCTTTTCTTCACATTTTCAGGTGAAACAAAGAGTCCATCACCACAAAGGTATTGTGGTTTGTTAATTGAGACAATAAACAAACTCTAGCACTCCCTATTCTTTTTAAACAGACGTGAAGTCACTTAATGATCTTAAAATGACCGGGTAGATGGAAGTACACCTTAGCAAAGGGGTGGGACTTCTGGGTCACAGATGTATAATTTCTTGTCAAACACAGCTTCACTGTGGAAATTAAGGTATCCAAAACAGTACTGCAATTGTCAGAGAGTTGATAGAAAAATACTGTTAGTAATTAACATTACTAGAACACCTTCGAAGCAGAGTGATACATATCCAGTGAAATTGGAGTGCAATTATCGCGGATTATAGTAACTCCTTTAATCCCTATTGTCCAATGAAATTGCTCGGTCGGCACTTACTGTAGTATAATTAGGGACAATTTACAGTCACCAATTAACCTAACATGAATGTCTTTGGATTGTGGGAGGAAATCGAAGGCCCTGAAGTAAACCAACGCAGCACAGGGAGAACGTGCAAACTCCACACAGAAAGGTTCCCACCCCTGCCAACCTGGGGGTCTGAACCTGGAGCCTTCCAGGTGTGAGGCAACAGTGCTAACCACTGTACTATTGTGCTGCTTGAAGGAAAGCATACCTGCAACCCAAAGCCGCACGGTGGCACAGTGGTTAGCACTGCGGCAGCACAGTTTACCCTTGGCCGGGGGATTGTGGGGATCGTGGGATCGTGGGTTCGATCCCAGCCCCCGACCAACAGTGATCTGTGTGGAGTTTGCATGTTCTCCCCGTGTTGCGTGGGTTTACTCCGGGATTTCTCTGGTTTCCTCCCACATGCCAAAAACATGCATGTTAGGTTAATTGGCTGTTCTAAATTGTCCCTAGATATCTGTTTCCTATAGGCCCTTAGAATAGAGGGTTAGTATTAATGAAAGCGCTTTGAGTGGTCTTTGTGACTAGAAAAGCGCTATATAAGTGCAGGTTAGTTAGTAGTTAGTTAGTTAGTTAATCAGATTGATAAGCAAAGATATCTAAATGATTGTAATAAGATTTAGGGATTACCAAACACTTGCACCAAGTACTTTCTCACTTTTTGACTTTACTACAGTAAAAGTTACTGATGCACTCTGGATAACATCTGGTGTAATATTTTACACTGCTAGGATGTCACCATTAAGCAGAAGGTCTCCTGTTCTCTTTTTTATTTTACTTTTTGGTTTGCCATTTTCTTTTTCTTTGTTTTTTTCACCTGTCCTGACCAGCAGCTTGGCAAGCAGTACAGATATCTGACCACCTTGTTGCGCCAAACACATTTACTTTTCCAAAAGGAGCTCTGTTTGTATTTGATATATACTGTATGTAAGTAGTATTCATTAGCTTCTCTTGCTGTATAATAACTTTATTACTTTATTTAAATTGTCTTACTTATGCCGGACCTGATTGGGGGAGTGGGGGAGGGAATTGAAGGGATAATAATAATAATAATAATAATAATAATAATAATAATTCCTCAATGTAGGGAAGACCAAGGAACTGGTGGTGAACTGCTGCAGGCATTGACAACCCCCCACAGCATTGGTAACCATCCAGGGAACAGACATTGAGATGGTGACATCCTACAAGTACCTGGGTGTTCACCTGAACAATAAACAGGACTGGTCACACAACACCAACGCGCTCCACAATAAGGGGCAGCATGGGCTGTCCGTCCTGAGGAGACTCAGGTCTTTTAGATAGATAGATAGATAGATAGATAGATAGATAGATAGATAGATAGATAGATAGATGTACTTTATTGATCCCAAACTGGGAAATTACAGTGTAACAGCAGCATGACAGTTGACAGCCAAACAACAGAAATACACATGACAGACAAAGGGATTACCCATGGAAAGTAAAAACTAACACGACTATAGAACCTATATACATCATAGGTTAATATATGATGACCCGTATAAACACATGACTCATCTCACTGCACAAAGAAGGACCATCAGGAGCAGAGTGAAAAGTGATGTACCAGTTAGTCTGTAAGGTGCAGTGTGGCAGCATAGCTATGACCAGAATACAGCATCATAGTGAGTTATTGTACAGTGAAATTGCATGTGGCAGGAAAGATTTCCTGTACCTGGCCGTTCGACAACGAAGCTGTAGTAGTCTACTGGAGAAAGTGCTTCGCTGTCTGTCCAGTGTGTGGTGGAGGGGGTGATCAGGATTGTCCATGATGGATCGCAGTTTATTTAGTGTTCTCCTCTCCACCACTGTCTCAAAGGTCTCCAGTCTGAGACCAATTACAGAGTCAGCCCTCTTGATAATCTTGTCAAGTCTGTTGGTATCTCTGGCCCTGATACTGCTACCCCAACAGACCGCAGCAAAGAAGACGGCACTGGCGACAACAGTCTGGTAGAAAAGCTCCAGCATCCTGCTGCACACGTTGAAGAATCTCAGCTTTCTCAGGAAGTAGAGTCTGCTCATCCCCTTCTTCTGCGCAGCATCGGTGTTGGATCTCCAGTCCAACCCGCTGCTGATCCTGACACCCAGGTATTTGTAGTCCTCAACCACTCCCACATCCTTACCCCTAATCTGCAGTGGCTGAAAAGGAGCCTTCCTCTTTCTGAAGTCAATCACCATCTCCCTGGTCTTGCTGACATTCAACCTCAGGTGATTCTGCTCCGTCCACTCCACAAAACTGTCTACCAGTGCCCTGTACTCCCTCTCCTCTCCTCCTCTTATACACCCCACAACAGCTGAGTCATCAGAGAATTTTTGCAGGTGGCATGACTCAGTGTTGTACTGAAAGTCCGTGGTGTATAAGGTAAAAAGAAAAGGAGAGAGCGCAGTCCCCTGTGGCGCTCCCGTATCACTAGCCACCACTCCAGACAAGACACTGCCCAGCCTGACAAACTGTGGTCTGCCTGTCAGATAGTCGGTAATCCAGGAGATCACAGAGCTGTCAACCCCCGTCACCCACAGCTTTTGGAGTGGAAGAGGCACGCCTGAAGACCTTCTACGATTCAGTGGTGGTATCAGCCATCACATTTGGAGTGGTCTGCTGGGGCAGCAGCATCACGGCAGCCGACAGGAAGAGACTGAACAGGCTGATCAAAAAAGCTAGCTCTGTTCTGGGGCGATGCCTCAACCCAGTGGAGGAGATAGGAGAGAGGAGAATGGTGGCTAAGCGGTCATCTCTGCTGGAGTCTGAGTCCCACCCCATGCAGGACACACTGAATGCACTGAGGAGCTCATTTAGTGGTAGGCTGTATCATCCTAGGTGCTAACCAGTGTTACTCATAGAGGTCGTATTAAACATACTAAATGTCACAACTTTGCACAATAGAGATCGTTCTCTCCAATACACAACTAAGACAGTAACAATTATTATTGAGGGTAGCAACAACACTGTTGATTCAAATGTGAAATATACTGTCTGGGTCCATATTCATAGTCTGCCGGGTAACTTAACAAACTGTAATGCTGTTGACACCATCTAGCTGCAATGCTTCTGCACTGCGCATATATCTGTGTACATATGTATATTTATTTACTGCTTTGGCTAGCCAGTTCTTATCTTATTATCTTATTAACTATTGCACTGAGTGCTGCTGTCCCTGTGCTGCTGTACTCCTGGAATTTCACCATTGTGGAACTAATAAAGGCTTATCTTATCTTACAATGGATTAGATTTATATGGCGCTTTACATGTCAAGTGACATCTTTAAGTCCATCATTCATTCACTCCAGACAGACATTGATAGTGGTAAGCTACTAATGTAGTCACAGTTGCCCTGGGGCAGGCTGACATGGTTGAGGGAGGCAGGGGTAAAACTACAGAGCTCAGAGACAGGCAACAGACTTGTGTTACATTTACAGGGGGATAGACCCAGTGATGAGTTTGCGTAAGAGGCACTGCAGCGAAGTATTAAGGCGCTGTTGAAAGTTTGTATAGACTAGTGCATGCCTGTAGAAAGCAAATATTCTTGTCAGAAAACGGGTAGCCCACTTAGGCTTTCCAGGCCCAAATGTAGGCTGTTTGAAAGTGGAATACAGAGGTGTAGCCTATATGTAGGCACTCACATGTTAGACCTTGCCAAATATAAAAGGGATTGAACAGCACTAAGATTGATTGTGTAAATATTATTACAGAATAATTGAAAATGAATAGGACATCCAATATTAGCAACTGTTTAAGAACCCTTGTTTATTTTTTGTCAGAGAACTTATTTCTGTGATCTTTTATGACTTATTCATGAGTGTTGTATCTTACACTTTGGGGAATGGGAGTTGTTCAGTCATCATCATAATTGTTTTAGTTTATATGTGTAGTTTATAGTCTATCGTCAATAAACTCATGCAGTACTATAACAGGACACGTTTACAAATATTTGAGACCCACTCTAGTCCATCCTTTTATATTTTAGCAATATTATAAGTGCAAAACACCGATATTATACACAGCAGAATGCCCTGTTTTTCTGCAACTGTTACATCACTGTTGACCATTTGTCAGTAAATATTTAAATAAAATTATATATTTCATTATTTGGGCGTTTTTGTGTGTAGTTTGTTGATGTCGTCATTTAGTCAGACCGTGCATGTGGCCGCATATGATATGCAGTCGATCTGGGCATTCTGCTCCACAATCATGGTGGTATTATTATTGACTTTTAATTTTTAGATAGCCATGCGAGCACACTGAGAGAAGTGCCATTGGTGATGGCGAGTCGTGGTCCTGCAAAGGGACTCCCGTCTACCCCTGACTGGGCAGGCTGGGCTTCCTTCCTTGTGAAGGACCGCGTTCCTCCCACTGCTTCTCCAACATGGTCCTCTTTAGGCAGATCCCGGGCCCCTGCTGGCATTCCCCAAATTGTCCTTCAGACGTATGCAATCACGACAACATTATAGTACAATTTTTTAAGCATTACATCATCACTATTCTCGTTCTTGTGAAATTTGTCGCTTTTCACTTATATAGTGTGTGTGTTCACAAGACATGAATTCTTGTCATATCAATTTCAGATTTGTCCCATAACACAAGCACATTAATATACTTTATTAATATACCATGACTGATATATTATGATATTATGGTGCATATTTAAGGCACATATATGGCATGCTTGTATGGTACGCTCTCTCCCCCCACATGCTTCCAGTAGGCATGTCGGTGCAGACCCTGCAGATCAAACGTCCATAAGAACAATGCCCCAGCAGGGACCTCGGCTAGGAGGTGGGTGCTGGAGGAAGACGGAGGTGGAAGACAATGTCCCAGCAGGAGCCCCGAGGTGGAGAGGAGAACAGAAGCGCCAGCAAGTCTCGGGGACTGTGGTTCATGTGTTTACCAAACTTAGGTGGGGTGAAGGTGTGAGATACGTGATGTGGGGGTTTTGTATCTCTGGGATATAAAAGCTGTGAGGAAAGTGGGATCTGTCTCTTTTTCTGCTGAGAACTTTGATGTTAGAAGATGTGACTTTCAATAAAGCTTTCCTGAGAAAATACACTCAGTCTCGTTTGTAAGGCATCTTCTACACTGGTGACCTACGACTACCTATGGGCGGTGACGGCGTGATTTCCGCACCGGACTCTTCAGGAGCCAACCGGGTTAACGCGGCTACCACGCTACAGCTGCCTGACTTCTGACAACATAACCCGCGCTCCTGGTTTACCACTGTGGAGGTGCAATTCCACCTTTGGGGAATCTCAGCGGATGCAACGAGGTTCTACCATGTCGTCGCGAAGCTGGACAGCCTCACAGTGCAACGGGTGGAGAGCCTGACCAACCACCCGCCCCAAGACGACAAGTATAGCGCATTAAAAGATGCCCTCATCCGAGCCTTCACTCCCTCGCTGGAAGAGCGGGCAGAGAAGCTCCTGGCGCTGACAGAGGGTGAAGCAGACAGGCCAGCGGATCTAATGGCGAAGATGATGAGCCTGAGAGGTGAGGACGACGACGGTTTTATCTTCGCTCACCTTTTCCTCAGAACGCTCCCACCAGCAGTGAGAGTCGCCCTGGCCAGCTCGCAGCCACTTGTCAACCGCAACTACCACGAGCTGGGACAGGTGGCGCAACGGCTCGTCGACTCTCATAGACGGCGCGCAGCCACGACGGCAGCAGCAGAGATGACCGCCCCCTCGCGAGACGGAGGGAGACCTGAGGCTGCGGCACCGGATCCACTGACGGCAGCAGTGGCGGAGACCAGGAGAAGCAGAGCTGACAACGCCCTCTGCTTCTACCATCGACGTTTCGCCGAGAGAGCCCGCAGATGCGTCTGCACGGTGGCGCAGTGGTTAGCACTGCGGCAGCACAGTTTATCCTTGGCCGGGGGATTGTGGGGATCGTGGGATCGTGGGTTCGATCCCAGCCCCCGACCAACAGTGATCTGTGTGGAGTTTGCATGTTCTCCCCGTGTTGCGTGGGTTTACTCCGGGATTTCTCCGGTTTCCTCCCACATGCCAAAAACATGCATGTTAGGTTAATTGGCTGTTCTAAATTGTCCCTAGATATTTGTTTCCTATAGGCCCTTAGAATAGAGGGTTAGTATTAATGAAAGCGCTTTGAGTGGTCTTTGTGACTAGAAAAGCGCTATATAAGTGCAGGTTAGTTAGTTAGTTAGTTAGATGCGTCCCACCATGCTGGTACCTGCGCCAGGGAAACGCCAAGACCGGAAGCCGGTAGCAGCCGCGACTCTCGGCACGGAGAATAGGCTGCTTTTCGTGACGGACGCGAATTCTGGGAAAGAATTCCTGGTGGACACGGGCTCCCAGCTGAGTTTTGTCAAGCCTACCTACGCGGACACACTGGCGCCGGCCAGCGGCCCCCTGGTGTTAGCGGCGAACGGCTCCACGATCAAAACCTATGGGAAGAAGACGCTCCTCCTGTCCCTTCACGGGCGCAACTTCGAGTGGACTTTTGTTGTCGCCGCAGTTAATAACAACATGCTAGGTGCTGACTTTTTGTGCTCAAACAGTTTGTTAGTTGATCTTACTAATAGACGTATTGTAAATGTACTGTCTTTCTACTCTATCTCCTGCACAGCTCGGGTGGCCCTGCCTTCTGCACATTCCAATGTCACAGCTGCGGGTGGTAAGTTTCACGCATTACTCAACCAGTTTCCAGCACTCACGGTCCCTACATTTTCAGCGTCAGTTGCCAAACACGGGGTCGAACATTTTATAAGTACTTCGGGCCCCCCTGTTTTTGCAAAAGCTCGGCGGTTGGACCCAGCTAAACTGGCCATCGCGCACGAGGAATTTGCCAACTTAGAAAAGCTGGGCATAGTCCGGCGTTCGAACAGCGCCTGGTCGTCACCCCTGCACATGGTACCCAAAGCTGACGGCTCGTGGCGCCCTTGCGGCGATTTCCGCAGATTAAATAATGCTTCAGCCCACGACCGCTATCCGATTCCGCACATCCAGGATTTTTCGGCGCATTTAGCGGGGGCACGCATCTTTTCCAAAATAGATTTGGTGCGTGGTTATCACCAAGTTCCAGTCCGTGCGCAGGACATACCCAAAACGGCAGTTATAACCCCTTTCGGGCTTTTCGAGTTTTTGCGCGTGCCTTTCGGCCTCAAGGGCGCCGCGCAGACGTTCCAACGCATGATGGATGCAGTGCTGCACGACCTCCCTTTTGTGTTCGCTTATTTGGATGACATTTTGGTAGCCAGCGCGTCCGAAGCCGAGCACGAAAGCCATCTCACAGCCGTTTTTCAGAGGCTCACAGACCACGGGCTAATCATTAACCCAGCGAAGTGCCAATTCGGGGTAGCGAAAATCGATTTTTTGGGACACCGCGTGTCACCAGAAGGCGCAGTCCCGCTGCCGGATAAAGTGCGCGCGATAACGGATTTCCCCCAACCGCAGACGGTTAAGGCGCTGCAAGAATTTTTGGGGATGGTCAATTTTTATAACCGTTTCCTCCCAAACGCGGCACGGCTCATGCACCCATTGTACGCGGCATTAAAGAAGCAAAAACCTGCATCTAAGGTCGAGTGGTCCCCGGATCGGGAGCGCGCTTTTTCACAAGTCAAATCAGCCCTCGCGAACGCTGCGTTATTGGCACACCCGGTGCCGGCAGCTCGCATGGCGCTAACCACAGACGCCTCCGACGTGGCAGTGGGAGCGGTTGTCGAGCAACTGGTGGCAGGACGCTGGCAACCACTTGCGTTTTTCAGCAAAACATTGCGCGATAGCGAGCGTAAATACAGCGCGTTTGACAGGGAGCTTTTGGCCCTACATTTGGCCATCCACCACTTCCAGTTCTGGTTGGAAGGGCGCCGTTTTACCGCATTCGTGGACCATAAACCCTTAACTTTTGCAATGGCTAAGGTTTCAGAGCCTTGGTCGGGCCGACAACAGAGGCAGCTGGCTGCAATTTCGGAGTTTACCACTGACATTCAACGCGTAGCGGGTAAACACAATGTAGTGGCAGATTGCCTCTCGCGTGCAGTGGCAGCGACAGGCCCCCAGGGGGCAGATTCGGCGGCGGAAGACCTAGGCCAGGCTTGCGGCGCGGAAGCGCTCACAGCTCCGGTCTGCGTCGGGTTGGATTATGCAGCCATGGCCGCCGAACAGGTTGGCGACGCGGACGTGCGCGCGCTCCAGTCTGGGCCAACAGGGCTAAGGCTGGAGCACAGGGTGCTTCATAGAGGCATGCCCTCCCTAATCTGCGATACCTCCACGGGGCGTCCCCGTCCCGTAGTCCCGGCTGCGTGGCGTCGCCGTGTTTTTGACTTAATACATTCACTGGCACACCCGGGCGTCCGCGCGTCTATCAAAATGGTAGGAGAGAAGTTTGTTTGGCCGGGGCTGCGTAAACAAGTCAAAGAGTGGGCTGCAGCCTGCGCTGCGTGTCAAAGAGCAAAGGTACACAAACACACACGAGCCCCTCTAGAACCTTTTCACATCCCAGCCAAACGTTTTGATCATGTGCATATCGACTTAGTAAGACCTCTTCCGCTGTCCCAGGGTTGCACACACCTTTTAACCATGGTAGACCGCACCACGCGCTGGCCAGAGGCGGTTCCTCTGGCAGCAACCACAGCAGCAGACATTGCGCGTGCCTTTTTAACAGCCTGGGTCGCACGTTTTGGTATCCCGTCAGACATAACGTCCGACGGGGGACCCCAGTTTGTTTCTGAGCTCTGGTCGTCCATGGCACTCAGCCTGGGGGTGAAAATTCATCGCACAACCGCGTATAACCCCCAGGCCAACGGTTTGTGCGAGCGCTTCCATCGGTCATTGAAAGCAGCCCTCAGAGCGGCTCTCACGGACACAAATTGGGTTGATAAACTCCCATGGGTTTTATTAGGGTTGCGTTCAGCACCTAAAGAGGATTTGCAAGCCTCTCCGGCAGAACTCGTTTTCGCCCAACCCCTCCGGTTACCGGGAGATTTCCTCCCTGAAAACCCCGCTCCGGAGCACCTCCCCGCTCAGCTGCTGCAGAGCGAAGCGGGGTCACACACCCTCCCCGGTCCCGTTCATCACAATTTTCCACATGTTTTTGTGCCCAAAGCCTTAAAAAATGCAGAGTTTGTCTTCGTTAGACACGACGCACAGAGGTTAGGTTTAAGGCCACCTTACGAAGGACCATTCAGAGTGTTAGAAACCGGGGAAAAGCATTTTTTGCTCGATTTGGGAGACAGGAGGGACTTAGTCTGCATTAACAGACTCAAACCCGCTTTTGTGTTAGCTGA
The DNA here is from genome assembly GCA_020510985.1 of Pholidichthys leucotaenia. Lineage (NCBI taxonomy): Eukaryota > Metazoa > Chordata > Actinopteri > Cichliformes > Pholidichthyidae > Pholidichthys > Pholidichthys leucotaenia. The sequence continues at coordinate 312,630,205 of CM035846.1, forward strand.
CGACCCAGTCCAGTTAGCCAGGGCCCCCCGCCGTGGCAGGCCACCCGGGAGGCGCTCTGCTAAGCTTTCACGACGATGTGTTAATGATTCTACTTCACAGATGCAGCAGACAGCCACAGGCAGAGCGAGGCCTACTCACAGCAGATATGGCAGAGAGCTGAAGCCCAAGCAGTGGGTTATGTGATCTGTTGTGCCAAGTTTTTTTTTCTCTCTCTTGTTCTGTGTGGGGTGTCATGATTCTATGCATTTGAAATGTAACTGGTCCTTATTTGAACATTTGGGGGTGGGTTATATGGTGCATATTTAAGGCACATATATGGCATGCTTGTATGGTACGCTCTCTCCCCCCACATGCTTCCAGTAGGCATGTCGGTGCAGACCCTGCAGATCAAACGTCCATAAGAACAATGCCCCAGCAGGGACCTCGGCTAGGAGGTGGGTGCTGGAGGAAGACGGAGGTGGAAGACAATGTCCCAGCAGGAGCCCCGAGGTGGAGAGGAGAACAGAAGCGCCAGCAAGTCTCGGGGACTGTGGTTCATGTGTTTACCAAACTTAGGTGGGGTGAAGGTGTGAGATACGTGATGTGGGGGTTTTGTATCTCTGGGATATAAAAGCTGTGAGGAAAGTGGGATCTGTCTCTTTTTCTGCTGAGAACTTTGATGTTAGAAGATGTGACTTTCAATAAAGCTTTCCTGAGAAAATACACTCAGTCTCGTTTGTAAGGCATCTTCTACAATATATTGAAACTTTACTGATAGCCCATGTTCAACATAAATTCATCTGGCATGCAATACCTCATATGGGGATTCTAACATAAAACTTCAGTGTCATTATTATTATTAGTATTATTAGTAGTAGTAATAATATAACTAGTAAGAAAATGGTTGTAATCTGTGGAGATTTCAATATTGATTTACTAAATCCATTTCAACAAAATGTAATTACAGAGTTCATGAATTCTATGTATAGTATGAGTCTATATCCTACAATAACACGTCCCAGTAGAATCACAGTCCACACTGCTACACTAATTGACAACCTGTTTGTTAATATTATTGATAAGAAAATAGAAAGTGGATTATTGATAAATGACATAAGTGACCATCTGCCAGTCTTTGCACTTATCCATGGCCACACGGGGGCCAATATAGAAAAAACTTTAAAATCTTTCAGATACAAATCACAAAATGCAGTCACTTCTTTTAAAGAAGACATGCTGAAGCAAGACTGGACCAAAGTCTATGTATTAGATGTAAATGAAGCCTATGACACATTAATGAACTTTGTAACCACTCATTATGAAAAAAATTGTCCATTAGTAAAGAAAAAGCTTAAACAGAAATTTGTTGACAGACCATGGTTAACCAAAGGATTACAAAAGGTGTGTAAAAAGAAAAATTCATTATATAAAGCTTTTCTAAAGAAAAGGACAAAAGAAGCAGAGCAGCGGTATAAAACATACTTCAAAACTACATAAGTTAACATATATAATGAGATGTAGTAAAAGAGACTATTACAGTAAAGAGTTGGAGAAAAACAGAGATAATATTAAAAATACATGGACAATACTTAATATTCTTGGAAATAAAAAGAGAAATACAAGCTACCCAACCAATCTTTCAACAAAAAAAACGACTCAGTGTGTGAATGCAGCTTCACTTGCAGATGAATTTAATAAATTTTTTGTTAACATTGGTCCTAATTTGGCTCGAGAAATAGCCATTACGGCACCTACGGGTGATACAATAAGCAAAAACATTGCTATAAAAGACTCCATTTTCATAAAGAACACAGACGAGAGAGAGGTCATTGAAATTGTTAAATCGTTTAAAAGTAAAACATCTACGGACTGTGATGGTATTGACATGCTCTTAGTCAAAACTATCATTGAATGCTTAGTGAAGCCACTGACGTATATCTGTAACCTGTCTCTCCAAACAGGTATATTTCCCAATGCAATGAAAATAGCTAAAGTAATTCCGATATACAAGACTGGTGACAGAGGGGAATTCTCAAACTATAGACCAATTTCACTATTGCCACAATTTTCCAAGATACTTGAAAAAATATTCTATGAGAGAATTGACAACTTCATACTGAAGAATCATTTATTTTGTGAGCAGCAATATGGGTTCAGACACAAGAGGACAACTGCATTTGCTCTTGTGGAGCCCATAATTCTAACTTATGTGACTCACATGTGGCAGGCTGGAATTCAGCCGAGAGAGACTTTGAGCTGGCCAGGTGTATTGACATCACACCTCAAGAGGACGAGGTGTCTGCACCCCCCGTGGACTCAGAAGAAAGGAGAAGTTTACCCGGCCTGACCTTTTGGGGGTCAGAGAGGAGAATAGAAGGACGCTGGGTGTTCTATAACAGATGAAAGGATGTAACTGGGTCGTGTGACTTTTGTGTGATGTATTGTGACTTGTGTGTGAGGTATTGTTCGAGATAAGTGTATAAATGTATGTGTGTGACTGCGTCCTGTCTCTTTTCACTCCGATCGAGAGAGGACGTAGGATGAATGAGAATTAAAACAGATACTGGAAAATCATCCAGTCTCCTCAATTCTTGACTCCTACAATTGGTGACCTACGCATGAATCTGAACACGCCGAGGCTGGAGGACAGCCTCGTGATCGATATGGAAGAGCTGGGAGACAGCCGCTCAGACCCGGATTCACCGGGGAATGCCAGCAGGGGCACAAGACTGATTAAGCTCCCCGAGTTCTGGCAAAACGACCCGCACTCGTGGTTCCAGCATGTGGAGTCGCGGTTCCTGCTCGGGGGGGTATCAGCGGACGACATTAAATTCCATAATGTCATCGCGACGCTCGACAGCCGCACGGCTCGGTGTGTGCGGAGCCTGGTGCAGCAGCCACCCGCTGCCGGCAAATACGACGCGCTGAAAGCCACCCTCATCAGGAGCTTCGTGCCGTCGGCTGAGGCAAGAGCCAGGCAGCTACTGGACCTGCGCGACAGGGGTGGACGCAGGCCGACTGTCCTCATGGAGGACATGCTACAAATGATCGGGACGGACAACGACGCGTTCCTATTCAAACACATCTTCCTGCGGACCCTTCCAGCACACACGAGAGGTCCCCTGTCCAGCAGACGATGTGTGAACCAGCAGGACTTCCGCGACCTGGCCCAAGAGGCGGAGCGGCTCCTCAACGCCTGCGAGGAACAAGAGGCTTCCGTGGCAGCGGCAGACCTCGGCGCGGCGGCCGGGGGCAGTGTGGAGCCAGAGACAACAGTGACCACCTCAGCGGCGACAGCAGCGGCGAGATTCCGTGGCAGGGGAGATGACGGCCTCTGTTTTTACCATCGACGTTTCGCTGGGAAGGCGCACAAATGCATCCCGCCCTGCAAGTTCAAAAAGCAGGGAAACGACCGGGCCGGGAGCCGTTAGCAGCTTCCACTCTCGGCGAATGCAACAAGCTGCTTTATCTGACAGACGCGGGCTCCGAGCGGCAATTCCTAGTGGACACCAGAGCCCAGAGGAGCTTCATCACTGCGACCTATGCTGATCGGGTCGCTGGACCCCGCAGAGACGGAGCGACAGCGGCCAACGGCTCCAGCATCAAGACGTACGGAGAGAGAACCCTGTCTCTGTCCTTCCACGGCCGCGCCTATGAGTGGACCTTCATCGTAGCGGCAGTGAGCTTCAATATGTTAGGTGCTGATTTTCTGTGTTCACATGGTTTGTTAGTTGATCTGGCCAACAAACGCCTAGTAAATGCACTCTCTTTCTCTTTCTATTTCTTTCGGATTCTGTTCGATCCCTTGTTCAGCTCGGGTGTCCCCGCCGCCAGTACAGACCAACGTCGCCACAGCAGGTGGTAAGTTCCACAGCCTTCTACACCAGTTCCCAGCACTCACAGTTCCCACGTTTTCAGCTAAGGTGGCGAAGCACGGGGTGGAGCACTTTATTACCACGAGTGGTCCACCGGTTTTTGCGAAGGCTCGGCGCTTGGATGCAGCTAAACTCTCCATTGCGCGCGAGGAGTTCGCCAACCTGGAAAGGTTGGGCATAATTCGCCGCTCGAAGAGCGCCTGGGCTTCCCCCCTCCATATGGTACCTAAAGCTGACAGCTCGTGGAGACCTTGTGGCGATTACCGCAGGTTGAACAATGCCACAGCGCAGGACCGATACCCGATTCCGCATATCCAGGACTTTTCAGTGCACTTGGCGAAGGCGCGCATTTTTTCTAAAATAGACCTGGTCCGCGGTTATCACCAAGTCCCGGTCCGACCAGAGGACATCCCCAAAACAGCCGTAATAACCCCGTTCGGGCTTTTTGAGTTTTTACGCATGCCTTTTGGCCTTAAAGGCGGCGCACAAACCTTCCAACGGATGATGGATGCAGTGTTGCGTGACCTTTCTTTCATTTTTGTCTATTTAGACAACATTTTGGTAGCCAGCACCTCCCAGGAGGAGCACGCAAAACACCTCACGACAGTTTTTCAGAGGTTAGGAGAGCATGGGTTGATAATCAACCCGGCCAAGTGCCATTTTGGCGTGGCACAGATCGATTTTTTTAGGGCACCGCGTTTCCTCGGAGGGAGCAGTTCCTCTGCCGGCCAAAGTACACGCAGTGGCAGATTTTCCCCAGCCTCGAACGGTAAAAGTGTTGCAAGAATTTTTGGGGATGGTAAATTTTTATAACCGTTTCATACCCCACGCAGCGCAGCTTATGCAGCCTTTGTACACCGCGCTTAAAAAGCAGAAGCCCTCCCATGTGATTGAGTGGTCCCCGGAGCGGGAGCGCACATTCACAGAGGTTAAACAAGCACTGGCAAACGCGGCACTGTTGGCCCACCCAGACCCGGCAGCCCGCATAGCGCTAACCACAGACGTGTCAGATGTGGCCATAGGGGCCGTAGTAGAACAGCAGGTTGCCGGGGTTTGGCAGCCACTCGCATTTTTCAGCAGATCCCTACGCGAGGCTGAGCGAAAATACAGCGCGTTTGACAGGGAGCTGCTGGCGCTCCACTTGGCTATTCGCCATTTCCAGTTCTGGCTGGAAGGGCGGCATTTCACCGCATTTGTCGACCACAAACCGCTCACTTTTGCGATGTCCAAAACTTCAGAACCGTGGTCAGGGCAGCAACAGAGACAGCTGGCCGCAATTTCTGAATTTACCACCGATATTCAGCACGTAGCCGGTAAAATCAATGTGGTGGCAGACTGTCTGTCACGCGCAGTAACAGCACCCGTCCGCGCGGAAACGGATTGCGCGGCCACTTACCCAGAGCGCAGTAACAGCGCAGTAACAGCGCGGACACGCGCGCGGCTCCGGTCCACGTGGGAATAGATTATGCAGCCATGGCGGAGGAGCAGAGCGAGGACGCGGACATGCGCGCGCTCCTGTCTGGACCAACAGGGTTAAGGCTGGAACGCAAAAGTCTACAAACCGGTTCCCCCCCGCTTATCTGCGATGTATCCACAGGGCGACCGCGCCCGGTGGTGCCAGCCGCGTGGCGCCGTCGCGTTTTTGACGCCGTGCACTCCCTAGCGCATCCAGGGGTGCGCGCTTCGGTGAAAATGGTGGCGGAGAAGTTTGTTTGGCCGAGCCTGCACAAGCACGTGAAAGAGTGGGCTAAAGCCTGTATGGCTTGCCAGCGGGCGAAAATTCACAGGCACACTAAAGTGCCCTTAGAACCGTTCCACATTCCGGCTAAAAGGTTCGATCATGTGCACGTGGACCTCGTGGGCCCCCTACCCACATCACAAGGGTTCACGCATCTCTTGACGATGGTGGACCGAACCACTCGTTGGCTGGAAGTGGTCCTGTTAACATCGACCACAGCGGCAGAGGTGGCACGCACTTTTTTAACAGCCTGGGTAGCGCGGTTCGGAGTCCCGTCAGATATTACGTCTGATAGGGGACCTCAATTTGCGTCGGAACTGTGGTCAGCAGTGGCCAGTGGCTTAGGAGCGGCGGTACATCGCACGACCGCCTACCATCCCCAGGCCAACGGTTTATGCGAGCGTTTTCACAGGTCTTTGAAGGCAGCCCTCAGAGCGTCACTGACGGACACAGATTGGGTAAACAAACTACCATGGGTTTTATTGGGGTTGCGTTCGGCACCCAAAGAGGATCTAGATGCCTCACCAGCAGAATTGGTCTTTGCACAACCGCTCAGGCTGCCAGGCGAGTTTTTACCCGACCACACGGCACCAGGGCCCTCCCCGATCCGGGGGTCTCTGAGTAACACAGGAACAGAAATGCTCCCGGGCCCCGCTCATCACTCTTTCCCGCGTGTGTTCGTGCCCCAGGCTTTACGAGACACAGAGTTTGTTTTTGTCAGGCACGATGCGCAGCGGCATAGCCTCCGCCCACCTTACGACGGTCCATTTCGAGTGCTGGAAACCGGGGAGAAATATTTTGTGCTAGATTTGGGGGGCAGGAGGGAGACGATCAGTATCGATAGATTAAAACCTGCTTTTGTGTTGCATAACGAGTCTGTACGGCCGGCGGGCGTGCCTCGACGCGGCAGGTCTCCCAAGGGGCGGCCCCTGGACCCCCCACGAGGGGCAAATAACCCTTCTCCCCCTCACTCCACAGATGCACAGCAGGACGGCCCAACACAGACCAGGAGACCTGCATACAGCAGATTCGGGAGGAGATTGAAACCCAGGCTGCATGCAGAATGATGTGGGGTTTTTTTTTTTTTTTTTTTGATCAGGTTGTTTAGAGGGTGCTGTGAGATTATGTTGGGGGAATGACGTATACTGTATGACCACTGTATTACTGTATGTGTGTGCCCAGTCTTTCGCGTGGGAGGGGGGAGTGATGTGGAGCCCATAATTCTAACTTATGTGACTCACATGTGGCAGGCTGGAATTCAGCCGAGAGAGACTTTGAGCTGGCCAGGTGTATTGACATCACACCTCAAGAGGACGAGGTGTCTGCACCCCCCGTGGACTCAGAAGAAAGGAGAAGTTTACCCAGCCTGACCTTTTGGGGGTCAGAGAGGAGAATAGAAGGATGCTGGGTGTTCTATAACAGATGAAAGGATGTAACTGGGTCGTGTGACTTTTGTGTGATGTATTGTGACTTGCGTGTGAGGTATTGTTCGAGATAAGTGTATAAATGTATGTGTGTGACTGCGTCCTGTCTCTTTTCACTCCGATCGAGAGAGGACGTAGGATGAATGAGAATTAAAGCAGATACTGGAAAATCATCCAGTCTCCTCAATTCTTGACTCCTACACTCTAATGGAATTTATAGAAAAAATATCAACTGCCGTTGAAAATAAAGAGTATTCAGTTGGGGTATTCCTGGATCTTAAAAAAGCATTTGATACAGTGGATCATAATTTATTATTAAAGAAACTACAAAATAGGGTGGCGCGGTGGCACAGTGGTTAGCACTGCTGCAGCACAGCAACTCACCCTTGGCCGGGGGATCCTGGGTTCGATCCCAGCCTCCGACCAACAGTGATCTGTGTGGAGTTTGCATGTTCTACCCATGTCTGCATGGGTTTACTCCGGGATTTCTCCGGTTTCCTCCCACATGCCAAAAACATGCAAGTTAGGTTAATTGGCATCAAAACTGGGGATTCTAAATTGTCCTTAGGTATGACTGTGAGAGTGAATGGTTGTCTGTCTCTCTGTGTTGGCCCTGCGATGGACTGGCGATCTGTCCAGGGTGTACCCTGCCTCTCGCCCAAAGATGCTGGGATAGGCTCCAGCCCCCCTGTGACCCGAAAAGGATTAAGCAGAAGAAGATGAATGATTGAACTACAAAATTATGGTATTAGGGGGGTATCACTGTCCTGGTTATGTAGTTACTTAAAGAATAGATATCAGTATGTATGTGTTGGTAGCAAAAACTCACAGTTACTGAAGGTTACTTGTGGAGTCCCACAGGGTTCAGTTTTGGGGCCACTGTTATTCAATATGTGTATAAATGATATATGTAAAGTTTCAGAAAGAATGGATTTAATATTGTTTGCCGATGACACTAATTTATTATGCGGTGGAAGCAATTTGGAACAACTTTTGGATACACTCAGAAAGGAATTAGGAAAGCTTAAACTGTGGTTTGATTCAAACAAATTAGCACTCAATTTAAGTAAGACAAAATTTATGGTTTTTAACAACCATCACAACAACTCAGTATCTAAACTCAGTGTAAATGGTGTAGAGATTGAAAGGGTATCTGAAACTAAATTTCTTGGAGCAATAATTGATAATAAACTGTGTTGGAAGTCACATATTAATTATATTATAGGTAAAATATCTAAATCAATTGAACTGCTACACAGAGTGAAATATTTGCTGAATCAACCCACATTATATACTTTGTATCATTCATTAATACTCCCATACATGACATATTGTACTGAAGTATGGGGAAATGCATATAAAACAAACATATATCCAGTCTTTATGCTTCAGAAGAGAGCTATTAGAATAATAAACAAAGCTGCTTACAGGGAACCAACAAACCCACTTTTTCTTAAATTAAAAGCTCTCAAGTTGAAAGATCTGGTTGACTTTAAAACTGCAGTAATAATGTTTAAAGTGAAGAATCTATCACTGCCCGCAAATATCCCAAAGTTGTTCCAAATAAGGGAGAAACAATATCATTTCAGAGGAACATGTATATTTCAAAAACCTTCAGTGAGAACTACCACCAAGCAACACTGTGTTTCAGTGCAAGGAGTCAGATTATGGAACGATTTTGGACCTGAATTAAAATCATGTACAACGCTTGGACAATTTAAACAAAAACTAAAGGAAGAAATACTCCAAACATATATACAAGATGACATGTAAAATCACATAATACAATGCTCTGCACTGTGTGTCTGTGTGTGTGTATATATATATTTTATAGTAATATGTACATATGTATATTAGCTGCTCTTGCTTGCTTGTTTTTTTTTTTTTGTTTTTTTTTTCTTGCCTTCTGATTGTTGCTCTGAGTGTTGCTATCCCTGTGCTGTTGCAATCCTGGAATTTCCCCGTTGTGGGACTAATAAAGGCTTATCTTATCTTATCTTATCTTATAAGGATTGTCATATCCAGTCTGTGTTGTTGCTTAGTTTTTTTTGTCACATTTTGTCTTAGCTTTGTTCTGAATTGTAATCGCTCTTGTTTTGTTTTTCTTTTGAATTCTTGGATGGAATATGGGTGGGCAATATAAGCTGTGGCTTCAGCCATCACCCATTTCAGATAACTTATGTTGAACTGTATAATCAGAGGAGTTATTGTCTAATTTGACCTTGTAAGATGTTTTTTTTCTTTCCCCTTTGTTATATTATTCTGTTCCTTTCTTTTAATCTTTACTTTTAATCTATCAGAAATAAAGATTCATTCATATAGTTTACTATTGCTCTGAGTGCTGCTATCCCTGCACTGCTGCAATCCTGTAATTTCCCCCATTGTGGAACTAATAAAGGTTTATCTTGTGGGGAGACTTGAATAACGAAACCGAATTGTCTTTCATTTCAGTTTATTCAAGAAATCATTCCACTGTCTGCTCTTATTCTTGAGCAGCGAACAAAGAGAGTGAACACACCAAAGTCCTCTCATTTAAACCTTCTCACATCAAACCATTTCCCTCGCGGGGGAAATCACACATCTATATCAAAGTCTCTTTATTCACATTCATTAGCCTTTTATTTACATAACTCCCCCTTCTCTCTTCCCGAGCCTCAGTGGTCAGGAAGTCTTCTGTCCCCTGTCCTCCGCAGGGGGTCCAGGCTCTGTGGCTCCGCACCGCAGGGGGCTGGCTCTCCTTCATCGTGGTTAAATCACATATGCAGTGTCCAACATATACATGTCTCACAACACAGCCATATAACCCCCCCCCCAAACGATGAAGAACAGACTAATTCCCAAAATTTAATAGCACCTTACTCACTACTGAATAATCAACACCAACATTCAGTCTGTGCGCCGCTTGGGCTTCAGCCGTCTGCCGAATCTGCTGTGCGTTGGCCCCGCCTTGCCTGCGGTGCTGTTCTGCTCCGGGTCTGTTGACTGAGGAAGAGAGTGGTTAATTGCCCTCTGCGGGGGCCTGCCTCGTCGAGGCGCCACCGCGACCGGTACAGACACGTCCTTCATGACAAAAGCAGGTTTTAGTCTGTCAATACTGACTGTCTCTTTTCTGTCCCCAAAATCTAGCACAAATTGCTTATCACCTGCCTCCAGCACTCGAAATGGCCCTTCGTAAGGTGGTTTGAGCGTTGCTTTAAGGGCTTCGCGCCTGACAAAAACGAAATCGGCATTTTTCAAAGCCTTGGGGACGAAAACTCGTGGAAAAGCGTGATGAACCGGACCCGGGAGCGTGTCTGCCCCCGTGCCAACTAACGGTCCCAGAGCAGAGAGAGGTGGGGGCTCTGGGTGCTCTGGTAAAAACTCGCCCGGCAGCCTCAGAGTTTGTGCGAATACCAGCTCCGCTGGGGAGGCGTCTAAGTCCTCTTTAGGCGCAGAACGCAACCCTAATAAAACCCAAGGGAGTTTATTTACCCAATCTGCATCCGTGAGCGACGCTCTGAGTGCTGCCTTCAAAGACCTATGAAAACGCTCGCATAAACCATTAGCCTGAGGGTGGTAAGCCGTAGTGCGGTGAATTTTGGCTCCTAAGCCGTTGGCCATCGCTGACCACAGCTCAGAGATGAATTGCGGTCCTCTATCGGACGTAATGTCCGACGGAACCCCGAAGCGCGCCACCCAAGCCGTTAAAAAAACGCGAGCCACCTCCGCGGCCGTGGTCGTCGCAAGTGGGACCACTTCCGGCCAACGTGTGGTGCGGTCCACCATTGTCAAAAGATACGTGAACCCCTGTGATGCCGGTAGGGGGCCCACAAGGTCGACGTGCACATGGTCGAACCTTCTGGCCGGAATGCGGAACGGTTCTAACGGGGCTCTTGTGTGCCTGTGAATTTTGGCCCGTTGACAGGAAATGCAGGTTTTTGCCCATTCCTTCACGTGCTTGCGCAGGCACGGCCAAACAAACTTTTCCGCCACTAGTTTCACCGACGCGCGCACCCCCGGGTGCGCCAGTGAGTGGACCGAGTCAAAAACACGGCGGCGCCACGTGGCCGGAACCACCGGACGCGGGCGCCCCGTCGACATGTCGCAGATCAGGGGGGGCATACCGGTTTGTAAACACTTGCTCTCCAGCCTCAACCCTGTTGGTCCAGACTGGAGCGCGCGCACGTCTGCGTCCGCCCCCTGGTCCGCTGCCATGGCTGCGTAATCTATACCCACGTGCACCGGGGCTGCGCGCGCCACCGTGCCGCTCTCCTGCGGCGCGGTCACGGTGGCCCGTTCTGCCTCTGCGCGTGTCGGGGTCGTGAACGCGCGTGAGAGACAATCCGCTACTACATTGAATTTGCCCGCGACGTGCCTAATGTCAGTGGTAAATTCCGAGATTGCGGCCAGCTGCCTCTGCTGCCTGCCGGACCACGGATCTGAAATTTTGGCCATGGCGTATGTGAGCGGCTTGTGGTCCACATAAGCGGTGAAGCACCGTCCTTCCAGCCAGAACTGGAAATGACGAATAGCCAAATGCAGCGCCAACAGTTCTCTGTCAAACGCGCTGTATTTTCGCTCAGCCGCGCTTAAAGATTTGCTAAAGAAAGCCAAAGGCTGCCAAACTCCGGCTACCTGTTGCTCAATAACGGCCCCTATGGCTAAATCTGAAGCGTCTGTCGTCAGCGCGATACGTGCTGCAGGGTCTGGGTGGGCCAGGAGCGCAGCGTCAGCCAAGGCTTTTTTAACCTCTGTGAACGCGCGCTCCCGCTCCGGGGACCATTCGACCGCCTGGGTCGGCTTTTGTTTTTTGAGCGCGGCATATAACGGTTGCATGATTTGAGCTGCGTGGGGCAGGAACCGGTTATAAAAATTCACCATCCCCAAGAATTCCTGTAGTGATTTGACCGTTTGTGGACGGGGAAAATCCGCTACCGCGCGTACTTTCTCTGGTAACGGAACCGCTCCCTCCGGGGAGACGCGGTGACCCAAAAAATCAATCCGCTCAACGCCGAACTGGCACTTGGCTGGGTTAACTATTAAGCCGTGCTCTCCCAGCCTCCTAAAAACTGCTGTGAGGTGCATTTCGTGTTCGTCCTCTGAAGTACTCGCGACCAAAATGTCGTCGAGGTACACAAACACGAAAGGGAGATCGCGTAACACGGCATCCATCATCCGCTGAAATGTTTGCGCCGCCCCTTTGAGACCAAACGGCATGCGTAAAAATTCGAAAAGTCCGAACGGGGTTATTACCGCTGTTTTAGGAATGTCCTCCGGTTGGACCGGGACTTGGTGATAGCCGCGAACTAGATCAATCTTTGAAAAAATGCGCGCCCCCGCCAGGTGCACCGAAAAATCCTGAATGTGCGGGATGGGATAACGATCGTGTGCCGTAGCGTTGTTTAGCCTGCGGTAATCCCCGCACGGTCTCCAGGAGCCATCGGCTTTCGGTACCATGTGCAGCGGCGAAGCCCACGGGCTCTTCGACCTACGAACGATGCCCAGCCTCTCCAGGCTGGCGAAATCCTCGCGCGCAATGGCGAGCTTAACTGCATCCAAGCGCCGAGCTTTTGCAAACACGGGAGGACCAGAAGTGGGGATGAAGTGTTTCACCCCGTGCTTCGCGACCGTCGCTGAAAAAGTGGGCACAGTGAGCGCTGGAAATTGGGTGAGGAGTGTGTGAAACTTACCACCTGCTGTAGCGACGTGGGTCTGTACTGGTGGCGGGGACACTCGAGCTGAACAGGGGAGAGAGTAAAAAGAGAGTGCATTTACCAGCCGTCTATTAGCAAGATCAACTAACAGATTGTGTGAACACAAAAAATCCGCGCCCAACATGTTGAAACTCACCGCCGCTACTACAAAAGTCCATTCATATGTGCGGCCATGTAAGCATAAAGGCAAGGTCCTTCTCCCGTAGGTGTTGATGTTCGAGCCATTTGCCGCTGTAGCTCCGTCACCGTGGGGTCCAGCTACCCGGTCCGCGTATGTTGGGGTGATGAAGCTCACTTGTGCTCCGGTGTCAATGAGGAACACTCGTCCGGAGCGCGCATCCGTGATGTAGAGCAGCTTGTTGCGTTCTCCGAGGGTCGAAGCTGCTAGCGACCCCCGGTCTTGCCGTTTCCCGAACTCCTGAAGATGCAGGGCGGCACACACCTGCGTGCCTTCTCTGCGAACCTCCGATGGTAAAAGCAGAGATCTTCTCCTCCGCTGTGTCGTGCCCGCGCCTCTGTCGCCGGGCTATTGGCTCCCCCTCGTCGCGGCCGTGTTGCCGCCATCGTCGGCCAGTCTGGTTCTGCCGCCTCTGGCTCCCCGCTGTCTCGGGTCGCTGCTGTGGTTGCTTGCCCGCCGCAGGCGTCCAGGATCCCGTCTGCCTCCTGGGCCAGCTCCCGGAACTCCTCCAGGGTGTGACACTTTTTGCCGGCCAGCGTGCTTCTCGCATGCGCCGGGAGGTTGGAGAGGAAGATGAACTGAAAAATGAAATCATCGTTGTCCAACCCTCTCAGCTGTATCATCTCCTCCATCAGGGCGCTCGGCCTGTGTCCACCTTGGTCTAGCAAAGACAGGATCCTCCTCGCCCTCACTTCAGCCGAGGGGGTGAAAAACTTGATGAGGGTGGATTTCAGCTTGCTGTACCTGTCGGTCGCGGGTGGCTGCTCCACCAAGCTTTGCACGCACCGAGCTGTGCTGTTGTCCAGTTTAGCGATGACATGGTGGAACTTAGTGTCATCCCCCGTTACTCCTGCGAGCGCGAACTGCGACTCTGCTTGCAGAAACCACGACCGTGGGTTATCCTGCCAGAAATCAGGCAGCTTAACGGCCACTGCGCTCGCCAGCTCTGAGCGCTGTGAGTCCGGGACCCTGAGAATTTCTTCGTTCATTCTCAACGTCGTCAGTCACCAATGTGGGGAGACTTGAATAACGAAACCGAATTGTCTTTCATTTCAGTTTATTCAAGAAATCATTCCACTGTCTGCTCTTATTCTTGAGCAGCGAACAAAGAGAGTGAACACACCAAAGTCCTCTCATTTAAACCTTCTCACATCAAACCATTTCCCTCGCGGGGGAAATCACACATCTATATCAAAGTCTCTTTATTCACATTCATTAGCCTTTTATTTACATAACTCCCCCTTCTCTCTTCCCGAGCCTCAGTGGTCAGGAAGTCTTCTGTCCCCTGTCCTCCGCAGGGGGTCCAGGCTCTGTGGCTCCGCACCGCAGGGGGCTGGCTCTCCTTCATCGTGGTTAAATCACATATGCAGTGTCCAACATATACATGTCTCACAACACAGCCATAATCTTATCTTATCTTATCTTATGTAGCCCACATGCAATATCATAGTAGGACTGCTGTACATCAAATGACCAGCAGATGTCAGTACTCCCAAATGAGCTGTTATATTGGGCTTTGTGCAATCAGCCTTTTGGTGAAGCAATGTCTCATGTTTTCTTTTTTCTTTCATGAAGATGATTCACAGTCGTTGTTCTCCTCTTGATGAGAATAATGGGTATGATCCACCATTTTTATAAGGGCAACCCAAGAAAGTCCAGCGCCAAACAAAAATGTTTATAACTGCTTCTCTTCCGTGTGTTTCTTCTTCGTAAACTGTTTTATGTCAGCCAACAGTCAACCAACGCTACAGCGCCACCATATTCTAAAGGCCAGTTTGACATTACAACATAAATGGTTTCTTCTACAGCCAGCTGTATGTTTGTCCCTTTGGAGCTACTGTAGAAACATGGCGGTGCAAAATGGCAGCCTCCATAACGGCACGGGTCCAGCACAACTAAAAATCAAACAGCTTTTTTTAAGACTATACACTATTAAAAACATGTTTATACATGGTTATCTTAATTTTTGATACAAGATCATCAAAAATTTTACAGTGTACCTTTAAACGGAACTGTTTTAAAGGTCATTTCTTTGTTATCGTGCATATTTCTTCATCTCTTTGCTAATGAAAACTGAATGAAAACAAAACAAAAGAATGGTCTGTGCTGGCTGTTGGCGACTGGCTGACTTATTTTCAGCGCCAGCGGTGGTGTCAGTGTAACTATGCATGAAACTTTTTAGCCATGCTGAGAACCTGCTGTCATCTCTATGGTCACCCATTCTCATTTG
The DNA here is from genome assembly GCA_020510985.1 of Pholidichthys leucotaenia. Taxonomy (NCBI): domain Eukaryota; kingdom Metazoa; phylum Chordata; class Actinopteri; order Cichliformes; family Pholidichthyidae; genus Pholidichthys; species Pholidichthys leucotaenia. The sequence goes on from CM035846.1 coordinate 312,645,323, forward strand.
AGTAATAACGAACAGTTTTTTAGTGAGTAATAAAGGGGGAGACCTTAAGTTCCAACAGCGGAGTTAAATAGCGTTAGTGGTGTTAGATGTAAGCTATTCAGCATCTCTTCTGACATCAGCACTGCAGTGGATTGTGGGATGTTTATGGCAGTTAAGTTGCCAGTTCTTTCATACTTGCATTAAATTAACCTTATGCGTGAGCTAAGGACGCTGTAAATGATGTCTCATAATAACTTAGCTTAGTAATAATGTCTGTGTAAAGTTTCAAGTACGACTTTAAAATAGAAGACAACAGAACAGAAAAGCAATATTGTTATATTTGTGTTTTAGGTGAGAAATTTGTCCTTCATTCAGTGACACCAACCTAAGAAAGCTTACAGTGTGTGTGCACACACACACGCGTGCACACACATGGAGTTATTTAAGGAAATAGCGTCATCCCTGGTGGAGATGGGATGGTGTCTCAAGTCACGGCTGGCTGATTTACCATAGTCTCCATTAACCCGTACACACACCACCAGGAAAAAGGAAAAAAAGGACAACGAGAAGTGAGAAGGGTGAAAATTTTCAAAAATGTTTAGCAAGTGTTGCTTCACATGAAGGAGGACAAGATATGAGTGCTTGAAAAAGGAATGTGTTAAAAAAGAAAGTGCAGTTTGAGTCCTAGCCACAAACGAACCCCTTCTTGAATCTCACACACACACTCAGCGTGCCTCCATTTCTCTCGGCTCTCTGCATGGAGGCTGCTGTCATTGAAAGTGACAGTGGGAATTTGGTCCAATTTGCTCTAAATGAGTCCTTAATGACAAGCAGCACTTTCTGAATGAAAGAGCAGCGGGTATGGAAATGCGTCTGTGTGAGTGTGTGCATTTCCCATGAATATCCAGAGCTGTGTGCGTTTGTTTGTTTCTTTGTGTGTGTCCGCCTGCCGCATGCGACCGTATGTGTGCCTGATCCCAGCTGCCATCCGGTGTGCTCTCCTGTGAGAGCTCTGTCACTGATCACGCCCCACGTCTTCTCCTATATGTTCATGGAAGTCACGGACAGAGAGAGGGAGAGAGAGAGTTTGGCAAATGGAAATCCATCATGCCCTGTGCACATCAGGTGTGTGTGTGTGTGTGTGGGGGGACAAAGTAATCTACATACCCCATCACCCCCCTCCTCACCTCTGCTCCTCTTCTTCTCCCTCCTCCGCTTCCCCCACAATCAATTTGCCACCACTCGAACGTGCCCCCATCAGATGACACAAAAAGGCAAAAAGCAATCAGCATGTGGAGTTTAGCACCATCCCTCCCTTTGTCCCTCCACCCACTGCCCCCTAGCCCCCCCCCCCCCCCCAGAAGACTTATCCACCTCTAACTCACTGTCAGTCAGACCCGGTGGAGGACTGATGTGGATTTAACCAGGTTGATGGTGGGCGGCCGAGTTTAGTGAATGGAATTACTTGTAAATTAGTGATCAAGTTGATTTTGATGGTACTAGATCCCTTTAGTCATCCTCATCTAGATACAGTATGATATAATCTAGTTTTTATTTTTTAACAATATGTTTCTCATCTTTCCATGTCTAACTGCTGAAAAGGCTTGATGTCCTGTTTTTGGTTGTTTTTGGGTTTTTTTGTCTTTTTTGTTACTCATACCAGACATCTCTTTATACTGTATGTCCAGCAGGAGAGAAAATCCCATTTCACTGTTGGGGGGGTCAATAAACAGGAAAATTTGAGAGCTTAATTTTTGAGGGGGACATAAAAAATGTCATGTTTGCTGTTGTCTGATACTTTCTCAAATGTCTTATATAATGATATTAGATAATTCTGTCATTGTTCCTTATTAGTCCACATCCTACCGGTCTACAGGTTTTTACACCATCAACCAGCAGTACCAAAGTTGTACTGGCTGGTCGGTGTCAATTCCACCATATATGATCTAACAAAATGTCTTTGCTCACCATGAACACTGGTCTGATCCCCACCACCGCAGCTTTACGAGAATTTAAAGCTCAAAATAAGTTCTAAAACTAGAAGAAATACCTTAATGAATAACTAAACTACATCAAACTAGTCTTCAAAAATATGTATTTATTAACAAGCAACAACAAAACAAAATCTCAACATGTCTTAAAACTAGGTTTGTAAAACAATAACATTTTTAATGAGATTAATCATAGTGACACTGTGGATTAATTTACAGTAATCATGATTAATACCCATCCATTATTACTTATGTTTCTTTTTGTGGAGGCAAAAAAACTCACGACTGAAGAAATGAACAAATATAGATAAAAATGCATCAGCTGAGTTTATGTAAAACATGCTGAGAATTGCATCCCATCCACCAAAACTATAAATCATATCACTACAGCCAGGCTTGTAACCATTTGTACATTTTTAGAAGTACCCATTACACATTTTGAGAACTAAAAATTGTTATTATCACTTGTAAATTATCTTTAAATTATGTTTATTCGCCAGACGTTTTAGTGTTTCAAAGAGGGTTAGAAACCATAGTGATCCAGTCCACGTTTTACAATCTTCAGAGTCGAAATTTTGCATTTATGCATTGTGGGTAAAAGGGGTAATCATTTTTTCAAAGTATTTTCAAAGTATATAGTTGTATTGACTTGACTTACACTGAACACCTGCTTGCAATGATGGGGTGCAATTCTTGGCACAGTTGTACTGACATTGACAGTATGGGAGGGATGCGGTTGTCGGCAAGTGAGCAATTCTCGGCTTAACACCGGCAGACGTTGGACAAATGAGATGAAAGATCGCTTTTCATGTTCTGTATGTAACTGCTGAAAACATGGACTGATAAGTAACTTATTAACCGTTCGCTCATCAAGCTTTCAATGCTCTGCCTCTCTGGGTGGGTATGGAGCTGCAGCAGCCCTGCCCATGGGGGAGAAACAGATTGGACTAAACCACTGTGAGGATGGGGGGGCTGTAATCTTTCAATAGTTATAAATGTCAAACAATGTGTTTTTAAGTCACACCACTTGCACTGTGTCTTCAACGAGCATTACTATGCTGTTCAAATAAAACATGTTTGTGTTTACAATGTGATTTTTGGGGGGACAGCTTTGTGCAAGGGGAGGACATGACCCCTGCATCCCCCCCGGGATTTACGCCCCTGATGTCCAGCACAGTAAAAGTCCAATTTACTGCACTTTTTCCACATGCTGGCCATTGCCACGGGTCTGAATGACCACTATGACATACTTTGGCCAAAGTGAATTTAATTATTTAATTATCGCAGCATCATTGTGACTCATCTTTTGCAGACTTCCTGTGACTGGCTTGTTTCAGTGCATGTCTCTTTAAATGTTCAAGAGCTGCAGTTAACTCCTCCCTAGCCACCTTGGGTCTCTGTTAGACAAAATAAACTATTGTAAACTAAAAGCTAAAATGTAAACAAAATGATGTCTAGGAATTAGGGCTGTCCGATATACCAAGCATATGGGGGGGGGGGGGTGAAAACTTCATAGTGGTCAAATTTGACCAAATGTGGTTTATTTTTCAACTACAAGAATCCAAGCTCTGCAACACTGATGGAAGAAGTGTGTGGACTGAAGGGGAGACTGTGTTGAAAAATAAACCATCCATCCATCCATCCATCTTCTTCCGCTTAATCCTTTTCGGGTCGTGGGGGGGCTGGAGCCTATCCAAGTATCTTTGGGCGAGAGGCAGGGTCCACCCTGGACAGATCGCCAGTCCATCGCAGGGCCAACACAGAGAGACAGACAACCATTCACTCTCACAGTCACACCTAAGGACAATTTAGAATCCCCAGTTTGATGCCAATTAACCTAACTTGCATGTTTTTGGCATGTGGGAGGAAACCGGAGAAATCCCAGAGTAAACCCACGCAGACACGGGGAGAACATGCAAACTCCACACACATCACTGTTGGTCGGGGGCTGGGATTGAACCCAGGATCCCCAGGCCAAGAGTGAGTTGCTGTGCTGCCGCAGTGCTAACCACTCCGCCACATTTGGTCAAATTTGACCTCTTTGAACTTTTCACCCCCCCCCCCCCCTTGTATTTGTTGTATCGGTACATTTGGCTGCCGGCGATACATAAAGTGGTTGTATCACACATATTTGAGTATTTGTCACTTTGATATGAGCTGCTGCCTACCCCAATCCCAGTGTGTCAGTCCACTTTATTAAATATAAACTGTTTTGTGACCACAGTTGCCTGGATTTCTTTGTATGTATGGATTACTTGGGTTGTTACTGATATCTGGTGAAAATCTCAGGTAAATGACTCCATCAGAAATATGTTTAATGAGAAAAATGTTTACATGTTAAATAATTATTTTCCCCACTCTGTGTGTGTGTGTGTGTGTGTGTGTGTGTGTGTGTGTGTGTGTGTGTACAGTCGTGAAAAAATTAGGACACCCTGTATAAGCCTGTGGGTTTTTTTTAACATACTATTTGGACATATGGCAATTTAACATCAGTGTTAAAAATGCTGGGAGATTCACGTAATACAACTAAACAATTAAAAATGAATTAAAGACTTTCCTCAAATTTTCTGTAAAATATCTTTTTTTAGGACACCCCCACATTCATTCCCACTTACAATGGCTAAAATAAATTTAAAAAAATTGTAAGTAAAAACAAAAACAAGACTTCCGGTTATGGCTGCCACGTAGGACGGACGTGTCTCGCTCTGCTCTGCTCCTGGAAAAAAAAAAATCGGCAAATAACTCTCTCATTTGGGACAGAACGTATCCCAGCATTTGGGCGAGGATATGTCGGCGAAGCCTAAGGCTGGAAAACCAGGAAAAGGAAAAAGCGAGCCGCCGAAACAGTCCAAATTAACGGACTTTCAGGTCTGTGACGCAGCAAACAAGGCTCCATATATGGCGGAGGAGGCTGGCGGCGGTGCGATTTCTGCGGGGAATGGCGCAGATGCGCTGATGGCTGCCATGAGTTCAATGAGAGCGGACTTTTCCTCTAGATTTGATGGGATTATGACAGCGCTGGAAGGAATAAGAAAGGAATTGGGTGACTGTGTAGAACGAACGGCGCAGATGGAGCTCCGTCTCGCTAGTGCTGAAGATGACGTCACCCGTCTTCAATTAAAGGTGCGCACTTTGGAAAAAAAAAAAAAAATCTCTGGAAGATAATATTTTGGATTTGGAATCTCGGTCGAGACAGAATAACTTGAGGCTGGTGGGTCTTCCAGAGGAATCAGAAGGTCGGGACGTATGTTCCTTTCTGGAAAAGTGGATTCCGGAGGTGCTGGGCAGCGAGGAGTTGCAATCAGCAGTGGTTCTGGAAAAAGCACATCGTATTGGCCCACGGAGAGATAAGGGACCGCCGAGGACCTTAATTATGAAGTTTCTAAGCAACAGAGACAGGATGAAGATCTTCAACGCTGCACGTGCTAAAGGAGAGATTAAACACCAGGACCAGCAGGTGCGGTTCTACCCAGATTTGGCCACAGGAATCCAGCAATTGAGGAAGCAGTTTGATCCCGTACGTAAGGAGCTGCGCAACCTTGGGATTCGTCATGGTGTAATCTATCCTGCGAGACTGCTGACCACGTATGAGGGCAGAACCCACATCTTCAAGACCCCAGAGGAGGCGCAGGAGTTCATCAAGAAGATCAAAGAAGAAGAAGAGACTGGTGGGAGCTAAGCATGAACAAAATATAAGGTAGAATAACTAAGCATTTGCACAGGCATCTGACTGACTTGAAGTAAATAGTAAGTTTACAAAATATAGATTGTATTATATATTAAAAAAAACAAAACAAAAACAAAACAAACAAAAAAAAAAAACTATGATGTACAAAGTTGTTAAAAATTTTGGAGTTAAGTTGGAAAACTACAGAGGAGAGTTAATGTTACGTCATTAAAAGCAGTAGAGTTAGGGTGATTGGGAGGATGAAGAAGGAGTGGCTTAGGCTGTTCCCCGTGGGTGTGGAACGGTCGATGGCTATATCGGGAGACAGAATTTTTCTTTTGATTTTGGGGGGTTTGCCACAAGTGTGGGAAGGGGGAATTTGTTTGTGTGTAGTTTGTAGGATGAATGTTCAACCACTCATGTTTTTGCTTCTCTATATGAGCATGTTTACACTGCAAGGTAATCCCAAACTCTCTATTGATCATGGACCAAAGTGTTAATCTTAATTTAACTTCATGGAATTGCAGAGGTCTACAAAATTTAAAAAAACTTAAACAAGTTATGAATAAAATAAAGGACATGGGTTCAAGAATTGTGTTTTTACAAGAAACTCATCTGATAGAGGAGGATGTTAAAAGAATTAGGAGTAGATGGCAGGGAAGTGTATTCACCTCTTCATTTTCATCCCGAGCCAGGGGAGTTATGACTCTCATACATAAATCAGTTCCTTTTCAAGTGAAAAATGTAATTGGAGACAAATTTGGAAGATATGTAATCATTCAAGGTTCTTTGCTTTTAGAAAATATAAATCTTGTGAACTTATATGGTCCCAATATAGATGACCAGAAGTTCTTTGCTAATTTATTTCTCATCTTATCATCACTTACAGGGCAACATATAATAGCAGGGGATTTTAATTGTACATTGAATCCAGGTGTGGATAGATCAACAGGACTGGATTGTACGCACATTGGATGTAGGATGACTATTAATCATTTTATGAAAGAATTGAGATTGTTAGATATATGGAGAGAAATGAAACCACAAGTTAAAGCCTATTCTTGTTATTCCAGTACCTACAAGACATTCTCACGTATTGATTATTTTTTGATTTCCACAGAATTAAGGTCCAAGATTCAAAACTGCTTTTATGATAACATCGTGATCTCTGATCATGCACCCTGTTGTCTAATATATGTAGATAAAAAATTGATAAAGGAATCAGGTAGATGGCAATTTCAGCATAAATGGCTTCAGGATGAGGAATTTGTCAAGTATATAGAAAAACAGATAGACGAGTTCTTTGACATCAATACTACACAAACATCAGCATGTGTAAAGTGGGAGGCTTTCAAAGCTTTTATTAGGGGACATATTATTAGTTATACAGGATCAAAATCTAAGAAGACTCGAGAGGAGAGAGCTAAATTGGAACATAAAATAAAAAATCTTCAGGAAAAAGTGTATGCAGGAAGTGACCCAAGGTTGGAGAATGAATTACTGATTTTGAGAGCTGAATACGACAAAAAATCAGCGAATAGAGCTGCCTCGAGTCTTCTAAGATTGAAACAATCTTTTTATGAACAAGGTGAAAAATCAGGAAAATTATTAGCATGGCAGATTAAACAATTGGAAATTAAAACACCAATTACCAGTATTATAAGTAATGGACAGGTAGTTATAGATCCTTTAGAAATTAATAGAGCCTTTAGAGATTACTATGAAAAATTATATGATACCAAAAATGAACCTGATTTAACAAAACTAAATGGGTTTTTGAACGAACTATCTATACCGTGTATTCCAAATGAAAACAGGGAGATATTGGAGTCTAAAATTAGTCAAGAAGAAGTTGGGCTAGCCATTGATAATATGAAATCAGGAAAAAGTGCAGGACCAGATGGTCTTCCAGTTGACCTTTATAAAAAATTTAAGAATAAATTAATAAAACCTTTTTTGGAAATGGTTTTAGAAGCATTTCAAAATAATAATTTACCATCATACATAAATAATGCCTTAATTATACTGCTGCCAAAACCAGGTAAGCCCTCTAATAAATGTGAAAATATGAGACCAATAAGCCTATTAAACGCCGACCTTAAGATAATCTGTAAAATTTTAGCAAGACGAATACAAGAAATTTTACCAAATATTATTAATCGAGATCAGAATGGCTTTATAAAGGGTAGACAAGGCTTCCATAATGTAAGAAGACTATTTAATATTATTTATTTTAATAAAGAAGCACCGGATACAGCTCTCCTATCATTGGACGCCGAAAAGGCCTTTGATAGAGTTGAATGGCCCTTTCTTTTTGAAGTACTACAAAGGTTTGGACTTGGAAATAATTTCATAAAATGGGTTCAAATAATATACAATAATGCTACAGCAGAAATCCTAACAAATAACAATATTTCAAAACCAATAAAAATCAATAGAGGATGTCGACAAGGCTGTCCACTTTCACCTTTACTGTTTACTATGGCAATTGAACCTTTAGCGATAGCAATACGTTTACATTCACAAATATATGGAATTAAAGTTGGACCAACAGAACATAAAATCTCCCTGTACGCCGATGACATAATTTTGTTTATGTCGAATCTAAAAAAATCAATTCCAACCTTGTTGAATTTAATAAAGAATTTTGGGGAAATATCAGGATATAAAATAAATAAAACTAAATCTTCAATATTAATGCTAAATGAGACCCAGAGAAATTACCCAGCCCCTGAGGTAAATCAATTCAATGTTGTAAATCAGTTTAAATATTTAGGAATCCAAATTATGCCTAAGCTAGAATCAGTCGCCAGTGTCAACTATGAAGCCTTAATGTCAGATATCAATGAGTTACTTCAGAGATGGATGTCACTACCAATGTCGATGATCGGGAGAATCAATATACTTAAAAGTAATATTTTACCTAAAATACTTTATTTATTTCAATACATTCCCTTATCACCACCTTTAGATCTATTCTCAAGAATAAAAAAAAAGTTAGTGGAATTTATATGGAACAACAGGAGGGCTAGATTACGTTTGTCTTTATTATATTTACCATTTGATCGTGGAGGTCTGAAATGTCCAAATTTTATGTTGTATTATTGGTCGGCACAACTGAGGTCTATGACATATTATTTTTCATCAAATGATCTCCCTCACTGGACTGAAATGGAATCATACAATTTACCTTTACCTCTTCCCATATTCATATACTCAGATTCGGCAAAAAAATTACAAAAACAAGTTAAAAATCCATTTGTAAAGCATATGATCAAAATATGGTGTGAAGCTAAAAACTATTTAAAAGAACCACAGTTATTGTCACAATTTAGTCCAATATGGGGTAATCAATATTTTAAACCAGGGAGAGCGGACGCTGTATTTAAAGTATGGAATTTAAAAGGGATACAAAAGATTCAGGATTTATATTTGCCATGTGCAGACAACATAATGTCTTTTGAAGAGCTGAGGATCAAATTTAATCTCAATAGAACACATTTTTTTAAATATCTTCAACTTAGAAACTTTATTCGATCAAATCAAAATAAAGCTCTCACTCGACCTATTTATTCATCCTTGGAAAAAATGATGATGAAAGATAGTAAAAGAAAGGGTATTATTTCAGAGTTTTATAACTCACTGACACTATCTTCAAGTGAAAATTCACTGAAAAGATTAAACTACTGGAAAGAAGATCTGCAAATTGAAATTTCAGAGGAACAATGGGAATTGGCTTGTACAGAAGCTCAAACCAAATCAATAAATGCACGCCTTAAATTGATACATTTCAAATGGTTAATGCGGATGTATGTTACACCGGAGGAGTTAAATAGATATAACAAAAATATACCAGATACATGCACAAAATGCATGGAAAGTAAAGGAACCCTATTTCATTGTTTATGGGAATGTAGATTAATAAGAATGTTTTGGGAAGAGGTGAGGGTAACAATTGAAAAAATAATCTCAAAACAAATCATATTGAATCCTAAACTGTTTTTGTTGGGTCTGTACCCAGAAAAGCATAATTTTAATAAAAGTGAAAGAACATTCATAGACCTCAGTTTGCTTAATGCCAAAAAATGTATTGCACTATTATGGAAAAAGACTCATAGACCAGATGTGACTCAGTGGTTAAGACAGATGTTAACAAACCTTCCATTAGAAAGAATAACATATATACTAAAATCAAAGGAAATTGTGTTTGAGAATATATGGAGACCTTTTATTGATTATGTAAAAAATTTAAACATAACTCTTGAAGAAGAAGGTGAATGATGTGTGTGGACCTTGTAAATTCCAAACTGGTGAACATAATATGTATACTTATGTATTGGATTGTCTAGACTAAACAGAGGAGCATTGTTGAAGACTTGATTTTGTTGGTGGTTGTTGGTGTTTTTAGTGCATTTTTTTTTTGTAGTACTTTAGTGTTAGTGTTTGATTGTTTGTATCATGTTTGTTAAAAAAAAAAAAAGAAAAGGTTCAATAAAGATATTGTGGAAAAAAACAAAAAAACAAAAACAAGGTTAGACATAGATATGTGTGTCATGAGCTGAGCTCTGGAGATTCCCCCATGATCAGTCTCATGGCTTTTCTATATATTTGTTGTATTTTGTGCCTTTTGGCTTCTGTATATCTCACACTGTTTCTTATTTATGTCATAATTTTGTTACTCTTATATGTGGTATTAGTTTGTATTTATTTCTCAGTCTGTATTTGTTGACATTTAATTCTTTATATTTTACTTTTGTGTTCTTCCTCTGGGTTGACAGCTGTCAGTGGCACTTCCAGGTTTTTGCTCCATGGTGGGCGGTGTCCCTGTCAGCTGTCAGCCCCATCCTCTCCCCTCTCATTGCTGCCAGCTGACCTGAGTTGTAATCATTGTTTCCTCCTGCCCGCTTTGGTTCCCACACCTGTTTTCATTTGTGTTATGCTTTATTTAACCTTTTGAGTGTGAGATTTTGCGTGCCCCTAGTGGCAGAGTGCGGCGCTGCGCCTCTCATCTCACTCTGACATGATTGGCTCCATTGGGGATTTGTACTGATTTGTACTAATCTGCCAGTTTCAGAAGGTGGCAGACATCCGTTGGAGGACTCAATGGATGACATGTAATACACCAAAGAAGAACTCCTCCTCATTTCTTTTTCCTGTTTTTAGCATTTTAGCCCAGAAAGCTAATATGGCTGCCATCCATCATCCTGCACCGTCACTTAGTTGGCTTTGTATGCGGAAAACAGCCACGAGATATAAGCGAAATTTCTGTGGCATAATCATAAGACTTTGTAGATGTGATAGAGAGCATAAATGACTGACAGAACACAAAATAACAACCATGATGGGTGAAAACGCAGCGACCACAGCAGCGAGCAAGTCCCCTTAGCCACCGGTAAGTGAGGAATTTGTGTTTTTTTTAACATTGTACTGATTTCTTGTTCATATACTTTGAAGATAAGATGATGAGGTACCTCTGTACAAAAAATTGTGTCAAAAGACTGAACCATTCTTTGTGTAAATACGTCCAAAGTCCAGTTTTGACTGAGTTATGGAATTTAAAGAGGTGCTGTGACATTATGCAAATTAAATGTATAAATTTATTCCTATCTGACACTTTGGATCATATTTTACATCTTTCTAATTGACAGTAAGCCATTATCTCTTACCACTTTCAAGTTATAGCCTTGGAAATATGAACTTTTTTTGTGACAAAAAATATTTACCACTCTTGACCACTAGGGGTTATGTCGCAATTTGGTGACAGACACACTCAAATAGAGCTGCAGCTCCATGTATTCTTTGCTGCAGTCTTGATGACGACTACTCCCAGACGTAAGTTTGACATCCTCTATTTTCTGCTTTGAGTACCGTGTTTATCTCTTTGTGTTTTTTTTTAGTTATTTTGTGCACTTTGTACTCTATGCTTGTAATAAATCATCACAAACTCACAGTTCAGCATGTGGGTCTCCTGTCTGCCCCGGAGAGGCATTTATGACAGAAGACAGCAGCCACTTTGTGACCCAGCCGCTGTGGGTTTGTACTTTTTTTTTCTTCTCCTATTTTTCTGGAGCAATCATTATGTCCGCAGCCCGCCAAACCTCAGCCAAAGGAGGATCAGTGGCCATTCCTCCTCCAGACTCGCCTCCGAGTCTGGAGGAGGAGTGTCCACTGACTACTGGATAGAGCTGCCAGATGATGGAGGAGCCTGCAACCCTGGAGAACCTGGTTCCAGCCCCGCAGCCATGGTCTGGATGGAGGGAGAGCGCTGCCTGTGATCCGGAGCCTGCGCCGATGAGTGAGCGTCCTTGGGCTTCAGCTGTGCCAGATCCAGCGCCAGCAGAGAACGGACCTCCTGTTGCCACACCAGGCAAGCCACCTGCGTGGGTCACATCGCTGGTAGGTCCCGGGATTGTGTCGATCACCATGCCTGCTGCTGAGGCCACCACAGTAGAGTCTGAGCTGGACCTCCAGAGGGCCGGGCCTGAGGAGTCGTCTGGATCGACGGAGTCCCGGACGCCAGGGGAGCTTGAGTTCAGGCAAGTGCTGTCCTTTGTTTTCATTGTTTCTGTGTTGGAGAGGTCTTGTCTCCCTCTTGGTGGGGAGAGCCAAGTGCAACCGTCAGCTGCACCTGTGCTCAGCTCACTGGGCTCCACTGCTGCCGGTGACCCTGACCCTATTTCCCTGCCTTTCCCATCTGAGCTTTTCCCCAGGGTCACCGAGGAACGTCCAGCTTTGCCAGAGGTCTCTGTGGGTCCAGCCTCACTGCCCGAGATCACCATGGGTCCAGCTCCTCCCGCTGAGATTGTCATGGGTGCTCCGTCCCAGCCCAGGACCTCCGTGGGTGCTGCTCCCCTCCGGATGAGGTCGTTGCGAGTGCTCCATCCCAGCCTGGGGCCTCCGTGGGTGCTGCTTCCCCATTAACTGAGGTTGTCATGGGTGCTCCGTCCCAACTCGGAACCTCCGTGGTTGCAGCTCCTCTTCAGTCCGGGTCTCCGTGGGTATAGTGTTCCAGTCGGGGACCATTGTGGGTGCTACACCACAGCCTGAAACCAACATGGGTGTTGTGCTCCAGTGTGGGTCTGCCATGGGTGTTACACTCCAGCCCAGGGTCCACCGTGGCCTAGTCTGGGTCCACTGTGGGTGCAGCTATGCACCCGTCTGGAGCCACCAAGGGTACTGATATGCTCCAGTCCAGAGCCACCACGGGTGCAGGATTGCTCCAGTCCAGAGCCACCACGGGTGCTGTTTTGCTCTAGTCCAGAGCCACCATGGGTGCAGCTTTGCTTCAGTCTAGAGCCACCGTGGGTGCTGCTTTGCTCCAGCCTGGAGCCACCGGAGGTGCTGCTTTGCTCCAGCCCAGAGCCACCAGGGGTGCTGCTTTGCTCCAGTCCAAAGCCACCACGGGTGCAGCTTTGCTCCAGTCCAGAGCCATCACGGGTGCTGTTTTGCTCTAGTCCAGAGCCACCATGGGTGCAGCTTTGCTCTAGTCCAGAGCCACCATGGGTGCAGCTTTGCTCCAGTCTAGAGCCACCGTGGGTGCTGCTTTGCTCCAGCCCGGAACCACCGGAGGTGCTGCTTTGCTCCAGCCCAGAGCCACCAGGGGTGCTGCTTTGCTCCAGTCCAAAGCCACCACGGGTGCAGCTTTGCTCCAGCCCGGAGCTACCGGGGGTGCTGCTATGTCCCAGTCCAGGACCACTGAGGGTGCTGCAGGCCGGTCCGAGAGCGTCGTGGTCCCCTCTCCTCTTCCAGATGCCGTCGTGGTTCCCTCTCCTCTGACAGACACCGTCGTGGTTCCCTCTCCTCTGCCGGACGCCGTCGTGGTTCCCTCTCCTCTGCCGGACACCGTTGTAGTTCCTTCTCCTCTGCCGGACGTCATCGTGGTTCCCTCTCCTCTGCCCGAGGCTGTCGTGGTTTCCTCTCCTCACCCTGACATTGGCATGGGTTCCCCGACTCCTCCATTTTGCTCACCGCTGGTTCCTCCAGTTGTGCAGCCGCCTCCTGGACTACCCTTTCTGTTCAGGTGGTTAAAGAACTCTGGCAGACCACCTGACAGACTGTGCCATGGGGTTGGGTGGCCCACCTTCTCTGGTAGGCCACCCGACTCTTTCCATCATACCATCTGTTGGGCCTGGGACTTTGGCCACCCTCCTGAATTGTCCAGCCCTTTGGTCCAGGGGGCTTTGGTGGTTGGGGTTTTGTCTGGTGTGGGTCCTGAGTGGGGCTTTGTTTTGTTCTCTCCTAGCCTGTTCCCCCCACCACCCACCTGGATCGGTTATTGTTTTACTCCTTTGGGGGGGGGGGGTTCTTTTTTGATGTATCCTGGGTGTCTGATATCCACCCCTTGAGAAGGGGACTCTGTCATGAGCTGAGCACTGGAGGTTCCTCCATGCTCAGTCTGATGGCTTTTCTCTATATTTGTATATTTGTTGTATTTTGTGTCTTTTGGTTTCTGTATATCTCACACTGTTTCTTATTTATGCCATAATTTTGTTACTTTTATATGTGGTATTAGTTTGTATTTATTTTTCAGTCTGTATTTGTTGGTCCTTGCTATGGTCTTGATGATGGCTACTCAAAGACGTAAATTTGACATCCTCTATTTTCTGCTTTGAGTACCGTGTTTATCTCTTTGTGGCTTTTTAGTTATTTTGTGTACTCTGTACTCTATGTTTGTAATAAATCATCACAAACTCACAGTTCAGCACATGGGTCTGGCTGGAGGGGCATTCATGACAATGTGAACATTTCTTAATAAAGAACTGAATATTTAAAGGGGTGTCCAAATTTTTTCACATGACTGTATATCATGTGATATACAGTGTATGTATGTATATATATATATATATATATATATATATATATATATATATATATATATATATATACAGTATATATATATATATATATATATATATATATATATACAGTATATACATACACACACACACACACATATATACATACATGACTGTGTGCATATATATATATATATATATATATATATATATATATATATATATATATAAGATAAAATATAAAATTTGTAATAAAATGTAAATAAAACCATATTTTACAGGACATTCAGCACACAAAATACATATTGCAATATGTGTCATGTATCGTGATATAGAGAAATTTATATTGCGATACATTTTTTGAGCTATGTCGCTCAGTCCTACTAGAAATGAAATATTGTATATGGTTCAGTGCTGAACAAGGATTCCAGTGTGGATGAATAGAATTTATAGAAAAAAAGAGTTAAAAACAGGCCGGAGTGACAGTTAAGTTAATGCTAGGTTGGCCTGAATGTCAGCCTCTCCCCGCTGAGGCGAGTCCTAATGCAGTTAGACTGACCATCAACAACCACCTAGCTAAGCTAATGGTAATGTTTCAAGGGATGTCTATTAGGGTGACTGAAATTTAAAGAAAATAATATAAACCATGCTTGGTAAGCTAATTCAGTAGTAGCACTATTAGCTCTGAAGCTAATGCCTTCAGCCCTCTGCTCATCTGGGAGCAAACTGGAGCAACCCAGCCAATAGCACAGTGGTGGGTTGTAACTAAAGACTGAAGCATTTGTCATAGTGAAAAAGATCCAGAAGAGTAAAACTGGCTTCATCCCATTCTGACAGAATGTTAAAATATGATTGTTTCTAAGTGAAGAGATATTTTAACATTTTTACTGTAGTCCTTATCACCCAAGGAAACATTTTAGAGGTTAAAACCCACCATGTTTGCATGGTGGCGCAGTGGTTAGCACTGCGGCAGCACAGTTTTACCCTCGGCCGGGGGATCGCGGGGATCATGAGATCGTGGGTTCGATCCCTGCCCCCGGCCAACAGTGATCTGTGTGGAGTTTGCATGTTCTCCCCGTGTTTGCGTGGGTTTACTCCGGGATTTCTCCGGTTTCCTCCCACATGCGAAAAACATGCAGGTTAGGGAGTTAAGGGGCGCTTGTGCATGCAGCGACTGGCAGCTGGTGGCTTGTTACCGGACTGCAGAACAAATCTACCTACGGGTACAAAATAAGTCAAAAAAAAAAAAAGTTTGAGTGAATGGGACCTTGAAGCGTAGATTCAAGCTTCAAAGGCTTTATTATCATGTGCACAGTTAAGAAATGCAACATTTCCTGAGCAATGAAATTCTTTCTCTGCTCTCCTAATGAATGCCAAGGTAATAGATGTACATCAATATTAATAAGGTAATAACACATCTAATACTAATGAATACTAAGAACACACATTAGGCAATTAGGACAGTTAAAGCAGTTAAACTAGGAAACAAGAAGAATGAAAATTAAAATTCACTGGATGACTATAATGGACAATGGTATATTAATATCAGAGATGATATGAACCTGAGATGGCATAAGCCTGTGTACAGTGTGCAAATGAGCAATGTGCAAATTACAAATTAGCACCCAGTGTGAGAATTTCTCTGTAATTTCTATTCAATTCAACTTTATTTATATAGCGCCATTTCACAACAACAGTCATCTCATAGCACTATCAACAGAAGGGGGAACCCCCACAGTTGCAGAAAGACCCCAGCAATCAGGCGATCCCCTGTGAACAGCACTTGGCGACGGTGAAGAGGAAAAACTCCCTTTTAACAGGAAGAAACCTCCAACAGAACCAGGCTCAGGGAGGGGCAGTCATCTGCTGCGACTGTTTGGGGGGTGAGGGGATAGAGAAGAAGAAAAGAACAGACATGTAGAGAGCAAACAGCACGATATGGACTCAATCTATGGGAGAGAACAAACAGATGTTAATGACCAGCAAAAAAAAATATTTCATTGAGAGTGAAGAAAGGAGTGAGGCTCAGAAACACATGAGGAGTGAGGGTTCAGAAACACATGATCCCTCCCTAATTGTAGGCTATATCAAAAAGGTAGGTTTTAGCCCTATTCTTGAAAACAGAGATCGAGTCTGACTCCCGAATCCAGATTGGCAGCTGATTCCACAGGAGAGGAGCTTGATAACTGAAGGCTCTGCCTCCCATTGTACTTTTGGAGATTCTAGGTATTACAAGTAATCCTGCATTTTGGGAGCGTAGTGCTCGGTTAGGATAATACAGTAGTATCAGATCTTTTAAATAAAAAGGAGCCTGATTGTTTAGAGCTTTGTAAGTAAGAAGAAGGATTTTAAACTTAATTCTAAACTCTATGGGAAGCCAATGAAGGGAGGCCAGAACCGGAGAGATATGATCTCTCTTTCTAGTACCTGTTAAAACTCTTGCTGCAGCATTTTGGATCAGCTGAAGACTTTTTAAAGATGTTTTAGGACAGCCTGATAATAAAGTTTATTAAGTAAATTAATATGTGAATTGAAGGACAAATCCTGATCAAAAATAACTCCAAGGTTCCTCACAGAGCTATTAAGAGAAAGAGTAACCGCATCCAAACTGAAAGTTTGATTTGGAAAGGAATTTCTAAGGTTTTTTGGACCAACAAGAATGACTTCAGTCTTATCTGAATTTAATAGCAGGAAATTACAAGTCATCCAAGCTTTGATTTCCTTAAGACAGGCTTCTAACTTGGCTAATTGATTACTATCATCTGGCTTCATTGACAGGTATAATTGTGTGTCATCTGCATAACAATGAAAATGTATACAGTGCTTTCTAATAATGTTGCCTAACGGAAGCATATATAAACTAAAAAGAGTAGGGCCTAGCACAGATCCCTGTGGAACTCCATGACTAAGCTTTGAGTTGAAAGAAAACTCATTATTTACATGAACAAACTGGAACCTATCAGATAAATAAGATCTAAACCACTGCAACGAAGTTCCATTAAGTCCAACATAGTGTTCTAATCTATCAAGTAGAATATTATGATCGATAGTATCAAAAGCTGCACTAAGGTCTAAAAGGACAAGTACAGAAACTAGTCCATTATCAGATGCAATGAGGAGGTCGTTAGTGACCTTCGCTAAGGCTGTTTCAGTACTATGATGGATTCTAAACCCAGATTGAAACTCTTCAAGTAAACCATTTCCCTGCAGGTGGTCAAATAATTGCGTAGCAACAACTCTTTCTAAGATTTTTGAAATGAAAGGGAGATTAGAGATTGGTCTATAGTTAGCTAAAGCTCCTGGATCTAGCGTTGGCTTTTTGAGTAAGGGTTTAATTACAGCCATTTTAAAAGCCTGCGGTACATGGCCTAAAGTTAATGAAGAATTGATTATATGAAGAATAAAGCTACCAATAAGTGGGAAGACTTCTTAAAATAACCTGGTAGGAATAGGGTCTAAAAGACAAGTTGAAGGTTTGGATGAGGAAACTATTTTGTCTAACTCACAAAGGTTTCTCTGTAATGATAATACCCAGTGGACTGTACAATGGTAATTTAGCAGCAGAGATGATATGGACATGTGACGGGGTGAGACTATGTACACTGTACAAGTGAGCAATGTGCAAACCAGCAACCACTGTGTGAATTCCTATTTGCAAGCTGTGTTTGGAAATAGGGAGTTTGTTATTTGTTCAGGAGTCTGATGGCAGTGGGAAAGAAGGAGTTTTTCAGTCTGGTTGTCCTGCATCTCACACTTCTGTACCTCTGGCCTGAGGGTAGAAGTGTGAACATTCTGTACTGGGGGTGGGTGGGGTCCTGGATGATGGTGGCAGCTGTCCTTTGGACTCTGCGGTGGTAGATGCTCTGCAGAGAGGGGAGTGGAGTCCTGATGATCTTCTCCGCTGTCTTCACCACGCTCTGCAGGCGTTTGCGGTCCAGGGCAGTGGTGCTGCCATACCACGCAATGATGCAGTTGGTCAAGATGCTCTTGATGATGCAGCTGTAGAAATTGTTGAGGATCCTGGAGGACATGCCAAACTTCTTCAGCCTCCTCAGAAAGTACAGCTGCTGTTGAGCTCTCTTAATCAGCTCTGTGGTGTTGTGTGTCCATGTAAGGTCCTCGCTGATGTGCATGCCCTGGTATTTAAAGCTGCTCACCCTCTCCACCTCAAGATCCTGGATGAACAGCGGCCAATGGGGTCTCCTCCTCCCCTTCCTCATGTCCACTATCATCTCGTTTGTCTTGTCTGTGTTGAGGGCGATGTTGTTGTCCTCACACCATGACATCAGGTTGCCCACCTCCCTCCTGTAGGATGCTTCATCACCACCAGTGATGTGTCCTATCACTGCTGTGTCAGCCGCAAACTTTAAGATGATATTGTCCTTGTGGGAGGCAACACAGTCATGGGTGAAGAGGCTGTAGGGGATGGGGCTGAGAACACAACCCTGTGGGACACCTGTGTTCGTGATGATGCTGGCTGAGGTCCTGTTACCCACCCTGACAGACTGGGGCCTGCCAGTTAGAAAGTCCAGTAGCCAGTCACAGAGGGTGGGATGCAGGTCAAGTGAAGACAGTTTGTCGGTGAGTTTGTGGGGGATGACCGTGTTGAAGGTGGAGCTGTAGTTGACAAAGAGCATCCTAATGTAAGAGTCTTTATCTTCCAGGTGGGAGAGAGAATAATGGAGTGCTGCAGCGATGGCATCTGAGGTGGACCTGTTGGGCCAGTAGGTGTACTGCAGGGGGTCCAGGGTATCCGGTATGCTGTCCTGAATGAGGGGCAGCACCAGTCTCTCGAAGCACTTCATGATGATTGGAGTGAGTGCTACCGGCCTGTAATCATTCAGACAGGTCGGCGGGCTCCTTTTGGGAACAGAGACGATGGTTGTGGTTTTGAAGCAGGGGGGAGAAGCGTAGGGCTGTTTTCCTAGGCCTGTTTGAAGAGGTTGACCTGAGTGAAGTTCAGTTGTACTTGTGCATGTCAGAAACACCCTAAATTAGCTCATAGTACCGTCTCACATATAAGAGAACGTAGGAAGAATCCGGGATGTTCTTTAAAATGTAGTGCAGATCCAAAGATTAGGACAAAATGAGTAAAGCAGTGGAGTGAGCTCCAGTAACCATCAGGAGCACACAGTCCAGGGCTGACAACATTAACCCCAGTCTGAGCACAGGCCAGGCTGAGTAAACACCCGAGGCCATGCTGCTTCATGTGACCGTGTACCACAGAACTGTAGCCTCACAGCATGGCACAATATCAAATAAGAAATCTAAAATCGCCCCAAAATTTAATAAGCTTCTCAAATGAAATGTAGCATGAGGTACAGAGAGCAGAAAGAGGTTTGCCTGTTCATTTATTTCTTCAGGTTATGTCATAAAACCACATTATTTTATTTACTGATGTGATCTTTTTCTAAATCTGTCTCTTACATGACATGTAGTGCTGATCTGCTGGTTTGTCTCTTTTTATTTAACACATAAAAGGAATTCTTGAATGGAAAACAGATAAATTAGTATTCTTATGTCCCCTTTTATTCATTTTAGTCATGGAAAATTAATGGACGTGCCTGTTTTTAAATCTGTAATTTAGTAGTTTGTGGTAATCGCCATCACATTAAAATCATGAAGACAGACGCTTTATTGCACATATTCACTTGCTAAATTAAGTTGCATAATAAATGTCTTTGACTAAACTTTTTTGCACCCCCACCCCCCAAACACACACACATAGCTGTGCGGTGTCTGTGGCATCTGTGCTGTTTTCACATGCGATCAAATAAAAATCAAATGTTCAAGCTTTGTCTGACTATTGTTGTAACGTAGCTGCCACCCCCGCTATCTGCTTCCCAGCGGTGTTTCTGGACATGCTGATCTTCAGAGGTCCATAATTCATCGGGCACATCAAAGAAGTTTACCAAAATCAGACTTTGAGAAGGAGTTTTTTGCATCTGGCAGTCAAATTTCCAATTTGTTCTCGTAGCATTTTGGTGTATTTTTAAGATGGACATCAGCTGCCATTTGCCTTAATTTTTGCTCTGGTGCATCTGTGCACAAAGTGTAGAGCAGGTGTTTCCTCATGTGCTGTCTATTACATTCTTGGAAAAACAAAGGAAGAGACAAAAAAATCATTTTGCAGCCTTATGTAAAACACCGGCGACGTCAAAACGAACAAGTAAATCATGCAGGAAAGTCCAGTCTGCTGCAGAACAGTAGGTCGTGTTCCCTTTTCTATTTTTCTACTTCTCTGCAGGTCACATCAGAGTAGCCTGAGGGTCACAGGTGGCCCCCGGGTCATAGCTTAGACAGCCCTCTCTTAGACAGGCCTTCGTATACAGCAGCTTTACCTCAGAGCTTATGTGATTGGACCAGTTATGTTAGCAGGATTATTCAGAAACACATGGAAGCGTTTAGGTTTCACAGGAGGTGCAGCCTGGCCCAACATGCCTGTACTGTGGAGTCAGTCTGGATCACAGTATAACATGACAATATGTTCATCATCTTCTTTTGACCTTTTTATCCAGATTTTCTTCTTATTAAAACGCTCGTCAGCCTTCACAGAGGTATGCAATCAGATAAAAGTTCTCAATATTATTACTTTTTCTACATCTCTTTTTTTTCCTTGAAACTTGACCTGCCCATTGTATCCCACCAAACAAACAACTGATCCTTTGCCTAATTTGCAGCTTTTTGCCCAATTCCAGATAAGATAAACATGGCTCATCGATCTGTTCAGCGTGTCCTCTTGCCCTCTGACAGCTGCAACTGGCTTCGGCATCTTGTGCTGCTAAACTGATAAGTGGTGAAGAACGTAGACTGACCAGATAAGGTTCCTCCTAAGCACTTTCCCTCACTAACTCTGGGACAAAGCTCTGCAACATCCATCCGTGTGCGACACCGTCCCTGCTGCCTCATTAGTGCATCCCATTTTAAACTGCAGCTTTCACTCCTCCATCCCGTTCCCTTCCTGCTCTGTCGTGCTTTGTTTCACTTTGCCCCGGCGTTCATTTCCACTCTCTTCTCCTTTTGCTTTGACATGGCAGCCAGTTGGAATTTCCAGCCCCATAACCCCGGCCATCAAAAATTCATAGAGCCGGGCAAGACGAGAGGAGACGACAGCGCGGCGACTCTCCCATCACTCCCTCGCTTTCTTTCTCTAGTTTTCTGTCGTCTTTCATCTCTCCCCCCCCCCCCCGCCCCCCCCCCCCGTGTTGCCCACTCATCCCTGGCTCACCGCAGCTCTCTCACCTCACATTTCATCTTCTTCTTCTTCACTCCCCTTTCATCTCTCTATCAGCCCCTCTTGTCACTGTGGCAATTTTCACCCATCGTGGCAGGCATGCAACTGCCGTCCTCTCTCCTGCCCCCCCCCCCCCCCCACCGTCCTCCCTCTCTTGTCGCTGTTTGACACTGTCAACAAGCAGGTAGAGGTGGCTGTTATTGTTGATGCCTCTGCAGAGGTTCCAGGTAATGAATAAAGGAGAGATAGAGGGAGAGAGAGATGACAGAGACAGTGATAGAAAAAAGGTGTGTGTGTGTGTGTGTTGGTTAGGGGGTGTTGGCAGATTCCCCTGCATTACACGGCAGCTCAACTGTGTCATCCATGTTTATTCTCTTTGTTGGTGGAGGTGAGGCCCGCTCTTCGGCGTTCATGCACGAGCCACGTCCACAGGTGCACACAGGAGCGGCAATGACAGGCTTATGACATGTTACCCGTGCACATATTTAATACATACATAAGCAGATACTGGTGTGAGACATCCTCAGACATGCCTAATATTTCAACTGTTTCTTTTCACAGCAAAGATTCTCTTATATTAGGAATAGCAACTGGGATTGTTGCAACTGATAATGTTGTTACCAATTTAGTGTTTGATCTTTATTTTAAAACGTCTTTGTTGTAAACTGTGCCAGATATTGAAATTCTTAAAGTTTTCCCTTGCAACTTATTTAAGAAGCCTCCCTGCCCGTCCCCATGCTTGGAGTATCGGGACAGGTAGTGTCCCAGCACTACAGGTGGAAATTAGAGAGAACGCTATAATCTGTTACTGAGCACCTTTACCCTGTGTTTAATGATTTTTCTGTACATGGTCCCTGACAAATAAACCAGTAAACTATAACTGTGATGTTGATTTTGCCCTAACATGAATAGGAAGATCTGGAGGTGGGTTGCAAAATGGCTTGCAGAGTGGGGCTGATCTGGCATCAATAAAGATCATACTTCTGGTTTGCCGTTACGTGTTGAGCTTAGGGCCGTTGATGAGCTTCTTTCCTTCTATCTGTTTCTTTTTTAGCTTGTTTTTGGGCAATATTTGCCAAACTTACATTCTGAGTGGTCTTGGGAGAGTCCAGTCATCCCTTTCTCCCAAATGTATCACACAAGAGTCCCCATCAGAGCTTTTTTTTACAGCTGAAAATACTCTGAGCAAGGAAGAGAAGGTGCCACAGCTGAATCCAGCTAGAAGAACGTTGTGCTAACACATCTGCTTCTCTCTCTTTAAAGCAGCACTATGTAACGTTCTTGTTCTGGGTAGGAACACTGACAGGACTACAACTATGGTGACTCTGGCCTTGGCCCCAACAGTCAGTCACAGGGTGCTTAGTTTTTGGTGGCTACAGCTGTGCCCTGTCATTGGCTGTTGGGACCGAGGTCACAGTCGCCATGGTTGTAGTCTTTTCAGTGTTCCCACCAAGAACGGAGCTGTTACAGGCTCCACTCAGGCGATGCTTGAAGTGACATTCACTCGCTCAGAAGTTGATGTACCATCAAAATTATTTTGAAAACATTATTTTAAGGTGAACATCGTACAGAGTGCTGCTTTAAAATGACATTGGCTGAAGTTTGAAGAATGTTCCTGGCTGTGGTGATTGCAAAGAAAGGGTCCAATCAAGTCTTTGATTCCATTATTTCCTTAATAACTGTGAGCTGCCACCAGCATATTGTTCTACACCACTCAGACAAAAATATCCCCATCCCCCGATAGACATGTTCAGTAAATGTCATGCGTAAGCTTGAGTCTGCACATCATGGTTAGTGTGATTTCACATGAAGCTGCTTTCATGTAGGATGTGGTTCGTGCTGCGCTGACCTCAGGGGTGGGGTGCAGGAGGGGGGGAGGCTACACACGTGAAAATCACTCACTCTGGCAAGTAATTACCAGAAAAGAGTAAGTTAGGTTTGCAAATAAACATTATATTGTGAAAATGTAAGAAAGTCACATTTATACCACTTTTTTACACAAACCTTTTAAACCCAAATGGTCATAAAAGTGTCGCACAGCTCAGGAAAGTGGGACACAGCCACGTTTGTCTTCTCACCCATTTTTCTCTCATTCTTCTTCTTTGTGATATGCCAAAACGCCTCTGATTACACAGGCCAAGGGGTTCGCTGCAGCCAAATACTTTAACTTGAGCGCAGTCCTCATAAATGATACGCTAGGCCTTGGGCTGTCCTCACATCCCACAACACACAGACATGAATGGGTCTGACAGTGGATTCCAGCACCCAGCACATCCGATGTGAAGGCAGCTTTATGGACCTGGGTCTGTATCCCAGCG
The DNA here is from genome assembly GCA_020510985.1 of Pholidichthys leucotaenia. Classification (NCBI taxonomy): domain Eukaryota; kingdom Metazoa; phylum Chordata; class Actinopteri; order Cichliformes; family Pholidichthyidae; genus Pholidichthys; species Pholidichthys leucotaenia. The sequence goes on from CM035846.1 coordinate 312,669,307, forward strand.
CACCTGCCCCTGAATGTCTGGCACATTTGATCAGTGTGAACATAAGTGGTCTTGGAACGAGCTTCAAGTACAGTGCACGGACGACGTGGACGCAGCCAGGCTCAAGCAAAGAAGTGGGCCACTATTACAAGTATGGCAGCACAGTGAGTTCTCTGAAAGCATGCAAAGACAACAGAATGATACACACAGCGCTCTGAGATTTATGGAAGTATTGGTCGGTATAACTTACCATGGAGAACTTTAACAAATGTCTCCCAGTTGATGATGCACACACTTGCTTCTTGTTGGCCGACTGCACAGCAGATGTTTCATGCTTCCACCTGCTGTGTCAGACTGTGCACATAAGTATGTTCAGATATAGAACAGTGTTTCTGAAGCTGGATTTATGCACTGGCATCATGTCGACGCCCGTCGCAGACGCAGTGATCAATACTTTTTTTTGTGTGTGTGTTGGGTGAAATGCTTTGTTCTTTTGCCAAAACAGTTTCAGGACAGGTTTGTGTTCGTCGTGTGTTTTTGTTTAGGAAACAGTGATGGACAAGAGCCGACTGATGGAGTTGGACCTAAAAAATGTCAAGAAAAAGCAACTTTCCATACGATCGTTGCACAGAGAAAAAGAGAAGTCCGGGAAAATGGTGCATGTGACCACCGCCGCTGCCGTTATTTGACAATCTGTGTAATTACTGGGGTTATGACGAGCCACAGAACGTTCTGAATGTGCTCTCTTCCTCAGTATTCTTTGAATTTGGACCGTTGTTTAACCGACTCACTTTGGAAGTTGTGCCTCTGAACAGGCAGAGCGGAGCAGCGGTGAGAACCAGGAAATGTGAAGGAGGGGACAAAGCGGACCAATCACAGCTCTTACAGCCTGTGTCGCCGATGTGCACCGGAGAGAGGTGCACATCGGGCGACGCAATAGGAACACACATCGCTGTTGTGTCGCATTGATGTGGGTGCATGACTTGCGCTTAATGTGAAACCAGATCTGCTGGGATCTGCTGGGGAGTGATGAGGGGGAGGAACTGCTCAGGCACCGTACAAAACAAGTCGCGCCTAATGTGAACCTTTATCAGTCCCTTCTTTAAAAAAATTCCTGCCAACACTATGACATCATCAAGGTCGCATCAGACTACAGCCTCTTTTACAGGCGTAATAGACAAAGCAGCCATCAACTGTAAAGTGTTACAGTGGTAAATGGCACTTTGCTGTTATTGCCGACCACTCAGAAAGCTTTTTTACACCCCTGAGCCTGTGCACCGATGCCTTCCATGCAGAGCTTCATCATAGATACAGTCAGGCTCACAGTCACTGGCCAAAGTTTCTTTAGCATACAGACCAAGGAAGCCTTGACATTATACAACCTGCGTCCCCTCAGGGGCTGCACTGCCCCTACCCTGTTTAACTGTAAGCCAACTCTGACTTACTGTAGTCATGACATCTTTTTTCTCCAGAAATATAAATGACATGCAACACCCAGAACCTCATATACTCCTTATGTATACACATAGACCTACAGCTTTTTTGCACATCCACCCAGCCGTCCCATCCTTCCTGCCTCCATGCAGCTCTGCGTTACATTTCGCTCCTCTTACTATTGCTTTTGTCTTGGCCTTATGCCCTTTTGTGCACCACTTTGTAAATTCTCCTTTCAGATAAATGACATATAAATAAAGCTTCTTATTCCTATTACCCACCCATCCATCCATTGAAATGGGAAATCCCTCGTCTACCAGGGCATGCTGTCAGATTAGGGGCTGCGTTCAGTTCAGTTTGGGGCACCCTTCCTTCCTCCGTGGCCTGCCGCTGTCTGCCTGTTTGTGTGTTTCTAAATGCATGTCCAGAAAGGTCTGGAGTGCCAACAGGCTCTCAAAGCAAACATGACAACCCTGTCTCGCTTTGTCAGCGTCAGACCTGTCGCAGCCCTGCGTTTGCTCGGAGAAATTTATCTCCGTGTTTGGGTGAAAGTCAGAGAGTGAGAGAATGCAGAGGAGTGGGAAGAGTGATGGGGTGAGCGCAAAAAGGAGAAACAAGCAAAGAGGGTAATCAAAATGAAAATGCACCACCGTTTCAGATTTGTGTTGACTCCCCATTGTTCATCAGCAGTTTTATGTGAATGCATATATTTACATCCACGTAGTCACATTTCTCATAGTAGTCAGTGAGTTGTTGCGGTTCTAGCTGTCGCTGGAGATACAAAGGATCAGTGGTGAAGAGATGATTCATGGGTGAAAGGAGTGCATGAGCAGCAATCTGCAACATTGCTCCCATGCGGCTCGTTTGTAAAACGCTTGTTTGTCTCTTGTTTAACTCAGGATATTTCTGAAAAGGTGCATGACACATAAGTGTGCACGCATGCATATATATTATTAAACCTCTTTAAATTTTACTGTCCTCTTCCTCTTCTGCAGTAAGAACCCGTCACCCAAGGATGGGGCAGCCACTCCAGGAACCCCCAAGGTAAGCTCACCCCCGTGTTGTAAATGAATTCAAGGTCCCAGATTGTACACAATAGCGTGTTCATGAGTTTTAACTTTATAAAATGCAGCAATGCTTTACATGTGTACCATTAAAATATGTAAACACCTGGTTCATAGAGAAATATACAGTATGCTTGTTTACTTTCAGGGTTTTACTGAGTGACATCACAAACCAGCATGGCCCACCTTTAATTCTTAAAGTCAGCAAAACTACATTTATGCATGATATTGCCAAAAGTATTGGGACACCCCCTCCGAATGAATGGGCACCAATGGACAAAGCGAGGTCCATAAAGACATGGAGGAGCGAGTTTGGATTAAGGACCTGTACTGACATTTAGCGCTTTTTCTGGTCACAAAGACCAGGGCTGGGACTTGTGAGGGATCTCGCAATTTGATTCGGATCGCGATTCTTGGGTCACGGTTTGATCCGATCACAATTCAACGGTAATCACAATATCACGATAATCGAATATCACAATCCCATATATTTCAAATGTTTTCACCTTATTCAACCTCAGTTCCCGTCCCAAAGTAAAACTGTTGACGTCTCTTTCATATACTAAAGAACTGTCGGGGCTTCATTTTCCACGGAGACGCATCTCTGCACACAGGGAGGGTGGCGGACGGTGTTTGGAACAGACTCCCGCTCCAGCTGCGTTTGTCTGACTCTTTGGACTCTTAAAAAGCAGCTGAAAACCTTTTTGTTTAACAAGTGTTTCCGTTCAGTTTCAGCTGCTTTTTAATGGTAAGTCTGATATTTTTAAATTATTTTTATCTATCAACTTCCTTGTATGCCATTTTATAGTACAGCGCTCTGCGACTATATGTCTGTGAAAAGCGCTTCATAAATAAACGTTACTTACTCGGCGACTGGAGGAAAAGCTCCGTCCCGGCGTCTCTTTAGCTGAGCCGCTGCTAATGCTGCTCCAAGAAGTGTGCTAGCCGGCCGTCTTCTGAGTGTTTTATTGCTTTTTTGTGCAGCTCTTCTTGCAGGTTTTGTGTCATGTCAAGGTCTTTCCTTCCGTCTTTGTTATGAAATCCAAAAAAGGCCTGACATCCAAGCTAACTTTGAGCTAACTGCTTCCTAACTTTCAAAGCTGGCTGCAAGTCTCGGAGACGAGCTCTGACTTCACTTGACTGGCTGTTTGCTTTATGCCATCTAGTGGACTGAAAACAGCATCGATGAACTGATAACCCAAAAGTATATGTGTGTGCATTTTTTTAAAATAAAAGATCGATCCGTGCGTTTACGGATCGACGCATTGTCGCCAGTGCCAAGTATTGCTATCCATCACTGCATCGATCTTTTAACCCCTAACAAAGACCACTCAAAGCACTTCACTAGTACTAACCCTCTAGTCTAAGGGCCTATAGGAGACAGACTAAATTTGACGCTAACATTACCTTTAACTGACTTTCAGTTAGGTGGAAACTGACAATGAATTCTGAATGAAAACGCTCCAAAACACCAGCATGCACGGAGGGAAAACTGGAGGACAAAAAACAAACTCAGTTATTTTAAAAGACTGAGAACAAAATCAGGCATGTGCGTGTAGGCAGGTCTTAAAGCTGCTTTTCAATGAGCGGGAGTATCTTACGCTGGCATTTCTGTTCCTCTCAGCTGTAACGCGGGCCTACATCCACCAGTCTCTGCTGGTCCCCACGGGCAGAGGGCCCGAGAGGCGCCGTACTGCGGTTGTTCCAGTTAGAGAGACAGACGGAGAGCAACGCGGGCAGAGAGGGAAAAAAAGACAGTCAGATCACTGAAGGATGGATTCATAATTCCATCAAGCTTCCAGTCCTTACAGTATGGCTGAGACCTTTTTAAAGACCTTCAGCAGCACTTAACATGATCAGGTTTTCATGTACAGTTTAACAGCAAGAAAGTTGGATGGAGAAAAGTGCATCTGCCCAACAAACCCAGAATAATTCAGGTGATCCATCCCCCCCCCCCCCACACACACACACACCTCTGGGTGCTGACCCCAGCTCAGAGCAGTGCTCGCAGCACTCTGGGTGGGCTCCCACTCGAGGAAAGCAGACAGAGAGGTCAGGTGAGGGCTGAGTGCTGCCTTCCCCTGCAGCTGTGACTGTGCATCACACCGATGCCGTTTAGTATTCAGGGGCAGGCCGTGGAGAATGTAGTGGGCCAGCCTGAAGCACACGGGGCCGTTGTAGTCGTCCCTCATCTGGCATGCGCCACCCAGCCCCGTTAAACCGTAGATTAACCCCGAAACACCTGCTGATGGGGGCTTGTGGGTCACAGAGGAGCCATGTGGTTTATATAGGACATACAAGCGTATCAGGGCGCGCACTTGTCCTGTAGTCAAACATGCGCAGAGCCGATTCACATTTTTAATAGCCCTTTTTTTACAATTCAAATTCATTAAAAATTAGATTGGAAATTCAAATTGGATTTGAAAGTATGACATCACCAGCTGTTGCTTTTAAGCGGAACTTTTTTCCTCTATCTTGCCCTTTTTTGCGTGTTGATTTAATTTGCTTTTTTAAAGGGGCCAGAATTTGCGGACACTCTCCATTCTGTAATCTCTTTGTAGAATACCGTTAAATGTCATGTTCTAATGATAAAACTTAAATGTATTCTCCCAAGGCCCTCAGGTAAATGATTCCTGACCTTTTTAAACCTAGATAAAAGAAAAGGCATGTGCGCGCACACACACACACACACATGCAGAGGCATAAAAGCACATGCATAATGTCCAATTTACTGTGGCAGCACTGGAGGTTGGTCATTTCTCACATATTATTATTAGATTATTGCTGTCGAGCACTTAAGCCTCTGCTCTGCCCCTTTCCACTTGATTAATAGGAGACGACTGTAAATACAAATATTTCATAGCTGCCCTGTAAAAACACACACACACACACAGAGGCAGGACCTGGGCTCCGTCAGGACTCGGCCTTGTTAAAAAAACCCAGTGATCTTGCCCGTCTCTCCTCCCGCGCGCTCATTTTCACGTCCCTCTTTCACCTCCCCGCCCCTGCAGGGATTCCCCGGGCCGTCTTTGTCACAGAGGGGGACAGTGTTCTTCATACGCGCGGCTCCGTGGCAGAGGACGTGTGTGCAAAGTGTTGTGAGACAGATTTATGGACAGGCAGTGTCCCGTAATGCCAGACAGTTACACCCCTCCTCCCCCCGATGTTTACCCTTCCTCCTCCTGGTGTCTTCCCAGTCTCTCGTCCCTCCCTAACTCCTCCTAATGTCCCATAAACATTAACTCTAATCAGTGGAAGGATTTTATAGACAGAGCCGGACAGGTTACAGTCATCAGCAGTGATGTGTCGCTGCCAGCATCGGCAGCGCGAACACTCTTAACATTCTCCAAGGGTAACGTTTCCCTCGCTCACATAAGACATGTGCTGCAGCACAAGATTTACATTTATGATTTTTAACCTCTTCAGATACTTTTAAATGATCAAAATAAATCAGATAAGTTATGTTGATTATAGAAAAAGATAAGGTGCAGAAAATCAGACCGTTTCTCTGTGTTTCTCTCTGCAGTCGATGCTGCTGTCGGTGCACATCAAACGTGAGGGGGAGTCTCCTGTGGTGTCGCCCCTGTCGTCCGAGGATGCCCACCACTCCGACAGATACCAGGTCACACACACACGGGCACACACACATGCACATACAGACACAGGACTCGTTCCGTGTTGACGTTCTTTTTCTCCTCTCTGTGGCTATTAAAGCGGCGCTACGTAACGTTCTTGTTCCGGGTTATTTTGCTGGTACATCAGTCTTTGGCCAGGTAAGACCTCCCCCGTAGCCTGAGAGGGCCTGCATTACCCGCAACAGCTCTGTTCTTGGTAGGACCAGTGAAAAGACTACAACTATGGGGACTGTGGCACAGCTTTAGCCACCGACAACAAAGCACCCTGTGATTGGCTGTCGGTATCAATGTTATAGTTGCCATAGTCATATTCCGTATACCAAGAACAGAGCTGTTGCAAGCAATGCAGGCCCACTCGGGTTAGGGGGAAAGACACGGAGACAATTATTTTAAGGTGAGAATCTTACATAGTGTTGCTTTAATTTGATCTGTAGTCTTTAACTCAATTCAGCAAAGGCAAAATGAGCTAGCACCATTGCGTCTGTCATGGGAATGGCTTCTTTTTCCAGGGAATTGCCCAGATGGTCACCAAACTCACACACAATGCTCCTCAGTTGGGTCCACATCCAGGTCGTGCTTAAGGTCAGGGTCAAGGGCAAAAGTTGCTGAGGAAAGCCAGGAGCTGAAACACATCCATACTTGTTACCATGCATTAAAGAAGCACTATATAACGTTCTTCTTCACTAAACAGACTACAGCCACGGCGACTGTGACCTCACTCCCAACAGCCAATCACAGTGTGTTTAGTTGTTGGTGGCTACAGTTCTGCCCTGTGATTGGCTGTTGGCATCGATGTCATAGTCGCCATAGTTGTAGTCTTTTCAATGTTCCTAACAAGAACTGAGCGGCTGCAGGAAATGTGGGCCCACTCAGGCTTGTCAAAGGCTGATATACCTTCAAAGCAATTTTGGAAACATTATTTTAAGGTGGAAATCTTACATAGTGTTACTTTAATAACGTGACTGTGAAATTTACTTGTGAGTGCAAATTTCAGGAGTTCTGAGTTGAGCTCGCTGATTGTTCAAAAGTTGTTCAGACCATGAGTAGGTGTCATTTCAGCTCTGAGGAGGCCTATTCTGCCTATTCTATATCCATGGAGAGAGAAGTGAGCTTGGGGCGTAGTCATCAGGCAGGATGAGCCGCTCTGTCACTGACGACTTAGGATGTGTCTCTGTTTTTGGTGAGCTGATCAGTTTTCACCAGTAGAAGAGTTGAAATCATCTAAGCAGACAGGGTCCAGCTGGAACAGCAGCAGTGCACGTAGGTGTCTGGTCCGGTCAGAGTTACCTGCTTAACCCACGCAGTTAACACGCTCACGTCTAGTTATGAGCTGATCCCCAACGTGTGGCACAAGACGCGCCCTTTGTTGTGGCAAAGGGCATTCAGGATGAGACGGACACAGGAGTTTGGCATTTTAAGGTTGGTAGCCGCTCAGCTAACACATGAAAATGTTTGAGTGAGTGTGATGCATGTTAATAATTCAAAATTAGAAGCTTAAATCAAATGTAGTCAAAGTCATTACGACAGATTTCAACTGGAGCCGTGTCCAAGATTTTGAGTTTTTACTAAACAGTGTTAGAATCATGAAACACTGTGTGCTCCTCATCATTCATGACTGTACACTTTCTCTGTGTTTAATAAGAGACGTTTCAACATGTAGCAGAGAAACAACGGCGTCGCTAACGTTTCCCTGCCCCAATACTAAAGGACTCGCTAGTGTCTTCACACACACGTGTCTCTACTGTTTTATGGCAAATAGTGTGAAATATGAGTGAACAGTGTTGTAGCGTGGCAAAAGAATGGAATGGAAAATAAACCAGCTTGAGCGTAGACCAGGGGTCTGCAACCTGTGGCCCTTTTAAAGTAGATAGTGGCTCCCTGAGGCCTTGGGAGGAAAAAAACACACATACATTTCCAAGAAAAGAAGCAATAAACTTACAAGAAAAAAGGTTGCAGATTCATGAGAAAAACAGTCTGAAAAGCAGAACATGAGAAAATCCAAAAACTTGTGCAAAAAAAAAATCTCACAAATTTAGGGAAATTTTTTTGCACTTTTCTGAGGAAAAAATATCCACAAATTTGTAAGAAAAAAGTCACAAAAAAATACAGTTTTATGAGAAGAATGTACTATACTTAGGCAAGAAATGCAGTTTTACCAATGCAAATTACATTAGAAATAGTTGCAAATTTATCAGCATTTTTAGCTGAAAAGGGTAAAAATAAGATAAGACAATCTTATGAGAAAAATATCAAAATTCATGAAAACGCTGATAACTTTATTATGAAAAATGTCACAAATTTACATGGAAAAAACCTTCAATTTTACCTCAATAAAGTTTTTAAATTAAGGAAAAATATGGCAAATTTAGAAAAAGCAAAACATATTTATGGCAAAAATTAACAAATTTTGAACAAAAAAGTACAGTTTAATGAGGAAAACGCCCACATTTTCCAAGAAAAAAAGACACAAACATTGGCAAATAATCAAACATTCCCAGAAAAAGTGCCACTTCTGTGAGGAAAAGTGAACACATTTACAATTAAAACAAGCTGCAGATTTATAAGAGAAACTCTTAATGCTGATGAGGTCAGAGCAGATTGCAGCTGCAGTTCTGCACAGCTTTTTGTGGCTGCATGCAGACGTTTTTATGCAGCAGTCGCTCACAGAACGCCGGTCCAGAAGCTTGGTCTACAAGTAACGATGAACTGCGAGCAGCGATGGCACGGAACCGTCAGTCTGGGGACGCCATCCCCTAAAACAAAGGAAAATAGCTCTAAAGTGAGAATGCTGAGGAAGAAACTGATAATAGGACAGGGTTATAAATCAATCACTCCATCATGTGAGAATGTAGGTATTTTGTTTTATTTGGGGACATTTTTAGCCTTTTTCTGACATAGCAGGGACACAGACAGGAAATGAGGTCAAGACAAGGCTCTGCAATATAATGCATCGAACCAAATCGTGAATTTCAACATTATGACATATTATTATATATAATACACATATAAAACTGCAGAAGAAAATTGTAGCTTTGGATTTTTTATGCCTCCTCAGCAGCTGACTCAACTAACAGGCCAATCTCCTTCAATCTCACGCGTCACTCTGACTGCTTTTATCTCTTAAATTCATCAGACTTTTTTCAGGTTATTTCTCAGGCTGTGATGGATCACAGGGTTAAGTGGGTTTCCCCTCTAACACCATAAAATAAGAACTATTAAGTCCATGCAGACATTCCATCCATACGTTCACCATGACACAGCTCATAAAGACCTCCAGGCAATAAAGCGGACTTTCTCATTAAGTGAAACTGCTGAAATCACCTTATATTATACAAATGATTAAGTCAATGGGGACTCTTTTTTAGCACCTTGAAAATAAAGCTGGACGGCAGACTTTGCGTGTCAGTCCGTCTCGGTGCGCTCTCCGCTTCTTCTGAAAACCTGACCTGTCCACTGCCATTCGGCGAGTCTGTCTTAATGATATGGTAGTAGCAGTGATGGGCAGCAGGTAGAGCGATAACTCAGGAGTTGGATGGAGGAGGAGAGGGGCGGTGAGGGCCCGGCTGATGGACGATGGGCTGACAGCGAGGACTGAACCGCTGCGTATTCACTGCTGCTGGGTCACAGAGGCGTGTCCATGACAGCAGGAGGCAGTACTTCAGTCAGCAAATTGCTGAACGTGTACATGCTGCAGGTGTGACTGCAAGTGGCCCCGAGCTGTTTTTCCTGTCAGGGAACGGGGAGGGGGGGTGGACTCCAAGGAATTACACAGTGTTATTATTTTATTTTATTTATATCCATAGAACTAACAGAACAAGGCTCTAAAATGTTCTAGATTTGCTTAAATTCTGTGATTTATGGATTTGGACAGAAACTTACCTGAAAGCTTTTAGTTAAACGTTGGCAGGCCTGCATTTCTGTCACATATAGCACCACTTTGTCCTGAAAATTGCAGCCGGAAGTAGAAGACAAATGCCTGGGTATGCTCACGTTCATTTCTGCTCAGAATGGAGGGGGCAAAATTATTGATGCCCTCAGCTTAATAATTAATAGAAGAATGAACTGAAATCCACCGCTTCCTTTAACGGTAACTGGCTCTGAGTGGTGGCTGAGGGGTAGAGCATCCGCTCACAACCAGAAGGCCAGGGTTCAAATCCCAGCCGCGTCATGCCAAAGACCAGGTAAAAGTGGAACTTCCTGCCGTCCAGCTTGGTGCTCAGTGATAACGGAACCGAGGAGGGGAAAAACCCAACAACAACATACTGTTGGCATTTAGATTTAGATTGTCTTGAACCATTTCTGGGTGATTTTTTTGAAGCGTACGTTGGGTCATTGTTATGCTGCGAGACGTAGAAGCGCTGGCACAGACCCAGCTGGCAGAGTCAAGACATCCAGTGTGTGAAGCAGCAAAGCGCGTTGCAGACAGTGGCATCTAAGACTAAATACCTTAGATCAAGGCTACAATGGTTGTTTTTTATGTGACAAGATAGTTCTTTCCCTCCCAGCTTTTCACTCACATCAAGATAATTATGTCTAATTTTAAGCACTTTTGACAAGCCAGATTTTCTTGTACTGCTGGCAGATAATTTTACTCAAAAAAGCTGAATTTTCTGCCAACAGAAAACGTGGCTTATCAGAACTGCAATAGATTGAGTAGAAATTACTTCAATGCCAGTACAATCAGTCCATGAGTATAAAAAACTGCACAGGAAGAAGAAATATCTTGTGGCCCAAAAAACAAGCATCGGTTTATTTGAAGTATTTCATCTTACTTAGATTTCACTCTCTGCAATGTAAAATGAGTGAAGTCATTCATGACCAGCAGCAAAAATCATCCAGAATGCTTTAACATAAAATACTGGAGGGAAACTTAACAAAAGTTACTCAGAGTATAAGCAAATATTCCTGAGGAAAGTGCACATTTTTTTCTTCAAAATATATTTAAGTAATTGTAAAAAGTGTCCTGCAGTAAATTTACTCTCTAAAGTAGATGTTTGAGAGGGAAAAAAAGCAGCTAAACATGCCAGTAAAGGTGAGAGAACGCAGTACTGCAGAAAAATCCAAAATCCTCTCAGTCCCTTTGCTCCCCCCTGGTGGCCAGTGCGCGTAACAAGCGACGTCTTCTCCCTACTTCCGCTCCCAGCGCGGTCACGTGACGAAAACAAGGCAACATGGCGTCTTGCCGGGGGTTTTCTGCTGCAGCTGCGGGCGCCACTTTGAATCCTTACCCATCCGTGTGAAAGTGTGCAGGCAGCGGCGGTTTTAGGGCCATGCGTGCTGGCGGACACTCGGCAGGGCCCCGGGCTGCGGAGAGTTTGAACGGCCGCTGAAGGCGTCATGGAGGAGAAGAAGAGAGGAGTAGGTTGACTTTACTGTGTGTGTTTGGAGGAGCGCAGCATCCAGCCCCATCCCCTCTGCACAGTTACACTTGAGCTTTCACACGGCCGTCCATGGTTGCTCGCTTTCTCATCAGTGCTTCCTCTCTTCTCTTTTTTCCTTCCTGTCTTTGCAGACGTTTTTACGGGTTCGGGCGAACAGGCAGACCAGGCTGAACGGTAGGTGCTGGCAGCGGCCATTTATCACCACAACGCCTCTGAACTTGCAGCCAGTATGGACGAATGTCAGCGTGTGTGCTCATCATCCACTCAGTGTTGGTCGCATTTCTAGGAAACGATGCAGTCAGGGATTCTTTAGTGACAGTTCATGGCAGCGAAGAAGAAATTGGGCTGAAAAGCTGAGCGTCCAGAACTTGGAGCTGTTCTGCTTCTTCTGATTGATGCTCAGCAGTGGTTTTCAGACGTGGCAGTTTTCATAAACCTTCAACTTTTTCCACGGAAAGTTGAGGATTTTGTCCTTATTTTGGCGCCGTTCTGCGCCTGTCCCAGCGGTGACACCCGCAGCTCCAGTTTGGGACACAAACTTTTTTAACATTTCAAATGTATTCATATACATTTGTGACCTTTTTGGTGGTCACAAATGTATATGGCTATAAGTTGATTACAAAGCCACAAAATTATTCAAGTTATAGTCACATAGTTATAGTCGCTGTAATGGGGAAACTGGAATTTCCCCATTACAGCGACTAATAAAGGCTCATCTTACTATATCCCAGTATAATACCCAGACAGTTGAATTTCGGGGTACAGCCCTGTTCGCAGCATTATACGTCAGTCTTTATTTATTGATATTGTAGAATAATTTGCTGGAAGTATATGTGTGCGCATATGTTTGATATGTCACATTTTAGTGTTAACATTAATAGATCTTTGTGCATAGTGAGTAAGTGAAGGATTACAGACGTGACCAGACAGTTCTTACATGCACACGGTGTGTTGTGATGCATAAAATGCTGATTTTAGTGCTGCACACCTTTGCCTTGTAGCTACTGTTGCATGCCAAAGATAAACTTGGTGTATTTTACTCATTTCACATTCTACAGGAGCTGAGTGTTTAAAAGGTTGGCTCTTAGCACTGCAGTGGAACACTGATGGCTCTGTTTTTTGGGCCGATGAAACTGGCGAGTGGTGTGGTGCCCTCATGTGGAACGTGGCCTCGTTGTCATGCGGGCTGTAACGTGCGAGGGTTTCCCTGCCGGACCTCATTAGCCAGCCGTTCCCTCCTCGCTTTAACGATGCTCCCCTCAATTAGCATCAGGGGAGACTAAGCCGAGGAGGAGATGGAGGCCTTTTCTCTCCCTTTTTTTTTTAAAATCCTCACCCTGCAGTTCTGCCATATTTCCTCATGTCCTCCCTCCCTCTCCACAGTCTCTCTTGGCCTCCTTTGCTTTCCCAGCCGGCTAAAAATTAATGTCCCCACGCGCCATTTGCAGTTAAGAAAAGACGACAGAGACTCATGGTGCAGTGCCGCCTCTTCTGCTCTGTTAAGTTTCAAATTAAATGTGTGTGGATGGAGGAGGATGAAGACTCCAGACGGCTACATCCAGCTCTGTCACAGATGTAGAAGCTGATCCAGATCAGCTTTGTTTCTGCAGCCCACTGTTTTAGAGGATTCAGGCAGTTTCTGTGCCTAAGCTGTGTGTTTGGTTTTTTTTTTTTTAAATCTCTCCCCCTCTTTCTTTCCTCTCTTTCGTTGTCTCCACTCGTCTAGCCCGTATAGGGAAGATGAAGAGGAGGAAGCCGGAGGAGGGGGGCCAGGTATGTCCGCTGTGCAGCGCCCCATTGGCTGGGAGCGAGGAGGAGATGAGTAGACATGTGGAACAATGCCTGATCCAGGTAGTACAATCTGGGCCCAGAACCCCGTCTACCACCAGCTGGACAACCTATCAACCTTCTCATCCTGTAGATGTCGCAGAAACCGTCTAGTAGAAGTCGTTGCTTGCTGTAGATGTAGCCCAACATCACTTCCTGTCACTCCTCTTTTCCCATAGATTAGTTTCTGTCCTGCAGTAGAACAAAAATCACCGCTAGTCAGCGCTCTTCTTCTACCTTCACTGCTTTGATTTTTGAAAAACTTCAGACACTGATACCTCTGGTCCAACTGCATGCCTTGTGGATCCAATACTGTTCCATGCTGTGTGAGGAGGCGCTTCACTCTTCCCGTCAGGTCTAAATGTGCGTTCCTTTTCTGTCTGATGTCGAGAACCGGCTGCCTGAATGACATCTCAGCATTCTGTAATAGCAGCCTGGAAAACCTAAATCCTTCACCGGTGTTTTCAGACAAATGGAAGCAGCGTACGCCACCATTTGGCTGATGTAGCCCATCAGAAGAAGGCATTTTAACTCTGACTTTAACGGGCACTTCACATTAATCACTTTGTGTATTGTTTAATCATACAAGCGGGGGAATCAGTCGGTTCTATGCAGGTAAATGATAAATACATGTGACACTACTTTTGATGTCACGTTGAATTTTCAGTCATTTAACACTTGTCTGACTCACTCCGACTTGCAGCTAGAAAAGGAACGCAAGGTTAACTGGCATCTCAAATCAGCTGTAAGACGACGCCTTCTCCATTTATTTGTTATTCTCTTCTTTACACAATGGACCTGTAATTTCTTTAACCCCGAAACATCCTGGCGTGTACAGTACATGTTACAGAAAATGAAACGTGCCAGGATTGAAGAATTGATTGGCCCACAGTGTTGGATGCATTATTTCTACACTTAGTTGACAGTAACGGACCCAGTAACGGTGTCAGCCCACCCCCTAATGTGATGAAAACAAAAATTAATTACAGCAGCTTTGCTAGCTACTGCTTGTACTGTGTAATTACTCCAGCACTTGCGGGTGAAATTAAACTTAGATAAATCAACTCACACATGACTGTTTTTCATCGTCAGGGAACTTGTGGTCTTTGAAACCGTAAAGAGCAACTTGTTTGCTCTGAAGTATTATTTTTGAAAAAAGTATCAGTTATCGTTTTCTTTGACATAAGCATGTGCTGTAGAAGTGATTGCTAATGTAAAGCTGTTGCTAATATAGCATGAGTTCATATTTTTGTGTACTGCAAAATACAAACGGTGAGCTTTTTTTTTTTTTTGCAGGTAGAATTAAATGCAATTAAAGTTCAGTATTAATCAGAAAGAGGAAAGGCATAGCTACAAACATGGACAATAAAATAAACCGCTCTTGGATCATTTTTCAAATTTTAACACTATAAACCACAAAATAGTTCAATATAAACCAACTCACCATATAACAAAGTACACATTTTCAGTGTCTGTATTGTAGCAACAGTTTCTTTTTGACTGAACTCTGGGAAAAAAATGTGATTGGAAAGAAGCATTTTATGTTCCCCCCCCATATGTGTTTTTGTGCATCAGCGTGAAGGTGCGTTGGCCGACGACGACTCCGCAGACATGGATGGAGAAAATGGGCGGGGCTTTGAGGAGTATGAGTGGGCGGGACAGAAGAGGATCAGAGCCACAGCTTTGCTGGAGGGAGGCTTCAGAGGTATGACCACACACACCTTATACGGCTCGGGGCAGCCTTCATTTCACTGTGGTTGTCTGTGCTTTGAAGAGGCGATGTTGTCGGGGGCTGTGCGGTGCGTGATGATGGAGGCGTCCAGCCGGCCGCTCGTTGGGACGCTTGCTGACCTGTCACGGCTCTGAGGTCGCGTCGCGGCCACTCGGGTCAGTTTGTTCTCTGCTCCGTCTCCTCCTCTGCTTCTCTGCCCATCCATCATGCACTGTGTAAGGGCTGCGAGAACAGGCGCTGAATGCGACCAGGGGAGTTGTCATGGCACCACCGCAGGTTGGCCCGGGGTCACCCCAGTTCAGCCTGGCTCGGCCCCACACAGCCCTCTCGGAGAAGGGAAGGAAAACACATTTAGCTGGGCAATTGACCCACTGGTCACCACTGTGTGTGCGTGCCTGCTTGTGCCCAGAAATGCAATTATAGAAGTGGATGGAAGAGCTGGTCACTGGGGATCACAGCAGCAGAGGCGATGGCTCTTGGTCGCTCGCTCTCTCTCTCTCGCTCTCGCTCTCTCTCTCTCTCGCTCGCTCTCATCTGCTTGCTCCCACCTCAACTTTAATTTTCAATTTCTTATTTTAATTCCAATAAGTCTTCATTTACTTTCTGGCAGGATTATTTCAGTCTCCACTAGGGCTGCAGCTGTCGATTTTAAGTAAGAGTAATTTGTCACTGCAATCGAAGGATTACTCGAGTAATCGGATACTTTATTTTTTTTTGTATTGAAGAAACTTGCATTGACCAACATGTGTAGAACTTTCTTTCCTAAAGAGCAGTAGTAATTGTACCAAACACTCAATAACACAGGTGCACATTTCTTGCATATAACATGACTTTAAACATTGCGTTACACCATAAAGCTCTGTTTTGTAGCGTTAGCTTCAGCTCGCAACATAGCTAACATATAGTAACTACCGCTATTAGCGGTAGCTGCTGTATGTTCTTTGGCCATATAAGCATAATTAGCATAGCTGACTACATTCTGTTTATCTTAATTTAAAATCTCGATCATGTACCTTGTCTCAGTCCGCTGGCCGTGCGTGACGTAGCTGGATGCCGTCTGCCGAGACACTGACATCAACGTTGTGGTATGCTAGCTCACCGCTTGGCTTTACAGTGTACACACTGCACAGTGTTTTCTTTCAATTTGAACTTCAAATGATCCCAGACTTGAGATACTTCTTGTCGTTTTCTCTGACTTTCTTCCTTTTTGCTGTTGTTCTGACATTGTGCCATTAAACCTAAGCAGGGCTGCTCGCAGAGATAGCAAAAAAGACGTAACAAACTAATAGTTTTTTGAATGCAGAAGATGCAATAGACTTACACAGTGGTCCTCTCCGGCATACAACTAGGAGCATGCCGGTCGCTATGGAGGGTGAGAGTGTGTATGGGCACATAATCATACCATGCAGGATAGCTGGGTAGACGGTTATGCTGTTTCATTCCATCTAGCGGCAATGCTCTGCACTGTGTGTGTTTATATATTTGCATATTTGTTCCGTCTAGCTGCAATGCTCCGTACTGTGGGTGTTTATATATTTATATATCTACATGTTATTCCATCTAGCTACATTGCTCCGCACTGTGTGTGTTTATATACTTGCATATTTATTCCACCTAGCTGCAATGCTCCGTACTGTGGGTGTTTATATATTTACATATTTATTCCATCTAGCTACAATGCTCTGCACTGTGTGTTCATATATTCATATATTTATTCCATCCAGCTACAATGCTCTGCACTGTGTGTCTGTGTGTGTGTGTATATATATATATTTTATAGTAATACGTACATATGTTTATTAGCTGCTCTTGCTTGCTTGTTTTTTTTTTTTTTTTTTTTTTTCTTGCCTTCTGATTGTTGCTCTGAGTGTTGCTATCCCTGTGCTGTTGCAATCCTGGAATTTCCCCGTTGTGGGACTAATAAAGGCTTATCTTATCTTATCTTATCTTATCTTAAACAAACCCGCGTCTTGTTTACATAGCGTTACCAGAAGAAGGTCATATAGACTGCAAGTGCTACGTTTAACAAAGCTTCAAATCACAGATTTTTGAATCTGTGGCGGAGTGGTTAGCACTGCAGCAGCACAGCAACTCACCCTTGGCTGGGGGATCCTGGGTTCGATCCCAGCCCCCGACCAACAGTGATCTGTGTGGAGTTTGCATGTTCTCCCCGTGTCTGCGTGGGTTTACTCTGGGATTTCTCCGGTTTCCTCCCACATGCCAAAAACATGCAGGTTAGGTTAACTGGCATCAAACTGGGGATTCTAAATTGTCCTTAGGTCTGACTGTGAGAGTGAATGGTTGTCTGTCTCTCTGTGTTGGCCCTGCGATGGACTGGCGATCTGTCCAGGGTGGACCCTGCCTCTCACCCAAAGATGCTGGGATAGGCTCCAGCCCCCCGTGACCCAAAAAGGATTAAGCGGAAGAAGATGGATGGAATTTTTGTAATTGAATTACTCAAATTATTCGAGTAATGGTTGCAGCCCTAGTCTCCACCTAGATATATATTTTAACAATTAGCTTACATGTTTTTAGTTCATTTCAGCAAAGCTGAAAGTAGCTAATTGCTACACCTCCTAGGCACTTGACCCAATGTTCTCCAAACCCACAATAATCCTCAGGTTGGTCTGCATCCTGGTTGTTCTAGTCTGTGTGTAACCCTGACTAGTTGTAGTAGTTACATACAAATAGTTTTCTGTTTATCCAACTGTAGATTTCACTAAATGGCTTCTCCAGTTTCCTCCCACAGGCCAAAAACATGCAAGTTAGGTTAATTGGCATCAAAACTGGGGATTCTAAACTGTCCTTAGGTGTGACTGTGAGAGTGAATGGTTGTCTGTCTCTCTGTGTTGGCCCTGTGATGGACTGGCGATCTGTCCAGGGTGGACCCTGCCTCTCACCCAAAGATGCTGGGATAGGCTCCAGCCCCCCCGCGACCCGAAAAGGATTAAGCGGAAGAAAATGGATGGATGGATGGCTCTATTTTTCATGAAAAGTTGACATGATTTGATACTGTGATTCAAGTTAAAATTCTAAATGTATTTATACAGTATCCACAACTCTTTTAATTGGATGGTGATGAGTCTGCATACAGGCGGGAGGTGGAGCAGCTGATCCTCTGGTGCGGCCAGAACCATCTTGAACTTAACCCAGCCAAAACGGTGGAGATGACTGTGGATTTCAGGCGACACCCTCCTTCATTCCCCCCACTCACCATCCTCAACAGCACAGTGTCCACTGTGGACTCCTTCAAGTTTCTGGGTACCACAATCTCCCGGAACCTGAAGTGGTCCTCCCATATAGACACTGTCCAGAAAAAGGCCCAGCAGAGGTTGTTTTTTCTGCGTCAGCTCAAGAAGTTTGATTTGCCTCAGGAGCTGCTGGTTGTCTTCTACACCGCCATCATCCAATCTGTCCTCTGCTTTTCCATCACTGTCTGGTTTGGATCTGCCACTAAACAGGACAAGACCAGACTGCAGCGGATCGTTAAGTCTGCGGAAAGGATCATTGGTACTGACCTACCCTCCATTGAGAACTTATATCGGTCCATAACCAGGAAACGGGCGGGAAACATCTGTGCTGACCCGTCACACCCCGGCCACAAACTGTTTGAACTTCTATCTTCTGGTCGTCGTTACAGATCACTGAAGGTCAAAACCACCCGTCACAGGAACAGTTTCTTTCCTCAAGCCATCACTCTGATGAACTCCTAACATTCACCTAGTCCTACCTGTTGCTGTACTCATGACTTTTTCATCCATTATTACATTGCACATAACTCTCACACTGCTTTTTACTTCATTCACATTATATCACTGAATCAGCAGAAAAATGAGCATAATATAATAAAGAACAGAACTATTGTCATTTCCCACACATGGAACCAAATTAAATTTTGTCCAGTGCAGAAGTTAGTGTCTATATGCATACCTGTTGAGGGTCAGGTGACTCGTGCCAGTGGCTAATTAGCTTGTTAGCTGAGTTGAGAAAGTCCTTTACGCAGCTACGATTACGTTATCACCACATCATGATTATGAGTCTCTGATCAGGTTACAGCCTTAGCTTGTCAGTTTTGTTGTCTGTTCCCACTGTAAAACAGTCAAGTTGACATGGATAGCCGGCAGGAGCTAACAGGGATTTAGCTTCAGGGGATTTCCGTGTTAGTTTCCACACATTTTGCTAGCTTTTTCTCGGCATCTTCAGATGAAATAGTCAATCACGACATACTATGTGGACGGACACTGCATTTGTGTTCGATAAAAGCCATTATAATTTTTCCACTGCTGCTGCTTTCAGGGTGCAGTGTCATGTGACTGCACACACAGGAGATGTTTTAAAGGGGCAGTATATGAAAGCTGTCTCACACACGCACACAGCAAAAAGAGGGGGAAACCTGAAAAAGCCGACATGAGCAAGAGTACATCAGTTTTGTTTTTATTTTGGTTATTTTCCCAGCCCCACTATCTACTGTTTCCTTTCTGACTACTTAAAGATGCACTCCGGCCGCTCTAAAACCACCTCAAAAACAAATGTGTATTGCCCAAAATAGTACATTGTGGCTTTTTACCCACAAAAAAAACTTTCATTGCCTTAGAATTGCTTGGAAAGAGCTTTTACATCTTTCACCTACTTAAGTATGTGTGGCTCTATGAATATTCTAATTAGCTCCACCCATACCTCCACTCACCAGTAGTGTGTGCTGCAAGGCCAGCCCTCTGTGAGCTCCTCTGATACCCCTTTTCCATCAAGCTGGTTCCAGTGCTTAACTGGAGCCAGAGCCTGATTTGGCACTAGCTCCAGGTTCTCAAAATTGGTGCTAAGCTGGCTCCAACTCCTTGCTGGGCCAGAGCTCTGAACTACTTGACGTTCGTTACGTCCACTGCTGTGGACGGGGTTAACTAACCAGCTAAAAGTGCCTCAAAACACTACTGACCGCCATTGTCCATTCCGAACAGCAGAGCGAGCATGGATTCCAAAACGAAGCAGAGTTGGAGTGAAGAGTAGACCCAGTGTTTCCTGGCTCTATGGTCATCTGCTGAAGTACAAGATAAATTGGAGGGGGCCAGTCAGACAAAGCCCATTTTTGAGCAAATACAGAGGTAGATGGTTGCTGTGGGTTACGACTGGACCCTCAACCAGCTGATAATACAGGTTTGGAATAATAAAAGTAGCACTCCAAGAGAGACGACAAGCTCCTCCATGTTTACAAGTTAGCGCTTCTTCTCCTTTACCTTCTTGCTCCGTGCTGTTTTGTAGCCCTGATTAGCTCCGTGTCAGTCGAAAACCTGCTGGTTCTTACGAGGCACGACAGTTAAACTGGTTAAGCACTGACACAGGCACCAGACTGAGCTAGCACCGGCTCTTTTTTGGTGGAAAAAAGGGTATGAGAGGAGAGAGGAGGGCTCTCCTCTGACCTGAAGACTGCTTCGATATGCAAAACGGATGCCTTCATCCCCCTGAGCTGAGAGCAGCTCGCCGAGACTGCGGTCTCACTTAGAAGTGAGCGACGTGGCGCCCCGTCCACCGGCGACTCATAGTAGCTCGGTCTTGTCAAGAGCAGCTGTCTGGGAGCTCCTGGCGTGGCGCTCGCCAGCAGACAGGGGTCAGAGCCGCATTCAAGCCAGCCCCCCCCCCACCCCCCCGCCTCTCTCTGCCTCTCGCTCTCCTTCTCTGCTGCTCCTTGGCTCCTCCCTCTTCCCCCAAGGTAGCCAAGAGTATCTGTCGGATTGGTTAATGTTATAACCAACCAGGCTAAGCAGGAATGCTTACTTAGCTAAAAGCGGTCTGTCCAAACTTGCCCTTTTGGGGGGGGGGGGAATTCACAGCAGAAAACACAGACTTGGGACTGTGGTGAGATTTTGCTCTCTATGTCTTGTAAGTCACAAAAGACTCATTACTGACATGTTAACAACAGAAAAAGCTAGATTTTTGCCGGAGTGTCACTTTAAAAGTTGGGTATGGTGAAATGTCACAGTAGTTGTAGCAGAGAGAACTACACTAGAAGTGTTCCAGAGGTTCTCAGTGAAATAACCCTAGAAAGGAGCTCAGATAAAACTCAGCTGATGCTCCCAAACCTACTGATGTCTCACTAGTTTCTTGATCAAATGGATCCACAAATTTGGTCTTCTTATTTAGCAAATAGAAAAGCACTCGGAGAGCGCAGACCTCCGCCAAGTGCCACAGTTCCCCCTCGTACAGTGTTTGTGTGTACGTTTTCAGATTCCTTGACCATGAAAACATATGACTAGCAATTGGATTCACAATGATAGGATTAGTGGTTCAGTAGTAAAAGCATTACCTCCTTGGCGGAGGTAATAAACTGAAGTGTTGGTGTTGTGTCCATCTCCTTCATGTGCAAAGTCCCAGGCTGCGAGCGTTTTCATAGATCACTGAAAGCAGCACTCAGGGCTTCAGTGACGGATGCAAATTGCGTAGACAGGTTGCCGTGGTTTTTATTGGGTTTGCGCTCCGTGGAAAAAAAGAGGTTTTTGAATCTTCCCCGGCAGAGAGCTGGTTTTTGCGCAGCCCCTATGGCTGGCCGGGGAATTTCTGCCAAATAATCCGGCGGCGGACAGCTGCCCGTCTCAGTTTTTGCAGCGTAGCTCAAACACAGGCACGCTGGCGGGCCCGGGCCACCACTGTTTTGATGGATGCAAATTGGGTAGAGAGGTTGGCGTGGGTTCTATTGGGTTTGCGCTCCGCGGGAAAAAAGTGGATTTGAAGCTTCCCAGGCAGAGAGCTGGTTTTTGCGCAGCCCCTATGGCTGGCCGGGGAATTTGTGCCAAATAATCCGGCGGCGGACAGTTGCCCGTCTCAGCTTTTGCAGCGTGGCGCAAACACAGGCACGCTGGCGGGCCCTGCCCACCACTGTTTTCCGCGTGCTTTTGTGCCTAAAACTTTGAAGAAGGCGGAGTTTGTGTTCGTCAGACACGACGACCAGCGCCCTCTATTGCCCCTGCACACATGTTGAAAATGGCCGTGTCTCACAATGTTAAAGAATCCTTTTAAAAATTCCTGTATCAAGACGGTGATCCGTATCATCCCCAAAATTTAATCAGTTCTTCCTTGTACCATTTCCAACAACGCCTGAAAGTTTCATCGAAATCCGTCCAAAACTTTTTGAGTTATCTTGCTAACCAACAGACAGACAGACAGACAGACAAACCCTGGCAAAAACATAACCTCCTCCTGGCCTTCGGCCTGGCGGGGGTAATGATCACAGAATAATGTCTCTGAGAGCAGTATGTTACAAGAAGTTAAACTGCAGCAAGAAGTCTTCCTTCTTAGTGCCTCATCATTTAGCTTGATAATATGAGCGCTACTCTGCTCTACACACGGCCTCCCGTTGTGGCCTCAGGTGTGTTTGTGTGTCAGACAGATGAAGACAGAAGGACAGAGCCATCACGGTGTGCACAGGTGGAAGTAAAGAGTTGTTGTCATTTCAAACATTCTTCTGTTCTACCGCTACTTTCATCCATCCCTCTGCCTGTCCGATCCATTGTTAAACACACACATGCTGAGCCTCACCTCCCTCCCCTCGGACAGACAGGAGACGAGGCACATCAATGCTGAAGTCTCAACTAAAGAGTGAGAAAGTGCTGGCCGCAGGCTGGGGCGGTGACTCCCCCACCGGTCGCCCTCCAACTCCTTCCATCCATCCATCTCGTTTTCATGTTGTTGAAGCAGATAGACACAGAAGCCTTCTGCCGCTCTAATAGGGTATGTTGTGATGTGACGCAGATAACTGAGGTGGCCTGGGGAGAGCAACTTGAAACGCGCTTAGAAGGTGGATTTTGGTGCTGAAAGCTCCTCAGTGGTTCTAACACCCGCTGCTGAATCTAGCAGGCTCTCAAGAGCCAGCGGCCAGCTAGACGGATATAGGGATGTTGCAGGGGGTCCTCCTCAGCTGAAGAGATGAAGAGAGGGCCATTCCTCTGTGAAGTGCCACCATCCTTTCCTCCCTTTGAGAGCGCGAGCAAGAAAGGCAGGGGGGGAAGGAGCCCTTTCAAGAGTGGGGGTGGGTGGGGAGGGAAGAAGGGAGGAAAATCGAACAAGATCAGTTGATGATTCAACACTGTGTGAGTGAAGACTTCCCTGTGACTCTCACCAGCTTAGCCTGGTTGAAAAGATTCCCATTGCAGACAGATGGCTTTCTTTGTCTGTCTCACACTTAGTGGTTTTTACCTATGTAAAGTTTGTAGGATTTAATATGGGATGCTGCATGTATGAAAGAAGTTTACTGATAATGTATTTTTGTTACGTGTGCTAAGGTTAAGTGAGTGTGTAGTTGGTGATCAGAAAGGTCACCGTAAACCTATGATTAGCTGAATTTCAAGAAAGTTGGTAGCAGGTTTGACTTTGGACATGGAAAACTTGTCCTTGTGCCTGTGTTTTTAACTCCTGGATGATGCAAGGCCCAAGCAGACACTGCTACCAAAAAGAAATTTTTATTTCTATTACAGTGGATATAAAAAGTCTACTCACCCCTGTTCAAATGCCAGGTTTTTGTGATGTAAAAAGTGAGACCAAGATAAATCATTTCAAAACTTTTTCCACCAATAATGTGACCTATAACCTGTACAACCCAATTGAAAAACAAACTGAAATCTTTTAAGGGGAAAAATAAAAAGCTTACAGTAACCTGGTTGCATAAATATGCACACCCTCTTATAACTGGGGATGTGGCTGTGCTCAGAATTAATCACATTCAAACTCATGTTAAATGGGAGTCAGCACACACCTGCCACCATTTAAAGTGCCTCTGATTAACCCCAAATAAAATGCAGCTGTTCTAGTAGGATTTTCCTGACATTTTTGTAGTCACATCTTACAGCACAAGCCATGGTCCACAGAGAGCTTCCAAAGCATCAGAGGGATCTCATTGTTCAAAGGTATCAGTCAGGAGAAGGTTACAAAAGAATTTCCAAGGCATTAAATATACCATGGAACACAGTGAAGACAGTCATCATCAAGTGGAGAAAATATGGCACAACCGTGACATTACCAAGAACTGGACGTCCCTCCAAAATTGATGAAAAGCCGAGAAGAAAACTGGTCAGGGAGGCTGCCAAGAGGCCGACAGCAACACTGAAGGAGCTGCAGGAATTTCTGGCAAGTACTGGCTGTTTAGTACATGTGACAACAATCTCCCGTCTAGGGTGGCAAGACGGAAGCCTTATCTTACAAAGAAGAACATCCAAACCCGGCTACATTTTGCAAAAACACATTTGAAATCTCCCAAACACATGTGGGAAAAAGTGTTATTGTCCAGTGAAACCAAGGTTGAACTTTTTGACCATAATTCCAAAAGGTGTATTTGGTGCAAACGCAACACTGTTCAAAATCAAAAGAACACCATACCTACAGTGAAGCATGGTGCCAGTACCATCATGCTTTGGGGCTATTTTTCTTCAGCTGGAACTGGGGCCTTAGACAAGGTGGAGGGAATTATGAACAGTTCCAAATACCAGTCAGTGTTGGCACAAAATCTTCAGGCTTCTGCTAGAAAGCTGAAGATGAAGAGGAACTTCATCTTTCAGCACGGCAGTGACCCAAAGCACACATCCAAATCAACAACAGAATGGCTTCACCAGAAGATTAAGGTTTTGGAATGGCTCAGCCAGAGTCCAGACCTGAATCCGATCGAACATCTGTGGGGTGATCTGAAGAGGACTGTGCACAGAAGATGCCCTCGCAGTCTGACCGATTTGGAGCGTTTTTGCAAAGAAGAGTGGGCAAATATTGCCACATCAAGATGTGCCACGGTGATAGACTCCTACCCTAAAAGACTGAGTGCTGTAATAAAAGCCAAAGGTGCTGCAACAAAGTATTAGTTTAAGGGTGTGCATATTTATGCAACCAGGTTATTGGTTATTTTTTACATCACAAAAACCTGATATTTAAACGGGGTGTGTAGACTTTTTATACCCACTGTATATATTAAAAAGTGCTAACCTACTGTAGATTGTTTTTCACCACAGCTGCAAGAATTTTAGATAAGTAAAGAATAGGCCCTACAAAGGGTCATTGTAGGCCAAAGGCAGTGCTACCTTTTTACATGCACACAAATTTGAGTGCTCCAGCCTTTTAATAAATTCAGTATAGTGGGATCATGCTTTCTTACTAGAAGTTTCACCATTACGGCCATCTGGTCAATATAATGTGGTTTATGCTAGACTAACAAAAAGTTTGGTGAATCGGGAGGTGTTCAGCTCCCATTGTGTTAGAAATTAGACCTTAGGTAATTTTTTTAATTTCCACTATTCACCAAAAGTTAGTGATATTTGGCTTTTGGGTGAAATTTATGAAAAATGTAAAAAGTTCACACTACAGTGATGCATTATCATGAAAGTAGGGCATTTACGTAGAAGCATGCAATGGTGAGTTCCTCATCTCAAACAATTTATTGAAACAAAAGCCAACAACAGTGGTGAGTATACCACAACAAAAAATGTTAATGTCTCAGTAACTTGTCATGTGCCCTTGAGCATCAGTTACAGCTTGACAATGACACCTCACAGCTGTCTCGCTGTTCACAGGTCGACTTATTGTCTGCTGAGGCATGGCATTCCACTCTTGTTGAAGGGTGGTGCTCAGGTCACTGAGGTTGTGGGTTGCAGGGTTACGAGCCTCTACACGGCCACTCAGCTGATCCCATAGCTTTTCTATTGGATTCAGGTCTGGAGAAAGTGCAGGCCACTCCATTTGAGGTACCCCAGTCTCCAGCAGCCGTTCCCTAATGATGTGACCTCGATGAGCTGGAGCATTGTTGTCCATGAAGATGAATTTAGGCCTGTGTTGTTCATGCAGGGGCACAATGGCTGGATTAATGATGTGATTCAGGTAGTATTGGCTTGTCACTGTACCATTCACAAGATGTAGGGCATTTCTGCATTGACTTCACACACCTGCCCAGAGTGTAACATGCTGACAACAGTGGCTGATGCATAGCGCTCTCCTTGACATCTCCAGTGTAGTTGGCGTCCATCACTTCTGCTCAACATGAATTGACTTTCATCAGAGAACAGCACTGAGGTCCACTGGTTCCTTTTCCAGTGTAAATGCTCCCTGGCCCATGCAAGACAATGACACCTGTGCCTGGTGTGGTCAGATACCCTTGCAAGTCATCTAGCACAAAGACCATGCTGATGTAAACGGTTTTGAATGGTCTGACGTGACACTTGGGTGCCTCTCACCTCCCTTAAATGTGCCTGGAGTTGAGTGGCATTCATAATCCGGTTCCGCAGGGCACTGTTCACAATGAAGCGGTCATCAGCGTGAGATGTGGCCAAAGGACTTCCACTTCTATACCTTTCTTTGACTCTTCCAGTCTCTCTGTATCTCTGTTGCAACCTGCTGATGACACTGTGACACTTTAAGCTCAGTGGCCACTTCCCTCTGACAACATCCTGTTTGAAGCCTCACAATGGCGAGATACTGTTGATCAATTGTTAGGTGTCGTCTTGGTCTCATGATGTCAAAATGTGAACAGCATGGTGAAGAGGACTGTTATTTATTTATTTAGCGAATGCAAAGTCCTGAAGCCAAGCAGTTGCCTCCTGGTTTGCTGTATGGAGGGTGTGTAATCCTCCTTCCAGTCTTTGGAGCGGGCAAACCTCTATGATGTGTTCCATTGTTTGCTCCTCTCCACATGCGCACAGTGGGCTAGGGCTACTGCCCCATCTGTGAAGGCTGGCCAAGCAGGGGCCATGTCCAGTCCTGAAGCGATTGAGTGTAGACCACTGTCTCCTTGGGAGGTTGGTGCCCGGGACCTGTTGGTTGGGGTTTATCACCAGCTGTTTGTTTGGGACCTCCTTGGTCTCCCATTCCTCTTGCCAAGCTGTCTGGATGGTAAAGTCAGCTGGGGGAGGGTTTTTCCAAATCGGCCGTCTGGATGAAAGTCGGGCAGTGGGTGGGGTGTAGATATCTGCATGGATTGGCAAGTGAGGAAAATCTTTAACTTTTTGGAGCATCCTTTGAGTTAATGCTGCTCGCCGGATGTGTGGAGGGGCTATGTTTGACAGTACAGAGAGCCAGGGGAGTGGTGTTGAGCGGATTGTTCCAGTTATAGTTCTCATTGTTGAGTTGAGCTGGGTGTCTACATGGTGTGAGTAAGATGACCTGGACCAGACAGGGGCACAATATTCTGCTACAGAGTATGAAAGGGCCAGTGCTGAGGTGCGCAGGGTGGAGACTGCCGCCCCCCATTTTGCACCAGCGAGCTTGCAGAGCAGGTTGTTTCGTACCTTCACCTTAGCAGCCGTCCCCTTTAGATGTTCCTTGAAGGATAAGGTCCTATCAAGGGTCACTCCAAGATAAGTTGGATTTGGGGCATGCTTAAGCTTGAGTCCGCTCAGGTGGATGTTTAGTTCTCTGGCAGCTTTTGCATTGTGGAGATGGAATACACTGGAGACGGTTTTTGCTGGGCTTGGTTTTAGGCGCCAGATTTTGCAGAACTGGTCCAGTTTGGCAAGATCTTCCGTGAGCACCCGTTCCAGTGGTTCAAAGTCTGGTGCTTGGAATGCCAAACAGATGTCGTCTGCATAGATGAATTTGCGGGATTTTGTAGTAGGCAGGTCGTTTATGTAGAGGTTGAACAGAGTTGGAGCTAGAACTGAGCCTTGTGGGAGTCCGTTTTTCTGCATTCTCCATGCACTTGTGTTCTGACCGAGGTGGACTCTGAACCTTCGGTTGGTCAGCAGGGTTTTTATAATTGCTGTTGCCCAAGCAGGGATCGCCTTTATAAGTTTCAGGAGGAGGCCTTTGTGCCAGACCGTATCATAGGCGGCTGTAAGATCGAGAAACACAGCCCCTGTCTTCAGTCTGCTCTCGAAGCCATTTTCGATGAAGGTGGTTAGGGCCAGTACTTGTTCTCCTGTACTGCGGTCCTTGCGGAAACCTGCTTGATCCACACTTAGAATATCCTCTATTTCTGGGGAAATGCATTGCAGTATTAGGCGCTCCATGATTTTGTAAGGAACGCTGAGTAGGGAGATTGGGCGGTAGCTTGCTGGTAGTTTGTGGTCTTTGCCAGGTTTTGGGATGGCAATGACCTTTGCTGTCCGCCATTTCTTTGGGCTCGAGTTTGTTTGTGTGATCCTTGTGTAAAATTGTGTCAACCAGGTTAGGGCTCGGGGGCCAAGATTTTTCATGAATTCTGGGAAGATGTTATCGTATCCTGCTGCCTTTCCACATTTCAGGCCCTGTAGGACTTTCTCCAGTTCAGCAGCCTCGAAAGGTTCAGGGTTCGTTTCCTCTACAGGCATTTTTTGGTGTTTTTTTTTAGCTCAGTTGTAACTGCTCTTCTGGTGTCTTTGTCTTGGGGTGCTTTGGCGATAGTCAGTAGGTGGGATGCAACTTGGTTGGGTGTGACGGATGCTCGGCTTTGGCTAGGGGGCTTCTGTGCAGCTCCTAGGCGACGGATGAGGCTCCAACATTTCCTGCTAGAGTGGGTAAAGCTCTGGTCAGCAACTGTCTCCTCCCATTTCTTTCGCCGGGCTGTATTTAGCGATTCAATGAGATGGTCTGCTATCTCTGGGTCCCCTGATGTTTGATAGGATTGTAGGAGGGCAGCACTTTCTCCGTCCAAACATGGGACATAGAGGGGTCGGTAGCCTCGTGGGATTGCAGTATGGGCAGCCTTGAAGATTGCGCTGCAGAAGCGGTTGTATGCTTCATCTACAGTGATGGTGTGGAGTGGGATGGTAACAACGCTCCGGTCCAGAGTTTCACTGAATTTCTTCCAGTTGGCTTTGCGGAAGTTCCAGCGCATCTTCCTTGGGCTGTATATGACTGGAAGTTGTTGGCCAATGTGTACAAGCAGGGGCCGGTGTTGGCTGTGTGGAAAATCATCAAGAATGAGGATCTGTGTAGGATATGGCTCCCCATTCAAAGAGCTGACCCAACACAGGTCAGGAGAATAGTCCTTCTTCCACCTAGCAGAGTGGAAGGTTCCTCTTTGTTTGGGGTCGTATATCAAAGCGAGGTCATTTCTGGATGCCCAGTCTGAAAGTGCCTCCCCATCACTGTCCACTGCTGGGTACCCCCAGTCAGGGTGATGGCTGTTAAAGTCCCCCACATAGATGGCAGGGTGGGGTAGGGTGGGTAAGACCTGCAGATCCCAGTTGGCATTAGGGGGCTTGTACACATTGACAATATGGAAGCCACCAATGATTATGGTGTCTGAGAAATGTGTTATCAGGTGATTTGCTTCAACTATGTCAGAACGCACATAGGTGGCACGTCCATGTTTAACATGTAGAACATAGCACAGGAGGTCAAAGCCTTTGATGGTGGAGAGGACTGTTTAAATAGCAATTCTAACTGAACCAGAAAATTTATTGGTTGATTCATGGATCAAACACCTGTTGTGAATTTTGCTGTTCAGCACTTTGTTCACAGCATCTTATGCAAAAAGTACTGAAACATTGAACAGTTGGACATGTGCATTCAAAAGGTTAGACAAGGTCAAATTAAGTTCACCTGTAAAGGTTATAGTGCATTTTTGGTGCTTCCTGAAATTTCACTAGAAAGCCGAATATCCCTAAGTTTTTGTGAGTAGTGAAATTGCCATACTAAAGTTGATGCTGGCAATACTCTGCAGGCCGTTTGTTGGAATGTAGCATAAAAGTGCATTTAGCTCAGTACACTTGGCTTTTCTCACAGTTATATATTTTTAGCTCATTCCGGTGAAGCCAAAAGGAGCTGATGTCATGACGCCCAGTCTGTCCTTTTGTCTGTCTGACCGTTCATCCACATTTCACAGGAATCGCTACTCCTAGGCATTTTCCTCAATGCTCACCAAACTTGCACACAGTGATCCTCACACGGGTCTGGATCCAAGTTGTTCTTAAGGTCAAAGGTCAAGCGATCTAGACACTTACACTACCGTTCAAAAGTTTGGGGTCACCCAGACAATTTTGTGTTTTCCATGAAGTCACACTTTTATTTACCACCATGAGTTGTAAAATGAATAGAAAATATAGTCAAGACTTTGACAAGGTTAGAAATAATGATTTGTATTTGAAATAATAATTTTTTCCTTCAAACTTTGCTTTCATCAAAGAATCCTCCATTTGCAGCAATTACAGCATTGCAGACCTTTGGCATTCTAGCTGTTAATTTGTTGAGGTAATCTGGAGAATTCTGATGCAATAAGCAAACACATTGTACCATTAGAACACTGGAGTGATAGTTGCTGGAAATGGGCCTCTATACACCTATGTAGATATTGCACCAAAAACCAGACATTTGCAGCTAGAATAGTCATTTACCACATTAGCAATGTAAAGAGTGTATTTCTGATTAGTTTAAAGTAATCTTCATTGAAAAAAACAGTGCTTTTCTTTCAAAAATAAGGAAATTTCTAAGTGACCCCAAGCTTTTGAACGGTAGTGTATGTGATCTCAGAAAAGTTGCTACTCCTCCTAGACAATTGCCTTGATTCTCACCAGACTCGCTTAGAACAATCATCAGGCGGGTCTGCATCCAGGCTGAGCTCAAGGTCTTTGTCAAAAGTCAGGAGATTTGAGCACTTATGATTCCACGAAAATCGGCGCTTCTCCTAGGCCGCTGACCATGACCTTAAGTAGGAGTGTGCCATATCATATTGTTCATGATACCGGTATCAATATTGATCATCATCATCATAGCGGTCTGTCGTGGACGACAATGACTGTTTCATTTAGGTCTGATCAGATTCCTCCACACAGCTCTGTCCTTAGCCTTCCGCTGCCAGGAACGCCTGTCTATGTCCAACTTCTTCAAGTTTCTTTTTACAGTGTCTGTAAATCTGAGCCTTGGTCTACCCTGACTGCGTTTGTCCTTGCATACCGGTGTAAAAATGAATACTGTGATATTTGGGGTCTCTTGTGTGATGACATCACACCATTATGCTGCTGACTGAAGTTGCATGTTACCGTAGAAATGGAAAGGAATCTACAGAGCGGTGGCTGCGTGGAGTTATGTTGAAATGTTTTAGTTTTAAAGCAGTTTCAGAGTGCTGCCATGTTAAAAAAAAAACAAAAAACAGTACAGCATTTGTGGATACGTACAACATGCCAACAACATTGGACATCCAAACTGTCCAGAGATTTTTTTTTTCGTTCTGTTTTGAATGAATGAATGAATGAATGTTTATTTCGGATAGATTAAAAGTAAAGATTAAATAAAGAAACAGAACAATATAACAAAGGGGGGGGGGGAGAAGCCAAGCTTAAGCTTGGTTTTTATTCAACCGCCCGAACCAGAAGAAAAGTTCAATTCAATTCAATTCAATTCAACTTTATTTATATAGCGCCATTTCACAACAACAGTCATCTCATAGCACTATCAACTGTAGGGGGGGAACCCCCACAGTTGCAGAAAGACCCCAGCAATCAGGCGATCCCCTGTGAGCAAGCACTTGGCGACGGTGGAGAGGAAAAACTCCCTTTTAACAGGAAGAAACCTCCAGCAGAACCAGGCTCAGGGAGGGGCAGTCATCTGCTGCGACTGGCTGGGGGGTGAGGGGATAGAGAAGAAGAAAAGAACAGACATGTAGAGAGCAAACAGCACGATGTGGACTCAATCTATGGGAGAGAACAAACAGATGTTAATGACCAGCAAAAAAAAAATATTTCATAGAGAGTGAGGAAAGGAGTGAGGCCCAGTGCATTACTGGAGGTCCCCCGGCTGACTAAACCTATTAGCAGCATAACTAAGGGAGGGTTCAGAAACACATGATCCCTCCCTAATTGTAGGCTATATCAAAAAGGTAGGTTTTAGCCCTATTCTTAAAAACAGAGATCGAGTCTGACTCCCGAATCCAGATTGGCAGCTGATTCCACAGGAGAGGAGCTTGATAACTGAAGGCTCTGCCTCCCATTGTACTTTTGGAGATTCTAGGTATTACAAGTAATCCTGCATTTTGGGAGCGTAGTGCTCTGTTAGGATAATACGGTAGTATCAGATCTTTTAAATAAAAAGGAGCCTGATTGTTTAGAACTTTGTAAGTAAGAAGAAGGATTTTAAACTTAATTCTAAACTCTATGGGAAGCCAATGAAGGGAGGCCAGAACCGGAGAGATATGATCTCTCTTTCTAGTACCTGTTAAAACTCTTGCTGCAGCATTTTGGATCAGCTGAAGACTTTTTAAAGATGTTTTAGGACAGCCTGATAATAAAGAATTACAATAATCTAATCTCGAGCTAACAAAAGCGTGGATCAGTTTCTCAGCATCACTCTGAGACAAGATGCTCCTAATCTTGGCAATATTACGCAAATGATAGAAGGCAGTCTTAGAAACAAATTTAATATGTGAATTGAAGGACAAATCCTGATCAAAAATAACTCCAAGTTTCCTCACAGAGCTATTAAGAGAAAGAGTAACCGCATCCAAACTGAAAGTTTGATTTGGAAAGGAATTTCTAAGGTTTTTTGGACCAACAAGAATGACTTCAGTCTTATCTGAATTTAATAGCAGGAAATTACAAGTCATCCAAGCTTTGATTTCCTTAAGACAGGCTTCTAACTTGGCTAATTGATTACTATCATCTGGCTTCATTGACAGGTATAATTGTGTGTCATATGCATAACAATGAAAATGTATACAGTGCTTTCTAATAATGTTGCCTAACGGAAGCATATATAAACTAAAAAGAGTAGGGCCTAGCACAGATCCCTGTGGAACTCCATGACTAAGCTTTGAGTTGAAAGAAAACTCATTATTTACATGAACAAACTGGAACCTATCAGATAAATAAGATCTAAACCATTGCAACAAAGTTCCATTAAGTCCAACATAGTGTTCTAATCTATCAAGTAGAATATTATGATCGATAGTATCAAAAGCTGCACTAAGGTCTAAAAGGACAAGTACAGAAACTAGTCCATTATCAGATGCAATGAGGAGGTCGTTAGTGACCTTCGCTAAGGCTGTTTCAGTACTATGATGGATTCTAAACCCAGATTGAAACTCTTCAAGTAAATCATTTCCCTGCAGGTGGTCAAATAATTGCGTAGCAGCAACTCTTTCTAAGATTTTTGAAATGAAAGGGAGATTAGAGATTGGTCTATAGTTAGCTAAAGCTCCTGGATCTAGCGTTGGCTTTTTGAGTAAGGGTTTAATTACAGCCGTTTTAAAAGCCTGCGGTACATGGCCTAAAGTTAATGAAGAATTGATTATATGAAGAATAAAGCTACCAATAAGTGGGAAGACTTCTTTAAATAACCTGGTAGGAATAGGGTCTAAAAGACAAGTTGAAGGTTTGGATGAGGAAACAATTTTGTCTAACTCACAAAGGTCGATTGGAGTAAACTCATCAAGACAGAGATCAATAGAAGGAGTTGTAGTAGTTACAGTATTTAAGTTAACTGTGGGAAGAATCTGATTGATTTTATCTCTGATGGATGAAATTTTATTATTGAAAAAGTTCATAAAGTCCTGACTAGTAAGCTCTAAGGGAATGCTAGGATTGACAGAGTCCTGAATCTTTGTCAACCTGGCTACAGTACTGAAAAGAAACCTGGGATTATTCTTGTTCTCTTCTATTAATGCAGAGTAATAACTCGTTCTAGCTTTTCTAAGAGATTTTTTATAAATTAAAAGATGATTTCTCCAAGCTAAATATTAGATTTCATCTAAATTAGTAGAGCGCCATTTTCTTTCTAATTGACGAGTCTTCTGTTTTAAGGTACGAGTTTCTGTGTTGAACCAAGGAGTTAGAAATCTCTGATTAGACTTTTTCTTTTTTAAGGGGGCCACCAAGTCTAGAGTCTGATGCAGAGAAGCTGAAACACTATCCACCATGTTATCAATTACAGAAGGAGCAAGCTGTCTATAGCTTATTTCTGTTGTGTTGACACATGGCATAGAGGAAACAATCTGCATAAATTTGGAAACAGCATCATCTGAGAGGCATCTACTGTAATAATATTTTTCTTTAGGAGCCAAATAGTCAGAAATAGTAAAATCAAAGGTTAACAGACAGTGGTCTGACAGTACAGGGTTATGAGGAGACACTACAAGATTTTCTATTTCTATGCCATATGTCAAAACAAGGTCCAATGTATGGTGGAGGTAATGAGTAGAATTTCCTACTTTCTGAGAAAACCCAATCGAGTCCAATATTGAATTGAATGCCACATTAAGGCAGTCACTATCTACATCCACATGTATATTAAAGTCCCCTACTATAATTATTCTATCAGATTTCAGCACTAAATCAGCTAAGAAATCAGCAAATTCGGATAAAAATTCTGAGTAGGTTGATGGGGGACGATAAACTATGGCAAATAAAATTGGGTTTAACCTGAAATTGCTAAAGTGCCCAATACTGAGGACCAGGCCCTCAAAGGAATTATAACATGTTTTTTGCTTTACATTAACTAGTAATTTGGAATGGTAAATTGTTGCTACTCCTCCTCCACGACCAGAACTTCTGGGATTTTGACAGTTTAAATAACCAGAGGGAGTTGATTCATTTAAACCAACATAATCCTCTTGCCCTAACCAAGTCTCTGTAAGGGAAATTAAATCAATCTGATGATCAATTAACAGATCATGGACTAACAGAGACTTGGGAGTTAGAGACCTAATATTTAATAAACCACATTTAATTTTTAAATTATGAGGAGGAACAGAGGCCAAATCATTCAATTTAGAGGCTTTATGTTTAATTTGAGTTTTACCAATATTTTGCTTTATCACTTTGGGATGCTTATACATTATATTTTTATTCACTTTGGAGGGAGCAGACAACGATTCTCTGATGGGGAAGTCAGGGGCTAAGCTGAGGGGTGGCGGATGAAGAGGAGCTGCAGAGAGGCGTGTAAGACTGCGACTCTGCTTCCTGGTCCCAACTCTGAGTAGTCATGGTTTTGGAAATTTGGATAAAAAAGATGCCAGATTGTTAGACAAATGAGAAGCACCATCCAAAGTGGGATGAATGCTGTCTCGTCTCATAAGACCAAGTTTTCCCCAAAAAGAGCTCCAATTGTCAATGTAGCCCACGTCATTTTTAGGACACCACACAGACAGCCAGCGGTTCAAGGATGACGAGCGGCTAAACATGTCATCACTGGTCAGATTGGGGAGGGGCCCAGAGAATACTACAGTGGCAGACATCGTTTTGGCAAAGTCACACACCGATTCTATATTAAGTTTCGTGACTTCCGACTGCCGGAGACGGATGTCATTAATGCCGGCGTGAATAACAATTGTGGAATATTTAGAGTTACTTTTAGCCAGCATTTTCAAATTTGACTCGATGTCGCCTGCTCTGTCCCCAGGAATACATTGGACTATGGCCGCTGGAGTCTCTAGGTTCACGTTTCTGACTACAGAGTCGCCAATGATCAGAGTTTTTTCCTCAGCGGGTGTGTCGCTGAGCGGGGAAAAACGATTAGAAACGTGAACAGGTTGGTGGTGTACTGGGGCTTTGCGACTAGGCTTCCTTCTCACTGTCACCCACCCAGTCTCCTCGCTGCTGAGGAGAGCCGAGGGACCGCTGACAGTGGGACCTAAGCTAGCTAGCTCCGCTGCAGCTAATGGGCGTCCATCAAGAGTAACTGGCGCAGACGGTGTTGTGGGGGGGGGGGGGGGTCATCCCTTCAGTGCTACAAGAGCTAAAAATTCCCAGCAGAAGTCTGTGAAACGGAGACTCGTGATGCAGGTAAACTGATTCAGCATAAATTTGTGATATTGTGAACAATATTGTTATCATGAAAATTTGGCCACATTGCCCACTCCTAACCTAAAGTACATCATAGATGGGTCTGTGTCGAGGCTGTGCTTCAGGTCAAGGTCAGCATTGTCAGGGTGATTTCATCATGCCGGAACGAGCTACTCTGTTATTGATGGTCTGGTTATGCATTTCATTGACAAACTGATCAATCCAATGGTGAATTAATAAACAGACATATATGAGAAACTCAGTAATTGAAGTAAAAGAAAAATGAGGTGGAGCATCAGATGTTTAGACAGTGAAAGTATTTAAGTGTCTGGTGCCTTCGACTCCTGGAGCCCCACTCTTCTAACTGGGAAGTCTCAATAGGGGAGCTCATTCCAGCAAAGGCAAATGAACTAATGCATCATTCCTCCACCTGTCTGTCTGGTCAGCTGTCAGTCTCTCCATCCACAGTTTATGAAAATTAATACTCATGGAAGGCAGTTGCTTTTTCCATATATTTCTTCTTTTCTAATATTCTGCCTTCTTGGCAAGGTTCAGAATATTGTAAGTTTGAAACACGATCGTTCACCAGTTTATCCACAGATAGGTAAGGAGGCAGACAGGTGGCTCCTCCGGGTTGATAGGAGTGTGTAGGATAAGGGGAGGGGGGATTATTTCATCTTGAGATAACTCAGAGATTGAGAAGAGCTGAAATCTCAGCTTTGTAAATGCACTTCAAAGATGTCCGCCTCATGTTTTTATGTCTCTCGCTCTCCCATTCTCTCACTCTCTGACCTGTAAATGGCAGAGAGATAGTGTGATGACCTTTGACACGCCTCTTGGGGGGGGGGGGTCCCGATAATCACTATGGTAACAGGATGCTGCTAAGGTCGGTTGATTGGTTGAGCCAAGCTGCCGGTTCGACCTGATGAGTCCTTTGATCCCACCTGCCTGTTGGCTTGTTCTCCCCTAACATGTATGTAAATGAAGGGTTTGTGTAGTTAACATACTAAAGAGTCAGCCGTGATCAGGAGATGTGGGATAGTGAGACTGTGTGGTGTGTAGCAAAGAGGAAGAAAGTGACAGAAAAACTGGAAGAATAAAGGTAAGGAAAGAGGAGTGATTATACATGAGTGAGTGGAAGAAAGTGAGGAAAAGAGGGAAGGAGGAGTGGAAAAACAAGGGAGGGGTGTTGATGCATAATGTGAGTGAAAGGCAGTTGGAGTGGGGCTGACCTTTACTGGGCCAGATTAGATTGGCCTGCCAAGACCGCTTAGAGGGACAGATCCAACCACACGCATACAAAGCAAACGGAACACACGTGTGCTCACACTTAATACCGTGCACACACATGAACGCCGTTTATAGCCACACATAAGGCAGTGTGTCAGCCAGCTTTGAAACACACCTGGATCAAGGCTATGAATTAGAATTAATTCAATTATTGTAAATATCTAATGAGGTACATAAAATGGAGTCATTAAATATGATTGTAGAAAAATCCTTACAGCATAATATTGTGATAATTTCCTGCAATATTGATTCACAGCCATCAGTATTGCAATATATTATTAAGCATTATTGTTAAATGTTGCAAACAAAAACTTAACTTTTTGGGTACCACAGTAATGAAACTCAACTTGATTTTCAGCCTACTACAGGTGCTAAGTGCTCACTGTCTGTTGTGGTCAACACAGCTCAGGAGTGATTCATGAGATCTAGCTGGAAATTGAACAAACCATGATGGGAAGGGAAATTATCACATATGGTACTGCAATACTAAGCATATCACAAGATTGTCTTGAAGAAATGTCAGTAAAGCGTCCTATCGTGAGGCTCTGGTGATTCCCATCCCCACCATTAAAGTAGCATTTAGCTGTTAATTATTTGGAAAGAGGAATTAACATTTATTATTATTATTTACATGTGTTATTATTTATTGCTGTGAATCTACTGTCCATAACAATCGAAATCTTCGATATTTGGCATGTTTTGGATATTATTTATACATTGTTGCATTCTTGTAAGTTCATTGTGCTTAAGGATTTCATGTTGAAGTTGAGACATTGAAAGACATTATGATTTGACCCTGCAAGAGGGTTAAGATAAATGATAGAATATGTCTCTGATTGTTGTTTAATAATCATATCATATTTCAGGCTGACTGTCATGTGCCAACATCTGAACCTGATACAACTAAGCCTGTGTGTACACACTGAGTGTTTAGCAGTTCCTCTGATGGACACGTCATAGATGAAGTTTGATGAGTTGATTTGATAATGCACCAACCCCAGTTTTGCAGCCTGAGACCTCAGCAAGAGCAGCCTGGGTTTGAATCAAATGCATTGGTTCCACGTTAACCTCTTTCCCACCAACGTGGCAAGACAGCTGGTGCTCAACTGGTTCTCAGCTTCTGAAGGTACCAGTTTGCTTTCCCACTGGTTTTACAGATATGGATGTGCTCTGGGAAAAGCGCCTTGTGCTCCATGACATCATAGAACCCAGATCAGTGCCGAAAACATGACGCACCAGCACCAGTTTCTTAGGCCAAGCACCGCTGCTTTTGCAGTGGACACGTAGAGTGGTGCTTGTACTGGCCCTGGCGCCAGCACTGCCACCTGTGGCAAAAGGGTGTTTGTAGACTTAGCATGTTGTTCAAATGGATACACAGAATCAGACCAGATTGTGTGGTATTTCCTAGTACATAGACTCTGCATATCTCCCCCAAAGAAAGATGCACACATACTCTCAACAGTGTTGTAGTGGTTTGAATTTACAAACATCAGTGTTATCTTGATGTATGTTAATGTCACGTGCACCTTTAGCACTACTACCCTCACAACAAAGGCCTAATCTGTGGAATCACCATTTGTCACTGTGTTGTTGATCTGTCATGCATTTCCTTGTCCTGATGTCACACCTTTTAAAAAACTGTAGCCTCAGCAACCAGATTAAAAAAAAAAACTGCTCTGTTCCCCATCAAGACTCAAAAGTAAAACATGCTTTTTTAAAAATTATTAATTGTGGGGCTGCAACAATTAGTTGACATTGTCGACAACATTGATCATAAAAATTTGTCAGTGCAAAATTTTATTATTGACATGTCATTTAAGTTTATGGAGATGCCACGGAAATGTGCATTTGTAACTGCAATACACTACTGGAACTGGTGTAGGCAGTGGTGCTTCTGTTGTCCAGCATGCCTGAACAATGTTCAGCACGGAAAGATAAACACAGGAGAGGAGCTAAAAAAAAAGTGAGACCCAAACTTTCAAAAGTATGTGAACATTTTACTGAAAATAAAGAAACAACACAAGTAAAATGCAGACTCTGCAAAGCAGACTTATCTTATCATGACAGCACTACAGTGATGCATGAGCATCTGAAACAAAGATACTCCGGAGCTGGAATGTTTACTGCTGCTTCTGCTTGGTACGTTTTAGTGAGTAAGGAAAGTTAGCATGCTTCTTTTCAGTGGCCACTTGTTTCAAGCTTTAGAAAAATGACTGCACTGTTAGTACTGCTGTCTATGTTAGCTTAGCTGTTTACAGCTGTCTTGGAGGATGGTTGCTGGAGGCTGAGTTGTCATGGCTAACATGTTGAATGCAGTAAAGGCATACCTGCCAACTACTCCGGTTTTGCCGTAATGGTTACGGTTTTCAAGACCCCATTCCGGGTTACGGCTTTATTAATCAAAATTACGGTTTTTCACTAAAAATTCAGTCAAAAATTTTAAATCGTAAAAAAAACACGAAAGCAATTCCAAACACGAGATCGCTAGGAATCGTATCTAAATTTAGAACACAGTAGCGTCAGTAGCGTTTCTTTTCGTGGTTCGCTGCTACGCTTTACCTGAAGCGTTTGCTAAGCTAACGCTATCGCTATTGAGGGTATTGAGGTTTCTATTCTCGCGCGAAATCCCGGAGAGGCGTGCGTACATGGCGAGATGTGAACACGATGTAAACTGCTGCAGACGTTCGCACGACTGCACTTCAGCCCTGGCAAATGGACCATGGATTTGACATCTAAAGGGAGAATACATTTTATATAATGCCTAAGATTCTGAAGAACATGTGCTGTGTAACTGCAAGCCTTGTCATGCTTGGTGTATCATGTAAACACATAAAATATCAGAGCGATTTTGCCGTCTTTTACGCACGTGCCTGTGCCTGCTGATATCTCTAGTCTTCTAGTTACCTCCGCCAAGGAGGTTATGTGATCATCAGCGTTGGTTTGTCTGTTTGTTAGCAAGATAACTCAAAAAGTTATGGACGGATTTTCATGAAATTTTCACAGATTGTCAGAAAAGGGGTATCCTACAGATGATTAGATTTTGGTGGTGATCCGGATCACCGTCTGGATCCAGTAATTTTTTAAAGGATTTTTTTTTTTTTTTTTTTAATTTAACATTGCGAGATAGGGCCATTTTCAATATTTTATTTATGATGTTAAACACTGTATGGGGGGAACTGTGGCGCTTGGCGGAGGTCTGCGCTGTCCGAGTGCTTTTCTAGTATTCATAATACATCACATCTGGCCTATTCAAAGTTCTATGCAGTGTTAAGATAGTCTTTTGAATGCAAATTTAATGAATGAATGAATCTTTATTTCGGATAGATTAAAAGTAAAGATTAAAAAGAAACAGAATAATATAACAAAGGCGAAAAAAATCCAACAAGGTCAAATTAAACAATAACTCCTCTGATTATACAGTTCAACATAAGTTATCTGAAATGGGTGATGGCTGAAGCCGCAGCTTATATTGCCCACCCATATTCCATCCAAGAATTCAAAAGAAAAACAAAACAAGAGCGATTACAATTCAGAACAAAGCTAAGACAAAATGTGACAAAAAAAAAAAAACTAAGTAACAACACAACACAGACTGGATATGACAATCCTTATGTGATTTTACATGTCATCTTGTATATATGTTTGGAGTATTTCTTCCTTTAGTTTTTGTTTAAATTGTCCAAGTGTTGTACATGATTTTAATTCAGGTCCAAAATCGTTCCATAATCTGACTCCTTGCACTGAAACACAGTGTTGCTTGGTGGTAGTTCTCACTGAAGGTTTTTGGAATATACATGAGATGACTGTTGTTGTGAAATGGTGCTATATAAATAAAGTTGAATTGAATTGAAATGTTCCTCTGAAATGATATTGTTTCTCCCTTATTTGGAACAGCTTTTGGATATTTGCGGGCAGTGATATATTCTTAGCTTTAAACATTATTACTGCAGTTTTAAAGTCAACCAGATCTTTCAACTTGAGAGCTTTTAATTTAAGAAAAAGTGGGTTTGTTGGTTCCCTGCAAGCAGCTTTGTTTATTATTCTAATAGCTCTCTTCTGAAGCATAAAGACTGGATATATGTTTGTTTTATATGTATTTCCCCATACTTCAGTACAATATGTCATGTATGGGAGTATTAATGAATGATACAAAGTATATAATGTGGGTTGTTGATTCAGCAAATATTTCGCTCTGTGTAGTATTGCAATTGATTTAGATATTTTACCTTTAATATAATTAATATGTGACTTCTATGTCAAATGCTAATATTTGTTTGACACTGCGGCCCCTGGACCCCGGCTAGCTACTAGGCTTTTAAGGTTTGAAAGTTGAAGAAATATGAGGTTGTCAGCTACATTCTAACTTGATTTAATGCTAATATTTGTTTGGCATCGGGGGGCTTTGCCCCCCTGAACCCCCCACCAGGACTTTGTCCTGGACCTACCGGGGCCTGCGGCCCCTGGGCCCTGACTAGCTACTAGGCTTTTCAGGTTTGAAAGTTGAAGAAACATGAGGTTGTTAGCTACATTTAACTAGATTTAATGCTAATATTTGTTTGGCAAATATTAGCATTATTATTATTAGCATTAGCATTAGTATTAGCATTATTAGCATTAGCATTAGCATTGGCCCCTGGACCCCGGCTAGCTACTAGGCTTTTCAGGTTTGAAAAGTTGGCAGGTATGTAAAGGGCTGAATTACAGGAGTAGCTATCTCTTTTTCGGCTTCATTAATATTAGCCTTCATTCTGAATATTAGTGCATCTGAGTTAATTAGAATATACTGTGTGTGTGTGTGTACAGTGCATCTGGAAAGTATTCATGGTGCTTTAC
This sequence comes from Pholidichthys leucotaenia, assembly GCA_020510985.1. Classification (NCBI taxonomy): domain Eukaryota; kingdom Metazoa; phylum Chordata; class Actinopteri; order Cichliformes; family Pholidichthyidae; genus Pholidichthys; species Pholidichthys leucotaenia. Next base: position 312,711,133 of record CM035846.1, read on the forward strand.
TTTTTCCACATTTTATTTTACAGCCTTATTCCAAAATGGAATAAATTCACTTTTTTCCTCAGAATTCTGCACACAATACCATATAATGACAGTGTGAAAAAAAAATCACATGTACATAAGTATTCACAGCCTTTGCCACAAAGTTCAAAATTGAGCTCATCCTGTTTCCAATGATGATCCTTGAGCTGTTTCTACAGCTTAATTGGAGTCCACCTGTGGTAAATTCAGTTGTTTGGACATGATTTAGAAAGCCATACACCTGTCTATATAAGGTCCACAGTTGACAGTTCATGTCAGAACACAAACCAAGCATGAAGTCAAAGGAATTGTCTGTAGACCTCCGAGACAGGATTGTCTTGAGACACAAATCTGGGGAAGGGTACAGAAAAATTTCTGCTGCTTTGAAGGTCCCAGTGAGCACAGTGGCCTCCATCATCTGTAAATGGAAGAAGTTTAGAACCACCAGGACTCTTCCTAGAACTGGCCGGCCGTCTAAACCGAGCGACTGGGGGAGAAGGGCCTTAGTCAGGGAGTTGGCCAAGAACCCGATGGTCACTCTGTCAGAGCTGCAGCATTCCTCCGTTGAGAGAGGAGAACCTTCCAGAAGGACAGCCATCTCTGCATTAATCCACCAATCAGGCCTGTATGGTAGAGTGGCGAGAAGGAAGCCTCTCCTTTAAGTAAAAGGCACATGGCAGCCAGCCTGGAGTTTGCTGAGAGGCACCTGAAGGACTCTCAGGAAAAAAAAAAAAAACTTTTTTCATGTTGTCATTATGGGGTATTGTGTGTAGAATTTTGAGGGAAAAATTAATTTAATCCCTTTTGGAATAAGGCTGTAACATAACAAAATGTGGAAAAAGTGAAGTGCTGTGAAGACTTTCTGGATGTACTGTGTGTGTGTGTGTGTGTGTGTGTACAGTGGTGTGAAAAAGTGTTTGCCCCCTTCTTGATTTCTCATTTTTTTGTATGTTTGTCACAGTTAAGTGTTTCAGATCATCAAACAAATTTAAATATTAGACAAAGATAACACAAGTAAACACAAAATGCAGTTTTTAAATGAAGGTGTTTATTATTAAGGGAAAAAAATCCAAACCTACATGGCCCTGTGTGAAAAAGTGATTTCCTCCTTAACCTAATAACTGGTTGGGCCACCTTTAGCAACAACTGCAATCAAGCATTTGCGATAACTGGCAGTGAATCTTTTACAGCGCTATAGACGAATTCTGGCCCACTCATCTTTGCAGAATTGTTGAAATTCAGCCACATTGGAGGGTTTTCCAGCATGAACCGCCCTTTTAACGTCATGCCACAGCATCTCAATCGTATTCAGGTCAGGACTTTGACTAGGCCACTCCAAAGTCTTCATTTTGTTTTTCTTAAACCATTCAGAGGTGGACTTGCTGGTGTGTTTTGGATCATTGTCCTGCTGCAGAACCCAAGTGCGCTTCAGCTTGAGGTCATGAACAGATGGCCAGACATTCCCCTTCAGGAATTTTTTGGTAGACAGCAGAATTCATGGTTCCATTTACCACAGCAAGTCTTCCAGGTCCTGAAGCAGCAAAACAGCCCCAGACATTCACACTACCACCACCATATTTTACTCTTGGTATGATGTTCCTTTTCTGAAATGCTGTTACTTTTACACCAGATGTAATGAATGGGACACACACCTTCAAAAAAGTTCAACTTTTGTCTCGTCAGTCCACAGAGTATTTTCCCAAAAGTCTTGGGGATCATCAAGATGTTTTCTGGCAAAACTGAGATGAGTCTTTATGTTCTTTTTGCTTAGCAGTGGTTTTCATCTTGGAACTCTGCCATGCAGGCCATTTTTGCCCAGTCTCTTTCTTATGGTGGAGTCATGAACACTGACGTTAACTGAGGCAAGTGAGACCTGAAGTTCCTTGGATGTTGTTGTGGGGTCCTTGGTGACCTCTTGGATGAGTCATTGCTGCACTCTTGGGGTAATTTTGGCCGGCCAGCCACTCCTGGGAAGGTTCACCACTGTTCTATGTTTTCTCCATTTGTGGATAATGGCTCTCACTGTGGTTCTCTGGAGCCCCAAAGCTTTAGAAATGGCTTTATAACCTTTTCCAGTCTGACAGATCTCAATTACTTTGTTTCTCATTTGTTCCTGAATTTCTTTGGATCACAGCATGATGTCTAGCTTTTGAGGATGTTTTGGTCTACTTCACTTTGTCAGGCGGGTCCTATTTAAGTCATTTCTTGATTGAGAACAGGTGTGGCAGTAATCAGGCCTGGGTGTGGCTAGAGAAATTGAACTCATCTTTCCAAAGGTGTGATAAACCACAGTAATGTTTTAACGGCGGGGGGGAGGGGGTGACTTTTTCACACATGGCCATGTAGGTTTGGATTTTTGTTGCCCTTAATAATAAACACCTTAATTTAAAAGCTGCATTTTGTGTTTACTTGTGTTATGTTAGTCTAATATTTAAATTTGTTTGATGATCTGAAACGTTTAAGTGTGACAAACATATAAAAAAATGAGAAATCAGGAAGGGAGCAAACACTTTTTCACACCAGTGCGTATGTATATATTATATTAGTAGTAGTATATATTATATAGGGCTGCACGGTGGCGCAGTGGTTAGCACTGCGGCAGCACAGTTTACCCTTGGCCGGGGAATTGTGGGGATCGTGGGATCGTGGGTTCGATCCCAGCCCCCGACCAACAGTGATCTGTGTGGAGTTTGCATGTTCTCCCCGTGTTGCGTGGGTTTACTCCGGGATTTCTCCGGTTTCCTCCCACATGCCAAAAACATGCATGTTAGGTTAATTGGCTGTTCTAAATTGTCCCTAGATATCTGTTTCCTATAGGCCCTTAGAATAGAGGGTTAGTATTAATGAAAGCGCTTTGAGTGGTCTTTGTGACTAGAAAAGCGCTATATAAGTGCAGGTTAGTTAGTTAGTTAGTAATTATATATACAGTATATATGCATGTGTGTGTGAGTATAGAATCCTCGACGGTTTGTGGGAGTTTGCCCAACCAGTCCACATGCGTTTTGTGGACTTGGAGAAAGCATTCAACCGCATCCCTCGTGTTCTCTTGTTGGGGGTTCTGCAGGAAGATGGGGTATCGGGCTCGTTGTTACGAGCTATCTGGTCCCTATACGACCGTTGCAAGAGTTTGGTTCGTATTGCCAACACCCAGTCCAACACGTTTCCAGTGAGAGTTGGACTCCGTCAGGGCTGCCCTTTGTCACCGAACCTGTTCATAATTTTTATGGACAGGATATCTAGGCGCAGCCAAGAAGTGGAGGGTGTCATGTTCAGTGACCACAGGATCTCATCTCTGCTGTTTGCGGATGATGTTGTCCTGTTGGCTTCATCAAGCAATGACCTACAGCTCTTGCTGGGACAGTTTGTTACTAAGTGCGATGCGGCTGGGATGAGAATCAGCACCTCCAAGTCTGAGTCTATGGTCCTCACTCGGAAAAGGATGGATTGTCCTCTCCAGACAAGCTCCTGTCCCAAGTGGAGGAGTTTAACTACTGTATCTCAGGGTCTTATTAACGAGTGAGAGGAGAATGGAGTGAGAGATTGACTGACGGATTGGAGCAGCCTCTGCAGTGATGTGGACGTTGTACTGGTCTGTTGTGGTGCAGAGGGAGCTAAGCTCTAAAGCAAAGCTGTCGATTTACCGGTCAGTCTACGTTCCTACCCTCACCTATGGTCACTAGCTTTGGGTAATGACTGAAAGAATGAGATCGCATATACAAGCGGCTGAAATGAGCTTTTTCCGCAGGATTGCTGGACTCACCCTTAGAGATAGGATGAGGAGCTGAGTCATCCAGGAGAAGCTCAGAGTAGAACTGCTGCTCCTCCACATTGAAAGGAGCCAGCTGAGGTGGTTTGGGCATCTGATCAGGATGCCTCCTGAACACCTCCTACTTGATGCGTTTTGAGCATGTCCAACAGGGAGGAAACCCCGGGGCAGACCCAGAACACACTGGAGAGACTACATCTCCCAGCTGGCCTGGGAATGTCTTGGTATCCTCTGAAGAGCTGGAGCAAGTGGCTGGGGAGAGGGAAGTTTGGGCTTCTTTGCTTGAGGTGCTGCCTCCGTGACCCGGACCTCTGGAAAAGTGGTAGAAGATGGATGGTTGGATGGACTTTATTGAAAATAAACCTTTTTTTTTTATCGCCATCAGTTCCCGTGCCTTTGAGCCAGGTTGTGACAACTGTCATCTGACGTGTCACATCAGCTGTTTGAGGTGTGACTGTGACCTGATGGATTTGACAGCTCTGCCAGGTTGGTCACGCCCCCCACCGTGGTCTTTGGAGGGGAGAATGATCTCAGTTGAACAGAGATGATCTCTCCCATACCTCGGATACATGGATCGGGAGGCAACAGCAGTTTGGCATGACTGCGCTATGCACAAGTTATGCACAAGTTAGGCTATTGTTGCGCATCAGTTCTGAACATTGGCAACATGCTAAGCATTTGTTGGTTTAAGTTATTTTATAAGTTATGAAAATATTTGATATAAGTTATCAATATGTTATGGATATGTGATGCATACGGTCAAAAGTGAAAATTTCGGCATATGCCAGTGTTTTAGACCAATTTTTATACGTTTGGCAAATGCTGCCTTAATGGTAAAGGTGTGATGGGGCCTTTATGTTAAGACAGAGAATGTGTGTGTAGTCTTAAGCAAAGGTGGCTGTTTTTTGCTTTTGCACTTTTACCTTTTTTGTTGAAGACTGCTGTTTTAATTTATATCAATTGTTTGACTAAAAATACATTTCAGTAAGCTGTTGAGCTTCAGTTTCAAATTTGTGTTTCATGGTTAATTTTATTTAGCTCTGGAAACTGCTTATAAAATGTTCTATTAAAGCAAGGACTGACAACAAGGTGATTTTCACAGGTGTGCAGGCTTAGTTAAACAGGTGAGGTGAAACATGCACTAGAGCCCCAAACAAGAGCCATGCCAACAAGAAGCAGAGATGGTGGACATGACCGAAATAATCGCAATTAGTTGTGTAATGGAAAAAAATAGTTGTTAGATTAGTCGACTGCCAAAATAATTGTTGAAGCACTAATTATTTGACCACTTAAAACCATAGTCTTGCTATAAAATAGCTTAGCTTCATTTCGAGTGAGATACAAACATGGGTAGGAGGAAACAGAGCAGTAGACGAGTGTGAGGGCCTGATTTTCACTTTGACAAAGCCACCAGAGTGCAGTGAGATCCGACAGTTTGCTGAGAGCAACTGTTAGAGGAAGTCTAGTTTCAAAACTCGCACACCAGGACAGGTGGGTTAAATAGGACGTCTGTCAGCTCTGCATGGTCACACACACGGCACAGAAGTCCGGCTGAGAGCCTGTAGAAATTGGAGTAGGTGTAAATAAGATGGCTGTCAGGCCTGTCACAGGTGGAGACATGCACGGCGGAACACACACCTGTGTACCTACCTTTGTGTGTTGGATAGACATGGTGTAGGTGACAGGTAGATGCTCACTCGCACGGCTTGAAGGGGTTGGAGAGATGGGCCCTGAAGTGACAGAGAGACAGGGTCTAAGTGACAGAGGGACAGACGGTCTCAAACAAACACTGAAGAGACACCACTAAGTGACGGACACACAACTCGCACACAAAGTGGAGCTGAAGGCAGCAGTCAGGCAGCGGCGAGGGTTTGTCTGAGCGTTCATCACCAGGTTTATAGAAGTGCCACACACACACACACACACTTTCTCAGAGATTGATGGCTGAGGTGTCAGTCCGGTGTCAGCCCAGCTCTAAATGCTGCCTCTCTCTTCTTGTCTCTTTCTGTTAACCTCTCTACATGTTACCGTGAAATCGTTAATTTGGTTGGAAAATGTAAAGTTTTAGAGGAAGTTAAATATACCATTGTCAAGTTTTAAAAAGTCTTGGAAAGTTAGTGTGGGTCTCAGTAAGTTTTTACCTCCTGACCAGAAAATTATTCCAGGTCCTTTGGGGAAGGGGGAGGGGGGGCAACCTTAAGTTGCAATTTTTTTTAATTTAATTTTTTAAATTTTTTTTTTGAGAGTAACATCCTGTTATCAACAACTTCTAAAGTTCAAATCCAAATCAAATAAAAGCAGATGCTGCTTTTCAGTAAGAGATTGTAATTAGAAATTTGGTGACATTAAATTGTCAGAAGGCCCTGAGATGGTCACAGTCCTGTGATCTACATGCTTTTTTGTTGTGCTTTGTGCACAGTAATGCCTGATCTTGCTGCAAACGCACACTTTGTTGATCTGATGTCTGGAAGAGGGTCATGTACTTTTCTTAAACAGTATTTTTTGGGCATAACAAACATCTTGTTACAATAGAACTGCATAAGGAAAAAATGTGGTTTTAATGACCACAGATTGTCCAGTTTTTTTTTTTAAATTGAATATTCAACCATAACTGAAGCACAGACTTCTTGGGCAACATGTTATGATAGTAGGGCTGCACCCAGATTCTACATTATTTGGATATTTGTTTGTTGCATTGGTACTTGGGCTGCAACTAACGATTATTTTGGTAGTTGATTAATCTAATGGCTATTTTTTTTAGTCGACTAATTGCAATTATTTCTGTCATGTCCGCCATCCCAGCTTCCTGCTGGCACGGCTCCTTTTCGGGGCTCTAGGTCATGTTTTACCTCACCTGTTTAAGGCTGCACACCTGTGAAAATCACTTTGTTGTCAGTCTCTGCCTTAATATAATGTAGCCTATTATAAAAAGTTCCCAGAGCTAAATAAAATAATGACCCATCAAACATGAGTTGGAAACTTGAACTTGACAGTCTAATCAGAAGTGTTTGTAACAACACAATTAAATAATAGATGTTAAAGTGTAAAAACTCAAATAGCAGCTCTGCTGCTCCGTAAAGGCTGTTGGAACTGCATGTTAAAAACAAACTAGAGTAATATTCAACTCCATTAAAGTAAAAAAGAAAATAAGCTAGTCCATCCTGTTTGCCTGGTCGATAAGTTTAAGTTTAATTTTCAGATGAAAATTAAAAGAACTTCTTCCAGTCCAAAATAAATTTTAAAAAAGACACTTCAAATATCAGTGCAGGAATGTGAGCCATCACTACACATACAGAAGAAATATTTAAGCCGTTTGATTGTGTCGATGATTATGGGTATCTTTTTCTAATTAAGTTACAAGTTATGATATTTTAATTTACCAAGATGCACTAATATTCAGAATGAAGGCTGATGCTACGGTGACAATAGAGAATACGAAAAGAGTAAGTTGCTCATATAATTCACCCATTTAATGCAGTTAACATACAGAGCATCTGGAAAGTCTTCACAGCGCTTCACTTTTTCCACATTTTATGTTACAGCCTTACTCCAAAATTGATTAAATTCATTTTTTTTCCTCAAAATTTTACACACAATACCCCATAATGACAACATGAAAAATTTTTATTTTGGAGATTTTTGCAAATTTATTAAAAATAAAACACTAAACTCACATATACAGTACATAAGTTTTCACAGCCTTTGCTCAATACTTTATTGATGCACCTTTGGCAGCAATTACAGTCTCAAGTCTTTATAAATATGATGCCACAAGCTTGGCACACCTGTCTTTGGGCAGTTTGGCCCATTCCTCTTTGCAGCACCTCTCAAGCTCCATCAGGTTGGATGGGAAGTGTCAGTGCACAGACATTTTCAGATCTCTCCAGAAATGTTCAAATGGATTCAAGTCTGGGCTCTGGCTGGGCCACTCAAGGACATTCACAGAGTTGTCCTGAAGCCACTCCTTTGATATCTTGGCTGTGTGCTTAGGGTCGTTGTCCTGCTGAAAGATGAACTGTCACCCCTGTCTGAGGTCAAGAGCGCTCTGGAGCAGGTTTTCATCCAGGATGTCTCTGTACATTGCTGCATTGATCTTTCCCTCTATCCTGACTAGTCTCCCAGTTCCTGCCAGTGAAAAAGATCCCCACAGCATGATGCTGCCACCACCATGCTTCACTGTAGGGATGGTATTGGCCTGGTGATGAGCAGTGCCTGGTTTCCTCCAAACATAATGCCTGGCATTCATGCCAAAGAGTTAAGTCTTTGTCTCATCATACCAGAGAATTTTGTTTCTCATGGTCTGAGAGTCCTTCAGGTGCCTTTTGACAAACTCCAGGCTGGCTGCCATGTGCCTTTTACTAAGGAGAGGCTTCCTTCTTGCCACTCTACCATACAGGCCTGATTGGTAGATAGCTGCAAAGATGGTTGTCCTTCTGGAAGGCTCTCCTCTCTTCACAGAGGAACGCTGGAGCTCTGACAGGGTGATCATCAGGTTCTTTGTCACATCCCTGACTAAGGCCCTTCTCCCCCGATCGCTCAGTTTAGACAGCCGGCCAGCTCTAGGAAGAGGTCCTGGTGGTTCCGAACTACTTCTATTTACAGATGATGGAGGCCACTGTGCTCATTGGGACTTTGCAGAGCAGCAGAAATTTTTCTGTACCCTTCCCCAGATTTGCACCTCAAGACAATCCTGTCTCGGAGGTCTACAGACAATTCCTTTGACTTTGTGCTTGGTTTGTGCTCTGACATGCACTGTCAACTGTGGGACCTTATATAGACAGGTGTGTGCCTTTCCAAATCATGTCCAATCAACTGAATTTACCACAGGTGGACTCCAATTAAACTGTAGAACTATCTCAAGGTAGATCAGTGGAAACAGGATGAACCTGAGCTCAATTTTGAGCTTCATGGCAAAGGCTGTGAATACTTATGTCCATGTGATGTCTTAGTTTTTTATTTTTAATAAATTTGCAAAAATCTCAATTTTTTTTTTCACATTGTCATTATGGGGTATTGTGTGTAGAATTTTGAGGGAAAAATTAATTTAATCCATTTTGGAATAAGGTTGTAACATAACAAAATGTGGAAAAAGTGAAGCGCTGTGAATACTTTCCAGATGCACTGTATAGCTAGCATAAGGGAAGCAGCTCAGCTGTCAGCAACCATCGTAAGAGAGATTACTGTCCGACAGCAGGTAAACTATTTAAACAGCATGTACTAATAATATGGTCAGTTTTCTAAAGCTGAAAGTGTTGCTCATTGAAAATAAGAAGCACTAACGTTGCTTGCTAACCTTACTGGTGCAGTCCGCTGACAGGTAATCGGAAACAGAAGAACAGAGAGGAGGTGGTAATGGATGCATCGCTGTAGTGCAGCTGTGATATGACAACACTGCTTTACATTCTATATTTAACTTGTTTCATTTATTAATTTTCAGTAAAATCCTCCCATACTTTGGAAACGTTTGGCCTTCTCCATGATTTTCTTTCCATGTCGCCATGATACGTTCCTCTTCTTCTTCGCTGGAACAGTTAAACTGAACATTTCCACGGCATGCCTATAAACTTTTAAATTAAACCATTTGTCGACAATAAAAATCTGCCTCCACAAATTTTCATGATCAACATTATCGACGTCGACTAATCGTTTCAGCCCTAATTGGTACTTGCGTTTCAGATTAAATATTTGCTCCTTATAGCAGTCCAGTGGATTCCTATAGATAGTTAAAAAGAATACGATATTTGCTGTGTTTTATATACAGAGTGAGATTGACAATTGGATGCAGGTGCTTGTGTGTATACATGTATTAGTCACCCGTCAGGCAAGCGCATGATTTCTTGGGTGATTACTGTAAAATCCTCCAAAAATGCTTGAGTCTAAAGTAACTTTACCTTAGGTTGGTCCACAAGCTGTTAAGTTGAACCCCAAGTTTAACTGTAGGCCTATCAGACTGGGTGCTGCAACTCACCCTCCATTTAGCTCCATCTTGGACCACCTGAAGAACGGTGGGAACATTGATGTCAGACCAGTGTTTGACATTGTCCAGCCAGACTTCACCTGCCTTGCGGTTGATAGTAGAGGCTTCTGTTTTCCAGCTACCAGTGTGATCTGCTGCCAGACAAAATCATTGGTCTTACAGTCTCTATAGGAGATATCCAGGATCCTCCTGAGACACTTCACCTCAAAAGCCTGGATGCAGCATTCTGACTTAGTTGTCAGTGTCCAAGCCTGACATCCATACAAAGCAAGATATGTTCCAAGAGTTCTGTAGAGCTTCAGCTTAGTATAAGGCCTGATGTTAGGACTTCTCCATACTCCCTCTAATTTGGACATAGAGGAGAGTGCAATGGTGAGCCTGGTCTTAATTTATTTGGTGCTAGTGCCCTCCTTGTTGATGAAAGACCTGAATCACTTGAAGGCATTCACCTCTTCCAGTGTTTCACAATATACTGTGATGCTGGTGGCTGAGGCAGTTGTGGCGCTGTTCACAAGGATCTTGCTCTTCTCTATGCTGATTTCCATGCCATAGCCATTGACACTTGTCTCCAGTCTGGTGGTAAGGTGTTGGAGTTCCAATTGTTTACACCCCATGAAGTCAGTCTGCAAACCTGAGGTTGTGAGTGGTCTTCCTTCTATCGTCACTGAAGTGTTAAAGTCAAGGACAAACTCTAGGAAGTTATTAAAGAGCATGGGTGAGAGGAGGCATCCTTGATGCACTCCTACAGTTGTCTGGAAAAAAAAAACTGTCCTGAACCGTTCCCTCACAAAAACGTACAACTAAGCACAGTTGTCCTGAGGGGAGCACTAAAGATGAAGCCCTGTAAGAGTCTGTCCTGTCGCTTCACAGGTTCAGGTTTCGCCACGTGTAGCATTAAGGAGAGTGCAGCAGACAGCGATGCTGACCTCGATGTGGACGGAGATGACACCTTGGAGTACGGCAAAGCCCAGTACACGGAGGCAGATATCATCCCCTGTTCCGGTGCAGGGGAGGACCAAGGAGAAGCCATGGAGAGGGAGGCGCTACGAGGAGCTGTGCTCAAGTGCGAAGCCTCAACTCTCACACATGCAGCCAGAATACAGTAACTTTTAATTTTCAGGCCTGATGGGTACTTTAACATGAATATTTGTGCTTGTGTGTTGCAGCGGAGGGATGCCTTCTAACAGAATAACGCCTGAGTTCTCTAAATGGGCCAACGATGGTAAGTAGCTGCTCCTATGTAGTTGTATAGTCAGTATTTAGATTTGCAATTACTTATTAAAGAACAAGCTTTTCTTTTAGGCATGTTAATTTGTATGTGTAGTGTGTAAGTGCCTGTCATCCTTTGTTACAGAAATGCCTTCAACGAGCAACAGCGAGAGCAGCAGCAAGACAGACTCCAGCACTCCTTCGTCTTCCTCCTCTTCCTCGTGCATCCCACGCACCTGTAAAAACAGCGAGATTGAAAAGTAAGTCTGAGTGTCCCACACTTGTGGAGATTCTCTGACTTCTGATGAGTTTTCTTACCTGTGGGAGAGCTGGCTTGTCGGGAGTCATAAATTCTGCATTTTGTGTGGATCGTGTTATTGCTGGGTGAGAGTGATGGGGAGGGTCTGCACAGGTGTTGATTTTCTGTGTAATGGAGGCCTGTTGGAGATTCAGGGCTTCAGGACACAACACTGGTACCAGACACACGTGCACACACACACAATATTTTCAAGAGGAAGACTTGAATACTAGTAAAAATAAAGAAAAAATCATCACAGGTATCGATGATTTTGTCAATAGCTTATTACCGGATATGTAGTGCAATAACTTTATTTTAGTATTTGAAGCTATAACAAACAGGATGTCTCACACCACTACATAGAGTATGTATGTGCCAGAGCTCATTATAATGTCAGAAGTCAATGCTCTTATTCTGACGCAAGTACACACACAGGACACACAGGGAGCTGAAAACGGGAGCTGACTGGTCATTGCACTGCTTCTCCATTTCTGCCATACTGTGCCTCTGTTAGAACAGACACACGCTGAGCTTCCAGTCACCATATTCACATTGTTAATGCACATTTATCTAAAAAAAATGTGTTTCCATCAGCCATGTTAAGCAAATTATCTGTTTGCAGCATAACATTATGTAACAAAACTTTCTACATAATTCAGGTTCAGGTTACTTTATTTGTACCCGTAGGTAGATTTGTTAATATAATGGAATACTGGCAGAAAATTACTAGATAAGAGAAGATAAGCCTTTATTAGTCCCACAATGGGGAAATTCCAGGATTGCAGCAGCACAGGGATAACAGCACTCAGAGTAATAGTTAATAAGATAATAAGATAAGAACTGGTTAGCCGAAGCAGTAAGTAAATATACATATGTACACAGTTATATACACAGTGCAGGAGCATTGCAGCTAGATGGTGTCAACAGCATTACAGTTAAATTACCCGGCAACATATAAACATGGAGCCAGACAGTATATTGCACATTTGAATCAATGGTGTTGTTGCCACCCTCAATAATAATTGTAGTTGTCATAGTTGTGTATTGGAGGGGACAATCTCTATTGTGCCAAGCTGTTAAGTTTAGTACATTTAACACACCCTCTACAAGCAGCATCGGTTAGGTTATAAAGTCTTGACAGCCGTAGGTAGGAAGAACCTGCGGAACCTCTCCCTTGAGCACTTAGGATGGCACAGCCTACCGCTAAATGAACTCCTCAGTGTGTTCAGCGTGTCCCGCATGGGGTGGAACTTGGACTCCAGCAGAGGTGACAGCTTAGCCACCATCCTCCTTTCTCCTATCTCCTCCACTGGGTCAAGGCGTTGCCCCAGAACAGAGCTAGCTTTTTTTGATCAGCCTGTTCAGTCTCTTCCTGTTGGCTGCCATGATGCCGCTGCCCCAGCAGACCACTTCAAATGTGATGGCTGATGCCACCACTGAATCATAGAAGGTCTTCAGGAGTGCCCCTCACACTCCAAACGACCTGAGTCTCCTCAGGAGGAGCAGCCTGTGCTGCCCCTTATTGTAGAGCACGTAGGTGTTGTGTGACCAGTCCATTTTATTGTTAAGGTGAACACCCAGGTACTTGTAAGATGTCACCATCTCAATGTCTGTCCTCTGGATGTTTACCAGTGCTGTGGGGGGTTGTCCACATCTGCAGCAGTCCACCATCTGTTCTTTAGTTTTCCTCACATTGACATGGAGGCAATTCCATAGGCACCAGTCTATGAAGTCCTGGATCAGTCCTCTGTACTCCACGTCATCCCCATTGGGGATGAGGCCGATGATTGCGGAGTCATCCGAGAACTTCTGTAGATGGCAGTGTGGTGTGTTGTGTGAAAAGTCAGCAGTGTAGAGGGTGAACAGGAAGGGAGCCAGAACTGTTCCCTGGGGCCCCCCCGTACTGCAGATGATGGTGTCAGACACGCAGTCCTGGGTTCACACAAACTGTGGTCGGTTTGTGAAGTAGTCCAGGATCCACGATGACAGGTGCTGCTCCACCCCTGCACACAGCAGCTTGTCCCTCAGGATCACTGGTTGGATGGTGTTGAAAGCACCGGAGAAATCAAAGAACATGATCCTCACAGTGCTCCCAGGCTTCTCCAGGTGGGACAGGGAATGGTGTAGGAGGAAGATCACTGCATCCACCACCCCGATGCCATGCTGGTAGGCGAACTGAAGTGGATCCATAGCTGGTCCCACCAGGGGACGGAGGTGGGTGAGGAGCAGCCTCTCCAGGGTCTTCTTTATCAGGTGTGATGTGAGGGCCACTGGTCTGTAGCTGTTCAGGTCCTTGGGGGTGAGGGGTCTTCGGCATGGGTACCACACAGGATGTTTTCCACAGCTGTGGTACCCTCTCCAGCTGCAGGCTCAGGCTGAAGATGTGCTCCACGATCCTGCATATTGATCTGCACAGGACTGGAGGAGCCTCGAGCTGATGCCATCCGGACCTGTAGCCTTCCTTGCCTTGATCTTCTTCAGTTCAACTCTCACCTGGGTCTTAGCGAGGGACAGACTGGGGCAGGGGGGCTGTGTGCTGGGAGGGAGTGTTGGGTCTGTGAGGGGAAAGACACCAAGGGATGTGCACTGAGAGCTGGGGGATGTAAGAGGAGGGGGGGTGGAGGAGGGGCAGTGGACAGGGGGACTCGATGAAGGTGGAGGCAGCAGTTGATGGTGGACAGGCAGAGAAGAGGGCAGTTGGTCAAACCTGTTAAAAAAAAAAAACAAGTTCAGGTTGTTCATCCACTCCCTACCCCCCGTGGCCTGGGAGGAGGTGTTCTGGTGCTCAGAGATGGTTTTGAGGCTTCTCCAGACACCGCTGATGTCACTCTGCTGCAGCTTGTCCTCCATCTACTTCCTGTAGCTGTACTTCCCCTCTCTGATCTTCCTCCTTAGCTCCCTCTGTACGGGCTTTAGCTCCTCCTTGTTTCCCGACCTGAAGATCCTTTTCTTCTCCTTCAGCAGTGTCTTTATCTCAGGGTTGATCCAGGGTTTGTTGTTTGTGAAACACCATATGGTCTTGTTGGATATGGTGTTCTCCACACAGAAGTTGATGTAGTCTGTGATGGTGTGTGTGAGGCTGTCGATGTCCTGACCATGTGGATCCCAGAGCTGCTCCCACACAGTGGATTCAAAACAGTCCTTCAGAGCGTCCTCCGCCTCCTTGGACCTTATCTTCACTGTGCGGGTAACAAGAGGTTGTCTGTGTACCAGGAGTTTGTACACAGGCAGGAGGTGTGCTCAAACTTGGCAAAGAAGCTGTTAAGCTCCTCTGCCAGAGTGAAGCTGCTGTCCGATGTTGGGGGGCACTGGCCCTTGCAGTTGGTGAGGGCCTGGATGCCTCTCCACATCTGTTAAAACACCGCAGTCAAACGGTAAAACGGGCTTTTGCTCATCCAGTGGCACATAATAAAGACTTGCAAGGATGGAAAAGGATAATAGCAACCATTTTGAACATCTTCATGTAGTCATTGGTGAGTTTCTAAATGTATGTAATGTATTTTACTAATGATGAATTATTGTCGACTATGTAGGATTTAGTGTACTGGTTAAACAAGCATGTGAAATTTTTGAATAAATGTTAGTGTGTAGTCAAAGTAAACCTTGCTGTGATATTTAATGTTTTCCAACCAGACATTAGGATGGGAGAGGGAAAAACATGAGAGGAATATTAATTCGCTATTATTACATCTTTAAATAAAAAGAAAAAAAAATAATGACAGATGAATTTGTACAGTTGATTTTTTTTCAGTTTATAATTTAAAATGTTAATAAAGAGGTGGTCCTTTCTATGTGGTTATTATATCTAAACTACATAATTTAGAAAAAATGTACACACGTGGACAGAATTGTTGGTACCTCTGTTAATGAGAGAAAAACCCACAATGGTCACAGAAATAACTTGAATCTGACAAAAGTGGTAATAAATAAAAATTCTATGAAAATTAACCAATGAAAATCAGACAATGCTTTTGAGTTGTGGTTCAACAGAATTACTTTAAAAAAACAAACTCATGAAACAGGCCTGGACAAAAATGATGGTACCCCTAGAAAAGATTGAAAACTAGAAAAGCACTCGGAGAGCGCAGACCTCCGCCAAGCGCCACAGTTCCCCCCATACAGTGTTTGTGTGTACGTTTTCAGATTCCTTGACCACGAAAACATATGACTAGCAATTGAATTGACAATGATAGGATTAGTGTTTCAGTAGTTATTCAGGAAAATGGCATTTTCCGTAATGGCGGCCACAGTTCCCCCCATACAGTGTTTGTGTGTACGTTTTCAGATTCCTTGACCATGAGAACATATGACTAGCAATTGGATTGACAATGATAGGATTAGTGATTCAGTAGTTATTCAGGAAAATGGCATTTTCCGTAATGGTGGTTTTCTTCTGGACGGTGATCCGGATCACCACCAAAATTTAATCAGTTCTTCCTTGTACCATTTCCAACAACGCCTGAAAGTTTCATCGAAATCCGTCCAAAACTTTTTGAGTTATCTTGCTAACCAACAGACAGACAAACAGACAGACAAACCCCGACAAAAACATTACCTCCTTGGTGGAGGTAATAATGTGACTATAGGGACATGTTCAACCAAGATGTGTCTTCTAATTAACATCACAGGTGTCTACACACTTGTAATCAGTCAGTTGGCCTATTTAAAGGGTGACAAGTAGTCACTGTGCTGTTTGGTGACATGGTGTGTACCATACTAAACATGGACCAGAGGAAGCAAAGGAGAGAGTTGTCTCAGGAGATTAGAAAGAAAATTACAGACAAGCATGTTAAAGGTAAAGGCTATAAGACCATCTCCAAGCAGCTTGATGTTCCTGTGACTACAGTTGCACATATTATTCAGAAATTTAAGATCCTGTAGCCAACCTCCCTGGACGTGGCCGCAGGAGGAAACTTGATGAAAAATGGAAGAGTCGGATAATACAAATGGTAACAAAAGAGCCCAGAACAACCTCTAAACACATTCATGGTGAATTTCAAGGTCAAGGTACAGTATATCAATGTCAGATCACATCATCCGTCGTCGTTTGAGCCAAAGTGGACTTCATGGGAGACGACCAAGGAGGACACCACTGTTGAAAACAAATGATAAAAAAGCCAGACTGGAATTTGCCATACTGCATGTTGACAAGCCACAAAGCTTCTGGGAGAATGCCCTATGGACAGACAAGACAAAACTGGAACTTTTTGGCAAGGCACATCAGCTCTATGTTCGCAGACGCAAAAATGAAGCATACCAAGAAAAAAACAGTCCCTACTGTGAAACATGGAGGAGGTTCTGTTATGTTCTGGGGCTGCTTTGCTGCATCTGGCACAGGGTGTCTTGAATCTGTGCAGGGTACAATGAAATCTCAAGGCTATCAAGGTATTCTAGAGAGAAATGTGCTGCCCAGTGTCAGACAGCTTGGTCTCAGTCGCAGGTCATGGGTCTTGCAACAGGATAATGACCCAAAACACACAGCTAAAAACACCCAAGAATGGCTAAGAGGGAAATATTGGACTATTCTAAAGTGGCCGTCTATGAGCCCTGATCTAAATCCTACTGAACATCTGTGGAAGGAGCTGAAACATGCCGTCTGGAGAAGGCACCCTTCAAACCTGAGACAACTGGAGCAGTTTGCTCATGAGGAGTGGGCCAAAATACCAGCTGAGAGGTGCAGAAGTCTCATTGACAGTTACAGAAATCGTTTGATTGCAGTGATTGCCTCAAAAGGTTGTGCAACAAAATATTAAGTTAAGGGTACCAACATTTTTGTCCAGGCCTGTTTCATGAGTTTGTTTTTTAAAATAATTCTGTTGAACCACAATTCAAAAGCATTGTCTGATTTTCATTGGTCAAATTTCATAGAATTTTTATTTATCACCACTTTTGTCAGATTCAAGTTATTTCTGTGACCATTGTGGATTTTTCTTTCATTAACAGAGGGGTACCAACAATTTTGTCCACGTTTGTATATCAGGATATATATTGTTCTTGGGATATAAGGTTACTTATATTGGGATATGTAATTTTGGTTATATGGTACAGCCCTAGGTGTGATCAAGTAACATGCAGCTACTTCTTTACTCTCAATCATTTTTAGCTCATTCCACTGAAACTGAAAGGAGCTAATAAGCTGACACGGCATCCGTCAGTTTAGTTCACGAGAATCGTTACTTCTCTTAGGCAATTGCCCCGATGCTCACCAAACTCACACATAATGATCTTCCTGTGGGTCAACATCGAGATTGTGCTCAAGGTCAGGAGATCTGAGCACTCTGGGCTGATTTCATCAGGCCCAAAGGAGCTACTCCATCATTGATGGGCTGGTTCATACTTCCTAGTGGATCGCCCACTAATTGTTGCTCAACATGAGCCTTTATTGGAATGATGCTCAGTGTTTCCTCTGGCTTAAAGACCTTGGTGCGGCGGCAACATATTTTTCCCGGGGGGGGGGGCAGAAAACACGTATGTATGAATATATTAATTTTATACTATTTATTTCTTTTTTTTTAGTTTTGCACAGTAACTTTGCATATAATAATAATAGTAATGCATCAGATTTATATAGCGCTTTATCATAGACACTCAAAGACGCTTTTTACAGTTACATTATTCATTCGCTCCAGACAGACAACGGTAGTGGCAAGCTACTACTGTAGCCACAGCTGCCCTGGGGCAGGCTGACAGAAACATGGCTGCCAATACGGGCCAACGGCCTCTCCGCCCACCACTGAACATTTATACACATTCATACCCAGTGTTATGGACACTGGAGGCAAGGTGGGTAAAGTGTCTTGCCCAGGGACACAACGGCAGGATATCTGGGGAGAGCGGGATTCGAACCGCCAACCATCCAGTTATTGGATGACCCGCTCTACCTCCTGAGCCACTGCTGTGCATGTGGAACTTACAATTTGAAGTATTGTACAACCAAGGCTTGAATGTTCATACTCTTTTCATCTTCTCTATCCCCTCACCCCCCAGCCAGTCGCAGCAGATGACTGCCCCTCCCTGAGCCTGGTTCTGCTGGAGGTTTCTTCCTTCTAAAAGGGAGTTTTTCCTCTCCACCGTCGCCAAGCGCTTGCTCACAGGGGATCGCCTGATTGCTGGGGTTTTTCTGCAACTGTGGTGGTTTCCCCTACAGTTGAAAGTGCTATGAGATGACTGTTGTTGTGAAATGGTGCTATACAAATGAAGTTGAATTGAATTAAATTGAATGTTGGAATATTGGGCCATTTGGGGTCCCACCCAGATGTCCTGTGTTTGGACTTTTTACTGGTGTCATCCTTCTCTCCTTCCTCTGCTCTCACCTCTCCTGGACCCTCTGCCTGAACACTTTCCTCTCTTGAGCTCCGCTCTTCTGTCTCATCTTTCCCTCTCTGGCTACGGTTATACTGCAGGTTTTAATGCCCAATTCCAATTTTTTGCACAAATGTGACCCATATCTAATTTTTTAATGACTGTCTGAACAACATGGATCCAATTTTTTTCACACCAGACCCAGGCCACTTTCATATGTGGTCCTAATTCCGAATTGCATCTGATGGTTCCAAAGCGACGTCCGTCTGAACGGTCATGTCGCATTTCATCCGACTTTTTCCTCATGGAAGTGAGACAGACGCTACAATTCTGCAGTGGCGGATGCTGCAGGCATGGGAGACACAGCTGGTTTGTGCTCTCTTTTTAATCAATCTCCTTCCCTTTATCACTGGATTGTAATTTTTGTTGGCTCAGACTGCACAATAACTTCAAAATTGCAGGCGAGGAGTTAGGGGCTGAAGCCATAGACATTACATGCGCACAGTAATGGCACATTTATAAAAAAAAAAAAGTGGTTATCTGGCATGTAGAGGAATGAAGGTGGTCCCATTTATTTTGTGCATAAACATTTCGGAGTGTTTTTTAACATTTATTTTGCTGCACTGCATCAAAGGTGAAGAAGTTCTGTCCCCTCAGTCGTTCGGTGCTCATATTTACTTCCTCAAACACAGCGCTGTGTGATGTGGTGTTTTCTTCTGCGCATGCGGGTCACTTCATAGCTGGAGACCGTTCATACTCCAGTCTGACGGGGGTCGCATTTAAATTATAATGTGAATGCCCACACAAAAAAATCGGATCTCAGCAAAAAAATGAGCATCAAGACCTGCAGTGTGACTGTAGCCTCTGAGCCCTGTCTCATTCAGCTTCTCTCTCTGTCTATGGTGGTATACAAACAGGCTAGAAAATATCAAGCGCCATGTAAATTAAAGGAGACAATGAAAAATTTCTAATCAAGAGTACAAAGAGCAGCCACTTAAAACTTGAGTAATGACTTCAGTCTTGAAGGTTTGAGGTTTTTCTCCAAAATTTATAACAATTTTCTTCGAGTTTTCTACTTTTCTCTGTAAATGTATCTAAATTTGAAACCATTTTCCTCAAATTTTTAATTTCCTCTTGTAAAATTGACTTTTCTTTTACATTTGAAACTTTATTATAAATTTGTGGATTATTTTATGGCTTATTTTTGTCTGTTTTTTAAAATAAAATTACTGTTTTTTTAAATAAATTTGAAACCGACCGTGATTTTTTTTTTTAAAACTTTTTCCTTATAACAATTTATATTTTTGACCATAACATTTGAGTCAGAACAGAACAATAATTTTAGCTCTCGTTACAAAGAAAAAAATATTAATAAAATTGTATTTAATGATTTAAATTAACTTAAATGACTAACGATGCCATTATTTGTGTTATAATATTTCTATATATTTATAGTTTTTTTTTTTTTTAGAAATCTCACTGCCAAGAAAAGTCTCTCTTATTTTGAAATCCAAATGTTGGCACGTTTAGTTTGTCTGAAGGCTGCTGACGGATTAAAGTCATTGACTTTGTGAATTTTGGTCATCTTAACTTGCCAGGTACATAATTGGGAACATCACTTAATATTGTAGTGGCTGGTGAAGTATATACTCAGCAATTCATCAGTCCCCTTACCTTTCCCTTCATATGAAGCCAGCTGCATTTGAATTCTAACCACATCTCTTAGCTAAGCAACTGTTCCGCTATTGCTCCTGTTTCCAGCAGGTTCAAACCATGATAAATGCATCCAGTGCTTACATACCTTTTATTATTTTTTTTTTTCCGTGTTTAAAGTACTTTAATAAACTCATGTATCTGTCGGACAGTCAAGCCTTATTCATGCTGCACTTCCCCTCTAGTCTGCCTTGGTCCATGTATGGTTTGGACGAGCCTGGTACGCATATGGCGCTGTACATGCTCAGTTTTTTCATCTGCCCAGGCCAAGCAGTTGATGCGTGCACACAACCATCATTTGTAGTTTCACTCCTGCCCAATAGGTAGTGCCAAGGCGCTGACGCGGCAGAATTTTCATCAACGAAGAAACGGTGGATTTCTTCACAAAGTTTCTCTTCAAATAGAGTCCATTTCTGCTGTTTGACTTCCCGGTTTTCACTTCTTTTCCACAAAGATGCTGCTGCCACTAGCGAGACACTGTCTGCTGACTGACTGGAAAGCTCACATGGGCGGAGCGCTTCTAAACTCCGCGCGGATGACGGCCACACATGTTGTTCGTGTGCGTGCTTGTGGAAAGTCATTACTTCATATATTTTTCTTAAATTCATATCTCATTCTAGGCGTGGTGGTAATATTTCTGACGTGGCGGCCCGCCACCGAGAAGTGTTACCAGAGGAAACCCTGGGTGCTCCTATGGACACGTACCATATTCCTTCAGACCTAGTTTTCATTGTAAGGGCAGGGCTTATACTCACGCCACACATAAAGAGTACCAGACAATCTTTGTAATGGGGTGAGGACAACTTATTCATACTGTGAACCTTGTCATTTAATCTGTCTTTGAGTTGGTGTATGGTTTATCCAACTTGCTTTGGAACTGGCACTGCAGAGAAGGAGCAGAAAAGAAAACATTCAGTGAAGTGGACCAATCACAGTCGTTGCAGTCTGTGTCACCATGACAGGTAGTTACACTTCTGGAGCGGTGCACATCAGGTTACGCCATAGCTGTGATGTCCATTTAACTGTAATTCAGGCTTAACACGTCATACATCAACTCAATCTGTGGTCAAATATACCAACATATTTACAGTTATCAGTCTACTGTTCATCCTGTGTGCTCCTACAGGTAAAACGCAGCAGCAACATCTATTTTCCTCCAGACAGTCACATCTAGCATCTTTTTTTTTTTTTATGACACGTGGGCATGTGTTAGCTGAGGTTTTAGTGACCGCCCGGAGCAGAACATGCCTTAATCTGAGTGTCCATTTAAAGGAAGCCAACGAGATGCTGAATGATTGCATTGGAACAAGCAGTCAGCTGGCTCCGCTCGCTATAAATGCACAAATTTGCAGAGCTTCTGTGGCCCTCCGTCCCCAAATGAAAATGAGATTCGTCTCCTTTCGTTACATTGATACATTGTGTGTGTGTGCACACGCGTTAGTGAAATCTCCCTCTCTCAGATCCCAGATGGGTAATGATCTGGTCGCGTCCCGGGGCATCTTCGTTCCCCCGCTCATTCCCCTGCAAGATAAATGGGCTCAAACACACACACGCACAAACACACAGCGAGAATGGCGGTGACGCTCTATCCCCTCTAAGATAAATGGCCCCTCCAATGCGATTGCTGCCAAATTTGGTGCTCCAGCTGGAACAATGCAGAGAGATTTCCATGTGGTTTCTGCAAATAATTGAATCTGTCCTCAATTTGGAAGTGATGAAGCTGCATTCCCCCCACCCTCCCTCCCTCCCATACAATACTACCTTTTCCCTGTTTTCTCCTCTCTTTTTCCTCCCTTTATTGCTTTAAGTTGTGTTTCTTCCTCTTTTCTGTCTCTCATTCCTCTTCTTCGGTTCTCCTCGTCCTCTGTCTCAATTCTTCTCAGGCACTTACAAGAATCCCACTGCCGATCCCCCTGAGACCTGTGCACACAGGCAGACCCACACATGCACACTGGGCAGAGACAGGGGAAATCAATAGTGACTTAAATGTTTTATCATGGTGTGTCAGTGTAGTTAAGGCCTCGGTTAACAGGGTGCAGAGGACAACGACGCTCTGAAGGGACTTATCACTCCTGTGTGGATGTGAGAGGTTTACGTCCCTACCTGGTGAATAAAATGTTTGCTGCAGTGTGATGTTAAAACTGTTCTTTAGATTAATTGGTGTTTAATCGTTTAATTTGTTTGTGTGCGTGTTGAGAGGAGAAACTGAGTGAGGCTGAAATTTAGGTGGACAGTAGATTAAGACACATGGCTGATTGAGATAGATAGTTGAGATCTTCACACACACAGAAATGCACACTAATGAAATGAGAAATACACACACGCATATTGGGGACGCTAAATAGAGGCGATGCAGACCCATCTGTCCATCTTTGTCGGGCCTCATCACTTGCTTTTTGCCACGGGGATGACTTGGAGATGGGGATGCATTCCACTTTCTTTCACTCTCACATGCATGCAGACGTTTCACAAGGCCCCGCGGGGCAGTAACTTGGCTGGAGCAGAAGCATGTTGTGCTAATGGAAGATGCTTTTCTATATTGGTTCCTCTGGTTTTATGAGTTCAAGGCCACAAGTTAAAGCCTCCTCCCAATGTACTCACACAGGCTTGACTTGCACACAGTACATACCTGACTGTTACAAATAGGATTAAAGAGTTGTATTTTTTATTGTTTTTGCACCAGGGTGGTGGCCTAGTAATAGAGCATCCCACAGCCGGGAGGTTGAGGCTTCAAGACCCAGCCGGGTCAAACCAACGACCGTAAAAATAGTAGTTTTGGCCTTCCAGCTTGGTGCTCAGCATAAATAGAATGGGGAAAGGAAGGTTGGTTACCAAGCCACAGGGGGAGGCACCAAACCAGTGTACTACTTGTGCTGGTCCCAAGCCCTTGTAAATGGGGAGGGTTGCATGAGACCATAAGCCCATCATCCACTGTTGTGACCCCGAATAGGGAGCAGCCAGAAGTGTGTGTATTTTTATTTTTTTTTATTGTTTTTGCACTTATGTGAATGAGTAAATCTGCATGTAAGACCCTCTGTGCTACTATTCATCAGTACTGTTAAAAGAAGGGCTGCACGATGTTGGGAAAATACGCAATATTGCTGTTGATTATTGCAATGAAAATATGACTTGTGGTTGGTGTACCATGTTAATGCCTTTCATCTAATTAAATTCAAGGATTTTTTTTACTGTGAAACTCCGTGTTTGTGAGGCTGTTTGTCTTCCTGCACAGTGCATTTATCCCAGGAGAGTTATCTTTTCTTTGCTTGACCCTGTGAAGTCATTCTCTCCTCTTTTTTTTAGCTTCCTTTAAATCTCTAAACTTGATCTCCTATTTGGGTGGCCACAGTTGTTTAAACCCATTAAGAAATAAGCAGTGCTAAATATGTATTTATTATAGAGACAAAGACCGTGGTAAATGACAAGGACGAGAACAAACTTTTTTTTATAGGAGCAAAACATGTCCTGTTTTCTCTTATTGCCACACTTTGTATTGGGAAGGAGAGTCCCCTCTGCTGAGTTTTGTGTGAGACTGGGCACAGAAGCATTTATTGGAGCAGTTAAAGAAAGAGAGACAGACTTGTTTGACGTATAACCTCCATCCAGCTCTGTCCAACCCACAGTCCACAGCTGCTTTATTAGCTAGTAGGCTAATCAAGGCTGAATGGCTTTTTACAAGCTCAGTACTAATAAGTGGAGAGAGGGTAAAGTGGTTTACGGGGCACCAGGGTGGTGAGTCGGGCCAGGCGTTTATAGCCATGGTGTGATGATAGGGTTACAGTGTTGGTCAGCCTTAACCACACATCTGATAGAAGAAAAAGCTTCTTATCGTATGTGGTTACAGGAGGGTTTGATATAAGAAGAGGGTGTCAGTCGTAGATTTAATATGACCCGTGGACCAAACTTTGTGCTGAAACATTTCTAAGAAACATAAGTTTTAACAGCCTCAGTAAAGCTGCTTCTACCTTCAATATGTGGAGCAAATTAAAACTGATTCTGGCCAGCACAGAATCATTTGAAACCTTAAAATATTCATTTTAGCAATACACTGCTAAACTTCAGCTTTCCAAAACAAGAACTGTTAATAAAATTGAATGTCTGTAGCTTAAAATATGCAAAATTATTTTCACGGGGTTTGTGAAAACCAGTAAAATTGTCTTGAAGGAAGTGAAATGCTTTTACAAAAACTGCATGTGAAAAACACCCGTGTCAGACAAAAACAAGCTTATGTAGAACTGATTTAAGATCATCTTATACAGTATATTCACTGGATACACAAAAGATGGAATAACCAGAACTTTACTTTAGAGCAGCATTATATAACTTTATTGTTCCGGGTAGGAACACTGACAAGACTACAACTATGGTGCCACTGACCTCAGGCTCATGTACCATCAAAATGATTTTTTTGGGAAAAAAAAAATAAATGTAAAAACCTTACATAGTGTTGCTAAAGCTGGGTTCACACTAGAGCGTTTGGACTGACTTTTACAGACATTCTGAAAAATCAGAGCAATCAGTCCACCCATTGGTGAAACTACGTTTACAAGCAGGTTTTTTTTTTTTTTAATCCAGTGCACACCAACTTTTACAAACTTTTATGAACTTTTGCTAGCATTTGCCAGTGCTGCATTCAGCATTGGCAAACTTTTGCGAACTTAGGTTAACTTAAGCAAACAAATACTCAGCGCAGGTCAGCTGACATCAGCATCAGGTAACGCTCATATAAAGATCAGGGTTTGTGGAGGCTTCCTGCCATCCTGGAGTGGTGTTTTTTGGGTGGATTCACACTACAACGTTTGGACCAACTTTTACTGATGTTTTGGCAAATGTCTGGCTCTGCTGCCAAAAGTTGATAAAAGTTAATGATAGTTGGTGTTTGTTGGCAAACACTGGCAAAAGTTGTGTTCCTTGAAAATTTTCAGCATGCTGAAAATTTGTCGATGTTTGGAAATAAACACTGGTGAAAGTTGTGCTCAAATTGTAGAAGTTCCTGAGCACTGGGCTAAGTTATGCAGAGTTCACCTAAACGTGGCAATAAGTGGTTCAGTATCTCCACTGGCTCCCCATTCAACAGCGCATCAACTTCAAGATCCTCCTCATCACCTATAAAGCTCTTCATAACCTCGCCCCCTCATACCTATCTGTCTCGTCATTCTCCCACTCGTCTCCTCCGCTCTGCTGACGCTCACCTTCTTACCCCCATCACCAAGACAAAATTCCGCACCCTGGGTGATAGATCATTCGCCATTGCCGCACCAACCCTCTGGAATTCCTTGCCCCTTCACATCCGGTCTGCCAACACACTTGCTTCTTTTAAAAGTGAACTCAAAACCCATCTTTTCAAATCTACCTACAAAAACTGACTGCCTCTTCTACCTATGTGTACCTACCTTGTCTGTTTACTCGTCCTCTATATGTTTGTCCCTATGCTGCTTTGTAAAGCGTCTTTGAGTATTTAGAAAAGCGCTATATAAGACTGATGTATTATTATTAGTATCTAACGACTTTTCAGTAAGCAATGGGGTGAAACAAGGGTGTGTGCTGGCACCTACACTCTTCTCGCTATATCTGGCAGCTATGCTTGAGGTGGCCTTCAAAGACACTTCAGAAGGAGTATACATTCAAACAAGGAAAGAAGCAGACTTGTTCAGTGTGGCACAGTTTAAAGCCAAGAGTAAGACATCGATAAAGGTAGTAAGAGAAATGCGCTTTGCTGACGACGGTGCTCTAGTTGCACACAGTGTGGAAGATATGCAGTCTTGAGAAATTTGCAAGAGCAGCTAGCCAATTCAGCCTCCAAATCAACATCAAGAAGACAGAGTGCCTTTATCAACCACCAAAGTTCCAATTATCAACATCACTACCAGAAGAGATCAGCATTGGTACAGAGCCACTAATCAAGTGCAAGACTTTCAAGTATCTAGGGAGTACTGTTTCAGAGAATGCTAGGCTGGAGGATGAACTATCTCTCAGAATGGGAAGAGCGAGCGCTGTGTTTGGAAACTTGAGGGAGAGACTGTGGAACAATCAACATGTGTCTGTCCATGTGAAATGCAAAGTGTACAGAGCAACAGTACTGGCTACTCTATTGTACGGTGCTGAAACTTGGACTGTCTACAGAGTGCAGGTGAAGAAACTCCACGCGTACATGATGAGACACCTTTGAGCCATAATGAACATCTCATGGAAAGACAAGATAACCAACATAGAAGTGTTGAAACGAGCTGGTCTACCATCAGTGGAGGACATGCTAATACAGATGAACCTGAGATGGCTCAGACATGTTGAGAGGATGGACCACCAGCGTCTCCCTCAGCAGTTACTCTACTCACAGTTATGCGAGGGCAAACGCAATCAGGGTAGACCAAGGCTCAGATTTAAAGACACTGTAAAAAGAAACTTGAAGAAGTTGGACATAGACAGGAGTTCCTGGCAGCAGAAGGCTAAGGACAGAGCTGTGTGGAGGAATCTGATCAGACCTAAATGAAACAGTCATTGTCACCCATGACAGACTGCTATGATGACCTAAGTCAGCCTAAGTTAAGCTCCACTGGCAAAGGTTGACTGAAATGCTGGTGGAAGCAGATGGTTTTAGATCGAAACTCACTTCAGACATGCACGGATGCAAGAGAACTGGAGAGAGAGGGGAATTTAAAAGAAAAAGAAAAATATATATATATAATCTCTCAAAAATTTGACAGCCCAAAATAAAAAATAAAAAAAAAATGTCATAGCAAAATTTACTGTTCTTATTTTTCTGCTCTGTGCGTAATCATTCTCCAGGATTTATTGGTTCTGCTTCCATTGTGGAATTCAAACAGCGCTGATGTGGTGTCAAAAAGTAAACGACTTAATATGATTTTATGATATTTTAATGAAAAGAGTTGTAAGAGTCAAAATATTATCGCTTATCATTTTATTTGTATGATGATTTACCAAATAGTGTTTTTTTTAATTCTATCCACATTCACATTTTAATTGCAGATTAAAATTGGAGTCTATTGGCATTACTGTATTATTTTTTTAGATGAATGAATGAATGAACGGGAAAAGAGGATGCAGAAATAACTACATAGGAATATAAAACGGAAATAAATACTGCCCCCACAAACACTGATCTTTATATGAGCGTCGCCTGACGCTGATGTCAGTTGACCTGTGCTGACTATTTGTCTGACTTTTCAAAACATCTGTAAAAGTTGGTCCAAACACTATAGAGTGAACCCAGATTTAGCTTAGGCTGACTTGGGTAAACTCTGCATAACTTAGCCCAGCGCTCAAGAACTTCTACAGACTGAGCACAACATTCACCAACGTGTATTTCCAAACTTTGACAAATTTTCAGCATGCTGAAAATTTTCAAAGAACACAACTTTCGCCAGTGCTTGCCAACAAACACCAGCAGTCATTAACTTTTGGTAGCAGAGCCAGACGTTTGACAAAACGTCAGTAAAGGTCAGTGCAAATGTTATAGTGTGAACTAGGGATGGGCATAATTTACCGATTAACCGATAATTGATCATTAAGAATTTCACCGAGGAAGTTCATTTTTGTCGACAAACCGGTTTTTTTTTTTAAAACAATCCGAGGTTATTAAGGCCTAGTGCACGGCCGTCCTCAAACAATGCAATGGCAAAATTTGGGCACCAGGGGGCAACATTACACCATCGCCGTACCCTGGCGTGCCTCAGTTGATACATGCGTGCTTCCATAGGGCAATTGCCAAATCATGAAGCGGTTACGGCGAAGTGTTGCGTGGGACCATTTCAATTTAAAAAATGACCAGGTGTACTGCAATCACTGCAATGCAGCATACAAATATACCTCATCGACAGGGTCCATGGAACACCCTTATTACGCGAAGAAACCGCCAACAGTGGTTGCGCGCTGAGTAATGGCGGTCGTGAAGATTCTTTTTTTTTTTTTCAGAAACTTTATTGAGAAGGTCATGAAGATTCGGTGTACACACGTCGAGGGAAGCTGCAGGAGGCGGCGTAGTGGCTCGACGGGAAGACTATTTCGCACAAAATGGCACAAGAGAACAGCAAAAAGTTCTGCGCGGCTAGACTAAGTAACACGAGCGATAGAGCAATGAATGCGGTCTTCGTTTGTTGGGTGGCCGCTCGGCAGGGAGAGGAGGTGGGTGAGACGTCTCGGCCAATCAGCTTGCGGGGTGAAACGTCTCGGCCAATCAGCTTGCGAGATTCCCGAGCCGAGCCAACACGAGAAGAGAGAGGGATTTGAGAGAGAGAGGGCTCTCCGTGCTGATTCCTGATGTTCTAATGTAGTCTACCTGCCTTGTTACGTACCTAAAAATGTTAATGATTAACCGATTATTAATCATTAATTCTCCCGACGATCGGTGAAGAAAATTTCACCGAATGCCCATCCCTAGTGTGAACCCACCTTAAATAAGGCAGCAGTCTGAAGCAGCCTTAAAATATTTCCTCACAACTAGATGCAGAGACCATGGAGCTGCAGCTTCCCATGCATGTTTGTTTTGCTGTTTCTATGGTAACACGTAACCTCCCCCAGCAGCATAACGATGGGATGTTATCATGCAGCAGACCCCGAATGTCACAATATTAATTTTTACACTAGTATCAAAATTTATACCAGTATTAACATGAACAGTACAATATAGCACACCCCTATTCCCCACTAGTCTTGTTATGATCTTTTGAAAGGTGGGATTGAAGTTAAACTGATTAATTCAATTCAACCTTCAGCTTTATTTGTATAGCGCCAACTCACAACAGCAGTCACTCATGCCACTTTTAATTATAAGCTCCTTGGCTTATAACTATAACCCTTTGTTATAACCCTTTTTTATAACCCTTTGAGAATATATGGAGACCTTTCATTGATTATGTAAAGAAATTAAACATAACTTCTGAAGAAGAAGGTGAATGATATGTGTGGACCTTGCAAATTCCGAGCTGGTGAATGTATATTATGTATTCTTATGTAATAGATTACCTAGACTAAACAGAGGAGCATCGTTGTTGACTTGTTTTTGTTAATGGCTGTTGTTGTTTTTATTACACTTTTTTTTTTGTTATTTTGTTGTTGTTCTTTTTAATTTTTAAATTTTGTGTTAGTGTCTGACTGTGTGTGCTGTTTGTAAAAAAAAAAAAAAAAAAAAAAAAAGGCTCAAAAAATATTGTGGGAAAAAAAAAGATAAGGACCCTTAAATCTCAGAAAGAGACCCCTCCAATCGAGCGATCCCCTGTGAGCGGCCCTTGGCGACGTTGGAGAGGAAAAACTCTTTTAGCAGGAAGAAACCTCCAGCAGAACCAGGCTGAGGGAGGGGCAGTCATCTGCTGCAACTGGCTGGGGCGTGAGGGAATAGAGGGGAAGAAATAAGAACATGGGACTCGTTGTATTTGGAAGAGAGCAAACAAATGTTGAAATCTTGGGTAATGTGTTGAAAGTGAAAAAAGGGTGTGAGAGCCCAGTGCATCATGGGAGGTGCCTCAGCTGTTTAAACGTATAGCAGAATAGTTAATGGGTGGTTCAAAGTTACATGATCCAAAACTAACTATGAGCTATATTTTTAAAAAAGGGAACCTTCTAAGATGTGCAAAACAAAATTTATGCAATGTTTTCTTATAACGTTGCCTAGCAGAGGCATCTATAAAGTGTTTTTTAATGCTTTTACTGTATATACAGTCAGTGTTGCGGTCTGAAAACCACTCCATTTTAGGCATTAGTTTCTCAATTGAACACTCTTGATCCCTGTTCTATCTCTATTAAAAAATGTAAAAAAGAAGAACCGATAATGTGATGGATGGGGTCTTGGCAAAATGGAGAATCAAAAACGTCAGGGACATTTGTATCACATGTCCAGACTCTTTGACCCCATTAAATTTTCCTGCCAGTTTTTGTTTCTCCTACAATCATGAGACATCTTTGCTGAGCTTTACAGTGCAGGAGAGCACCAAGCTATTCATACCTTAAATGTCTGATTTTCATTTAGTCCTCAATTGAGTTCAGATGTTGAATTTATTTTAATGAGCTTGTTCAGATCAAGGAAATACGATGTAAAACTAATGCTGCAGTTGCATAAAAAGCTGAAGGTCCAAAAACGCGGCAACTTCAGCCCTGAGGCGTAGGAAGTCCGATCCTTGTTTCCTCCTCCCGCTGGTAGCCGTTTCCCTTCACTGCTTAACGATGAAGCCATTTCCTGTGTCACGTATGGCTCTCATCCACCCTCCCCTGTCTATGCTTGTGCTTCCCCATCCAGATCAATACCATAGATCAACCAGCTATCAGGCTGCAGAATGACCAAATCACCATAAACACACACACCCTCCCTATAACACACACACACACTTGCACTCTCTCAGCTGGAGAATAAGTGGATGGCTATAATAAACACCAGCTGGCTCTTCTGACTGCACCGAATCATCATCATAGTCAGCGCTGTGGTCTGTGTGTCGTCCGTATCGATTTAGGTATGGCTGCTTCATATGCTGGCGGACAGTGTTAAATGCACATTTTCTGTTATCGTGCTGCACATTAATCAGAGGCCGCTCAGAGGCAGGAAGAAAGGGGAGGATGGAGGGATCAAGCAAGGACAGAGGAGGGAGGGTATAGATCAGCCTATTATGCAAGAAGCCGTGTTTAAACAGTATTTGGCCAAAAGGTTTACATGGGGCTGCAAATTTTATCATTAATTGAATTTGAATTCATTATCATTAATTGACAATTCTTTAAGAGTGACAAAGAGGATGTTTGCTTTCAGGAATCAGCTGTTGTTTATCGCCTCATCACCCAATTTGAATATGACAGGATCAGGTGAAAGTGTGATTTAAAAAAAACGCAAAACCCATAACACTCTTCTGTGTGTAAGAGTTAACAATGTTCTCCCTCCTCCAGGGTAACTGAGGAGGAATCCACGGCAACCACCATAGAGGCTCTAAAGGCTCGAATCAGAGAGCTGGAGAAGCAGATACTGCGAGGAGACCGATACAAGTGTCTGATCTGCATGGTGAGTATAAATGTACATGTGACTCACGCCTGTCTGCACATCAAGACGTAGACAAAGCATGTCCAGCCAGCATGGAAGACTCCGTCAAAGTTTAGTTTGAGATAATTGTAAGAGTTTCTGTTCATAGATAAACATAAGTCCTGAATATTTAATTCACCAAAACAAATACCCTCATAGTCTTCACCCTGTACGTATAGTAGGGGTGGGAATCTTTAGGCATGTCACAGTTTAAGCCAGAATCGATTCAGGGACTCTGCATAGGTTCTCGGTGCATTTTTTTCCAAACATATAAATATTAGACTTCATGCGCAGCTCTTTTTGTCTGGGCAGGCACTAATTTCCGCATTTAAGAGTAATGCTTTTTTCGTTCTGTCAAAAAAAAATTGTGTTATTAGTTAATATCTCAGATTCAGAATCTTTTGTGTATTGATTCAGAACTGTTCACAATGCGTCAGAAAAAAACAGTTACAGCAGTGAAAAGAAATATTGAACACGCCAACATTTTTCTCATTAAACATATTTCTGATGGAACCGTTGACCTGAGATTTTCACCAGATATCTGTGATGACCCAAGTAATCCATACATGCAAAGAAATCAAGGCAACTGTGTTCACAAAACAAGTTATATTTAATAAAGTGGAATGACACGGGGAATAAGTATTGAAGATATGAAGAAAAAGAGGTGCAAAAAGGCATAGAAGGCCAAGAAACCAGCTTAAATCTATCAGAATTTAGGAAGCCATCCCACCTCCCATCACTGCAAATTAATTTCAGCTGGTTAAGTCCTGACTGATAGCCTTTTAAAAGGTCTGTGAATATCAGATTGACACACCACAAAGAACTCATGATGGGTAGAAGAAAACAATATATAATGCACTCAGCCAACATGAGCTGTATGCCCGCTCACCTCGCAAGACTCCATTGCTGAAGAAAAAGCATGTTGAAGCTCATTTAAAGTTTGCTGCACAACATTTGGGCAAGCCAGTAAAATATTGGGAGAATACAGTCTGGCCAGATGAGACCAAAATTGAACTTTTTGGATGTCACAACACACAGCATGTTTGGAGGAGGAATGGCACTGCACATCCCATCGTGGTGTGGGGGTGTTTTCAGCACATGGTACAGGCAGACTTCATATAATGGAAGGAAAGATGAATGGACAAAAGTACAGAGACAACCTTGATAAGAAGCTGTTGCCATCTGCCAAGATACTGAAGATGAAATGAGGGTGACATTTCAGCAAGACAATGATCCCAAACACACAGCCAAGGAAACTCTCAGCTGGCTCCTGAAAAGGAAAATAAATCTGCTAGAATGGCCCAGTCAGTCACCTGACCTGAATCCAGTTGAAAATCTATGGAATGAAGTGATCAGAGTTCATAGAAGACACCCACAGAACCTTCAAAATTCGAAGACACTTTGTGTGGAAGACTGGGCTAAAATCACTCCTGAGCAATGCCTGCACCTAGTTTCTCCATACAGGAGGCATCTGGAAGCTGTTATTACCAACAAAGGCTTTTCTACTAAATATTAAATGAATTTCACCAGGTGTGTTCAATACTTATTCCCTGTGTCATTGCACTTTATTAAATATAACTTGTTTTGTGAACACAGTTGCCTTGATTTCTTTGTATGTATGGATTACTTGGGTTGTCACTGATATCTGGTGAAAATCTCAGGTCAATGGCTCCATCAGAAACATGTTTAATGAGAAAAATGTAGATGTATTCAATACTTATTTTCCCCGCTGTATTTCCCCCACCCGACATGTAGACTGTACGTTAAAGATGAACATAGCCTTTGTCATTCTTTCTTAAAACCAACAGAGGGCAGCTTTTCTGGTTGCAAAAACATGTCCACTTGTCTGTGGAAATATGGCTCGACTGCCTCCATGACTTATGACTTCAGTCAACAATTTTCCCATAACTTAATGATTACGAAAGACTGTTCATTTTGTAATTAAAGCTCCTATTTGGGTTAAAACACCAATTCAAGGCCATTTCACACCAGGTGATGAAATCACATAGAAGTTTGAACAGATTCAATGTCTTAATATATTCACACCATTGGTGATGGGGAAGAAGTTGCAAATTTATGTGGAAAAAATGTTGCACATTTATAGTTAAAAAGCTGCAAATTAAGGAGGACAAGGTCACAAATTTCAGAGATAATTTCATAAGAAAAAGTTAAAATTAATAAGGACTGCAAATTTCTGTGAAATAATTTGTATATTTTTAAGAAAACAGTTGCAGATTTGAGGGGGGAAAACAAATTTAGAAGAAAAATTGCTGCAAATTTACATTGAAAAAATTCTCAGTTTTCAGGAAGTTGGTTGCAACTTCATTTCATATATGGGAGAAAAGATCAAAAGTTCAGAGGAAAAAAGCCTCACATTTAAAAGATGAGCACAAAATTTATGTAGAAAAATATCAAATTTATCTTTAAAAAGTTGTGATGTAATCAAAAGGGTGAAAATTACCAAACAAATAATAGTAAAATGCTGTTTAGGAGAGGGCAATGTTACAGTTTTATTTGGCTATTTTACCTTTTATTTTTTTAAAGGTACAAATAATTTTTATTTCTCCATGCAGATCTTTTGGACAAAAATAGCTTAAACTGACTGGCAGATGTTGCTGAGCCCTGGGCTAGGATGGTGGACAGATCACAATTATATGATATTCCAATACTTGTAATATTATGTCGTGATAATATCATATCATGGGGCCAATAAATTCAGCCCTTCCACTGAGTTTTGCCAATTAACAGATAAGCACTTTTGCTGCCCCAGTACTCTGCTGGACGGCTTCCAGAGTCCATATCTAAAGACTTATACAGCACCACATCAAAGTAATCCCCACATACTCCCTCTATGCCAAGATGTACTGTACTCCTATAGGGAAGCAGTGTGATCAGTGTAGAGGCTCAGTCACGTTAGAACATTCTGCTGTATGTTGGGTTCTAATACTTTGTGCATGTTAGAACTGTGTGCATCCCATTTGTTGCAGCGTGTAGCCTCTTTTGTCTGTGTTCAGTGGCAGTGATGTGGTGTTGTCGTGGTGCCCGCAGCTACAGCTCTTGTTCTGTCATAAAGGACTGTTGCGTACAGTACTCCCAAGCTTTTGCTTTCCATCTCATTTGCTCCATACCTGGTGTTTGGGGAAAAAAAATAAAGCAGAAAAAAACCCTCCTGTTTTTGACTGCTTGTATTGACAAATGATCAGACTTGCAAATCAATAAATTTAAGCACCAGGAGGCTTAATTTCCATCAGACATTTGGGATTCAGCTCCTACCTTCTCTCGGCTTTTTGTGTTCCCCAATTTGTGTCACCTTGTCATCAGTCCAGTGTCGGCATTTTGTGTGTGTGTGTGTGGGGGGGGGATAATTACCAAAGCTTGAGCTTCCTAAAGGTCGTTGGGTGCCTGAGGTGACACGGAGGGCAGGACACAACGATCGATCACTCACTGTCCCATAGACACCCAGCTCCTCTCTGCTCATCTGTCACTGTCCTTCATGTCTCTCCTGCACACTCGCACACAAACACCAGCGCTTATAGAGAGCCACAAACGAGCGTCTTTCATCCAATCTGTCTGTGTCGGTGTTTAACTCGTCACCGTGCCCACTCCCTGTCAGCGTGCCTCATCTAAAAGTCATCAGAGAACTGACTTTACCCACAGCCTGAGAGTTGATGCAGAAACCCTTTCAGTAGAAATATTAGAAAGCAGTACTTGCTATTCTGTGTCGTTGATATTACTGTGAAAATAAACATTATTGACTCAATTTGTCCATGAGCTGTAGCATCAGATTGATAGAGCTGAGTGTTTTCCATGGAATTCTACCTCCATCTAATGGCCGTTTTAGGAAGGGAAATTTACAGACGTGAACAAATGTACTGGTACCCTTCCACAAAAACCACAAAAATAAAACTACCTCTGAAATAACTTGAAACTGACAAAAGTTTAAAGGCCTCCCTTATGCTCTTGACTATAAATTCAGGTGAATATTTTATGTAAACAAAGTAAAATGGCATGGACAAAAAAAGATGTTACTCTTAATTATTATTTTATGACAGCACCTTTTGCAGCAATCACTGCCAACAAGCAATCTCTGTACAGTTTAACATCTGCATTTGCCAGCAGCTAGTTTGACCCACTCTTCCTGCACAAACGGCTCAAGCTGTGTCAGATTTGAAGGGTGGCGTCTCCACACTGCAATTTTCAGATCTTTTCATAAGCCCCGGTTCCACTACCAAGAACCAATTTTGCAGGAACTTCCTCATCAAGGTGACCCTCATCATCAACCCTTGGTGGCTGAAATAAGGCCCTGGTCAGGAGTAGATATTTCAGAGTAGCCCCAAAAGCTGCTGGGTGGGGTTCAAGATTGACTCGGGGCTGATTGGATAAGACTTGACCAGAGCGCTTTATACGGTGCTGGCTTCATGAGACAAAACACACGGAAATGAAAAGCAGTAAGATGGATGCAGAGAAGCCTTTGACCGTGTTAACTGGAAATTTCTTTTTATAGTGTTAAACAAGTTCGGGTTTGGTTAATCTTTCATAAACTGGATTAAAACACTATATATGTGTCCAGCTGCGTCTGTCCGAACAAATGATCAGACTGCCCAAAGATTTAATCTCCAGACAGGTACTAGGCAGGGATATCCACTCTCTCCCTCACTTTTTACCATCTTTATTGAACCATTAGCAGCAGCCATACGACAAAATGTTGATATCAGAGGTATTCAAAGTGGAGAAAAAGAACACAAGATGAGTCTTTATGCTGATGATGTATAGATTTTCCTCGAAAACTCACAAAGATCTCTTCTTCAGACAGTGGCGCTCATTGATAAATTTTCATCATTATCAGACTACTAACGGGGTAAAATCAATAGTTCTACCTATAAATTGCAGTTTCTCAAATACATCTACTATTCCAATGCAATCAGGTAATATCAAATATTTAGGAATAGATACTGTATTTCCCCCAGGCTCTCAGAGTTATTGCGACTAAATCACACTCCCCTTTTAAAAACAATACAAAACGACCTTGCGCGCTGGAGGACACTACCTTTATCACTAATGGGAAGAGTCAGAATCAGAATAAACTTTATTGCCAAGCATGTAAAAAAACACACGAGGAACTTGACTTGACATTGGTGCGCATGCGCGCGACACAACGACACGGCAGCCATAATAGGCGCCTCATCAAACAGAGATAGATAAGAAAGGGAGGGGAGGGGAGGGAACGACACAAGGGGGGAGGAGAGAAAAAAAAACTTCGTTATCAGAATACAGCTTATTTTTAAGCAGATTATGATTACAATGAAAAAAAAATCTCTCAATAGCACAGAGCAACAATCAACCACAAAAAACCAAAAGACCAAAAGTCAGAGAGAATCAGTGAATGGATGGGTGTAATTCAGTATTATGAATCAGTGTGTTCGTGTATGTTGAATGCAGGTGGGTGTTTATCAGTTACTGGAGGCAGCAAAATCTCTCCCAGCCGAGATGTTATGTCTTAGTGTCTGAAACTCGGAAGCATGTCCTTGAGGCATGGCAGATGGAAATTTCCTGAGCCAGTCACATGTCAATGAGAGTTCAGATGCAGTCCCAGTATGTTTATGAAAGAGAAGCACAATCTTCTGTTTTGTCTTAAACCAGGAGGAAAATAGACAACAGGGCGAATTCAAGGTCTGATAGACACAGATCACTCAGAGCATAGAATTTTACACCTCCAGCAATCCTGTGTTCATAATTTCCATACATAGGCTTTAAATCCATTCCTTGGAGGCACCAAAGACGACTCCAGATGTTTCCCTTCTAGAACATGGGTAAACATGTCCGGTAGAGTCCATCCCTCTACAGTGCATGCAGGTGGTAATTTCCATGTTATCATTGCCGATAGTTAGTGCACTCCCCCGTCAAGTCGAATTGTTGAGAAGCAGCTATGCCGGGACCGCTTTTAATTAGCTCTTCCAGTTAATTTTTCGATACACCAGGAAAAACTCCAGAGCCAATCAGCAGAAAATCCTGTGATCCTAGCCAAACCAGGTAGATGTTTCCACATCCTCAGTCGAATCATGCAGACACATGCATTCCAATCCATGGGTCTCTCCATAGGGGCTCCCCCTGGCCCGAATTTATATAAAATGTTGTTAATCTTATTAAAGCCGCTCACCAAATCCATTCTTTTCGTTTGGTTCAAGATTCAGCCAGAAGACAGCGACGCAGACAAGACAGCAAGCTGGGAGTCGCAACCGTTAAAATGATGGTCCTTCCTAAAATCAACTATTTGTTCTCAGTCATTCCTACACAACTGTCAGTGGCCTGGTTTAAGTCTCTAGACTCAAATATAAATAAATTTTGGAAAGATAAACCATCACGGATTAGTTTAAAAACCCTCCAAAAAGCGAAAGAGTGCGGAGGCTTAAATCTACAAAAAAAAAATTTAATTACTTTTTAGCCAATAGACTGCAGTTTGTTTCAAAATGGACAACATCAACCCCACTAGGAAACCCATGGTTAGATGCTGAACAGGCTCTCTGTGGGTCGCTTAATATCTTCGACTTACCTTTCATAAGTCCCTGTATTAAACACCATGACTGTTTTAAAAATATTAATATCAGCTCCTGTCTGACGGCTTGGTGGAAATTTTTAATAATAACAGGGTCTTCACTTGTCCCCTGTAAACTCACGCCCATTGTGAATAATCCTGATATCTTGCAACAAAAGAGAACATTAAAATTTCCACTATGGCAAGAGAAGGGAATAAATAACATAGAACATTAGGTTCATTAGGTACATTCAACATAGGTTGAAATTTTATCCAATTTCAGGAACTAGTGTCACAGTACAACATCAGTGATAAAAAGTATTTTGAATACCAACAGCTTAAATCCATAATAAAAGCAAGATTTAATCTTAATCGGACAGATTTAGAGGTACCAGTTAAGGTGGCAGAGTTTCTAAATCTTTGTTCCCCTAAATTGATATTGAAAATACATGGACTATTATCAAAGCTGGATGAGTCCGTATCTCTTCCAATATCAAAATGGAAGACAGACTTATCGATTAATAAAGAGGAAAGTTTCTGGACACAAATATGTTTAAACACTTTTAAGATGACTAAAAACTCTTAACTTACAACTTATACAGTATGAAGTTCTACATAGAATTCATTACACAGGACAAAGGATGTTCAAAATGGGCCTGAGTCACACAAATATCTGCTCTCACTGCACCAGCAACATCCCGGATAGCTATATGCATGCTATGTGGTCCTGTGCACCGGTTCAAAAGTTCTGGCAGAAGACATGTGAGGACTTGTCGGCATGGCTTGGATATAATAATAATAATAATGCATCAGATTTATATAGCGCTTTATCATAGACACTCAAAGACGCTTTACAAGTAGATACATTATTCATTCACTCCAGACAGACAACAGTAGTGGCAAGCTACTACTGTAGCTACAGCTGCCCTGGGGCAGGCTGACGGAAACGTGGCTGCCAGTCCGCACCAACAGCCTCTCTGGCCACCACCAAACATTTATACACATTCATACCCTGTGTTATGGACACATATAGTGTCCCATCCTCACCCAGACTTTGCATATTAGGTGATTTAAGTGAAATAAATATAGATGCAAGGATGTCACACATGGTTCTCACTGCCTTATGCATCGCAAAGAAAACTATTCTCATCAATTGGAAATCAAGAAATAACTTAAGCATGACTTATTATAATAACTTACTATTGGATTATATTGGCCTGGAGAGATTTCAGCCTCCTCAAATAATCAGTTGGCGGAATTCAGTTCTCTGCGGGGGGGGGGGGGGGGGGTGTGTCTGGGTCTGGCCCTGGGCCCCTGGTGCTGGGGGGGGGGGGGGGGGGTTCCCCTCCTGGGCTGGGGTCGGATGTGTGCCGGTGGTGCGGGTTGGCCCTGGTGCATCCTTGCGCGATGGGGTCGTGTTTTCCCTGGGGCCCTGGCGGCACCCTGGGGTAGGTGCCTGCATCCTGGGTCACCCTCCCCATCCACTGGGGTCTGTGGGTGTGTGTGTGTGTGTGTGTGAGTGGGGGCTTGTGTATGAGCGGAAGTGGGTGTGCGTGTTGTGAGTGGGCAGGTGGGACTGTGTGTGGGTGTAGGTGGGCATGCGTGATGGTGGGTGGGGGTACGTGTGTGTATGGGTGCGGTTACCTGTGGGTGGATGTCTGGGGGTTGGAGGATGTGTGTATGGGTAGGAGAACTTTGTTTGGTGGCAGGGGTTGGGCGGTCCATCTAGTGGCATGGGGGTTGGCATTTCGGGGCCTGCTTGTCCCGGCCGCCCTGCTGTTGTGTCACGGGGTGAGGCGCTTTGTCGCATCGCCCCTGGTGTCATTGGCGGTGGATGTGTGTTGGTACTTGGGAGTGGTTGGGGGGCCACTGGCGTGGGTTGATGGCCGTGTTTCCGTCAGGTTGCTCTGGGGTGGCTGTGGTTGCAGGGCAGCCTGCGGCTGTCGGTGTGCGTCTGGGGTGGGTGTTCTTGGGCGTCGGGGGTGTTGCTTGACATGTTGGGCGCCGTGTGGGTCCGGCCCATTGTTCACTATTGTGACCATTGTTGTCCATGTTTGTGTGTATAAGATGAGTGGAAATTGGTATGGCTGCCCCATCATGTTTGTGGTGCTGGGAGCGCCAGGGCGCAATGCTGGTGGGTCCTGGGCTGCTTCCACTGGCGGCCCTCGCCCTGGGTTGGGATTTGGGGGCAGTGAGTGGCCTCATGAACCAGTTTGCAAGCTGGTTTCTGGGGGAGGGGACGGCCTCGCTTTTGTCTTTTTTTAGTCTTATTTCCCGCCCTCCCCCTGACTCTGGGTGGAATATAAATCTTCTTTGTTACATTTACGGCTTTGGGGTGGGGGTGTGCCGCACTGTGTCAGCGAATGGGCTACCTTTGCTGCGCAGTGGGGCTGCACTCACCTCAATTTTAATTGCATTTTAGACACTGAGGGCTTGGGGGGGCCCTGCTGCCCATCGCAGTGGCTAGTGGTGCTCCAATCACTATCCCTCCAATTTTAATTGCATTTTGGTCCACACATTTACATACAATTACATCATATAACCGACACACACCCACCATGTTTTGTGCGGGGGGGTGTCTCCCCCACCCCTGTTGCCCTGCTTCTGCTGGGGGCGTGGGGGCCTGGTGGGGAGCCTGGGACCTATCATGTTGTCAAAATCCCTGGGTGCTACTTAATGTATAGATACAACCAAGGGAGTGAGAGGGGGGCTGAATATAAGCGTAAGGCGCCACACGAGTTGGCTGCCTTTTGCAACTGCCTTTTTTTTTTTTTTTTTTTTTTTATCTTCCTTCTTCTTTCTACACCTTTCAGTCTATATATATCACGGACACACAGATCGCCCCAAAGGTCTCCCGAGTCGGCGGACGGAGCCACTGTTTACAGCAGGAGACGATACAGCAGGGAAGAGCTAGCTAGCACTCAACCGCCACCCAGTGCTAACGGAGAAACTCGACATACCGGGAGAACTGAAGCGAAAGCGACGCGGGTGCCGGGCTGGAGTTTAGGCGGCGTGCAAGAAATATAAGACAGAATAATAAAGAGCGATGGCAAGAACCAAGCAGACCGCCCGTAAATCTACTGGAGGAAAAAGCCCCCAGGAAGCAGCTAGCCACCAAGGCTGCTCGGAAAAGCGCTCCGGCCACCGGCGGAGTGAAGAAGCCTCACCGTTACAGGCCCGGTACTGTGGCTCTGAGAGAGATCCGTCGCTACCAGAAATCCACGGAGCTGCTCATCCGTAAGCTGCCCTTCCAGCGCCTGGTGAGGGAGATCGCTTAGGACTTCCAAGACCGACCTGCGCTTCCAGAGCTCCGCCATCATGGCTCTGCAGGAGGCCAGCGAGGCCTACCTGGTGGGTCTCTTCGAGGACACCATGCCCAAAGACATCCAGCTGGCCCGCCGCATCCGCGGAGAGAGAGCTTAGACTTTCTGCTGCACATCCACCAACCACAATGCTCCGCACTGTGTGTCTATATATACTGTATATATATACACTACCGTTCAAAAGTTTGGGGTCACTTAGAAATTTCCTTATTTTTGAAAGAAAAGCACTTTTTTTCAATGAAGATAACTTTAAACTAATCAGAAATACACTCTATACATTGCTAATGTGGTAAATGACTATTATAGCTGCAAATGTCTGGTTTTTGGTGCAATATCTACATAGGTGTATAGAGGCCCATTTCCAGCAACTATCACTCCAGTGTTCTAATGGTACAACGTGTTTGCTCATTGCGTCAGAAGGCTAATGGATGATTAGAAAACCCTTGTGCAATCATGTTAGGTCTGCAATGCTGTAATTGCTGCAAATGGAGGATTCTTTGACAAAAGCAAAGTTTGAAGGAAAAAATTATTATTTCAAATACAAATCATTATTTCTAACATTGTCAATGTCTTGACTATATTTTCTATTCATTTTACAACTCATGGTGGTAAATAAGTGTGACTTTTCATGGAAAACACAAAATTATTGTGTGGGTGACCCCAAACTTTTGAACGGTAGTGTACTGTATATATATATACATATATACAGTGGGGTAAAAAAGTATTTAGTCAGCCACCAATTGTGCAAGTTCTCCCACTTAAAAGATGAGAGAGGTCTCCAATTTTCATCATAGGTATACCTCAACTATGAGAGACAAAATAAGAAAAAAAAATCCAGAAAATCACATTGAAGGATTTTTAATGAATTAATTGGTAAATTCCTCGGTAAAATAAGTGATCTGCTGATTGGTCTCTCAGGTGGACGCCAGGGGTGGGGGTCTGCTTCTGTGGCCTGCGCTGGTGGTCTCCCTGGTCACTGCCGGGCACTGGTGCGTGTTCAGGCTCGCTGCATCTGCTTCGCAGCCGCTTTATGAAACAAGGGTGATGAGGGGTGAGTTTGAATGGGTACAGGAGTGAGAGAGAATGGGTCGGTCTGGGTGAGTGAGAGGGAGTTAGTGCATATGGGTGCGCATGGGAGCATGTGGGTGTGAAGGTCTGGGGAGGGGTGTGTCTGCGAGTCGGGAGGTGCTGGATTAAGGGGGGTTGTGCCTCTCGGCAATGTGGGCTCGCCTGGGCAGGGGGACTTCTTTGGGCATGGGGGTCCCCGGGGTGTGCCACAGTGGCGCTGGGGCGGGCCTGCTGTGGCGGTGTCTGGGGGGGGCTCGCGCCGGGGGGCACGGCCCGGTCTCCGCCCTGGGGGGTGGGGTCGCTGGCCTCCTGGGGCCCGGGGGTGTGGGCTCGCCACGCCGGCCGCCGAGCAGCCTGGCCTCCCTTGATCGTCCCTCCGGGGGCGGATGCCTGGCTTTCCTGGGGCTTGCTGACCTCGGACGTTTGTGCCCTGTGGGAGTTGGTGGCGCTGCCTTGCCTGCTGTTGCTGGTGTTATTTGCA
The DNA here is from genome assembly GCA_020510985.1 of Pholidichthys leucotaenia. NCBI lineage: Eukaryota > Metazoa > Chordata > Actinopteri > Cichliformes > Pholidichthyidae > Pholidichthys > Pholidichthys leucotaenia. Next base: position 312,753,834 of record CM035846.1, read on the forward strand.
CTGTTTTGTTATTTAAGCAGTATTACATGAGAGGGAGTACGGTATCGATGAATATAGTAACTGCGGGTGTGATACGTCTAATGCCCTCCACGTATATTCATGATACTGTAACGACCTCGAATGTAATATTACTTTTCTACAACAATTCTGCAAGCGCAGTTTATTAAATGACAGTAATACTCGACAAAATATTATCATTTGTTTGTTTAACCAGTTGTTTTGCACAGCTCTTCTAAATGTAGCCAGTAACTTGCTAAACATCTTAATCAGCACGGAGACGTCTAAATTAAATATTGTCAAGTGCAAAAGTAATATGTGTTTATAAACCATACCTGTTGAGTCGGTACTGCAGAAGACTGGAGATCAAAACGTCAGTCATCAGAACACCAGTAGCTAGTAGTTAGCATGCTAGCGATTTAGCACACTTCACTTGCTTTTCTTAGCATTTTCAGATGAAATAAAAAGTCCATCACCACAAAGGTATTGTGGTTTGTTAATCGAGACAACAAAGACAACTCTAGCACTGCCTATTTTCTTTCAACCCGACGTGAAATAGCTTCACCATGTTTATACAAGGGAAGGATGTAAAGCTTTTTTTCAAAAGGGTGGGACTTCCGGGTCAGGTAAGAAATCTTTTCAAACAGCGCCTCACTGTGGCAGTCACCATAATAGGACTAGTTGTTACAATCCCTAAAATCAGCACCTAAGTTGACTGGTTTCAGCCAACTCGGCCCCCAACTATTGTGTCTTCCTGGGTGGGGTTGATTGCCACATGGTGCCACCTAGGGCTGTCGCGATAACCTCAATTATGTAACACCGCGCTATGGATGCGCCTACCGTGGGGGAAAACGACCAACCGTAACAACTGCGGTGTTCACTTTTTTTGTGTGTGTGGCTATATCGCGTTGTTCACTTATGTGCCCTATTGATTATTGAATAACTTGCTAAATGAAGTGTATTTTTATTGCCATCAGCATGTTTGCACCCGGTACTCTTAGAAGCTTCCACAGCACACGGTGCTGCCATCGTCAGCACCCGGCGGCAGCAGCACCATCTGGGGCACTCTCTCCAGACGGACTCCAACAGGCAGTTAGTGGTGAAAGCGTTTAGACTTCTTGTTAAATACAGCCGTGACTGTGAGTACTGAAAGGGCACGAAGCGTGTTAATTACTTCTGAGCAGAGTGTGTATGATCCTGACTGTGTATGCTCCTGTGTATGGGCTCCGAGAGCAACTTGTTTGAATGTGATTTTTTTTGGACAGCGGCAAAAATCAGGGAGACAAGAGCCAGTCCTGTGCAGAGACTGTTCTGCTTAAATAAGCTGAATGTCGCTGCAGTCTCCAGTCCACACACCCCGTAGTTACCACCATTGCTTTATGAAAAATATCGTTTTTGTTTTGTTTTGTTTTTTAACAGAATCAGCAGCTGTAGAAAGAGCGGAGCGCCGCATAGTTGCCACACACGCACATAAAGTTGAGAGTGTAGTTGCAGCGAGACTCTCACAGCTTCCCTCATTTGCCACATAAGTTATAAACCCTGTTTAAATTACGAGTCCACGGGGTCCTAAAATCATTTGCAATAATACAGCATACCGTGGTGTTGAGCTGCTCACCGTCACCGCAGGGGAAATTCCTCTACCACGACAGCCCTAGCACCATCATTGCGACACATCAACAGTTGTGCACCCAAGCTCACTGGGTGTTTTGGCCTTTTATCACAAGACACCCTCGCCCAAGGCTGGCCCACTACAGGCTGATCAGGCCTGGGCGTATATCGCATGGAGGCTCCATGTGGTCATTTGACAGGCCATACTGTGTCCTTCCTCTTCAGCCAGAAATGAAGGTGTTCAACACAGTATTGCATTTGTCACTGAGAGTTAGTTGACAGTAAATTGGTGTTTGTAATGAATAGTTGCAAGAACAGCTTTGAAGCGGAGTGATACATGTAGATGAAACTGGAGTGCAATTATCATGGATTTTAGTAACTCCTGGAGTCCCTATTGCAATGTTTCCTCTGGCTTAAAGACCTTGGCGCAGTGGCAACATATTTTTCCGGGGGTGGGGGGGTAAACATATGACAGAATTGTTACCGGAATATGTTAATTTTATACTTTTTTTTTTTTTAATTTTGCACAGTAACTTTGCATATGGAACTTACCATTTCAAGTATTGTACAACCGAGGCTTGAATATTGGAATATTGGGCCAGCTGGGGTCCCAGACGTTGTGTGTTTAGACTTTTTACTGGTGTCATCCTTCTCTCCTTCCTCTGCTCTCACCTCTCCTGGACCCTCTGCCTGAACACTTTCCTCTCTTTGGCTCCTCTCTTCTGTCTCATCTTTCCCTCTCTGAGCTCTGTCTATGGTGGTATACAAACAGATTAGAAAATATCAAGTGTCACGTTTTATCCTGCAGGATTTTTTTTTGTCATGGTTTACATTAATTAAAAAAATGTGTATTTTTTGTATTTTTAGTCTAGTGTTTCTCTTATTTTTTCCATGGAGAGAGTAGGGAAGGGAAAAAAAACATTTTTAATAGTAATTTACTCATGCATACTTAAATTACATGCTCAGAGGTGGGTATAGTAGCCACAAATTCTACTCGTGTAAAAGCAGTGCTTTGAAATTAATAATTAAAAGTAGACAACCAAAAATTTCTAGTTGAGTTAAGGGTACAAAGAGCAGCCACTTAAAAACTTGAGTAATGACTTCAGTCTTGAAGGTTTGAGGTTTTTCTCCAAAATTTATAACAATTTTCTTATAGTTTTCTACTTTTCTCTGTAAATTTATCTAAATTTGAAACTATTTTCATCAAATTTCCTCTTGTAAAATTGACTTTTCTTGTACATTTGAAACTTTATTATAAATATGTGGATTATTTTATGGCTTATTTTTGTCTGTTTTTTAAAATAAAATTATTGTTTTTTAAATAAATTTGAAACAGACTGTGGTAAATTTTTTTTTTTAACTTTTTTCTTTATAACAATTTACATTTTTGACCATAATTTTGCAGCCAGAGCAGAACAATAATTTAACTCTGATTACAAAGAAAAAATATTAATAAAATTGTATTTAATGATTTAAATTAACTTAAATGACCAAGGACGCTGTTATTTCTGTTATAATACTTATATACAGTGGTACCTCTACTTACGAACGTCTCTACATACGGAATTTTCAGGTTACGAGACACCTCAACGGGAAAATATTGCCTCTAGTTACGAACGAAATTTCAGGATACGAAAGGCAAAAAAGTACGCGCTCCTCGCAGCTTCCGTAGTTTACCGAACGTAAACATACCTGTAGCTGCTCTGCCATTGGCTATCGCCAAGCATCTTCCTGGTATCCCATTGGCCACGAAGTTTTTTTTTTTTCCAAAACTTTATGCGTTTGGTTGATCTCGCCAAAGAATATGGCCGTAATACATCAACGATCAGCACGGTATTAAAACAAAACGAAGCACTTACAAGCCGACAAAAGCAAACGTCCTTGGATCAGAACATGAACCAAAGAAGGCAAAAGGTGACGACGTCGACGACGATAGCAGTTAAAGGGTAAATGAACATAATTTTTATTATTCTTTCTCTTTTATTATTCTCTTTTATTATTCTTTCTCTCATTTTAAACTCTCATTTTATGTTTATTGTGCAGTAATCTAATTGTAACATGTATTTGTTACATGTTTTGATGCGTTTTTACGATTTATAAAAAATTTATGCCCGAATTTTGGGGGCTTGGAACGGATTACGGCATTTACATGTAAAACGCGTCTCTACTTACGAATTTTTCACATTACGAGAATTCTTCCGGAACGAATTAAATTCGTAAGTAGAGGTACCACTGTATATTTATAGTTTTTTAGAAATCTCCTCACCACCCAGACAGCAGGAAAATCCTCCCTTATTTTGAAATCCAAATGTTGGCACGTTCAGTTTGTCTGAAGGCTGCTGACGGATTAAAGTCATTGACTTGGTGAATTTCAGTCATCTTAACTTGCCAGATACATAATAGGGAACATAACTTAATACTGTAGTGGCTGGTGAAATATATCCTCAGCAATTCATCAGTCCCCTTTGCCTTTCCCTTCATATGAAGCCGGCTGCATTTGAATTCTAACCACATCTCTTAGCTAAGCAACTCTTCCATTATTGCTTCCATTTCCAGCAGGTTAAAACCATGATAAACGCCTCCAGTGCTTACATACCTCTTCTGATTTTTTTTCCACGTTTAAAGTACTTTAATAAAACTCATGTTCCTCTCGGACAGTCACACTAGCGAGACACTCTGCCTGGTGACTGACTGGAAAGCCCACTTGGGCGGGGCACTTCTCAACTCGTCACGGATGATGGTCACATGCATTGTTTGTGTGCACGCTTGCGGAAAGTCATTGCTTCATATATTTTTCTTAAATTAATATATCCTCATAAGCGCGGCGGAAATTTTTGTGGCACGGACCCAGAAATGTTACCAGAGGAAACCCTGCCTATTGTCCAATCAAATTGCAGTCAAAACTAACTATTGTATCGTTAATTGATCAACATCTCTCCACAATTATTAAACAAGAACAACAGCAGCAAGTTGGTCCTGTTCACTCCACATTTTGCGCATAATCATTTTTGAATGATTTTAAAATATTTTACTTGCATCCAACAAGTCTTCATTGTTCCTACCCCAAAATGGAGACGGGACGGGTGAGAGGGCCAAACACAGGGACGCCTCAGTTGGTTCCTGGTGGTGGAAATGGGGCTGTAAATGTTCAGTCAGACTTAGATCTGGCCTCATAGATGACCATTTCACAATAGTCCAGTGTTTTTTCCCCCAATCAGGCCTTTGTAGAATTTTCCCCCAAGGACTTGTTCATTAGCAACACTTGGAGACTACAAATCAGTCCACACTTTTCCAGGCTGCCACCAATGAGAGATCATGACGTTACTGAGCGCGTTCACGTGAATTCTATCAGACGTCATCGTCCCCTTAGGTATCATCCATCTCTGTAACCATCTCTGTCACACATGCCCACATTTGTTCGTGTGTGTTTGTCCTTGTGTGTGTGTGTGTTGCTGTTTGCTATTGATCAGTACAAGCCGGGCTCGATGATTGGCTGCCACCTCTTGCCCCCTTTTCCTCCCTCACCCTCACCTCCTTCCGCAGAGGAAGCCTGCTATCCAGTCAGGTGCGGAGATCAAGAACATAGGGGTGTGGCCAGGGCCCCGGCCACTGGCTAATGAGGTCGGAGAGAGGCAGCCTAAGTCCCTCCCCCTCAGCCTGTACTGCCTGTACAGGGGCCTTGTGATTGGCGGCTACGGCAGCGGCATAAAGAGGCTCCTCCCACAGCCCCTACGGAGGGTAAGGCATCCCCTCCCTCCTCTGCTCCTCCTCCCCCCTCTCATCCCTCTCTCATCTCTCCTTTCTTTTCCAGAGGAAAAGAAGTTTCCCCAGCAGGGTCCATGCACCATCATCATTTTCTCCTCCTCCCCTCTGCCTGCCTCCCCTCCGTCTCTGCCAGTTGCCTGTCCAGTGTCATGTTTGTACGTGTGTGACGTTGAGGTTGCCGGTTAAGATGTCCCCGTGGTGCCTTGCTCATTTGTTGTGTGGCTGCTGCCTGTCATTCAGTGGTTGGCCAGGGAATGTTCTGTGGTGGTTGTTTCAGTAACTGCTGTGTGTGCACGGGCTTTTCCTGGACATTTTGGGTCAATTTCTTTGTCTTTCTGTCTTTTTTAGGACTCCTACACGATGCCACTCACTTCCATCCAGTGCTGGCATGTCCACTGTGAAGAGTGCTGGCTCAGAACTTTGGTACGTACGTGTACACACTGCTCTGGGCCTAAGGGCCGCTCCTCATGATTCGCCGTTATTGCAGCCTCATTTCATAGTCAGTGAATTTCTCTCTGTATCCGTGCCCCGTAGGGAGGAACTAAAATGGAATATTCCCCCAATGACCTGTTCTCACACTGCAAACACGTAGGCTGTAGTTTCAGTCGGGGTGGGGGGGGGGTAGCTGGAATGGCCCCCAAAAGGCTTGTTAAAATGTTGGAATAAAGTGGTCAACTCTAACCTCCAATGGCTTCTCACACAGCGCCCCGGGTCTACACACACATGCACACCACTGTGGCGTTGTTGCTTATTAGTTTAATATATTCAGTGGTGTGTAATTAGCTGGTGCTAATGCGGTAAATGGAGCGCAGAGAAAAAGTGTTCCTCCTGCTGGAAGGGTAAAGTCTTCTCATTATTGTTCTCTCATTTTGTTTTTCTCACCACATCATCTCAGATATTGTCAGTTTCCTTCCTTTATATCCACTCACATTAAGTTTATTTCTGTTCCCATCACCTTCTCAAGCCTTGTCCCACAGCACTAACAAGCTCACCAATAGTGCCCTTTAATGAGATTACATTATATAAGTTGGATCCGTGTGCAAAGGGTGTATATCGCTACACTTTTAGCATAGTTACCAGATAATTGCAGTGATAAACAGAAAGCCAGGGGTAAAAATGAATATGTTGGGGCTTGTGTTTACTTATAATAAAACTTGTGTGGGGTTTATCAGTGTTATTGCCTCCCTAAATAAAAAAAACAACCTGTATGAGGAATTGTCAGCCAAAAAGCAAATTAAATCCTAGACTAGTTACAACTAATGTTATCAACTAGCTTTGAGCGTCCCAGCCTGGATGTGGAGATTCAGATGGTCCATGCAGATAAACTTCATCAGCCCGCTGCTAGATTATGCATATACACTATATAGCTCTAAGGCTGCATGCCCGCCAAACACGTTTTTTGTCGCCCGACTGCCCTGAGCATTTTTTTTTTTTCAGCGTTTGTGTGCGGCACTCTGGAGGGAAAAAAGTCTGTGCCCTGTATTCCAGCAACAGCTTGTCACTCTCAGCTCAGCACTTCCACTTTTCCTGTTGTCAGACTTTCTACTGATTTTTTAATAGCAGTCTCTAAATGACCAATGGACAGGAAACGTTTTCTAGCAGCTCTGGATGTAAAATATGATGACATGGAAAGCAGGAGTTTGAGTACAGACTAGTACTGGCTTCCTATGTCTCGCCAACGCAGCAGTTCTGATTGGCTGCTTAGGTCTGACATTGACGAGCTCAGCTGCAGTCTGAAAAGTTGAACTTTTTTCAACTCTGAGTGCCGCAACAAAAAACGGCCACCGCTGAGAGTGTTTCAGCGCCAAGGGTGCTCAGCGCTGTAAACGCTGAACTACATAGAGAATGAATGGAAAACAGTCGCCCAGAGCAGAAAAAACGCGTTTGGTGGACACGCAGCCTTAATATGTGAACATTACAGTAGAGCAGCATTTGAGCAGTTCAGAAGAACTCGGTTAAACTACGATTGGTGCACAATCTTCCTGCAGCCAGTCATCCCAGTAATGCCTTTGGACAGTTGTGTAAAATGCATCATAAACTTTAGTTGAATTTTATTCTTCAGTTTTCCACTCCTTGATTTATACTTCCAGTATACTCTCAGTAGTCGCAAGAGTCTGTCCCAGGGGTCTGCAGCCTGTGGCTCTAAAGCCACATGTGGTTCTGTTGCCCGTAGCCAGTGGCTCCTTGAGGCTTTGACCAAAAAAAAAAAAACCTCACAAATTTCAAAGAAAAGATGCAATAAATTTTTATATATTAAAAAAAGTTACACATTCATGAGAAAAATATCCAAAAAACCCCCCACAGAAAATAAGAAAACCTGAAAATTTATGCAGAAAATTGTGAAAATTTGGAGAAAATTTTGTCATTTTATGGAGAAAACATAATTTACAAGGGAAAAGGTCACAAAATTTCTAAGAAAAAAGTCATAAATAACTGGAAAAAGTTAGTTTTATGTGGAAAAAATTAAAAGAAAAAAATAAATGCTTATTTTACTTTGTTTACATAAAAAATAAACTCCCAAAACTGGCTGAAAATCTGTGCCAAAATTATTCAAAATTTGTGAAAAAAAGTTGCAATTTTAATGAGGGGAAAACTACCACACATTTGCAAGAAAAAAAATCACAAATTAGCAGAAAAAAACAGCTTTTGTTTTTTTTTGAAATTGTTGCAACTTTATGTGAAAAAGGCAGCATTTTACCTGAAAACTAACACATTTACAAAATATTTGTAGATTTGTGTAAGTTTGAGAAAAGCAGGAGATAATTCAAAAAATATCAAAATTTATGAAAACAAAATTATACTCAACAAAGGTATTTACAAAGAAAAATACAATAACAAATGATGGAAAAACATGACAGTTTAATGAGGAAAACACCCACACACATCTGACAGAAAAAAGGCACTTTTTTCCATCTAATCAAAAATTTACCCGAAAAAAGATTGAATTGTGTGTGTGTGGGGGGGGGGGCACTCTTTATCCTGATGTTGTCAGGCCAGATTGTCATTGTTTCACCACTGTTCTACCTTGTTTACACTCTCAGATACTTTTGTGGCTCCATGCAGATTTTTTTTTACACAAAAATAAAAGTGGCTCTTTATGAAGTATAGGTTGCCAACCCCTGGTTTCTACATTATTTCCCCACTTAAAGCTCCAGTGGGCAGAAGTCTGAGAAACCAGAAAAACTGCCTGAAGTTTAAAAAAAACTCTGGCTGACAAGATGTGTGATTGGGCAAAGAAATTGTCATGAGCATGAAACTTTTCTGCAGGCTGAACAAAGCCCAGAGCAGATGCCGGGGTGTGGCTGTCCGGTCCGACTGTCATCATTACAAATTGCTATAGGAGAAATTAATTTTCACATTAAAAATAGATTCTGCCTACTGTAGCTTTAACAATAACTTGCTGCTTCCCAGTCATCTTCTGTGGTTACACAGTACTGGATCAGAGTGAACTGGTGTGAAGCTGTATAATACCAGGATGTAGTAGTGGTGTGGGTCCTTGTGATTGCTGCTCTGATTCAGTAGTAACTGGGCATTTAGATGTGCTAATGATTCTGCAGAACCTGCTGGAACCTGAGGATCAACCGTGATTCATGACAAACACCTCTCAGTCCTCAAAGCACTGTTGAATGAGGCCCATTGCTTCCATCTGTCATGTACCCGTGTTGTGTGTGCACGGTGCTGTCGCTGCTCTAATGTGTGGCGTATTAAACTCCTAGCCTGGAGACAGCTATAAAAATGGGAGGGCTGCGCTGAAACACCCGGGATTCTAGTCAAGGCCAGCCCAGCAAGCATGACTGGTACACAACCATACACACTTCTAATTCATACCTAAAACAAGAGTACAGAGCTTACTCTAACTCACAAGAGGAAGGCTCCCGTACACTTAAAAAAAAGTAATAAACTTAGCTGCAGATGTATTTATTACACCATGTATTTTCATCGACTCTGAAACGTTGACTCTCTACCTTTAAATGCCAACTTTTTTGTGCTCTCTCGACCATTTTGTAAAAAGCTACACACACTCGCCTTGCTGTTTTCCTGTCCACAGACATTGCAGATGGACTTTTTATAAAGAGCGATTGACGGACTTGAAAGTCTCTGTATTGCATGCCCATAAATCATAACTGGGATATTAATTGTAAGACTTTGAAGGGGTCATTGACTGCACTTTTTCCACATTTTGACAGCTGACATGTCTTAATGAAGTGTTTGTGACATTTTGTTCACATTTTCTTTAATTTTTTAATTATTGAAGCAAATTTGTTTTGTATTTTTTTGTCTGTCTTGAAGCACTCTGATTTTAAAGCCTGTCACTTTAAGAAACATCCTTCACCTGTTCAACTCCACCCTCCCTCTTATGTCAGTTAGCTATTAGCTGAGTAGCTTCTAGCTCGGATGAGCGGCGCTGGCTCACTGATCCACAGTCGATGGTGTATCTCGCCTCACTCCAGCCCATCTCTCAATAATTTTGCAGTGATTCCACAGCTAATTGCTACCGCCGCGCGCCAGGCGGTCCCTCCAATCACCGCAACTGACGTGGTTTGGGACCCGAGGCTGCTGGCCAAGCTGCTGAGCCACAGGATCTGAAAGGGCAGTGTCTTGCTCTGTTTGACTCGGCTCCGCTCCCACGGCCAGCTGAGGGACGCCCCGTCACGAGGCGACTGCCCGCGAGAGCAGATGGGAGTCAAGCGGAACCCCAGAGGATGGTGGGAGAGCTGGCCATGAGAGCCAGCAGCCTCGAGTCCCGCATAGGTGGCTGCCGTGACCAGCATGCTGGTGCTGGCAATTTGCTGTGCAATCATGACAAAATTATTCAGAGATGGGTCGGAGTGATGCAAGGTGTATTGTGGACTAGTGAACCAGGTGGTAACTGGGATGACTGTTAGAGTAGCTAAGATCTGAGGAAATAACTGTTATGGTCCGTGTGCTGACTCTGTCTGCACTCGGGTTGTGCGGTAGTTCCCCGTTCTCTCCTCCGGCGCACCTCTTTGCCCTCCGGGCTTTTATTATGACAGCGTCTCAGCGGTGCTTCCGGCTGTCAGAAGCGGAGCTCCGTTGGACAGCTGGATCCCAATCAGCTGATGATCTTTCATCAGCTGATTAATCTGTCATGCCCTGTTTAAGGGAGCAGCTCTGTTTGCTCGGGGCTGCGACCTCGTCTGCCTTCCAGTCTGGTTTCCCTAACCCCGAAGCCAGTTCTTCTCAGCGTTCAGGTTCCGTCCTCGCTGTTTATATGGAAGTGTCGTGTCTTGTCTTTTTGTGTTTTGCCCCACGAGGCTCATTATTTTGTCATTTTGTCCTTATTTAATAAATGTACAAACTCAACGGCTGCCTGCAGCGTCTCATTAGCGGTCTGTGAGGGCCACACCATAACAGTAACAATATAAGCTATGCTTGCTGCAAGTCTCCTGGTATCAGTGTTAGCTGGGGGGCTAATAGGCTACCTTTAGCACCCTTCCATCTACATGACAGACACCTAGGCAGGCCAATAATAGAACAGTGGGCGGGTCTCATGGATGGTAGTGGGTTGGCTTTTTCTAATCCTGACGTAGACAGTTTAGAAGAGTCAAAAATGTTTCTGGTTTTTCTGGGAGAGAAAAACGAGATAAAGGCTGTGTTTTTGTTTTAAGGGAATTGATTGTTTTGATTTTTTTATATATATATATGTATATATATATGAGATCCCTCATGGATCGTCACCTTATCGTGGTGGGGGGGTTTGCGTGCCCCAGTGATCCCAGGAGCTATGTTGTCCGGGGCAATTTGCCTCTGATAGGGTCTCCCAAGACAAACTGGTCCTGGGTGAAGGGCCAGACGAAGAACGATCCAACAGACTCTCATGATAAATTGTATATCAAGGATTCAGTGTACCCCGCCCGGTATGGGGTTACCGGGGCCCCACCCTGGAGCCAGGCCTGGGGGAGGGGCTCGAAGGCTAGCGTCTGGTGGCCGGGTTTCCACCCATGGGACCCGGCCGGGCTCAGCCCGAAGGAGTTACATGGGTCCGCCCTCCAGTAGGTTCACCACCTGCAGGAGGGATCATGGAAGTCCGGTGCTATGTGGATTAAGTGGCAGTCAAAGGCGGAGACCTTGGCGGACTGATCCCAAGCTTTCTAAACTGGCTTTTGGTACGTGGAATGTCACCTCTCTGGTGGGGAAGGAGCCTGAGCTGGTGTACGAGATTGAGCGATACCGGCTAGATATAGTCGGCCTCACCTCAACACACAGCTCCGGTTCCGGAACCAGTCTCCTGGAGAGGGGCTGGAGCTTGGCCTTTTCTGGAGTTGCCCCGGGCGAGAGGCGACGAGCAGGGGTAGGTATTCTTGTATCGCCCCACCTTGCTGCCTCTATATTGGAGTTTTCCCCGGTGGACGAAAGGGTTGCTTCCCTGCGCCTTCGGGTTGGGAAACGGGTCCTGACCATCATTTGTGCCTATGCACCAAATGATGTTTCAGAGTACCCACCCTTTTTGGAGTCTGTGACTGGGGTGCTGGAGGGTGCTCCTCCTGGAGACTCCATTGTCCTACTGGGGGACTTCAATGCGCACGTGGGCAACGACAGTGAAACCTGGAGGGGGGTGATTGGGAGGAACGGCCTGCCCGATCTGAACCCGAGTGGTGTTCAGTTATTGGACTTCTGTGCTAACCACAGTCTGTCTATAACGAACACCATGTTCAAGCATAAGGGTGTCCATATGTGCACCTGGCACCAGGACACCCTAGGCCGCAGGTCGATGATCGATTTTGTTATCGTATCATCAGACCTGCGACCGTATGTCTTGGACACCCGAGTAAAGAGAGGTGCAGAGCTGTCAACTGATCACCACCTGGTGGTGAGTTGGATCCGATGGCAGGGGAGGAAGCCATTCAGACCTGGTAGACCCAAACGTATAGTGAGGGTGTGCTGGGAGCGTCTGGCTGAGGCCCCTGTCCGGGAGGTCTTCAACTCCCACCTCCGGAAGAACTTCAACCACATTCCGAGGGAGTCTGGAGACATGGAGTCTGAATGGGCCATGTTCTCCACCTCTGTTGTTGAAGCGGCAGCCCAGAGCTGCGGCCGCAAGGTGGTCGGTGCATCTCGTGGTGGCAACCCCCGAACCAAGTGGTGGACACCAGTGGTGAGGGGGGCCATTAAGCTGAAGAAGGAGTCCTATCAAGCTTGGTTGGCTTGTGGGACTCCCGAAGCAGCTGAGGTGTACCGGCAGGCCAAGCGGAGTGCAGCTCGGGTGGTTGCTGAAGCAAAAACCCGGGTATGGGAGGAGTTCGGTGAGGCCATGGAACAAGACTTTCGGTCGGCTTCAAAGAGATTCTGGCAAACTGTTCGGCGGCTCAGGAGGGGAAAGCAGCTCCCCGTCCACACTGTGTATGGTGCGGATGGGACACTGTTGACTTCAACTGGGGATATCGTCGGGCGGTGGAAGGAATACTTCGAGGATCTCCTCAATCCCACTGATACGCCTTCCACAGAGGAAGCAGGGTTTGGGGACGAGGGGGATGACTCGCCTATCACAGGGGCTGAGGTCGCCAAGGTGGTTAAAAATCTCCTTGGTGGCCGGGCCCCGGGGGTGGACGAGATTCGCCCCGAGTACCTCAAGGCCCTGGATGTTGTTGGGTTGTCATGGTTGACACGCCTCTGCAACATTGCGTGGAGGTCGGGGGCAGTGCCTTTGGCATGGCAAACCGGGGTGGTGGTTCCTCTCTTCAAAAAAGGGGACCGGAGGGTGTGCTCCAACTTTAGAGGGATCACACTCCTCAGCCTCCCTGGGAAGGTCTATGCCAAGGTACTGGAGAGGAGAGTCCGGCCGTTGGTCGAACCTCGGATTCAGGAGGAGCAATGTGGTTTTCGTCCTGGCCGTGGCACATCGGACCAGCTCTTTACCCTCTCGAGAATTCTTGAGGGTTCGTGGGAGTTTGCCCAACCAGTTTACATGTGTTTTGTGGACTTGGAGAAGGCATTTGACCGCGTCCCTCGTGGATTTTTGTGGGGGGTGCTTCGGGAGTATGGGGTATCGGGCTTGTTGTTACGAGCTATTCGGTCTCTGTACGACCGTTGTGAGAGTTTAGTTCGCATTGCCAACACTCGGTCGGAGTCATTCCCAGTGAGAGTTGGACTCCGCCAGGGCTGCCCTTTGTCACCGGTCCTGTTCATAATTTTTATGGACAGGATTTCTAGGTGCAGCCAGGGAATGGAGGGTGTCATGCTTGGTGACCACAGGATCTCATCTCTGTTGTTTGCAGATGATGTTGTCCTGTTGGCTTCATCCAGCAATGACCTACAGCTCTTGCTGGGACGGTTTGCCGCTGAGTGTGAAGCGGCTGGGATGAGAATCAGCACCTCCAAGTCCGAGTCCATGGTCCTCAGCCGGAAAAAGGTGGATTGTCCTCTCCGGGTTGGGGACAGGCTCCTGCCCCAAGTGGAGGAGTTTAAGTATCTTGGGGTCTTGTTCACGAGTGAGGGGAAAATGGAGCGAGAGATCGACAGACGGATTGGAGCAGCATCTGCAGTGATGCGGACGTTGTACCGGTCTGTTGTGGTGAAGAGGGAGCTTAGTTCTAAGGCAAAGCTGTCGATTTACCAGTCAATCTACGTTCCTACTCTCACCTATGGTCACGAGCTTTGGGTAATGACCGAAAGAACGAGATCGCGGATACAAGCGGCTGAAATGAGCTTTCTCCGTAGGATTGCTGGACTCACCCTCAGAGATAGGGTGAGGAGCTCAGTCATCCGGGAGAGGCTCAGAGTAGAACCGCTGCTCCTCCACATTGAAAGGAGTCAGTTGAGGTGGTATGGGCATCTGATTAGGATGCCTCCTGGACGCCTCCCACTTGAGGTGTTTCAGGCACGTCCCACTGGGAGGAGACCCCGGGGCAGACCCAGGACTCGGTGGAGAGACTATGTCTCCCAGCTAGTCTGGGAACGCCTTGGTATCCCCTCTGAAGAGCTGGAGCAGGTGGCTGGGGAGAGGGAAGCCTGGGCTTCTCTGCTTGAACTGCTGCCTCCGCGACCCGGACCTCCGGAAAAGCGGTAGAAGATGGATGGATGGATGTATATATATATATATATATATATATATATAATTACGTGACCAATAGACACATTTAAGACCATTAAAACCTATAAACACCATTTTTCAGTCAATGAGCCCTTTAAGTAAAACGATGAGATGACGTCACATGAAATCAGCAGTCACTCCACTCCAGATGTGCCACTATATTTAATCTGTTTAGCATATGCTGTTTTTGACAGTCGTATTTCTTCCTGCATGTGTTAAGAGTATAGAAAAAAATGATAGAAATTGCCATCAAGCTTTTCCCAACCAGCACATGAATCTCAAATCAACTTTTCTTTATACATGAAAAGAAAATGAAGGGGCGTAATGACTGATGGGGAAGTGGAGGTGGGGGGCGACCACCCAGTCAGAATCTTGTCACCCTTTCAGCCCTGTGTTTCATATTATCACCTGCTGCTTTACTGTGGATGGCACACTATCAGAGCTGTGTAGGGGCAGACTGGGATGGTTAGGTTACTAACATGAGGAGGTAGTAACAAACCAGTTGTAGAATGAAGTCATATAAAGCTGCAGAACCTGTAGAAATAGAATTAGTTTTAAATGCAAGAAATGTTCTTGTTTCTGTCCAAGTATCACTGTGGGAATTTAGTAGTTAGAAGAAGGAAATTAATGTTGGTCCAGATGTCTGTTGGCTTGACTAAAAGTCTAAAATATTGCCCTTAATCATCAAGCTGCTAAATGACCAGACTGTGGCGGGTTCTCAGGTTGAGCCAAGGTCTTGGTTCTGTGCTTGTTTGATGTGTTAGTAAGTTGTCCGGCTAGGGGTGGGCGATATGGCCAAACAAAAATATTTCTCCTATTTATAGATTAGACAGAGTTTAAATATTTGTTTTAATTCTACATCAACAAGGTAATAATGAACCTGCACATCTTCAGAACACTTAGATGTGAGGGTTTATATGATGAATCAGTTTGTCGCCGTTGGTGTGCCTGTCCTTCAACTTTCTGACCCTTGTCGCACTGAACAATGTGTTTTTCTTTGGGCTGTTGAATAAATTTAACCTGAAAGTGACTGAAATGGAATGAAAAAAAGAATGCTTTACACCGGAGCAGTGTGGAAAAACTCGCGTACAGATTATCCTCACTGCTGTACTGTTTTTTTTCTTGTTTTGTTTGTTGTTTTGTTTTTCAACATGGAATAATCTTAAAAACAAAATATTTCCACACACATAGTCCTGTTTCAAGTAACTTCAACCTCGTAGGCTGCCACTCACGTCCCACTTGTTTGTGCAAGTAACCAGGGCTTGACATTAATACCCACCAACCCACCACTGACGGGTGGATTCCACCAGTGGTGGGTAAGACAGTCACTCCCACTAGCCACTTTGGCAGGTGTAGTTTTCTCAAGCAGCATCTACACATGTGGACAAAATTGTTGGTACCCCTCTGTTAATGAAAGAAAAACCCACAATGGTCACAGAAATAACTTGAGTCTGACTAAAGTGGTGATAAATAAATATTCTATGAAAATTAACCAATGAAAATCAGACAATGCTTTTGAATTGTGCTTCAGAATCAGAATCAGATTTATTGCCATTGTTCATGTAGTGCACAAACTAGGAATTTGTCTCGGGGCAATGCTGCAACATTAAACATGATAAAAATAAAAGATAGAAATAAAAAACTATACATGCAATAAAATGTAGAATAAGAATGAGTAATACTAATCAAAGCAATTTTTAAATATATTGGTGAGCAGCAGAAATTGTGGAGTACCACATAGTGCAGTTAGTAATGCATAAAGAAAACAGTGATGATTGACATGAGTCTGGTTGAGCTGCTGTACGCAGTGCACGAGAGTCAATAAGTCACTTAGTGTTCAGCAGTCTGATGGCAGAGGGGAAGAAGCTGTTCATGTGACGGGAGGTTTTAGTCTGAATGGACCGAAGTCTTCTACCTGAGGGGAGGGGGGCAAACAGTACGTGACCAGGGTGTGAAGGATCGGCTATGATCCGGCCTGCACGCCTCCGGGTCCTGGAGATGTACAGGTCCTGGAGGGATGGGAGCTTGCAGCCGATCACCTTCTCAGCAGCGCGCACGACGTGCTGCAGCCTTAGTCTGTCCCTGGCAGTGGCTCCTGCGTACCACACGGTTATGGAGGTGGTGAGGATGGACTCGATGATGGCTGTGTAGGACTGTACCAACATCTTGGTGGGTAGCTTGAGCTTCCTCAGCTGCCGCAGGAAGAACATCCTCTGCTGGGCCTTTTTGGTGAGGGAGCTGATGGTCGGCTTCCACTTGAGGTCCCGGGTGATGGTGGTGCCCAGGAAGTAGAAGGAATCTGCAGTGGTGATGGGAGAGCCTGTGAGGGTGGTGGGGGGGGGGGGGCAGAGGGGTTGTGACTTTCCTGAAGTCCACAATCATCTCCACTGTCTTCAGAGCGTTCAGCTGCAGGTTGTTGTGGCTGCACCAGGACGCCAGCTGGGCCACCTCTCTCCTGTAGACGGACTCGTCGCCGTTGGAGATGAGCCCGATGAGGGTGGTGTCATCCGCAAACTTGATCAGCTTGACAGACTGGTGGCTGGAGGTGCAGGAGTTGGTATAAAGGGAGAAGAGTAGGGGGGAAAGTACACAGCCCTGGGGTGATCCGGTGCTGATGCTAACAGAGTCTGAGACAGTCTTTCCCAGCCGCACATGCTGCCTCCGGTCCGTCAGGAAGTCGGTGATCCACCTGCAGAGGGAGTCAGGCACGTTGAGCAGGGACAGCTTGTCCCGGAGCAGAGCGGGGCGGATGGTGTTGAATGCAGAGCTGAAGTCCACAAACAGGATCCTGGCGTAGGTTGCCGGGGAGTCCAGGTGCTGCAGGATGGAGTGGAGGGCCAGGTTGACTGCGTCGTCCACAGACCTGTTGGCTCGGTAGGCAAACTGCAGCGGGTCCAGGAGGGGAGTGGTGATGGACTTGAGGTGGGGCAGGACCAGGCGCTCAAAGGACTTCACGGCTACAGAGGTGAGCGCTACAGGTCTGTAGTCGTTAAGTCCAATGATCCGTGGCTTCTTGGGGACAGGGATGATGGTGGAGGTTTTGAGGCAGGTCGGCACGTGGCATAACTTCAGGGAGGTGTTAAAAATGTCTGTGAAGACAGGAGTCAGCTGTTCCGCACAGTGTCTCAGGGTGGAGGGAGACACGCCGTCCAGACCGGGGGCCTTTCGCGGGTTCAGTCTGGAGAACTGTCTGTGCACGTCCTGCTCACTGATGACAAGGGCAGGGGGGGAGGAGGGGGGGCGCCTTTGATGAAGTGGGGACCGTGGAGGCAGTGGCGCTGGGGGGAGGGGGGGAGATGGACACAGCTGACGAGGTGTCAAAACGGGCATAATGTTGGGACAGTCTTTGACAAAGGGCCTTGTCATCCTGACCTTTAGAAGCCTGAGGCCGATAGTTGGTGATTTGCCTCAGTCCTCTCCACACAGAAGCAGAGTCATTAGCAGTGAACTGCTGCTGGAGTCTCTCAGAATACACAGATTTAGCTCTCCTCAGCTCTCTGCTTAACCGATATTTAACCTCCCTGTAGCAGTCCCTGTCTCCACTTTTCAACGCTGCTTCCTTCTCCTTCCTGATCTGTCTGAGCTTAGCAGTGAACCAGGGCTTGTCATTTGAGTACCTCACCCTGGTGCACGATAATGCTCTCCTCACAAAAGTGGATATATGAGGTCACAGTGTCCGTGTACTCATCCAGATCATGCGTGGCTCCTTTAAACATGCCCCAGTCAGTTATTTCCATGCACGTGCTCAGCTTCTCCCCAGCTTCACTGGTCAATTTCTTCGTAGTGCTCACAACAGGTTTTGTCAGCTTCAGTCTCTGTCTGTATGTGGGAATGAGGTGAACCATCACGTGATCAGATAGTCCGAGCGCAGCGCGGGGAACAGCGCGATACGCGTCTTTCACTGTAGTGTAACAGTGATCCAGCGTGTTCTTTCCTCTGGTGGGGCATTTTACTGATACTGTTTGTATCGGGGGAGATCGTGGCTCAGGTTACTCTGGTTGAAGTCGTCAACCACAATAACCAGAGAGTCTGGGAAAGACCGCTCCGTATGTTGAATGTGATCCGCGTCGGGCGGGACGTAAACAGCGGCCAGGATGAATGAAGCGAACTCCCGCGGGGAATAAAAAGGCTTGCAGTTAATGAATAAATATTCCAGAGCGGGAGAACAGTGTTGGGAGAGCACTGTTACATCAGAGCACCAGCTGCTGTTAATGTAAAAGCAGACTCCTCCTCCTGAGGACTTACCGGAGAGCTCTGTGTCTCAATCAGCACGAAACAGCTGAAATCCCTCGAGGAGGAGCGCGCTGTCTGGAGTCGATTCCTTAAGCCGGGTCTCAGTAAAACAGAGGGCAGACGAGGTAGAGAGGTCCTTAAATCACATCAGCAGTCTCAGTTCATCTACCTTGTTAAAGAGAGAATTGGTATTGGACAGAAATATGCCAGGCAAGGCCGTGCGCGTGCCTCTCCTACGAAGCCGCACGAGAGCACCCGCTCGCCTTCCCCTCTTTCGCCATCTCACTTTTTGGGCTAAAAAGTCAACCAGATCGGCGGCAGGAGCCAAAAAAACTGGGAGTAGGTCCGTGGGAGTGAAAGTCCTGATATTTAGTAGCTCTTCACGGGTGTAAGAGCAGGCAGACACACAATCGACGAACAAAAACATACAAATTAAAGCGCAGCGAAGCCCCATGGCGGCCACTGTGGGCGCCATCTTGGATCAAAAAAAAAAAAAATTCAACAGAATTATTTTAAAAAACAAACTCATGAAACAGGCCTGGACAAAAATGATGGTACCCTTAACTTAATATTTTGTTGCACAACCTTTTGAGGCAATCACTGCAATCAAACGATTTCTGTAACTGTCAGTGAGACTTCTAAACCGCTCAGCAGGTATTTTGGCCCACTCCTCATGAGCAAACTGCTCCAGTTGTCTTAGGTTTGAAGGGTGCCTTCTCCAGATGTCATGCTTCAGCTCCTTCCACAGATGTTCAACAGGATTTAGATCAGAGCTCATAGAAGGCCACTTTAGAATAGTCCAGTGTTTCGCTCTTAGCCATTCTTGGATGTTTTTAGCTGTGTGTTTGGGGTCATTATCCTGTTGCAAGACCCATGACCTACGACTGAGACCAAGCTGTCTGACACGGGGCAGCACATTTCTCTCTAGAATATCGTGATAGCCTTGAGATTTCATTGTACCCTGCACAGATTCAAGACACCCTGTGCCAGATGCAGCAAAGCAGCCCCAGAACATAACAGAACCTCCTCCATGTTTCACAGTAGGGACAGTGTTCTTTTCTTAGTATGCTTCATTTTTGTATCTGTGAACATAGAGCTGATGTGCCTTGCCAGAAAGTTCCAGTTTTGTCTCGTCTGTCCATAGGACATTCTCCCAGAAGCTTTGTGGCTTGTTAACATGCAGTTTGGCAAATTCTGGTCTGGCTTTTTATGATTAGTTTTCAACAGTGGTGTCCTCCTTGGTCGTCTCTCATGAAGTCCACTTTGGCTCAAACAACAACGGATGGTGTGATCTGACACTGATGTAACTTGACCTTGGAGTTCACCATGAATGTGTTTAGAGGTTGTTCTGGGCTCTTTTGTTACCATTCGTATTATCCGTCTCCTCCTGCGGCCACGTCCAGGGAGGTTGGCTACAGTCCCGTGGATCTTAAATTTCTGAATAATATGTGCAACTGTAGTCACAGGAACATCAAGCTGCTTGGAGATGGTCTTATAGCATTTACCTTCAACATGCTTGTCTATAATTTTCTTTCTAATCTCCTGAGACAACTCTCTCCTTTGCTTCCTCTGGTCCATGTTTAGTATGGTACACACCATGTCACCAAACAGCACAGTGACTACTTGTCACCCTTTAAATAGGCCCACTGACTGATTACAAGTTTGTAGACACCTGTGATGTTAATTAGAGGACATATCTTGGTTGAACATGTCCCTATGGTCACATTATTTTCAATCTTTTCTAGGGGTACCATCATTTTTGTCCAGGCCTGTTTCATGAGTTTGTTTTTTAAAATGACATACGTGCCAACTACTCCAGTTTTGCCGTAATGGTTACGGTTTTCAAGACCCCATTCTGGGTTATGGCTTTATTAATCAAAATTACGGTTTTTCACTAAAAATTCAGTCAAAAATTTTAAATTGTAAAAAAAACACAAACGCAATTCCAAACACGAGATCGCTAGGAATCGTATCTAAATTTAGAACATAGCAACACGTGATGGCGGCCGGGATGGTCACACATTTTCAGTGCTGAGACAAAGTTGCTGATTTTGCCACGAAAATAACTAACCAACAGCGAATATCGGATCAACATTTGTGACGCACATGCACAGGCTGAATTTCCACCTTGGTTGAACCAGCTTTTGAAGCAAAAATACCCCTTTATTCGCCTTTCACCGTGCTCTGTGAGTAAACCGAGTAGCATTTCTTTTCGTGGTTTGCTGCTACGCTTTACCTGAAGCGTTTGCTAAGCTAACGCTATCGCTATTGAGGGTTTTGAGGTTTCTATTCTTGCGCGAAATCCCGGAGAGGCGTGCGTACATCGCGAGATGTAAACATGATGTAAACTGCTGCAGATGTTCACACGACTGCACTTCAACCCTGGCAAATGGACCATGGATTCGACATCTAAAGGGAGAATACATTTTATATAATGCCTAAGATTCTGAAGAACATGTGCTGTGTAATTGCAAGCCTTGTCATGCTTGGTGTATCATGTAAACACATAAAATATCAGCGATTTTGCTGTCATTTACGCACATGTCTATTATACAGTGCTAGTATACCCTGCTGATATTTCTAGTCTTCAAGTATTCATAATACATCACATCTGGCCTATTCAAAGTTCTATGCAGTGTTAAGATAGTCTTTTGAATACAAATTTAATGACAAGATAGTTGATTGCAATCCATGGCATACAGGCCGTCACTTAATTGTAATTGACTAACACAATACATTCACTCTGTGAAATTGTTTTTGCTGGCTGTTATTTGTGAAATTACAATTTTACTAGTTTTGGAGAGGGTTCAACTTCAACATCAGACTGATTGGGGACAAAACTAAGTTATGCTTAGAACTGTCTATATCGCATTCAGCTGTATGAAATCCAAGAAAGTACAGCTATAATATTAATTTACATATTTAAATAGCTGATTATAAATATAATATATAAATATAACTTGGTTTGTGAACACAGTTGCCTTGATTTCTTTGTATGTATGGGTTACTTGGGTTGTTACTGATGTCTGGTGAAAATTTCAGGTCATTGGCTCCATCAGAAATATGTGTGATGAGAAAAATGTTGATGCGTTCAATACTTATTTTCCCCGCTGTATATACAGTAGCAGTATTAGTTTTAGTGGTGGACAAGCAGACTGATATTTTGGCACTTGGCTGCTTTTACACCGTTAATGGCAGCGTATCAGTCTTGCCTGTAAAAATCCAATAAAACATTGAGAATGCAGGAGGTTCTGGCTTCAAATCCCAGACAAACCCCCATTTGTTACAGACCTGGCTCAAGTCCACTCACCAGTAAAGGTTCAGTTGTGTTAAATCAGTTAAAGCTTACCAAATCATGAATTATGTCAAGCTAGTGGCAGATTGTTTTGGTGGGGGAAGGATGATGCATATCCCATCAAACCAGCAACGCTGAGGTCCATACCCAAAAGGGAAAGAGACTCCCTGGATCAGCAGGCCACACCTACTCCAAACAAAGCCAACCAAAGACCGCTAAAAAAGAAGTCAATAGGCTGGCATGATTAGCTGTCATCCTCAGAGCATATAGGTCTCCCATTATTGATTCCATCTCCACACAGCTCTGCTAACTGCTGTCTGTCCATCTTTCACAGGGGAACAAGAAGCTGTGCCCGCAGTGCAACACCATCACCTCACCTGGAGACCTGAGGCGTGTCTATTTGTAAGGAGCACAACTCCCCGCCTCTTCGTCTCACCCGTCCATTCCTCCATCCTGGATTCCATCTCCCTCCCTGCTGATCACCCTGTGTTTTCCCTCTCTCGTGGCCTCGGTGTTCGTTGGCTCCGAACCCTCCAAAACTTTCAGAGACACAGCGGCTCGGCCTCTTTGAGGAGGGAAAACGAGTTTGAGTGAACGACAGCGATCACGGACTCTGTGATTGGCTGCCGTGAAAATAAAATGTAAAAAATGAACAGAGACCTCAACAGTGCCAGGTTTGCCCTCCACTTGTAGGAGTGTCTGTTGACTGAAAGATGCCCAGCTAAGCCCTGCTGACACGTGGAGATTAGCTCTGCTGGAGGTCGTACAGAATATAAACTCTTTCCTCCCCTTTTTCTGGACCTCAGATCTGTCCTTCCCTGATGACTTTTTAAAAAGACTGCTTTGGTTTTTCTTTAGTTTTTTGATCGTCATTGCAGACAAATGCTTGATTTCATGCAAGAGAATATAAAAAAAGAGCCTGTCCACTAAAACTGAGCTTTCAACCAAACTGGGAGTAACCTCACAACCTTGAAAAAGAGTTTGACACTTGCCCTTTTCCTCCTCCTCCTCCGTCCTCCTTTTTTGTGGTGTTCTCGTGAAGTAAACCAAATTTTCTCCCTCCCTTCCCTCCAAGATGCAGTGCAAGCACATGTAATATAGTTCTGTGTGTGTTTACGATGTTGGGTGTAAATGACATAGAGTTCTTTCTCTCTCACACACACACACACACACACACACACACATACACAGTACCATCAGCAGACACACACAGAAGTGTGCATATATGATTATGTTTTTTTAGTTGGAAGGGGTTGGGATTTATGTTTGAGAAGAAAAAAAATGGCTGGATTAAAAGAAGCCTTCTGTATTTTTTAAAAAAGAGATCATTTGGTCTGATGAAGATGTATTTGACTGTACAGGAATTAAACAAAAAAAGTGTAAGTAATAAAAGTAATAAACTACTCAGACTAGATGGTCAAGATGTAGGTGGTGTAATATTTCTGCAGAGTGTCCCAGAAAAAAAAAAAGTAGTAGACCTGAATGCAGTGCAGAGGAGGGTTGTTTGTTTTGTTGAACAGAGATTCCTATTGGCAACAATTACCTGCAGACGAGCAGAGCTCTGCAACGGTTCTCCAGGTCAAACCTGGGTCCTGCTGAGCCTTTTCTTTTCACGCCCATTTCTGCTTCCTGTCACGATGAGATCATAGTCTAGATGCTTTTTGTTTTACCCATACATGTCTCAAAAGAAAAAGGTCCCCAAAATGTTCACCCCTCAAAAAAGGGCAGGTTCTTTCTAACGTGTAAAAGACGAGGGGGTGAGACTGCAGCATGAGGCTGAACTGGCAACACCTGCCCTTCTCCCTCACTGCAGCAGCAGCAGCAGCAGCCAAGGTGGTGGTGTGCTTTGTGTTTGTAAAACTATGTATTCTGTGATGTCTTTATTGTTGTAAGAAATACTGAATAAAAAAGGAAAATAAAACTTCTCAAATACCATGAGTGGTGCTGTTTTTGCAGCATGGGTGGTAGAATGAAGAAACATGAGCGGAAAATACACTTTCTGCTGGTGAATAATGTATGATTTCCAAGATTATTATGTAATGAACTATATGTGGCTTTTTTTGTTGGAATTGAAGCTGTTAAACCCACAATGGTGGGATGTCAGTGCATGGAAGCAACGTTTTTTTTTTTTGTTTTTTTTTTGTTATTTGTACCCATAGGTAGATTTGGTTTGCAGTCTGGTGACAAGCCACCGGCTGCTGGTCGCTGCGTGCGCGAGCGCCCTAAACCTACATGTTTTTGGTATGCGGGAGGAAACCGGAGAAATCCCGGAGTAAACCCACGCAACACGGGGAGAACATGCAAACTCCACACAGCTCACTGTTGGTCGGGGGCTGGGATCGAACCCACGACCTCATGATCCCCGCGATCCCCCGGCCGAGGGTAAAACTGTGCTGCCACAGTGCTAAACCACTGCGCCACCGTGCAGCCATAGTTTTCACTATTTTGTTGTAGGATCCTTTATATTTCGTACCTCAATGCAGTGTTTTCCATCCAGGATGCCCTGCTCCAGGTTTCTGTGGGGAAATCAGCTCATTTCGCTTCTTAATTGGTCCAAAAAAAAAAAGTTCAAAAAATTGCGTTGTTGTGCATGAGTGCCTACAGCATCCATGCACAACAACGGCAAATTATTTGCATTTGGACCAGTTAAGTGTTTGAATAAAAAGATGTCAAATTTGTGAGGAAAAAGTTGCAGATAAAGTTAAAAAGCTTCTGAAATTTCAGGAAAAAAGTAGAAATTTTATAAGAAAAAAGGCACAAGCAGGAGAGGGAAAAAAAACCTTCACATTGGTGAGTTAATTCTTTCTTGCACTTGTTCAAGCAATTTCTTTGGTGTCTTGTATTGATACTTGAGTCATCACTATCTTCTTGTAAACCGGAGTGGTGGCCTAGAAGGAGACCGTCCACCCCATCGTGGTGTCAGGTGATGGATCACGTGCTGCGGCCTGAAAGGGAGCAGCCAACAGAAGAGAGAAATCAGCGTCTTACTTTAGTGCTACTTTTACTTGAGTACAATTTCTGCTTACAGCAGGTGTGAGGACTCCAGAGAAAAACTGGCATCAGCCCTCCAGGACCACTAACTGACGTGTATGACTGGAGCTGCTTCCAGACCCCAACCACAGGACATCACTGCCATCTACAGGTCTAACACATGCACAGCCTGGACTCGCACATGAGTAATCCTACTACTGCAGCACATGGTGTCCGCACACGGGGGGGGGGGATGTCTGCAAGTGTTGGAGAAACCACCCTACCAAACATCATCACTCATTCAGCAACCGCCCGTAACATTAATTAGCAAGAATTGCTATAATATTATCTTTCTCTCTCTCAGGTGCTCGATCTGCATCCAAGTTTTAAACACAAAGCATTTTGCTTTCTGTATTTATCCAGAGTGAGGTGAGGCCTTACGGGGCCCAGTGAGCGCTCCTGTAAATACTGTCAGATGCTAACAGGATTGTCCAGCACGGGAGCGACCCCAGCAGGAGGCTTTATGGGATATTCAGGGGTTGTGTGCGTTAGCATGTCATTACTAAATTCTGAGCACATGTGAGTGCACAGTGCAGTAATCTGGAGAGAGGAAATGCTCAGAGATCTTGAAGCTTTGGCATTTTCACATGCTCAGTGTAGACCAGTCTGGGCAACGGTGGCATCTTCCAGAAACAGGCACATTTAAAAGCAAGCTAGCTCTCCTTACAACTGTGCATCGGATTTATATTGCACTTTTTCATGGACGTACGCACACTACAATAGATACATTATTCATTCACTCCATAGACAGACACTGATAGTGGTAAGCTAC
Source organism: Pholidichthys leucotaenia (assembly GCA_020510985.1). Taxonomy (NCBI): domain Eukaryota; kingdom Metazoa; phylum Chordata; class Actinopteri; order Cichliformes; family Pholidichthyidae; genus Pholidichthys; species Pholidichthys leucotaenia. The sequence continues at coordinate 312,779,586 of CM035846.1, forward strand.
CTCTGTAGCCACAGCTGACCTAGGGCAGACTGATGGAAACGTGACTGCCAATCTGCGCCAGCAGCCTCTCTGACCACTTATATGCATTCATGCCCAGTATTATGGACACTGGAGGCAAGGTGGGTAAAGTGTCTTGCCCAGGGACACAACAGCAGGATGACTGGGGAGAGCGGGATTCGAATCGCCAACCCTCTGATTATTGAGCGACCTGCTCCTGAGCCACTGTCGCCCCAATGATAGTAACTTGTTTGTTTTGTTTTGTTTTTTTTTTTTTTGGCAAAAAGTACCAAGGTACTCAGGAAGACTGTGCAGTTCTCAGTTGCTCCAGCAGCAGCAGCAAACTCCATCTGTGGAAAAAACTGAATATGAAATACACAACCTTCTGCTCCATGAATTGTCTCCATCTGAGACTGCACAGTTTACATCGCCACTTGGCCTGCAGTGGATCAAGATGTTCAACAGAACTGGGATAAGTGTGTGTGCAACAGTAGTGTGTTTGACACTGCTCCGCCCAAGGCAATATAGGCTACTACACTCGCTGGGGTCACACATAACTCTTCAATAACTGATGAGCTATTATTAAAATCAAGTGCTCAAGATGGGGAAACCTAATGACCACAAAGTAAGCTTTATTAAGGATGTCAGCCCTGTAAGTTATTCTCACTGTAAACTAGGTTTTTACTGAGCATTATGCATTGGTCTTTTCTTATTTCATATAAATTCATTCAATACAACACTCATCTCACGAATGGAAAGATGAAGTCTGTGGCTACCAATCAGATTTTGAGTTTGCCACACAAGGACTAGCAAGTGGGCCAACAATAACATCTGCCTTTTCACATCCTTTGATTGGATGGTCAGACTGATGGTGTGTGCGTGTCCATTGCTCCATTTTTTAACAGAAGTACGGTTTGACTAAGTAGAATGGTCCTACTTATTTGCTGTTCTAGACAAGTTTAATCTGGTGATAAATTTATTGTCTGGATAAAACTCTTGTGCAGACACCCCAGAGCTCAGATAGTAACAAATGGAATGCTATCCCCCCACTTACAAGGTACAAGGCAGGGCTATACTTTCTCACCTCTCCTGTTCACACTGGCCATTGAGCAGACGCACAGCAAGCTTTTCAAAAGTCTGGGTGTTGAGGTTTGGCCAGTGGCCAGGAGGGGGGGGGGGGGGGTTAATGCCCAGTATAGCTTTGCAAAAACCGTGGTCTTCATCATTACTTATGTATTTACAGTACAAAGGGTCAAAAAGGGACAAAAAAAGAATAGGCAGCTTCCACAGAAAAATAAATCTGTTGAAAATATATGTATACATCTTTGCAAAAATCTGAAAAAAGGCTTTTCTTTCAATAAATAAAATATCAAACCTCCATTTATATAAATAAATCCTTTCAAAAAAATAAAAAAGGTCATTACAGCAACAGGACAGCTTAGTTTGTCAGTGAGAGGACAGTAGCAAATGTACAAGAAAAAGCAGAAAGATATGAGGAAAATTGTTGTAAATTCTAGACGGAAAAAGTTGCAAATTTTGTAGAAAAAAGTTGTAAATTTATGATTATATTGTAAATCTGTGTTGGGGAAAGACACAGTTTTATCACTAAACATGACAAATGTACAGGGGAAAAAGGTATTAAATTTACTCCAAAAATAATAATAAATGTGCCAGGAAAAAGTTGTGCATTTATAAAAAAAAAAATAGTTATAACTTTACAAGAAAAATGTTACTTTACAAGAAAAACCTCACTAGTTCGTGAGAAAATTGGACAATTATGAGAGAACAAGGTTTAAAAAAAAACAACTAAAAAATGCTCTAGTAAATTGGCATTTTTTTTCTTGTAAACATGCAACTTCATTGTTGTAAATTTATTACTTTTTTCTTGGAAATGTGGGAGCTTTTTGGCATTTGGAAGTTGTGTATTTTCTCACGAAAATAACTTTTTCTAGTAAATTTGCGACTTTTTAATTCGTAAATTAGGCTCTTTTATCATATTTTTGCACCTTTATTCTTGCAGAATTGTACTGAAATGACATTTCCACCGTATAGTACATCCCCTTGTTAAAAAATCAGTCACCAGTTGTGTGTCAAAACTCTCCAGGAGGACACTTGAGGGAGCAAAGGGGCAGTCCAAGAGCATCACCTGGGCCTTATCTGAGCCGCTCACATTACGTCAGGCATGTATATGAGTCCCATACACCCTAATCAAAACAGTTAATATGAAATTGGGAATTTTATATTCACACACAGACACACACACACACCCCAGACATGGGTGCACCTTGGGTGGAAATAAGCAACACCCATGACACACACGGCCGCTCTTTCTTCATTAGACCTCTTTCACAAACTGTAAGTGAAAGACCCTGTATTTCTTTTAATCCTAAATTTATTTCATTGCTCACCTGTGAGGCCTTCAACTTCACTTACAGGAAGGCCCATCAGAAGCCAGTCACACTCATCAGTGTCATGTTTCAAGAATTGGGGGGGGGGGGGCCGTGAGGGGAGGCCAGAGAAACCGAACGGCGTTTGTGGAAATATGAAAAACCTGTGGGTGTTCAACCCTGTACCCTTGAAAACTGTGGGTGTTAAAGCACCCACATCCCCCACGGGTGCGACACCTGTGCCGTTGAGCCTCCCGCTGAGTCAGGTTACACAGATCCAAATGTACATGGCTTCAGTATTCTGGACACGTCTGATAAAATTTCCCTTTCCGCGGACGATGTCCTGTTGTTTATTACTAAACCTCAGTCCAGTCGTCTAGACAAAATAAGTATATGTGGAACCTTCTCTGGTTACAGAATTAATTGGACTAAGAGTGAGTTGATGCCTGTTGGATTGGAGGATTTATCCTTAATTCAACATCTACCATTCAAGATTTCTTCTCAGACATTCACCTATCTTGGGATTCAGATAACGAAAGAACTCTCTTTTCAAAGCTAATTAACAAATTTGATAACAAATTGCAGACTAATATTCAGTTCTAGAGATTTCTCCCTATTTCATTGATTGGGAGCATTAACACAATCAGAATGATATTTCTTCCTCAGTTACTGTATCTCTTCCAATGCTTACCTATGTTTTTACCTAAATCCTTTTTAAAAAAATATGAACTCTTGTCATTTTACCCCTTATTTGGGATTACAAAAACCATAGGATTAAAAAGGCTCACCTTTGTAAACCCAAACGAGTGGGTGGACTTGCTCTTCCTGAATTTTGTCTTTACTCATCATCATCATCATAGCAGTCTGTCGTGGGCGACAATGACTGTTTCATTTAGGTCTGATCAGATTCCTCCACACAGCTCTGTACTGGGCCTTTAACATTAAAATAATTTCAATATGGCTGGATAGCTCAACTGAACCCCCTTGCTGGCAACAGTTGTAGCGGGGTGCAATGCCGCCCATATCGTTTGGGGGCAGTGACCTTGTCTCCTGTAGTCTTAGGTAAGTCTAATTATGGTGAAAGTGTTGTTATACATAGTATGATCAATACATGGAAACAAATTACGATGCATTTCAGGGTTAACTCACTCTCCTTTTCACTCCACATTGCAGAGAATTCATCATTTCCACCACCTCAGCTTGATAATGGATTTATACATTGGAGAGTATGAACATGTATGTACAGAGTATGTACAGTAAATTACAGTCTGTCCACGTTTCTATAAAAGGATGCAAATATATACAGGAATATATGCAGTATTTACTCAGACTATCCACACTTTTTTTTTCATATATTTCTGCAAAGTGTGGATAGTCTGAGTAAATACTGCATATATTCCTGTATATATTTGCATCCTTTTATAGAAACGTGGACAGACTGTAATTTACTGTACATACTCTGTTGTCATTGAATCCTTATTTAAATCTTATTTAAATCCTCCACCTGAACAACGAGAGCAAGTTTTTAGCCAAAGTCAAATTCCTTGTATGTGTTGTGCATACTTGGCCAATAAAGCTGATTCTGATTCTGATTCTGAGAGACCTGGATATTTACACTATTGATAATCTTCACCTGAATGGTATTTTAGCATCATTTCAGCAGCTACAAGAAATGTGTCATTTACCTAGCAGTAATCTTTTCAGGTTTCTACAAATCAGAAACCATGAGCACACCCACATACCTTCTTCTGAAAGTGCCTCACCTTCAGTTCTAGATAAGTGCCTTCTCCAAAACCCAGTCTCTGACTAAAAGGTGCCACATTTTCATGACTCCCTATGATCTATCAACCCTTCCTCAACGTCCGAAATCAAAAATGATTGGGAAAATGAGTTGGGGACACGCATTGCTAATCTAACCTGGGATAAGAGTCTTCAAGACATCGGTACTTGCTCTATAAATACAAGATTCAGATTCAAAGATTTTATTTGTCAATACTACTATGTATACAGGACATATGGGAGAATTGAAATGCTGTTTCTCTTCAGTGGTGTGCACAATATAAAAAAAGGAATAAGGCTGGAAAAACAGCAACAGCAGTCTATGTACAGTAATGCTACCCGTAGTGCAAATAACCGTAAAAGATAAAACACAGACATCCCATAGGGCAAATAAAGATAACAATAAAACCCAGCAATCCTATATACAGAAAAAAGGTAGAGCAGTAATACTAGTAGTTGCAAGTTCAGTGCGGTAGTGTAGGTGCAGACAGTGACAGATTGGACTGCACATAATAGTATTTCAGTAACAGCAGCAGATATGACATTTGTGCAAACAGTTGCAGTAAGGTGCAGAGACATACAGCAGCAGATGTAATTACTGTTGGTGTGCCAGTCTTTCTGTGCCAACAGCTGAGGTAGTTATTGTGCAGGTGAGTGAATTACGGTCCAGGGATGGGGGGTGGGTGGGCAGAGTTCAGGGTCCTGATGGCCTGGTGAACAAAGCTGTTTAGCAGTCTTGTGGAGCGGGCCCAGAGGCTTCGGTACCTTTTCCCCCAGGGTAGGGGCCTGAAGAGGGAGTGTGAGGAGTGGAAGATGTTGCCTGCAATATTGATGGCTCTGCAGGTGAGGCAGGTGAGGTAGATGTCCAAGAGGGGGGCAGAGGGGCACCGATGAGCTTGCTGGCTGCTTTCACTGTGCATTGTACTGTCTTCCGGCAGGAGGTGGTGCAGCTTCCATGCCACACCATGATACAGCTGGTGAGCATGCTCTCAATGGTGCACCAGTAGAATGAGCACATGATGGGGGGTGGGACTCCTGCTCTCCTCAGTTTGTGGAGGAAATGGAGGTGAGTTTGAGCCTTCTTGGCCAGTGATGTAGTGTTGTTGTACCAGGAGAGGTCCTCGGAAATGTGCACCCCCAGGAACTTGGTGCTGCTCACCCTCTCCACAGCTGCTCCATTGATGATCAGAGGGCGATGCTGTGTGTGTCCCCTCCTGAAGTCAACCACAATCTCCTTGGTTTTTCCCACATTCAGGAAGAGATTATTATTTTTACACCACTGGATCAGTTGGCCCATCTCATTTCTGTAGTTGGCCTCCTCATTGTTGGTGATGAGGCCCACAGCTGTCATGTCACCTGCAAACTTGATGAAGGGGTTGATGCTGTAGGCTAGTACACAGTCATGGATCAGCAGGGTGAAGAGCAGCGGGCTGAGCATGCACCCTTGTGGGGCCCCTGTTCTCAGTGTGATGATCTGAGAGGTGTTGCTGCCAACCCACACATTCTGTGGCCTCCCTGTGAGAAAGTCCAGCACCCAGTTACAGAGAGATGTTGTGAGACCCAAGTGTCTGAGTTTTTGTATTAGGTGCTGGGGGATGATTGTATTGAATGCTGAACTGAAGTCCAAGAACAGCATTCGCACATAGAGAGTTCTCTGAGTCCAGGTGGGTGAGGGCTGGATGGAGAGCAGCAGTGATGGCAACTTCTGTGGATCTGTTTGACCTGAATGGAAACTGAGATGGGTCGTGGGAGGGAGGGAGGATGAACTTGATCTTCTGCAGGACCAACCGCTCAAAGCACTTCATTATAATGAGGGTCAGTGCTACTGGCTGGTAATCATTGTAGCTGGATGGGACAGGCTTCTTTGGGGCTGGTATTATGGTGGCAGTTTTGAAACACGTGGGGACAACAGCTTGAGTCAGGGAGATGTTGAAGATGTTGGCCAGGACATTCTTGAGCTCCTCTGCACAGTCCTTCAGAACACAACCTGGTATGTTGTCTGGACCAGCTGTCTTACGTGGGTTGATCCTGGAGAGGGTCCTCTTCATGCTGGTCAGATCCAGACTTATGGCCTGCTCGTTTGGAGGAGGAGTGGTCTTCTGTGCTGATGTGCTGTTTTGTGTTTCAAAGCGGCCAAAGAAGTCATTTAAGTTGTTAAGCAGTGTGATGTCACTCGCACAGGTCTGAGATGGAGGTTTGTAGTTGGTGAGGGTCTGTATGCCATGCCAGCGAGAACGTGCATCTCTGGTGTTGCTGAGGTGGCCGGATATTTTCGTTTTGTTTCATTTTTGTTCATTTCGTTTTGCCTCCTTGATGCCACAGGACAGGTTGGCCCTAGCTGTTGTTAGTCCTAAAGTGTCACCGGCTCTGAAGGCTGTGTCCCGAGCCCTCAGGAGCCTGTGGACCTCTGCTGTCATCCATGCCTTTTGGTTAGCACGAATAGTGATGGTTTTGCAGTGAGTGACATCATCAATGCATTTAGCTATGTATGCTACAACAACCTCAGTGTACTCCTCTGTGTTGCTGTATCCGTTGTGAGTGGCTGCATGCTTGAAAGTGTCCCAGTCTGTATTGCTGAAGCGGTCTTTCAGAGCATCCAAGGCCCCCTCTGGCCACACGCGTACCTGCTTTTTTGTTGGTCTGATGGCTTTCACTCTGATTCTGTATGCAGACCTTAGCCAGATGGTAATATGAGCAGAGAGACGCAGGTGGGGAAGGGGGGAGGCTCTGTACACTCTCTTGTGAGCTGTGTACACCAGGTCCGGCAAGTTGTCTCCTCTTGTCGGAAAGTCCACATGTTGGTGTAGTTTTGGTAGGAGGGCCTTTAGATCTGCATGGTTGAAATCTCCTGCTGTGATGAGGAATCGGTCTGGATGCGCTGTTTGTGTCTCACTGATGGCCTGATGGAGTTCCTTTAGTGCGTTACTCCTCTCGCTGATGGTGGTGGGCGGGACATACACGGTGACTAGCAGGACAGATGAAAATTCTCTTGGAATGTAAAAGGGTTGGCACTTGATGATCATAAACTCCACCAAAGGAGAACAGTGTTCATGCACAACAGTTGCATCTTGGCACCAAGCGTCACTGATGTAAACACACACGCCTCCACTGCGGGTCTTCCCTCCTTCCATGAACACCTGATCAGCATGATAGCATTTTAGACCTGCTAACTGAATGGCAGAGTCTGAGATATTGACATTTAACCACGTTTCCGTAAAAATAAAAACACAGCAGTTCCGTGCATCATGTTGCATTGTTCTCAGGAGCTGTATGTGGCCTATTTTGTTGTCTAGTGAGCATACATTGGCCAGAATGAGGGAAGGAATCAGAAGTCTGTGTGGGCTAGTGGCTAGCTTCGTTCAGATACCTCCGCATTTACCCCTCTTTCGTCGCCGCTCGCACCATTGGAATGGGTCACAGCAGTCGAGTCCGGGGGTGTGGAGGTCTGGTGGAAAAGTCCTAGGCCACGGAGTTCCTCTAAAGGCATTGTTTGACTCAATTCCGGGTCCTTCACAGATTACACTATTCCAAATCCAAGCTTCACAAATTTTTTCCAGACATCTCTTCACAATGCGGTAAATGCTCTGCAGCAGAGGTGAATCTTCTCCACCCTTTGTTCTCTGTCCCAAGCTAACAAAATACTGGACAAACATTTTTGATGCTTTATCTAAAATTCTCATTATTAACACTGAACCAGATCCAGTCCTAATTATACTCAGAGTATCTGTTTATGCACCTGTTACAGAAAGCACAACACCAAGTCCTCTCTTATAGCTTGATCACAGCCAAAAAATTGACTCTGATGTTCTGGTAAATGAAGGAAGCTCCTACTTTAAAGCTTTGGTTCAAAGCATTAGCTCATACACTTCATCTTGAAAAAATAAGATTCCTCTTAAAAAATAAAGAGTTGCAGTTTGATAAGATCTGGTCATCCCTCGTCTGCTACCTGAAAAACAACCCTTAACTAACTAGTCTACTGTACTGTCTATGTAATGTAACTAATGCACTGTTTGTCCTGTTTGCCTCATGATTATCCATCACAACAGCTGTTGTACATTATTTTTTTTATAAGCAGAATGAGGGAGGGAGGACGGGGGTGTTGAGAGCCCTTGTTGTGTTTCATGTTTGTATTTATTTAAATGTATAATTTATTTTATTTAACCCTTGTGCGATCTTAACATTCTGTTTACTCCCCTTGTTCTACGGGTCAAAAATGACCCGCCCTACCAAAGCCCCAAAATAAAGCAGCTTAATTGAAGTTTAAATCCACAATCTATTTTGCATGATGAAACAACCTGTTATTTATCAATTCAACTCAATTTAAATGCTTTTATAATTCATGGGTCAAAAATGACCCATAAGCCAATCTTTGTACCCTAGTGGTGGACAGCCCACATGGAAACATAAACAAAAACAAAGTATCACTTTTTCTAAGGATGGCGTCCCTTTAGGAAAAGTCATAAAATTTCAAGTTGGAAAAAGATAGTTTAAGGTATTTTTTCCACAGCTAAACATGGTAGTGGGTCACTTTTGACCCGCAAGACAACACAAGGGTTAAGTTATCTTACACTTTTGGGAAAAAGGAAAAAACAATATGTACCTTATTATGTAATGCATTGTATAATATTTGGTCTTCAATAAAACACATTTGACAAAAAAATGAACCTATGATAACATCTGAGGTGAGAAATAGCAGGTGCAGTTAATGAATCTGTTGTTATTTGACATCAACAACTGCTGGTTTAAACGTTTGGCACCACATCGCTGCAGCCGACGCATACCACTTGCTGGAGCTCATTTGCACAAATTTTGGTAAAATGTGTTTAGTTTCCATTTTTTAATGTTTTTGTCATTTTATTAGGTAAATATTGATGCTTCTGTCATGATTGAATACCAAAAGCCTCAAATGCAGAGCAAACCACACTGGACGAACACTCAGACACTGGTGGAGAAGTTTGACACAATTTAATGAAAACAAAAAACACAACCATGCTAACTTAATAAACATACAATAACCCGCATAAGTAAACAACAATGCAAAATAACGGCAGCTTAAATACACCAAAAACACCAGTTGCATGCTGGAGCCGCACACAGCCTCAAACAGAGAAAGAAGAGGAAACAATTAATAACAGAAATAACCAGGAAGGAGGAATGTGAGAGAGAAGAAAGGCTTACTACACTAGCAGAGGGCCCGGCAATGAACTCCAGCGTGGAACTAAGTGGGGAGATAACCGGTGGATACAGAGAGATGGCAGGATGCAGAAATGGATTGGTAGACCTGGGTGGAAAATGATGTTGTCCTTGAGATGATTGGTTCAGGTGAGCGTGTGCAGCCCCAGAGACACACCGCTGAGGTGGCAGCAAACCTGAGGAGAAGACACGAGAAGGTAAGACAACAGGAGAACAAGAAACACCAAACATTAACTTGGGTTGTTTTAGGCAGCAATACCCAACAGTCCAGCGGAGAAGCATTCACACACTTGCTCTTTTATGCACTGGTAAACCAGGAAGCAGCAGGTGTGTCCAATCGTGCAGGTGTGCTGATGAGCTCCAGAGCTGGGAAACAGACAGGGAAACAGGAAAGGAGAAACAGGAAACGACAGAGAAACAGGAAAGGAGAGAGATCATGCTCACCTGAATATCACAGTGCCCTCTCCCTCAGTGGGCACCTCCTGGCATCCCTCCGAGCTTCTGAGGATGCACCTGATGGAAGACCCGAACCATGCCCTTATCGTGGAAGTAGGACCCAGGGATCCACGAACTCTCCTCTGATCCATAACCTTTCCAGTGAACCAGGTATTGAAGGCCCCAGCCCTGACGACGGACATCCAAAATCCTCTGGACGGTGTAGGTGTAGGTGGTATGGCTGTCGAGGATCCCGGTGGGGGGGGGGGGGGGGTCCGGGGAAGGACAGAGAGGGCTGGTGGAGAGGGGTTTAATCCACAAGATGTGGAAGGTCGGGTGTATGTGGAGGGTTGGAGGTAGCCTAAGCCGAACGGTGACATCATTAATGATGTGCGAGATGGGAAACAGGCCCATGACTCTGTCTGTAATGGCACCTGTTCAGCAGACAACCAGACCTTTTGACCCATGGTGTACTTGGGTGCCGGCGCACATCTGCGGTTGGTGTAGAGGCGGTTCCGCTCGGATGAATGGAGAAGAGCAGCCCGAGTGGACCTCCACAGACGGTGAGAGCGACACGTGTGGGCCTCCAGGAATGGCACGGCAATCTCCCTCTCCACCATAGATAGCAAAGGTGGCATATACCCCATGGAAGCCTCGAAGGGCGTCAGACCGGTGGCGGAGGAGATAGCGGGGTTGTGAGCGTATTCCACCTAATTCAATTCAATTCAATTCAACTTTATTTATTATAGCACCATTTCACAACAACAGTCATCTCATAGCACTATCAACTGTAGGGGAAACTTGCAGAAAGACCCCAGCAATCAGGTGATCCCCTGTGAGCAAGCACTTGGCGATGGTGGAGAGGAAAAACTCCCTTTTAACATGAAGAAACCTCCTGCAGAACCAGGTTCAGGGAGGGGCAGTCATCTGCTGCGACTGGCTGGGGGGTGAGGGGATAGAGAAGATGAAAAGAGCAGACATGTAGAGAGCAAACAGCACGATGGGGACTCAATCTATGGGAGAGAACAAACAGATGTTAATGACCAGCAAAAAAAAAAATTTTTTCATTGAGAGTGAAGAAAGGAGTGAAGCCCAGTGCATTATTAGAGGTCCCCTGGCTGTCTAAACCTATTAGCAGCATAACTAAGGGAGGGTTCAGAGACACATGATCCCTCCCTAATTGTAGGCTATATCAAAAAGGAAGGTTTTAACCCTATTCTTAAAAACAGAGATCGAGTCTGATTTCCGAATCCAGATTGGCAGCTGGTTCCACAGGAGAGGAGCTTGATAACTGAAGGTTCTGCCCCCCATTGTACTTTTGGAGATTCTAGCTATTACAAGTAATCCAGCATTTTTATGACTGGCGCCTAGCGGCTGCCCCGGCCTTGAATGCGCTCTGCAGAGCGTGCCCAAATGCCAAGTCACGTTTCGTTACCTTGTATTCATACATGTGTAATGACAATAAAGTTGAATCTCATCTCATCTCATCTCATTTTGGGAGCATAGTGCTCTGTTAGGATAATATGGTAGTATCAGATCTTTTAAATAAAAAGGGGCCTGATTGTTTAGAGCTTTGAAAGTAAGAAGAAGGATTTTAAAATTAATTCTAAACTCTATGGGAAGCCAATGAAGGGAGGCCAGAACCGGAAAGATGATCTCTCTCTCTCTCTCTCTCTCTTTCTGTTAAAACTCTTGCTGCAGCATTTTGGATCAACTGAAGACTTTTTAAAGATGCTTTAGAACAACCTGATAATAAAGAGTTACAATAATCTAATCTAGAGCTAACAAAAGCGTGGATCAGTTTCTCAGCATCACTCTGAGACAAGATGCTCCTAATCTTGGCAATATTACGCAAATGACAGAAGGCAGTCTCATAAACGAATTCAATATGTGAATTGAAAGACAGATCTTGATCAAAAATAACTCCAACGTTCCTCACAGAGCTATTAAGAGAAAGACTAACCGCATCCAAACTAAAAGTTTGATTTGGAAAGGTATTTCTAAGGTTTTTTTGACCAACAAGAATGACTTCAGTCTTATTTGAATTTAATAGCAGGAAATGACAAGTCATCCAAGCTTTGATTTCTTTAAGACAGGCTTCTAACTTGGCTAATTGATTACTATCATCTGGATTCACTGACAGGTATAATTGTGTGTCATCTGCATAACAATGAAAATGTATACAGTGCTTTCTAATAATGTTGCATAACGGAAGCATATTTAAACTAAAAAGAGTAGGGCCTAGCACAGATCCCCGTGGAACTCCATGACTGAGCTTTGAGTTGAAAAAAAACTCATTAGTGACATGAACAAACTGGAACCTATTAGATAAATAAGATCTAAACCACTGCAACAAAGTTCCATCAAGACCAACATAGTGTTGTAATCTATGAAGTAGAATATTATGATCGATAGTATCAAAAGCTGCACTAAGGTCTAAAAGGACAAGTACAGAAACAAGTCCATTATCAGATGCGATAACTAGGTCATTAATGACCTTCACTAAGGCTGCTTCAGTACTATGATGGATTCTAAACCCAGATTGAAACTCTTCAAGTAAACCATTTCCCTGCAGGTGGTCAAATAATTGCGTAGCAACAACTCTTTCTAAGATTTCTGAAATGAAAGGGAGATTAGAGATTGGTCTATAGTTAGCTAAAACTCCTGGATCCAGTGTTGGCTTTTTGAGTAAGGGTTTAATTACATCAGTTTTAAAAGCCTGCGGTACATGGCCTAAAGTTAATGAAGAATTGATTATTTGAAGAATAAAGCTACCAATAAATGGGAAGACTTCTTTAAATACTGTAATCTGGTAGGAATAGGGTCTAAAAGACAAGCTGAAGGCTTGGATGAGGAAACTATTTTGTCTAACTCTAAATGGTAAATTGGAGTAAACTCATCCAAACAGATATCAGTTGAAGGAGTTGTAGTAGTTACTGTATTTAAGTTAACGGTAGGAAGAATCTGAGTGATTTTTATCTCTGATAGATGAAATATTGTTATTGAAAAAGTTCATAAAGTCCTGACTAGTAAGCTCTAAGGGAATGCTAGGATTGACAGAATCCTGACTCTTTGTCAGCCTGGCTACAGTGCTGAAAAGAAACCTGGGATTATTCTTGTTCTCTTCTATTAATGCAGAATAATAACTCGTTCTAGCTTTTCTAAGAGATTTTTAAGAGCTAAATAGATTTCATCTAAATTAGTGGAGCACCATTTTCTTTCTAATTGACAAGTCTTCTGTTTTAAGCTATGAGTTTCTGTGTTGAACCAAGGAGTTAGAAATCTGTGATTAGACTTTTTCTTTTTTAAATGGGACCACCAAGTCTAGAGTCTGATGCAGAGAAGCTGTAACACTATCTACCATGCTATCAATTACAGAAGGAGCAAGCTGTGTATAGCTTATTTGCATTGTGTTGACACATGGCATAGAGGAAGCAATCTGCATAAATTTGGTAACAACATCATCTGAGAGGCATCTATTGTAGTAATATTTTTTTTTAGGAGCAAATAGTCAGAAATAGTAAAATCAAAGGAATCAGAATCAGAATCAGGTTTATTGCCATTGTTCATGTAGTACACAAACTAGGAATTTGTCTCGGTACAATGCTGCAACATTAAACATGATAAGATAAGAGAAATAAACTATACATGTAATAAAGTGTAGGATAAGATTAAGTGATACTGGTCAACAGTTAAAATATATATTAGCCAGCAGCAGATACTGTGGAGAACTATATAGTGCAGTCGGTAATGCAGGAAGAAAACAGTGATGATTGACATGAGTCTGGTTGAGCTGCTGTACATAGTGCACGAGAGCCAATAAGTCACTTAGTGTTCAGCAGTCTAATGGCAGAGGGGAAGAAGCTGTTCATGTGACGGGAGGTTTTAGTCTGGATGGACCGAAGTCTTCTACCAGAGGGGAGGGGGGCAAACAGTACGTGACCAGGGTGTGAGGGATCGGCTATGATCCGGCCAGCACGCCTCCGGGTCCTGGAGATATACAGATCCTGGAGAGATGGGAGCTTGCAGCCGATCACCTTCTCAGCAGTGCGCACGACGCGCTGCAGCCTTAGTCTGTCCCTGGCAGTGGCTCCTGCGTACCACACGGTTATGGAGGTGGTGAGGATGGACTCGATGATGGCTGTGTAGAACTGCACTAACATCTTGGTGGGTAGCTTGAGCTTCCTCAGCTGCCGCAGGAAGAACATCCTCTGCTGGGCTTTTTTGATGAGTGAGCTGATGGTCAGCTCCCATTTGAGGTCCCTGGTGATGGTAGTGCCTAGGAAGCGGAAGGAATCAGCAGTGGTGATGGGAGAGCCTGAGAGGGTGAGGGGGGGCAGAGGAGTAGTGACTTTCCTGAAGTCAACAATCATCTCCACTGTCTTCAGAGCGTTCAGCTGCAGGTTGTTATTGCTGCATCAGGACGCCAGCTGGGCCACCTCTCTCCTGTAGGCGGACTCGTCGCCGTTGGAGATGAGCCCGATGAGGGTGGTGTCGTCCGCAGACTTGATCAACTTGACAGACTGGTGGCTGGAGGTGCAGGAGTTGGTGTAAAGGGAGAAGAGTAGGGGGGAAAGTACACAGCCCTGGGGTGATCCGGTGCTGATGCTAGTATAGTCTGAGACAGTCTTTCCCAGCCGCACATGCTGCCTCCGGTCCGTTAGGAAGTCGATGATCCACCTGCAGAGGGAGTCAGGCACGTTGAGCAGGGACAGCTTGTCCCGGAGCAGAGTGGGGCGGATGGTGTTGAATGCGGAGCTGAAGTCCACAAACAGGATCCTGGCGTAGGTTCCCGGGGAGTCCAGGTGCTGCAGGATGGAGTGGAGGGCCAGGTTGACTGCGTCGTCTACAGACCTGTTGGCTCGGTAGGCAAACTGCAGCGGGTCCAGGAGAGGGGTGGTGATGGACTTGAGGTGGGATAGAAAGGTTAACAGACAATGGTCTGACAGTACAGGGTTATGAGGAGACACTACCAGATTTTCTATTTCTATGCCATATGTCAGAACAAGGTCCAATGTATGGTGGAGATAATGGGTAGAATTTCCTACTTTCTGAGAAAACCCCATCGAGTCTGATATTGAATTAAATGCCATAGTAAGGCAATCACTATCTACATCTACATGTAAAGTCCCCTACTATAATTATTCTATCTGATTTCAGCACTAAATCAGCTAAGAATTAAAAAAAAAAAAATCTACATGTATATTAAAGTCCCCTACTATAATTATTCTGTCTGATTTTAGCACTAAATCAGCTAAGAATTCGGCAAATTCGGATAAAAACTCTGAGTAGGTTGATGGAGGACGATAAACTATGGCAAATAAAATTGGGTTTAGCCTAAAATTGCTAAAATGCCCAATACTGAGGACCAGGCCCTCAAAGGAATGATAATGTGTTTTTTGCTTTACATTAATTAGTAATTTGAAATGGTAAATTGTTGCTAATCCTCCTCCATGACCAAAACTTCTGGGATTTTGACAGTTTAAATAACCAGAGGGAGTTGATTCATTTAAACCAACATAATCCTCTTGCCCTAACCAAGTCTCTGTAAGAGATATTTAATCAATCTGATGATCAATTAACAGATCATGGACTAGCAGAGACTTGGGAGTTAGAGACCTAATATTTAACAAACCACATTTAATTTTTAAATTATGAGGAGGAACAGAGGCAAAATCATTCAATTTAGAGGCTTTATGTTTAATTTGAATTTTACCAACTTTTTGTTTAAACATTTTGGGATACTTATACATTATATTTTTATTTACTTTGGAGGGAGCAGACAATGATTCTCTGATGGGGAAGACAGGTGCTAAGTTGAGGGGTGGCGGATGAAGAGGAGCTGCAGAGAGGCGTGTAAGACTGTGACTCTGCTTCCTGGTCCCAACTCTGAGTTGTCAAGGTTTTGGAAATTTGGACAAAAATGATGCCAGATTGTTAGATACATGAGACGCACCATCTAAAGTGGGATGGACGCTGTCTCATCTAATAAGACCAGGTTTTCCCCAAAATGAGCTCCAATTGCTTGGACTGTTGCTTGGACTGTTGCCCCCTTACATTTGTAATTTGATCACACTGAGAAGTGTTGATTCTTATGGTTTGCGTTCTAATGATCAGTTGTTGCTTTCTGTTCCATTTGCCCGTACTGAGCTGGGAAAAAGAGCTTTCATGTTCTCAGCCCCCTCTACATGGAACATGTTGCAAAAAGACTGGAAACTAACAGAACTTGTTTCATTGAATGACTTTAAATCCAGATTTGTAACTGTTTTATATGATTTGTATGTCATTGTAAGTGTATTTGTGATTTTTTTGCTGCCTCTTGGCCAGGACTCCCTTGAAAAAGAGGTTTTTAATCTCAACGGGTTTTTTTTTCCTGGTTAAATAAAGGTAAAAAAAAAAATGTCTATGTAGCCCACGTTGTTTGCAGGACACCACACAGACAGCCAGCGGTTGAAGGATGACAAGCAGCTAAACATGTCATCACTGGTCAGATTGGGGAGGGGCCCAGAGAATACTACAGAGGCAGACATCGTTTTTGGACAGACATCGTTTTTGGGTCACCCAATCTGGATCCCACCTAGGTCAGGTGGGAGCTCCATGTGGTCGGGTTGCAGGATGCTACACACCTCAGGGTGGCCTCCAGAGACTGGTTGGCACGCTCAACCTGGCCGTTGCTTTGGGGATGGTATCCAGAAGTGAGAATGACGGTGGTACCAGGGGAACGACAGAAAGCTTTCCAGACTTTTGATTTAAATTGTGGCCCTCGGTCTGAAACGATGTCCACTGGGACATGCAGGCGGATGACATGAAGAGTGAGGAGGTTGGCAGTCTTGGCAGCAGAGGGTAGTTTGGAAAGGGGAACTAAATGGATAGCTTTGGAAAAACGGTCAATAATAGTGAAAATGACAGTGTTACCCTTTGAAAGAGGGAGACCCGTGACAAAATCTATGGCAATGTGAGACCCAGGATGATTACGGACAGGGAGGGGATGAAAAAGGCCGGCTGGGGGTGAAGTGTCAGATTTATTAGTTGCACAGATATGACAAGCTTTGACATAGTCCTGAACATCTTTTCTGAGAGTGGGCCACCAAATAACTCACTGCAACAGTTCAGTGGTTTGGGAAATGCCAGGGTGGCAGGCGAAAAAACTGGTGTGCCCCCACTGAATGACTTCACTGTGTAGGGAGGAGGGAGCATAAAGTAAATGCATAAATGTGTTTATATATTTATATACCTATCCCATCTAGCTACAATGCTCCACACTGTGTGTCTATATATATATACAGTGGGGTAAAAAAGTATTTAGTCAGCCACCAATTGTGCAAGTTCTCCCACTTAAAAGATGAGAGAGGGCTCCAATTTTCATCATAGGTATACTTCAACTATGAGAGACAAAATAAGAAAAAAAAAATCCAGAAAATCACATTGAAGGATTTTTAATGAATTAATTGGTAAATTCCTCGGTAAAATAAGTATTTGGTCAATAACAAAAGTTCATCTCAATACTTTGTTATATACCCTTTGTTGGGCAATGACAGAGGTCAAACGTTTTCTGTAAGTTTTCACAAGGTTTTCACACACTGTTGCTGGTATTTTGGCCCATTCCTCCATGCAGATCTCCTCTAGAGCAGTGATGTTTTGGGGCTGTCAATGGGCAACGCGGACTTTCAACTCCCTCCAAAGATTTTCTATGGGGTTGAGATCTGGAGACTGGCTAGGCCACTCCAGGACCTTGAAATGCTTCTTACGAAGCCACTCCTTCGTTGCCCGGGCGATATGTTTGGGATAATTGTCATGCTGAAAGACCCAGCCACGTTTCATCTTCAATGCCCTTGCTGATGGAAAGAGGATTTCACTCAAAATCTCACGATACATGGCCCCATTCATTCTTTCCTTTACACGGATCAGTCGTCCTGGTCCCTTTGCAGAAAAACAGCCCCAAAGTATGATGTTTCCACCCCCATGCTTCACAGTAGGTATGGTGTTCTTTCTCCTCCAAACACGACAAGTTGAGTTTTTACCAAAAAGTTCTATTTTGGTTTCATCTGACCATATGACATTCTCCCAATCCTCTTCTGGATCATCCAAATGCTCTCTAGCAGACTTCAGACAGGCCTGGACATGTACTGGCTTAAGCAGGGGGACACGTCTGGCACTGCAGGATTTGAGTCCTTGGCGGCGTAGTATGTTTCTGATGTAGCCTTTTTTACTTTGGTCCCAGCTCTCTGCAGGCCATTCACTAGGTCCCCCCATGTGGTTCTGGGATTTCTGCTCACCGTTCTCATGATAATTTTGACCCCACGGGGTGAAATCTTGTGTGGAGCCCCAGATCGAGGGAGATTATCAGTGGTCTTGTACGTCTTCCATTTTCTAACAATTGCTCCCACAGTTGATTTTTTCACACCAAGCTGCTTACCTATTGCAGATTCAGTCTTCCCAGCCTGGTGCAGGTCTACAATTTTGTTTCTGGTGTCCTTTGACAGCTCTTTGGTCTTGGCCATAGTAGAGTTTGGAGTCTGACTGTTTGAGGTTGTGGACAGGTGTCTTTTATACTGATAACGAGTTCAAACAGGTGCCATTAATACAGGTAACGAGTGGAGGACAGAGGAGCCTCTTAAAGAAGAAGTTACATGTCTGTGAGAGCCAGAAATCTTGCTTGTTTTTAGGTGACCAAATACTTATTTTACTGAGGAATTTACCAATTAATTCATTAAAAATCCTTCAATGTGATTTTCTGAATTTTTTTTTCTCATTTTTTTTCTCATTTTGTCTCTCATAGTTGAGATGAAAATTAGAGACCTCTCCCATCTTTTAAGCGGGAGAACTTGAATTGGTGGCTGACTAAATACTTTTTTGCCCCACTGTATATATATATATTTATATTTATATGTACGTATACTCGCTGCTCTTGTTTTTTTTTTTTTCTCCTGCCTTCTGATTGTTGCTCTGAGCGTTGCTATCCTTGTGCTGTTGCAATCCTGGAATTTCCCCATTGTGGGACTAATAAAGGCTTATCTTATCTTATCTTATCTTAAAGTTGGTTTGCTGGGTCTCCCTCAGGGATGGGTTTGGAGGACTGGGCCTGCTGGACCCTCTGCTTGATTTCCAAGAGAGGGCTCCTAAAACACAGGAACAAGGCAGGATAGTCTCCGGAGGACAAGTAGCAGCTACAGAGAGGGAGGAGGAGTAGGAATTGGAGGAGAACTGGCACGAGAGAGCATCAGGCTTAACATTACGGGACCCTGGATAGTAAGTAATGGAAAGGTTTAATCTGAGGAAAAACAGGGTCCACCAGGCTTGACGAGAATTTAACCATCTGGTGGATCTGAGATATTCTAAATTTTTGTAATCTGTCCATATTATTACCGGTTGATTAGTTCCCTCCAGCCAGTGCCTCCATTCCTTCAACACCAACTTGATGGCCAACAGCTCACGGTCTTCTGCGTCGTAATTCCTCTTGGCTGGAATCAACCACCGAGAGAAATATGCACACAGATGAAGCTTCTGATTGGAGCTGGAATGCTGGGAAAGGACAACGCCCACCCCCGAATCAGACACATGAGCGCTGGAGTAGCTTGAAAGCCGAATTAATAAGCAGCAACAGATATTTATCTTTGACAGTGATCACATTAAGCTCACGGTAATCAATACACGGCCGCAGTGAACCATCCTTCTTCCCCACAAAAAAGAGCCCAGCGCCGAGAGGAGCGGAAGATGGATGAATAAGGCCGGCGCTAAAGGAGTCTTTTATGTAGCTCTCCATCGCTTCCCTCTCCGGCCCAGAAAAACTGTAGAGCCGACTGGATGGCAGCCATGCGCCCGGAAGGAGGTCAATAGCACAGTCGTAGGACCGATGAGGTGGTAAAGAGAGGGCCCTAGACTTACTAAAGACCTCCCCAAGGTCATGATAGACCTCAGGCATGAGGCTGAGATCCGTCGGATCAGCTGGAGGGGAGGAGATAAGGAGAGTGGGTGAGCATGCGGCCGAGCGGAGACATGATGAAAGACAAAAGGGATTCCAGGAAGAAATGGAGCCCTGATCCCAGTTAATGATGGGGTTGTGCTTGCGAAGCCACGGATACCCCAAAATCACCAGTGTGGACAAATGAGGGAGGACAAAAAACTGGATGGTCTCAGGGTGGTTACCGGACAAAATGACAGAAATGTGCTCAGTTTGAAGGGTAACTACCGCGAGTCTGCAGCCAGAAAGGGCTGAAACATTTAAAGGTGTCGGGAGGTTCCTGGGGGGAATCTTAAATTTTTGAACCAGACCCTGTAGAATGAAGTTTTGCTCAGCTCCGGAATCAATAAGAGCTGAGGTTTTACACTCGGTCCCCAGTAACTGAATGAGGGCCGGGATTGTAAAACTGTTGGGAGGGTTTGAAGAAGATCCATCCGCCAGACCCCCCACGGCTACTGACGGGCTGGATCTTTTGGCCGAATGGGACATTTAGGCGCTTTTCCACTAGGGTCAGTACGGTACGGTTTGGTACGGGACGGGACGGTAGAGTTCGGCCCGCTTTGTGTTTCCACTGCACTAGGTCCCACTTGAAGTGGGTGGGAATAGTTATGGGGAGGTGCCGTAACACTCTCCCTCCCGTTACGTAAAACAAGCGTAACTAGCGTAAAACAAGCGTAACTGGCGTAAAACAAGCGTAACATTACGCAAAACACAAGCTGGCAGGATACGAGGCGTCTGCGTTCTCTGGCTTTTTTTGCCAGAATAAAGGCAAAAAAGGAGAGCAGAAGGCAAAGGCAGCAATACGACACACTCTGGAAAAGTACTGGAGCATTTAGGAAACCATAGAGCAGTATAAAGGGGAAGACATGAGGATACGAACTACATCACGTATGACGGTAAGCTAATGATTGCTTATGCTACTTTGCTTTTAAGTCCGCCGTACAACATTGTAATGTCGGCAAGTTATCAATATTAGGTACTAAAATATGTATTCTCTGCGTGTGTGTTTCAGATGGCTCTCTTATGGCAAAAATAACACTTCAAACAGTGGGTCTGGGCGTTCAACACAGGCTCCCAGTGATGACATGTCACCCCAGCTTCACAAATGCGAAGTGGTTAAAGAACTGCAGAATGTCTGTAGAAATGTTTAGCTTCCTGTGAAATAAATTGATCTGATCTCTGTCAAAATCATGGAGAGACTATTGAGACGTCATGGGATTTACCTGCTCCAGCCGGTGGTGTCGTGGTAAAACATGATCAGCCAGGTGCCATATTGTAGCATATGAGCCGTTAAATATATACGTATTTCAACAGGTAAACAGTACTGAGTTAGGCATAAGATATATTTAACAATTATGATGCATTTTAAGCCAAAACAAATGGATCTAGGATTAAAAGCAATTAAAAATAATGCAGTCACAAGGCTACATGGAGAAATACATGGATTAACTGGAAATATATCGTATTGAGTATTGCTGACTACATGTGGATACTGTATAAATATATATTCTCTGCATCAACAGAGAACTATACTGTACATGTATTCATGTAGTATTGTCCTGGGAATTTTGACAATAAACCTTTGTACTTTTGCAGATGTGTCTCTACTTTTGTTTTATGTGTGAAGGTTACCACCAAGTGACATAAATATTAAAAGATTAGAAAAAGCTGTCTAAAAACAATCCAGCAGTTTGACAAATCACTTTTGGTTTGGTATAAGTCTGTCAACAGAATTATGAACCATAAGGCAGTTTGTGTTAAAATGTTAAATCCCATTAAACCCAAACTCAGGGGTGTCTAATCGTGTTATTGAGGGCCAAGACCCTGCAGGTTCTCTCTTCTATCCCATTATTAGGAAATAAGATAAGATAAGATAAGATAAGCCTTTATTAGTCCCACAATGGGGAAATTCCAGGATTGCAACAGCACAGGGATAGTAACACTCAGAGCAACAATCAGAAGGCAAGAAAAAACAAGAGCAGCGAGTATACATATGTACATATAAACATAAATATATAGACACACGGTGCGGAGCACTGTAGCTAGATGGAATAGATATGTAAATATATAAACACACACAGTGCGGAGCATTGTAGCTAGATGGAATACAGTGATCCCTCACTTATCGCGGTTAATGGGTTCCAGAACCGACCGCGAAAAGTGAAAAACCGCGAAGTAGCGTCACCCCTAATGACGTCACCCATAAATAACACATACGTTCATTCGCTCACTCTCTCTCATATGATACGTGTGTGTGTGTGTGTGTGTGTGTAAGTGTACATACATACGTAGATGTAAATAAAGTGTACATAAATGTGTTTTTAGAACTCTTTTATTTTTATAACAAGATACGTAACTCAAGATGAAGATGATTTACGTACTGCACAGGTTAATGAGAGCTTTACTGCTCCTCAAGTGACGCCTCATCGTCAGGTGCTAGAGGCGCAGGATTGTCGAGGGCAGCTGCAGGAGGTGGCGTAGTGGCTTGACGGGAAGACTATTTCACACAAAAAGGGACAAGAGAACAGCGAAAAGTTCCACGCTGCGAGACTAGCGATAAAGAACAATGAATGCGGTCTTCCTTCGGTGGGTATGGGCGCTCTGCAGGGATAGAAGCTGGGTAAAACGTCTCGGCCAATCAGCTTGTGAGGTAAAACGTCTCGGCCAATCAGCTTGCGAGATTCCCGAGCAGTGAAGAGGTGGGCGGAGAGGAGTGGAGCGGTGGTCAGAGAGGTGGATTTTGAGTTGAGCGGCTGTCCGTGTTGATACCTGTTGTTCTAATGTAGTCTCCCTGCCTTCTGCTAGCGCCCACCCATTTTTTCTCAATTTTCAATTTTTGATGAATATTTTTGAAAAATCCGCGATGCACTGAGGGCGCGAAAGGTGAAGCGCGAAGTAGCGAGGGATCACTGTAGATATGTAAATATATAAACTAGTGCTGTCAAAATATCGCGTTATTATCGCGTTAACTCAAGCGCCTTTTTAATGGCGAGATTTTTTTTAACGCGAGATTAATGCTGTGACCGTAGTTTTTCATAAGCACAGTGTACTGGCTGTAATACCACGCACGTACACATGGTGGCGGAACGAAGGATACGATTTCAAATATCAAACAAAGAAGAACCCAACGACTAAAGCGCGCGGCACTGGCGGCACTAGTCAGCCACAGTAATGGACGCACCAGGGACACTTCTGAACGGAAAGTTTACATTTAAAATAGGAAAGGATGGTTTGATCGATAAAACTAAAGTTATTTGCACTTATTGTCGATGTGAACTTAGCTACCATCGAAGCACATCCAGTTTAAAATACCATTTGATGGCCAAACACACCAGTGATGTAGCTTCGCCTCCTCCGCGTCAGAACCAAACAAGTTTGGATGGCTTCCGACAGCGGACCATGGATGCTGCTACTAAAATGAAGCTAACAGCTGCCATAGCTAAGTGGGTGGCTACGGCATGCAGGCCCGTTAGTATTGTGGAGGATGAAGGTCTGGCCGAGATAATTCGCATCGCATCCAACGACTGGACCTACGAAACTCCTTCCAGAGCTACTATCACACGCCGGATAGAAACGTTGTTTGAAACGGAGCAGTCCCAGTTACAACAGGCATTGGGGCAGACAGAAATAGTCGCGCTAACGGGAGATTACTGGACGTCACTTGGCAATGACAACTACCTCGGGGTCACAGCACATTATTTCACCCCACAGTGGAAACTTCAGTCCCATGCTTTGACTGTTATGAAGACAGAAGAGAGGCACTTCGCTGATAATGTTGCAGAGCACTTCATGAATGTAGCCAGAGAGTGGGGCACCGAAAAGAAAGTTGTTTCACTGACCACGGATAGTGCACGCAATATGATGGCTGCAGCCAGAGAGCTCCCCTTTGAACACCTGCCGTGCATCGCGCACAGCGTGCACCGAGCAGTCACGGTTTCTCTGCACAATAGCCCATTCGACAGCGCATTGGCAAAATGCAGAAAATTTGTGGGACACTTTAAACACAGCCCAACGAATGCCCTGGAACTCGAGCGGCAGCAAATCGCACACAACCAGAAAGAAGAAGGGCTCACGCAGGAGGTAGCAACAAGATGGAATAGTACCCTTGAAATGATAAAGCGTGTCAACCGGAATATTGAACCTCTGACAGCTGCCCTGGCCCTACACTCAACCAAAGTCACCATGCCAACAGCAACGGAGCTGGAGAAAACAAAGAAGCTCGAAGCTGCGTTGGAGCATTGCAGGTAGGCCTAATTATGTCTTGTAGCCTATATCTGATTCTTTAACAATTAAAGTAGATCTGTGTCAAGACAGAAACATTAGCACCTGTCTCACCCAACGTAAAATACCACCCTGTGGCATGTTTTAGATGGGCCATCTCTATGTGTAGACTGTTTATTTGCTTCATTTTACTCAAAGTGTAGCTCGTGATTATCTGTATATTTTTTCTGTATTTTGACATAATCAGTGACTGTTTCAATAGCTATGATTCCCTGTGTAACTTAACAACAGAGAAGGCCAGGAAGCGCCCAAGAGGCTAGGTTTTCAGCACTTTCCGCCCTAAAAACGCATTTGGTGGACACAGGCCCTAATGTCTGTCTGTCGGTATCACCTCTCTCCCTTCAACTGTGTGTGTTTGTCCCGCACAGCACTGTAAATGGGTAATGTGTGTGTGTGTGTGTGCGCGCAGGAACACATGTGATTCCTCATATCCCCTCCCATCACTGTAACTGTAGGTTATCTATCAGGTGTCCGTATGTGTGTGACAGAGTTTTGTGAAAGAGCTTTTGTATATTGTTGCAGATATGTGACAGATCTTCTGGGTGGAGAGAAGTTTGTTTCTTGCTCTGTGGTGATGCCAGCATTATGCCACCTGTCCCGAGTAATGGAAGTCACTGAGGACGACCCAGCGTACTTGATCAAGTTCAAGGAAACCTTTTCAGCGGATATGGAAGGTTGCAAAGAGAAGTTGAACATCGCATGGCTCAGGGTTGCTACAGCACTCGACCCAAGGTAAGATATTCATTCTACATTCTTCTCAGTATTTTGTTTGTCTTAAGCACCACTTTGTTTTGTGGGTTGGTTCTCTTCAATATCCATTTTTTTCTTCTGAATCTGGAATAGAGATTAGGTCAATGTTTTGTTTTACTAGTGCCTTTGCTCGTATGGCAATAACGTTGATATTTTTTATTATTTCATTTCAAGGTTTAAGGACCTCAAGTGTCTGAGCAAACCTGACCGGGTTGTCGTGTGGGATTCCATCCATGCCTTACTCCAGCAGCAGGAGAAGGGGAGACCAGCAGCACTGGATGACCAAAGCATGCCTGAGCCAGAGAAGAAGAAGCCAGCTCTCATGTGAATCTTCCTCAGATGAAGAGGAGGACACCGTGGAACGCTGCATTGAGCGCTACAAGGCAGAACCTATGATTGGCATTGAAGACTCTCCACAGGAATGGTGGTCCACACATAAAGCGTCACACAGTGAGATGGCCTCCCTTGCATGCAAATACTTAGCAACGCCTGCCACGTCAGTACCATGTGAACGATTGTTTTCACTGTCTGGACATGTCGTTCAGAAAAAACGGTCTTCCCTGTTGTCTGAAAATGTCAATAGGCTTGTCTGTTTGAGCAACTGGCTCAAAGACAGAAAGTAGGCCTTTAGGTTGACTCACCTGTTACGTGCTAGCAGTTACATTATGTTCATGTTCAAGAGGCTGTGTTGGTAAGTTTAAAATTGCAGCAGTTGGGCTACTATACAGTCATTAGACTGTACTACTCCTCTCAGGGGACACTCTCCTCTTGTTTTCATTTTGTATTTAAGGGGCTGCTTTTGTGCCTATATATTTTTTATTTGTATGTATCTTTTTTTATCGCAGATATCAGTGGCAGGGTTACTAAACTAATGAAAAGGAAAAAAAGAAAACATTTTTTTATTTTCAGAGTAATATGTCCTGTTTTGTTTTCTCGGTCTAATACGGAAGATATGGATGCTTTGCAATGATAATAATAATAAAAAACATTTGTACAAAGCAAGCCCACTCACTTTTTGTGCTGTTAAGAGAATTACAATGGTTTTTCATGAGACAAAAATACGCAACTAAAATGTGATTAATCATGAGTTAACTATGAGATCGTGTGATTAATTATGATTAAATATTTTAATCGCTGGACAGCACTAATATAAACACACACAGTGCGGAGCATTGTAGCTAGATGGAATGAAACAGCATAATTGTCTACTTAGTTATCCTACATGGTATGATTATGTACCCATACATATTGTCACCCTCCGTAGCTACCGGTATTTTCCTAGTTGTATACCGGAGGGGACCATTGTGTAAGTCTATTGCGTCTTTTGCATTCAATACTATTAGGTTGTCACGTCTTTTTGCTATCTCTGCGAGCAGCCCTGCTTAGGTTGTACAGTCTGACAGCCGTTGGTAGGAAGGACCTACGAAACCTCTCGGTTGTGCACCTGGGATGATGTAGTCTGCTGCTAAATGAGCTCCTCAGTGCATTCAGTATGTCCTGCATAGGGTGGAACTCGGACTCCAGCAGAGATGACAGTTTAGCCACCATCCTTCTCTCTCCCATCTCCTCCACTGGGTCAAGGCGTTGCCCCAGGACAGAGCTAGCTTTCTTGATCAGTTTGTTCAGTCTCTTCCTATCGGCTGCTGTAATGCCACTGCCCCAGCAGACCACTCCAAAAGTGATGGCAGATGCCACCACTGTGTCGTAGAATGTCTTCAGCAGCGCCCCTTGTACACCAAAAGACCTGAGTCTCCTCAGTAGGAACAGCCTGCACTGTCCCTTCTTGTAGAGTGCGTCAGTATTGTGTGACCAGTCTAGTTTATTGTTCAGATGAACACCCAGTTACTTGTAGGATGTCACCATCTCAATGTCTGTTCCCTGTATGTTTACTGGTGCTGTGACGGGTTGTTCTTGCCTGCGGCAGTCCACCACCAGCTCCTTAGTTTTCCTCGCGTTGATCTGGAGGCAGTTCTGATGGCACCAGTCCACAAAGTCCTGGATAAGCCCTCTGTACTCAGCTTCATCTCCGTTGGAGATGAAGCCAATGATCGCAGAGTCATCAGAGAACTTCTGTAGACGGCAGTGTGTTGTGTTGTGTGAGAAGTCCGCAGTATAAAGGGTGAACAGGAAGGGAGCCAAAACTGTTCCCTGGGGGGCCCCCGTGCTACCGATGATCATATCGGACACACAGTCCCGGGTTCTCACAAACTGTGGTCGGTTTGTGAGGTAGTCCAGGATCCATGATGACAGGTGCTGGTCCACCCCTGCGCACAGCAGCTTGTCCTTCAGGATCATCGGTTGGATGGTGTTGAAAGCAATGGAGAAGTCAAAGAACATGATCCTCACTGCATTCCCGGGCTTCTCCAGGTGGGACAGAGAACAGTGAAGGAGGAAGATCACTGCATCCTCCATCCCAATGCCATGCTGGTAGGCGAACTGGAGTAGATCCATCGCTGGTCCCACCAGGGGGCGGAGGTGAGCAAGGAGCAGTCTCTCCAGGGTCTTCATCATGTGGGACGTCAGGGCCACTGGTCTGTAGCTGTTCAGATCTTTGGTGTGGGAAGTCTTTGGTACAGGTACCACACAAGATGTTTTCCGCAACTGTGGTACCCTCCCCAGCTTCAGGCTAAGGTACAAATACAGGCTCAAATACAGATGCTAATATGGCCCAGAATTCCTCCATATACTGGGACTATCACTAAAGTGTGCAGTGTCTTCTGCACTGGCACATCCAACAATACAGCTTTCAGCAAATAATTGCTTTGGTTACTTTTCTTAAAAAATGAGCCATTATTTTCAAAGTCACTGATAAATGGTTCGTACTGTTGACTCTTTTCCCACTGGTGTCTTAACCACTTGCACTCCGTTGTTCCGCGGGCGGGCAAGTCTCTGCGTCCTAGGGCGCACGAGGGCGCACTCGTGCGCCCTCGTGCGCCCTCGTGCGCATGACACATGATAAGGATATTGATGGTGGTGTAGGTGGTGTGGCCTCCAAGCGCCACTGAAAAAAAAAGCTGCAAACACAGCCGCGAACAGATTAGTTCATCTGATTGACCTCTCATTCGACTAATAAGAGCCTTGAATTGGGTTTCTGAAACCTTGAAGAGCCAATGAATGAAAACCTAGGAAGGAGGACCCGCCTCCCAACGCTTTGAATGCAGTGAGCCAATTGAAGCAGAGAAGTTTGTGAGCTGTTTTTTTTTAAGGCTGGGTGAAGACTGGCTGCTGGAGCGGATCAAAAAAGGACACAGGAAGAGCGCCACAGACCCAGCAGCATGGAGACCATCCACAAATGCAACCTGTGTGACAGGGAGTGCCATTCGTGGATCGGCATGTTCGGCCACAGGCGGTGCTTATTTTGTATTGGTTCCAGCAGAGTAGACGTTATGATTTCTTCCATGGTCATCATAGACCGACGGAGGCTGACGACGAAGGCTGAGTGACACACACGCCTTCGCCAGTCTTTTTTTAATTACTACTGTTATTTGTTTTGAAAAATCGTTCGCCAAAAACCGCAATAATGGAATTATGTTTTGATCGAGTCGCGAGACCAGAACCAGAGCGGACCAGCGTCGCGTTCATCTGACAATGAGGAAGAGACGTTCGCCAGGACTCTGCTGTGAAGAGGTAAGGTGTTATAAGCTAAATTATTCTCTATCCCTGAAAATTGTAATCCAAAATGACTTTTGACCGATCAGTAAATTACAGCTGTGCGGTTCACGAAGTCTGAAGTTCATGCGCCGCGGTACAAGGGGTTGCTCGCAGTGTACAGGCTGTGAACGCCCCCCCCCCCCCCGCTATTCTTCTGCAGCGAGGGGGGGGGAGCCGCGGTGATTGCACTGCTGTCCTACATCACCACATAAGGCTAATCCGTTGTGTAGCGATGGCCGAAGTCCATCCTCTGTAGCGAGCGGGGGGGGGGACAACCCCCCCCACACACACACAGTAGCGAGGGGGGGGGGAGCCGCTGTGACAGCGTTGCTGTGGAAACATGCAACGAGTGTAATCCGTCATGTAGCGAGGGCCGAACTCTGTCCTTGGTAGCAGGGGGGGGGACGACCCCCCCCCCCCCACACACACACACACAGACACAGCCCTGAGTGTGACCTTTCCTTTGAGCCTAAAATGAAGCTTCTACATTGAATTATTCAAAAGTTACAGACGTTTTTCCAAACTGTGCCATTTGGCACAATTTGGCACAGTTCCAAAACGCCTGGGAACTACCTGAGGAAAAAGCTGTGTAAAATATTCATTTTTTGTGGTATTGTTACCAAATTTGGATCTCAGCTGGATAATACTTGGTTCTACATTTCTGTTGCATTTTCCAGCCGGATCGGACAGCTGTGTGTTATTTACAAGCATTTGTATCCAAAAAAACACTGTGTCCAAATTTTTTTTCTTCAAGTTCAGTATGTTTAGATGACTGTAACTCAGTGGCCGGAGCATGTAGAGAGATTATGTTTTTTTTGCCAAAAAATTCAAAGTGTTTTCTTTTAAGATTTGAAGATGCTGCAAAGGGTTGAAGAACAGCTTTCGATTTACTTTGGGCATGTTATTTTTTGGCATTTTTAGGAAAATTGCCCGGAGTGCAAGAGGTTAACAGACAAAATAGAAAATCATGATGCAAACACATAAATCACTCAATTGTTTATTACAATCAGCAGCAAATTACAGATTATTTAGAATGTGCAAAATTCAAACTGTAAATAAAAAAAGAAATTGGAATGGGTCACACACGCCGGCCACGCTGCCTCACTGAGAAGCAACTGGTCGGCCCCTCGAACTGGTCCTGGTTCAGCAGATCTTCAGCCTGCATCTCTGTAAATAGTGAGGCAAGGTCCGGCTTGGGTGGATCG
Source organism: Pholidichthys leucotaenia (assembly GCA_020510985.1). NCBI lineage: Eukaryota > Metazoa > Chordata > Actinopteri > Cichliformes > Pholidichthyidae > Pholidichthys > Pholidichthys leucotaenia. Next base: position 312,809,225 of record CM035846.1, read on the forward strand.
TTTTCCTCTTGCCTAGATGAAAGACAGAAATGGGTGGTGGATAATTAAAGCAAGTTTAAAACATATTTAAGAAATGAATGAATGAATGAATCTTTATTTCGGATAGATTAGATTAAAAGAAAGGAACAGAATAATATAACAAAGGAGAAAAAAAAATCCAACAAGGTCAAATTAAACAATAACTCCTCGGATTATACAATTCTAACTAACTAACTAACCTACACTTATATAGTGCTTTTCTAGTCACAAAGACCACTCAAAGCGCTTTCATTAATACTAACCCTCTATTCTAAGGGCCTATAGGAAACAGATATCTAGGGACAATTTAGAACAGCCAATTAACCTAACATGCATGTTTTTGGCATGTGGGAGGAAACCGGAGAAATCCCGGAGTAAACCCACGCAACACGGGGAGAACATGCAAACTCCACACAGATCACTGTTGGTCGGGGGCTGGGATCGAACCCACGATCCCACGATCCCCACAATCCCCCGGCCAAGGGTAAACTGTGCTGCCGCAGTGCTAACCACTGCGCCACCATGCAGCCAACATAAGTTATCCAAAATGGGTGATGGCTGAAGCCGCAGCTTATATTGCCCACCCATATTCCATCTAAGAATTCAAAAGGAAAATAAAATAAGAGTGATTACAAATCAGAACAAAGCTAAGACAAAACGTGACAAAAACTAAGCAACAACACAACACAGACTGGATATGACAATCCTTATGTAATTTTACACGTCATCTTGTATATATATTTGGAGTATTTCTTCCTTTAGTTTTTGTTTAAATTGTCCAAGTGTTGTACGTGATTTTAATTCAGGTCCAAAATCGTTCCATAATCTGACTCCTTGCACTTCAACACAGTGTTGCTTGGTGGTAGTTCTCCCTGAAGGTTTTTGAAATATACATGTTCCTCTGAAATGATATTGTTTCTCCCTTATTTGGAACAACTTTTGGATATTTGCGGGCAGTGATAGATTCTTCACTTTAAACATTATTACTGCAGTTTTAAAGTCAACCAGATCTTTCAACCTGAGAGCTTTTAATTTAAGAAAAAGTGGGTTTGTTGGTTCCCTGTGAGCAGCTTTGGTTATTATTCTAATAGCTCTCTTCTGAAGCATAAAGACTGGAATTAACACACAGTTGTCAGATCAGGGCTGGAAAATGCAACAGAAATGTAGAACCAAGTGTTATCCAGCTGAGGTCAAAATTTTGTAACAATACCACAAAAAATGAATATATTACACAGCTTTTTTCTTAGGTTGTTCCCAGTCGTTTTTGAACTGTGCCAAATTGTGCCAAAATGGCACAGTTTGGAAAAATGTCTGTAACTTTTGAATGATTCAATATAGAAGCTTCATCTTGTGCTCAAATGAAAGGTGAAGGGCTGTGTGTGTGTGTGTGTGTGGGGGGGGGGGTTGTTTATTCATTCATGAATGAATGAATGAACAAACAAACCCCCACACACAAAGAAGCATGCCACGTAAAAAATGTGTGGCTTTTTTTTTACAAGAAAAAATAACCTACAGTACACTAAAAATTATACTAAAATATTTGTAATGTAGAAGATAACAACTCCCACCTTTCCCCCCGCTACAGAGGACGGACATCGCCCATCGCTACATGACGGAAAGCGGTGATGGTGCGCCGCGGTCTACTACGCACAGTTGGACTAAAATATCTGCAATATATCTGCAATCCGCTACAGAAAAGTAGCTGGGGGCGGGGGGGGCCGTTCGCAACATGACGGACCCGGACCGCTCTGGTCGCAACCGGGTCCGTCATGTTGTGATAGCGCACAGTTGTAATTTACCGATCGGTCAAAAGTCATTTGGATTACAATTTTCAGGGATAAAGAATAATTTAGCTTATAACACTTACCTGTCCACAACAGCAAAGTCGCTGGCGAACTTCTCTTCCTCATTGTCAGACGAACATGACGCTGGTCCGCTTGTTACGGACTCGTGGTTCTGGTCACGCGACCCGGTCAAACCATAATTCCATTATTGCGGTTTTGCGCTTCCATGATCTCGGTTTTGGCGAACGATTTTTCAAAACAAATAAGAACAGTAATAAGAAAAAAAGACTGGCGAACGCCTGTGTGTCACCCATCCTTACACAAAACAGCTTTCGAACTTCTGTGCTTCAATTGGCTGGCTGTAGTTGCAGCCGTTGGTAGGCAGGTCCTTCTTGCTAGGTTTTCAGTCATTGGTTCTTCAAGGTTTCAGAAACCCAATTCAAGGCTCTTATTAGTCGAATGAGAGGTCAATCACATCTAAACCAATCAAAGCACTCCTTTGTCTTCCTGTTCGCGGCTGTGTCTGTAATGGAAGAACGGAAATGCAGCTTTTTTTTCAGTGCACTCTAGGACATAGTGCCCTCAGGCGCCCTTGTGCGCCCTCGTGCGCTCTAGGACGCAGAGACGTGCCCGCCCACGGTACACCGGAGTGCAAGAGGTTAAAGACAAAATACTATAAACTACACATATAAATTAAATTCTAATGGTGACTGAACAACTCCCATTCCCCACAGTGCAAGATACACTATTATGACTATAACTCATAAAGTTAAAGTTAAAGTAAAGTTAAAGTTAAAGTCCCTACAGTTGATAGTGCTATGAGATGACTGTTGTTGTGAAATGGCGCTATATAAATAAAGTTGAATTGAATTGAATTGAATTGAATAAAGGATCACAGAAATGATCTGATAAAAAAAAAATAAACAGGCGGTTTATTTTATGGTGGCTATTATTGGATGTGCCATTCATTTTCAATTACTCTGTAATTAATATTCACACAATCAAATAAATCTCAGTTCAATCCCTTTCATATTAAGTGGAAATTGTGCTACTTTAAATCTGGCACTTGACCTATACTTTAACTTAAAAAGCAAAAGATTTGACTATAAATAAGATGTGTCGCTTACCTGTCAGAATACATTGCTGTCAAAACGTAGCCATTCAGAGCAGATCCTGTTTGGACTCTACAACGAAAATACACACAACTTAAGTACATGCACAGCACGAAAGTGCAACATGTAAAAAAACACCTTTTTAACCAGGATTACAACTAGCTTATTTCATCAGATATTGTCAACACAAGCGCAGAATACAAGGACGGACGTAGCATTGACGGCTAACAAGCTAGGTCATCGTTTAAACACGAGCAAGTTTTCGTCTGTCCAAAGTGAACCTTCCACTGCTGGGATAAATAATGTAAAAGATGCATATCACATCACTCACCGTCCTGCTATATCCCAATATCACGGCTTCAACTGCTGAAGTTAGGTGCTCCCGCGGCTGTACACTCAATTTAGTTTGGGCGGCTCCATCTACTTCCCTCTGGATTCTCTCATCAGCCAAAACGCACAGAAAACTCTGCTGGACCGTGGTGTTGATTTCTGCTGATTTCTGTGAAGCCATTCTATCGTTGTTGTTTATAATATCACTTGTTGGCTGGCTCACGGACGAATCATTGCAAATGGTGGCTCGCCAGCGATTCTGGAAAGTCAGCGTTACGCCCACTCTCATGACGTTACACCCGGACCAATCAGTGGCCTACAGTGTTTTTACGTAACCGGGACGATACCCTTGGAACCTCAATCGAGGGGTTCTGAAAAAATAGGAACAGTTCCGAAAAAACAGAACTGAAAGCAGTTATGGTCCCTAATGGAAAAGCAGACAAACCGTCCCGTCCCTTACCGAACCGTACTGTACTGACCCTAGTGGAAAAGTGTCTTAAGACAGTGCATGATCAGTGGCACCACAATACATATGAGTCTCCGCCTTCTCCCGGCGCCGACATTCTTCCAGAGTCAGATGAGTCTGACTGAGAACCATTGGCTCCGGTGGTGATGCCAACCTGGCAGCACAGGAGAACAGGGAAATCAGACGCGAAGCTGGCAAGGAAGCAGCAGCCCTCTGCTTCCTCATGCACTCATGGTACTGATTATCCAGGGCCACCGCCTGCAAAATTCATCCAAAGAGGAGAGGTTAGCACGGATAGCCAGTTTGTCACGGAGGTTGGCATTAAGACTCCAGAGGAAGGCACTGCGTAGAGCAATGTCATTCCATCCAGAGTCTGCTGTGGCAACCCGTAACTCAACCGAGAAGTCGGTGACCAACCGACTTCCCTGCCAGAGTCCCATCAACTGGCTAGCGATATTACCGTCACTCTCTGTATGGTCGAATGCCCAGGTAAATTCCTGCACAAACCAGTCGTATATGTACAGGGGCCCCTCTGGACTACTTAAGATGGACTGTGCCCACTTAACTAACTAACTAACTAACTAACTAACCTGCACTTATATAGCGCTTTTCTAGTCACAAAGACCACTCAAAGCGCTTTCATTAATACTAACCCTCTATTCTAAGGGCCTATAGGAAACAGATATCTAGGGACAATTTAGAACAGCCAATTAACCTAACATGCATGTTTTTGGCATGTGGGAGGAAACCGGAGAAATCCCGGAGTAAACCCACGCAACACGGGGAGAACATGCAAACTCCACACAGATCACTGTTGGTCGGGGGCTGGGATCGAACCCACGATCCCACGATCCCCACAATCCCCCGGCCAAGGGTAAACTGTGCTGCCGCAGTGCTAACCACTGCGCCACCGTGCAGCCGACTTAAGACTTAAGTGCCCAGTCTCGGAGTAACAGGGTCATGAATTGAATTTTTGCTGAATCATCCCTGTACTCCCTGCCACCTGCTGAAAATAAGCCGATAGTGGGGTAGAAATCTTTAGCATCCCCTCCTCCCCCGCATAGGGGACAGGAAAAGGGATGGAAATGGTTCGGCAGATGGGAGGAGCTGTCGGAACAGCAGGTGTAGGGGGAGACGCCGCACCAGGAAATCAACACAAGTGTTCAGTGACAGTTGCCAATTGTTGATTAATA